>QHHH01000062.1:0-629593 GCA_004367485.1 Fusarium citri
CTGCTATCTTATACCCACACCCAATACTGTAGCATCTTCCACCCCCTGGACTTCGCCCTGGATAACCCGGCGCCGAGACACGCATCGTTTCTCTCCCTGCCCGTGCGGGTTGGAACTCAAACCACCAAAAACCAACCCTCGTCTCTCCCCTTTGCCATTCTTTGCATTACGCATTGCCGACACTCGTTTTACGGCTTCGCAAAATCATTTTTGTCTCGCCATCTTTGCGACGACGACTACTCAAGCCGGTGAATCACATCTTTGTGATTGATTCATCTTCTTGAACTGGAATCGACGCTGAACTGCATCTTTTTCTTTGGCCTCTTCTGACCCGAGTCACTGCCTTCTCGGCCTTTTGACTGTTTTTGACAACATCTTGCAGTGCCGGTCACGCTTGTTCTTCCGCCTGATCTCGAATCATAACACACTCGTTGATCATCCACATGTGTATCTATAGGTGAGTTGTCGATGCCTTGTTCACTTTCAGTGTCCCCTATACTTCGTCGCACCGGCTTCAAACCGGCGGATGAGGTTCGCCAACATCAGATCAAGGACGACTGAGTGATCTGCTCTCGAACAACGCGGCTGACCATCTTTCTCTCAGATAATTCCATTAAAGCAGCATGTCGGGATATCCAGGCGGTGGTCAACGCGACCACTATGATGATGGCTACGGCCATCCTCAGGGAGGCAATCAACAACAGGGTGGAAATACAGACTCCTACTACCAAGACGATCAGTACTATGATCAAGGCTACGACAACCGTGGACGCAGCAACAACAACAACAACCAGCAGCAAGACGACGGCTACTATGATGAATCGTAAGCAATCAAACTCTTTGACAGTATGCATATTTCTAACATGTGATTGCAGTGGCTATTATAATGCCGACCCCAATAACCCCTATCAGCATGATGGAGGCTACTACGATGGCCATGACCAGTACCAAGACGGCTACTACGACCAAGGCCAAGGAGGCTACTACGACCAGGACTACGACCGTGGATACCAGGGCCAAGGTGGTCGACAAGGCTCTGAAGAGGACTCCGAAACCTTTAGTGACTTTACCATGAGATCGGATATGGCTCGCGCTGCGGAGATGGATTACTACGGCCGTGGCGATGAACGTTACAACAGCTACAATGATGGACAGCGTGGCTACCGACCTCCATCCTCACAAATCTCCTACGGTGGTAACCGCTCTTCTGGCGCATCAACTCCTAACTATGGTATGGATTACGGAAATGCTCTGCCCCCTGGTCAGCGATCTCGAGAACCCTATCCTGCCTGGACTTCGGATGCCCAGATCCCATTGTCCAAGGAGGAGATCGAGGACATCTTCCTTGACCTATGCTCCAAGTTCGGTTTCCAGCGGGACAGTATGCGAAACATGTACGACCATCTGATGATCCTTCTCGACTCTCGAGCCTCTCGTATGACCCCAAACCAGGCTCTTCTCTCTCTTCACGCCGACTACATCGGTGGTGACAACGCCAATTATCGCAGGTGGTATTTTGCCGCTCACCTGGACCTAGACGATGCAGTCGGATTCGCAAACGGCCTGGGCAAGGGCAGAGGCAAGAAGAAGGCCAACAAGAAGAAGAAGAAGGACCCCGAATCGAGTGAAGCCGAAACTCTTCAGGACCTTGAGGGTGATGACAGTCTCGAGGCCGCTGAGTATCGCTGGAAGACCCGTATGAACAAGATGTCGCAGCATGACCGAATTCGACAAATCGCTTTGTATCTCCTTTGCTGGGGTGAAGCCAACCAAGTTCGTTTCATGCCCGAGTGCCTGTGCTTCATCTTCAAGTGCGCGGACGATTACCTCAACTCTCCCGCTTGTCAAGCCCTTGTTGAGCCGGTCGAGGAGTTCACCTACCTGAACAACGTTATCACTCCTCTGTACCAGTATTTGAGAGATCAAGGTTACGAGATTTCCGACGGAGTGTACGTTCGCCGAGAGCGTGACCACAAGAACATTATTGGTTACGACGATTGCAATCAGCTTTTCTGGTACCCTGAGGGTATTGATCGTCTTGTACTCCAAGATAAGAGCAAGCTTGTTGATGTTCCACCTGCTGAACGCTATGTTAAACTCAAGGACATGAACTGGAAGAAGTGCTTCTTCAAGACCTACCGTGAATCTCGTTCTTGGTTCCATCTGTTGGTCAACTTCAACCGTATTTGGATCATCCACTTGACCATGTTCTGGTTCTACACCTCACACAACGCTCCTAGTCTCATTGTTGGTCCTTCTTATGAGCAGCAAGTCAACCAGCAACCGTCAACTGCCAAGTCTTTCTCTATCGTTGGCTTTGGTGGTGCCATCGCTTCTCTGATTCAGGTTCTTGCTACTCTCGCTGAGTGGGCATACGTACCTCGAAAATGGGCCGGTGCGCAGCATCTTACCAAGAAGCTCTTCTTCCTGCTCTTCATTCTGGTACTTAACATTGCTCCTGGTGTCAAGGTTTTCTTCCTGGAGGGTATTGGTGGAGAGAAGATTGACACTGCAATCGGCATTGTCCACTTTGTTATCGCTCTCATCACCTTTATCTTCTTTTCCATCATGCCCCTCGGTGGCCTCTTCGGCAGCTACCTAGCTACCAACAACAGGAAATATGTAGCGAGTCAAACCTTTACCGCCAGCTGGCCTCAGCTTCGCGGCAACGACATGGCTATGTCTTATGGACTTTGGGCGGTTGTTTTCGGTGTCAAGATGGGTGTCTCTTACATCTACCTGATTCTGTCATTCCGTGACCCTGTTCGATATCTCAGCATCATGAATGTCGACTCGTGTCTCGGTGACAAGCTCTTGCTCGGTAACCAGCTTTGCAGATGGCACCCGACTATTGTTCTTGCCCTCATGGCCTTCACCGATGTTATTTTCTTCTTCCTTGATACTTACCTCTGGTATGTTCTCCTGAATACCGTGTTCTCGGTTGCCAGGTCGTTCTACATCGGATCCTCAATTATGACACCTTGGCGAAACGTCTTTTCTCGTCTGCCCAAGCGTGTGTACTCCAAGATTCTTGCTACCACGGACATGGAAATCAAGTACAAGCCCAAGGTTCTCATCTCTCAAGTATGGAACGCCATCATCATTTCCATGTACCGTGAGCATCTCTTGTCCATCGAGCATGTCCAGAAGCTTCTTTACCATCAAGTTCCCTCTGAACAAGAGGGTAAGCGAACTCTGCGAGCTCCGACGTTCTTCATCTCCCAGGAAGACCATTCCTTCAAGACTGAGTACTTCCCCGCCTACAGCGAGGCTGAACGCCGAATCTCGTTCTTCGCCCAGTCTCTGTCTACCCCGATCCCTGAGCCTCTGCCCGTGGACAACATGCCTACTTTCACCGTCATGATTCCTCACTACAGCGAGAAGATTCTTCTCTCTCTCCGTGAGATCATTCGTGAAGACGAGCCCTACTCTCGTGTTACGCTTTTGGAATATCTCAAGCAACTCCACCCCCACGAGTGGGATTGTTTCGTCAAAGATACCAAGATCCTGGCTGATGAGACCTCCCAATTCAACGGCGAAACCGACAAGGACGAGAAGAACACGGCCAAGAGCAAGATCGATGATCTGCCCTTCTACTGCATCGGTTTCAAGTCTTCAGCTCCCGAGTACACCCTGCGCACTCGTATCTGGGCATCTCTTCGTTTCCAGACTCTCTACCGTACTATCTCTGGATTCATGAACTACAGCCGTGCCATCAAGCTTCTTTATCGCGTTGAGAACCCCGAGGTCGTCCAGATGTTCGGTGGTAATACCGATAAGCTGGAGCGTGAGCTCGAGCGTATGGCCCGACGCAAATTCAAGATTGTTGTTTCTATGCAGAGATTCTCCAAGTTCAAGAAGGAAGAGATGGAAAACGCCGAATTCTTGCTCCGCGCTTATCCCGACCTCCAGATCGCGTACCTTGATGAAGAGCCGCCAGTCGCCGAGGGCGAAGAGCCCCGTTTGTACTCGGTTCTTATTGATGGTCACTCCGAGGTGATGGAGAACGGCATGCGGCGCCCCAAGTTCCGTGTTCAGCTCTCTGGTAACCCTATTCTCGGTGACGGAAAGTCCGACAACCAAAACCACTCTATCATCTTCTATCGTGGCGAGTACATTCAACTCATTGACGCCAACCAGGACAACTATCTCGAGGAATGTCTCAAGATTCGCAGCGTTCTTGCCGAATTCGAGGAGATGAAGACCGACAATGTTTCCCCCTACACTCCTGGTGTCAAGAATGATGTTGCCTCTCCCGTCGCTATTCTGGGTGCCCGAGAGTACATTTTCTCCGAGAACATTGGTATCCTTGGTGATATCGCTGCTGGAAAGGAACAAACATTCGGTACACTGTTTGCTCGAACCATGGCACAGATCGGTGGCAAGCTCCATTATGGACATCCTGATTTCTTGAATGGTATCTTCATGACGACGCGTGGTGGTGTCTCCAAGGCCCAGAAAGGTCTTCACCTTAACGAAGATATTTACGCCGGTATGACTGCTCTCCTCCGTGGCGGACGTATCAAGCAGTGTGAGTACTTCCAGTGCGGTAAGGGTCGTGATTTGGGTTTTGGTTCGGTCCTGAACTTCACAACCAAGATTGGTACTGGTATGGGTGAACAGTTCTTGTCTCGCGAATACTACTACCTCGGCACTCAACTCCCTCTGGATCGATTCTTGTCATTCTATTACGCCCATCCTGGTTTCCACTTGAACAATATGTTCATCATGTTCTCGGTTCAAATGTTCATGATCACCATGGTCAACCTCGGAGCTCTCCGCAAGGAAACAATTGCCTGCGATTACAACCGCAACGTCCCCATCACTGATCCTCTTTACCCTACCGGCTGTGCAAACACTGATGCACTTACCGACTGGATCTACCGATGTATTGTCTCCATTCTCTTCGTTCTGTTCCTCTCCTTCATTCCTCTTATTGTCCAGGAGCTGTCGGAACGTGGTATCTGGCGTGCTTTCATCCGATTGATGAAGCAATTCCTCTCCCTCTCGCTCATGTTTGAAGTCTTCGTCTGTCAGATCTACGCGAACTCTGTGCAGCAGAACATTTCGTTCGGTGGTGCGCGATATATCGGTACAGGTCGTGGTTTTGCCACTGCCCGCATTCCGTTTGGCGTCCTGTATTCTCGGTTTGCCGGACCAGCTATTTACTTTGGTGCCCGTTTACTGCTAATGCTTCTCTTCGCCACACTCACGGTCTGGAAGGGTGTCTTGATCTACTTCTGGATCACGCTTCTTGCCCTGACCATCTCGCCATTCCTGTACAACCCTCATCAGTTCGCCTGGACCGACTTCTTCATCGATTACCGAGATTATCTTCGTTGGTTGTCGCGTGGTAATTCCCGCAGTCACGCATCATCTTGGATCTCGTACTGTCGACTCTCCCGAACTCGTCTCACTGGTTACAAGCGCAAGACCCTCGGTGACCCATCTGCCAAGGCGTCCGCTGATGTTCCACGAGCCCCCTTTGCCAACATTTTCTTCAGTGAGATTTTCTCACCGTTGATGCTGGCTGTCGTGACGACCCTTCCCTATCTCTTCGTCAATGCTCAAACCGGTGTTGTGGCTCGTATTCAGAAAGACGGTAACGCGAGGAATATTCATCCTACTCAGTCGTTGATGCGACTGCTCGTCATCGCCTTTGCGCCCGTTGCCGTCAATGCAGGTGTCCTCGCTGCCATGTTCGGCATGGCCTGCTGTATGGGACCTCTCCTCAGTATGTGCTGTAAGAAGTTCGGTAGTGTTCTCGCCGCCATTGCACATGCTACAGCTGTCATTTTCCTTCTGATCTCCTTCCTGGGCATGTTTGTCCTTGAGAGCTTTGACTTCGCCCGTACTGTGGGAGGCATGATTGCTGTCATTTCAATCCAACGCTTCTTTATCAAGTTGATCGTTTCGACCTGCTTGACTCGCGAGTTCAAGTCTGACGCCTCGAACATTGCTTTCTGGAGCGGAAAGTGGTATTCCATGGGATGGCACACAATCACTCAACCTGCTCGTGAATTCCTCTGCAAAATCACTGAACTTTCCATGTTCTCTGCCGATTTTGTTCTGGGCCATTGGCTGCTCTTCTTCATGGCACCTGTCATCTTGGTCCCCAAGATTGATATGCTTCACTCTATGATGCTGTTCTGGCTTCGTCCTAGGTAAGTCTCTTCCATTGCTCCCCTAACACTTATACTAACGATTCTCAGCCGACAAATTCGACCTCCCATCTACTCGATGAAGCAGTCCAAGCTTAGACGCAGACGCGTGATTCGCTATGCCATTCTCTACTTCACTCTCCTGGTAGTGTTCATCGCTCTTGTTGCTGGACCTGCTGTGGTGGGCAAGATAATGGGCGAAAGTCTCAGCAAGCAGCTCGAGAAGATGATCCCTCTTGAGGGACTTGTCCAGCCTAACTATCTCGAGCACGACAACACCAACAGCTCGTCAGTCACTGGTATCAAGAACCCAAGCTACACAGGTCCTGGTCTTACAAGTGGCAAGAGTGCTGCTGAGGCCTCAGCAACTGCCAAGATCAAGCTATTCTAAGAAGCCAACACTGGAAAGGAGAGTGTCTTCTTTTTTGGAAATACTTCTGACGGAGTGAAGTGACTTCGCTTTGTTCCCACGTATAGAAAAAATTGTCAAAATGCCAAGCTTTTGTTTTTGTTTTTTGTTTTGCTTTCAGTTCAGTACCTGGCACAGATGGATGCATTTGTAAACACTCGGAATTTTTATAGAAGGGGAGGGGATGAGAGATGGAGAGAAGAGGTCGGCAACACGAGTCAGACCTGACATTCACTGGCTGAACTGGACTGATCATTTCTGGCACAAGGCGCACTTTTTTAAACTTATTCTAATGTGTACAATGAAAGGAAACAACACATGGCAGCAACCTTAGACTCAATGCAAATAATGCAATGCCTTTTTCATTCTTTTCAATTTTTGGTCTGTTCGATTGCAAGTGATGAATCAGGTGACTACTGTCGACAATTATTCATCCATGAATATTTGATGTCAGCTTACCTATTTTGCGTATTCAACGTTGGAAGTCTCCGGACTATCCGATGGTGGATGGATGGTCCATCTTACTTACAGTGCTGTTATCGGTGGAGTGGATGCTCAGGTACCCGTTGTGCCCCTGGAAGACATGAAAGTTAGCGTCCTCCAATCAGTGTAACCAATCACCCTCGCTAGCTTGACTCGTTTTAACCTGGGAGGCACCCGGCGGCGGCCCCTATGTCAACCCATGCAGGCAGGGCAATTAATTACGTTAATTGATGGTCTGTTACTTCCATCCATTCGAAATCCCCATCAATGTTTACTCGAACTCCTGACATCAACACATAAGATCCAAAACAGAAGGCTACCCACTCACGAACGAGCAGTCCGGCACGATCCAATATATTACGATACGAGCGAGTTTAGGAAGGTCGGAATATCCAGTGACGATAGGCATAGCATTGTAAAGGCAATGGAACTCGATAACCTCCAAGCCCAGATGGGCGACATCCTTAAGCAAGCCTCAGTGTACTTCCACAAAGTCCCTGGCTCTGCTGTGTTTCTTCGCTATATCAAGTCGAGTTACCAGAACGATCCCGTGCGATCCGCCATCGAGGCCATACTGTTACTCTTCTTCGTCCGCTATCTTCTGTCGCCCTCCTATTCGACACATAAGCAGAACTACGTCAAGCTGAGGGAAGACGTAAGAATATTGCCCAACCACCAAGACCTGCAGAGATGAAATGCTAACAATGGACGTACTGCAGGAGATAGAGGAATTGATCGATGAGTGGCAGCCCGAGCCTCTTGTCGAGGAGCAGGACCCTTTTGAAGCTACTGAAGCCGAACGCCTTCCCGTCCTCGTTGGGTAAGCATTGCCGTACATATTCGTGTCACAGCCAGGCATCTAATGTCCTTCAATAGTCCCACCGGTCCCAAATCGAAGCTAGCCAACGGCCGAACCGTGACCAATCTCGCATCCTACAACTTCTACAACTTCAACGGGAATGATCAGATCAAAGAAAAGGCGATTCACGTTCTGCGCACCTACGGTGTTGGTCCCTGTGGCCCTCCCCAGTTCTACGGCACTCAGGACGTTCATATGAAGACCGAAGCTGATATCGCCGCGTATCTGGGTACTGAGGGTTGTATCGTCTATGCACAGTCTTTCAGCACCATCTCTAGTGTCATTCCTTCCTTTTGCAAGCGTGGCGACGTCATCATTGCTGACCGAAATGTCAACTTTTCTATTCGCAAGGGTCTCGAGCAGTCGCGAAGCACTATCCGCTGGTTTGAGCACAATGACATGGATGATCTGGAAGCTGCCATGAAAGCTGTTGCCAAGGAGCAGGCCAACGCCAAAAAGCTTACTCGTCGTTTCGTCGTCACCGAGGGTTTGTTTGAACTCTCAGGAGATTCTATTGATTTACCCCGTCTGGTTGAGCTCAAGGAGAAGTACAAGTTCCGTGTTATTCTCGATGAGACTTGGTCTTTCGGTGTTCTTGGCCGCACTGGTCGTGGTATCACAGAGGCGCAGAACGTGGACCCCCAGCAGGTTGACATGATCATCGGTTCTCTCGCTGGACCTCTCTGCGCTGGTGGTGGTTTCTGTGCTGGTCCTAAAGACGTTGTTGAGCACCAGCGTATCACCTCCTCTGCTTACACCTTCTCCGCTGCTCTTCCTGCTATGTTGGCTGTCACTGCCAGCGAAACCCTCAACTTGCTTCAGTCCAACCCCGAAATCCTGTCTCAGTCACGCGAAAACATCAAGGCCATGAAAGCACAGCTGGATCCCCGCAGTGACTGGGTCTACTCTCCTAGCGACCCTGAGAACCCTATCATGCTACTTGTCCTGAAGCCGGAAGTTGTTGCCGCACGAAAGCTGGGGCTTGAAGATCAAGAGCGCATTCTATGTGACTGTGTTGAAGAGGTACGTCTTTCTCATGATACTTTGGAAACAGGAATAACGAACTGACTTGTAAAGACTCTCGCCAATGGCGTTTTGATCACAAGGACCAAGACTCGGCCTTATGCCCACGCCGTTAAGCCCAAGGACGGCGCTTGGTTTGCCCAGCCTGCTCTGCGAGTTTGCGTCACATCGGCGCTGTCCAAGAAGGATGTTGAGAAGGCCGGTGTCACTATTCGCCATGCTATCACCAAGGTCATGACCCGCAAGACGAGTACCAAGGCTATTTGAATCAGGGGCTCCGAATGCTATTAATTTTGATGACAAGAAGGGTAGTTGAGCGGGTGTCACACTCATGAACATGGCCGATAGGCTGCTGGGCTGTTGGGCTACGCTGAGACCTTTCGATTACGGACGAAATCCCAGATGGGAGCAATAGACATTAGGGGATGCATGCAATGACCGACCTTTTATTGGCAGACAGCCACTTAGGAAGCTAATGATTAATAGATGTGGCCTCGTAGGCCAGCATTGAATGGAACTTGTCAAGATGGTGATTCCAATTCTGTGCATTGTGAGCAACTATTATTGACTGAGTCGCTTTTTAACATACATGCCGTTGTTGGCGAAAGATGATCTTGAAAAGTTGTACGCCCACAGTCAGCCACTAATGATGTCCAAGGCTCTCATTGTCGACATCTTCGACGATAACTCGTCGTTTTC
Source organism: Fusarium citri (assembly GCA_004367485.1). Classification (NCBI taxonomy): domain Eukaryota; kingdom Fungi; phylum Ascomycota; class Sordariomycetes; order Hypocreales; family Nectriaceae; genus Fusarium; species Fusarium citri. Next base: position 9,635 of record QHHH01000062.1, read on the forward strand.
CAAGAGAGGTTGTTCGACAAAGAATAAGAAACCTTGCGTCAGTTGTTTCGCGTGTCTTATGGACATATCCCTTGCCAAGTCACGCTGATGCTGTCAATGGATGCAAAGTTGACAGAATGGAGTTAATCTGGCGAAAGAATTGCCAAGGCTACACATGCAGGAGACGTTCACAGAGGAATAACGTTGTTTCATAATTACCTTAGTTGGGCGTATGAAGACCTCTATGGCCTTTTCAGCTCCGATCTCGACCGTGATGGTGTCTCAGGTTTTTGCATTCCTGGGAAAATTACCGTGTTCGTAGTTACGTGGCAGGGTCATTCCAGAGATTTGAGAGCGTCAAGACCAGGCTCTTACCGTGATTCATTTTAAGGTTATGATTCCGGGAATTTCTTCGAACAGATAATGAGGCTTTTAGTGAGTGTTTGCGTGCATATGTCTCAGCAGGCTAATGAGGAGCGACAAGATTAGGGACGAAAGGGCCTATGAGAAGGTAGTGCTTGCAGGTTTCAAGATGGATATAGCGAGCAGGCAGGAATTACCAAGGTGAAGAGTGTCTCTCTCTTGTCTCTCACAGGTTCGGGGCTTGGTTTCCCAGTGGTTCAGGTACAGACAGAGCATCTACCCGGGCGTACCTTCCTTCAGACGATCTACACGTATGCCCTTGTGTTATTCTTTCCTTCCTGTCTTGACCCAACCTAACCAGTCTCTACCTGCCGTTCTTTTATCTTGTGTCGAGCAGCCACTTCCCCCCCCCTTGTTTGGGCTTTTCCTCTTCCTCTTAACCTTCATATCTGTCGCTTCTTCCACTCTTCTTTTCTCCTTCATTCACTCTTCAACCTTTTTTGTTCCTAGTAACTTTCCTAAGATTATTCACTCTTTATTCTTCTTTTTCAATTCCAGACACTCTTTTATCTGATTCCTCTTCGTTCTTGACTACGGGTTATTCAGTCCCGTTTTATACACTCACTTTCTCTTGAACCACTCGTTTGATCAACTATAAATTTGAGCTCTTTGAAGCAGCTCGTCCACTCTCTCGGATCCTATTGAAATCATCCAACGTACGGATCGAAATACTTAAAACCTTTAAAATGAAAAGTTTCTTTACTTCGGCGGTGGCCATGGCGGCGGTTGTTGCTGCTATCCCCATGGGTGAGTACCTTAGATGGTGAGCCATAACTCAAAGCTGACGGTAGCTACAGGCCGACCATTTGAAAAAAGAGAGCCGTATGTCGTTCCAATATATTTACTCTAACACTGGCTAACACTATGGCAGAGTTACCACTATTACACTTACTTCGGCCTCTACTTATACTCAGGTTGTTGCCCCTGCGACCCCAACGCCCATGAGGCCGCATGGAACTGCAACCTACCCAGAGAAAACTGCTATACCCCTTCCTGAGAACCCGAAGCCACCCAAGGGCAGTGGATCTAAACTCCCTTGCATCGACTGTAGTTCCGAAGGCTCGGGCAGCTCCGGTGGTTCCGGAGGTTCAAGCGGTTCTAAACTCTCCGGCGTTTCTTACGCCCCATACCGTGGTGACCACCAGTGTAAGGAAGAAGATGAGATCAAGGAGGATCTCGCTAAGCTCGCGGGCTCTTACTCTCTCATCCGCATCTACGGAACCGAGTGTGATCAAGTCTCGAAGATCTACCCTTGCGCCAAGGCCAACAACATGAAGCTTTTCCTCGGTATTTGGGATATCAACGACGTGCAGAATGAAGCCGAGCTGATCATTGATGCCATCAATGGCGACTGGGATATTGTTGACACCATCAGCGTCGGAAACGAACTTGTCAACAACGGTGCTGCTACCCCTGCGCAGGTTCTTGCCGCTGTCGACGAAGCTAGCCAGATTTTCAAGGCTGCCGGGTACAACGGTCCTGTCTTGACGGTCGATACATTTGTGGCTGTTCAGAAGCACCCAGAGCTTTGCGAAAAGAGCGAGTACTGTGCCATCAACGCTCATGCCTTCTTTGACCCCCATACCTCTGCTGACGGTGCTGGCAAATGGCTTTCTGACACCGTTCAAGCTGTCAAGTCTAAACTATCTAGCGACAAGCGCGTCGTCATCTGTGAGACTGGTTGGCCCACAAAGGGTGATAGCAATGGTGAGGCTGTTCCTGGATTGACCCAACAGGGGTCGGCTCTCAAAGCGATCAGGGAGGCGTTCTCTGAGCACCCCGATGACCTGATCCTCTTCTCTGCTTTCAACGACCACTGGAAGAAGGCAGAAGCCGCAACTTTCCACGCTGAGCAGTACTGGGGTATCGACGGCAAGAACTCAGACTCTGAATAGAGTAGGGCTCGAGAATTTGTTATGTCAGTTAACCCTTCACATCTTTGAACGGTTTGCGGTCAGATTTGAAATAACGTTCGACTTAATGTCTTTTTCATGTCGTTGAGGGCTCGTTGTTATTGTTTTGGGGTTAAAATACCGAGCACCTGGTGGTATCGCAGGACTATACACGCCTGGTAGCAAGGGCATGTTGGAGGATTGTTTGCTTCTTCCTCTCGGGATTTAACTGCTGGGGCATATCACATTGCCTATGACTGTTTTGTTTTGGTGTCGTTTGAAGGGTATGGAAAGGCTTATGCTGTGTATTTTATATGAGTTGGAATGTTTTTGTAATCCATTGTATCAATCATGTCCTTATGTCTGGTGATGAAGCATCGGTTTCATAGACGATCCTAACATGGCCCCAGAGTAGTTAAAAAATCATTATCGATAGAACTCTGTTGAACAAGGGAAGATAATCTACGTAAGCTCAAATAATTGCCCACTCGGTCACTCTCCTCCATACACTCTCCGTTCTCTTCCTTCATCACAACACCTAGAATTTGAAAACGTGACTGTGAATTATTTATATCCATCTAAACAACTATGATGATTATTAAAGACATAACTCGTCAAAAACATCATTCTCTTCCTTCTTTCCCAAATGTGATCATCAATCTGATCGTCACTGACATGACTGCAGCGAAAATGTTCGTTAAATAAATTTCCCATATCTCAGATGAGGGCTGACCAAACATGTAGGGACTCCTGAAGAGAAATGTAGAGTGGACGCTCATAAAACGTTGGCGAAGCATATATAGGCAGATACCGACAGATACCGTAGGGTACCCGACTACCCTGATGCGAAAAAGCACACCTAGTGTTTGAGTTATAAACAGAAAAGAAAGCGAGCATATAATATCACATGGACCAGAGGCTAATGGGCTCTTGATCTGCTGGCGCCTCACTAATGGTAAGATCTGCAAGAACCATCCTCATACGGACGTGATCGAACATACGTCTCAACCAAAGTCCCGTCGAGCTACTCAGCATATTTCAGAAGAGGCTGTGGGGGTAACGAGTTTAGCAGATCCAAAGCTCATCAACGAACTGGTCAAGTTCAATGATACGGAATCGAGAACCGATGCTCTTGTCCTTCAATAGTGCATTCCAGGCAGACGAAAGACTGGCTTTCCAGGACACAACCTCAACGCTCCAGCCCATTTTCAGGGCGCGTTGGGCATATGCGAGGAAGCCATCCGAGTACTTGGCCGGCCGAGCATCACCCGTGGCAATGACGAGCGTGCCAGGCATCTCGAAATACTGCATGACAGATTCACCAATTCGGATTTGAAGTGTTTCGTCAACCATATCCTCGACATAGCGGAAGCCGCCAGCCTCGAAAGTGGTGTTGTCACCGGAACCGGACTGCTCAGCACGACGGCTGCGAAGGTCGACTCGGTAGCCAAGATCTTTGAGCTCTTGGATGAAAGGGGGTTCCCCTCGATCGGGACGCATTGAACAGCCAACGTTAAGCCATTCTGCATAGCGATCGCGGGTGAGGAGTTCGTGAAAGAAAGCAAGATTCATCTGGGGAAGCGGAACAAAGCGCGAAGACTCCGAGATGCCGAATTTGGCTCTTAAGGCTTTCTGGAAGCCGATGATGATGTTGGACATGTCAACGAAGACATGAATTCCGTTATCTGCAATGGTGGAGAAGTCCTTGCAGATCATAGAGTCAACGACGCGCTCCTGGACCAACTTGCCCATGAGGTTTTCGTGCTTGACAGAGGTAGTCGATACATTGCTGTGAATCTCAGTGATAGGGCCGTATTTGAATGGCTGGTACGAGAGGACGTGTTTGACCGATTCGGGCCGAACATTATCCCAGACCACAACTTTGGGGTCTGAATTGTCTCGAGAGTGAGACTTCACCTTGGCCTTAGAAGACTTGGCCTTGCTCTTCTTACTCTCTTCAAAATGGTTCAGAGGAAACTCATTGGAGCTCGGTGGGGTTGAGGCAGCAGTTGAATAAGAAGCAGCCAATAGCACATCAGTGTCGGAGCCGCCTCCAGCCTCCGAGTCGGTGATCGAGTCGAAGATGGGTTCAGCCAAGATCTTGGGAACATTGACTGCTTTGATGACTGGTACTGATTCGATAGATGATTTCACTATCGTGATCGGCTGCGCCTTGGGAGAAGCGGCAGGTTGCTGCTGCTGAGTTGCTCTGTCGTCCTTGAAACGAAGCTGCTCAAAAAGCCGCTTGAAGTTGCCGAGCGTGGGGGTTAAGTCCAAGGTCTGTTGGGTCTTTGATGAGGGTTTCGGGGACGCCCAGTTTGCAAGGTTTTGCGAGTTCAATCTTGTGAAATCGCCTAGCTTGAATAGACCATCGTGGCCGGCCTTACTGCTACCTGGCGGCTCGTGGAGGGGGTCGTCTGTTGAAGTTGTCGTTGTAGATGCCATGGTAACCATCGAAAGCAGTCATGCACATAGAGGCGTGTTTGTAGGTGAAGCTGAAATCGGTGGTGTACTCAACGTCTATCCGAGACGTGAGATGATTGGTGAGATATGTTCAATGTCTTGAATTGATGTCGTTCGTAGAGTAAAGTGTAGAAAAGTTGAAATACTAAGATAGCGCAGATACAAGCTGAAAGGCGAGAAAGATATTGATAGACCAATTTGCCACAGCTGAACTGAGAGAGCAGTGCAGAAAGATGCGAGAGGAAGGAGAAAACCAAAACGGGGCAGAAACAGAGGGCTAGAGCCGCGAAGATATGGTACAGTAAAACCAAACCAACTGACACGGGAGAGGCCGATTGAGTCTGGAGTGATACTAAACAAAAATCCAATGCGTCAGATTTCGCCGCTTGAGTGAAGCCAAAATGGATGATGGAGTCGATCAGATGCGGAGCAAGAGATCGAGCTACAGTGCCACGAGGACGGGAAAAAAAGAACAAGTGCAAGCAATGACTAGAAGACGGAAAGAAAAGAGATGAACAGAAAGTGCAAAGATTGAGATGAGAAAGAATCGGAGGACCGATGAGAAGAGGATATGAAGAACTACATAAGACGTTGGACGTTGAGCGTTGAAGGGAAGTGGAAGTCAAAGTGGAAGTGGAGGTGACGATGAGTCAATTGGCATTGGGCGATGCGCTGGACTGAACCCTGGGATCAGATCCGATGTGGCGAGCTGCCAGCCAATCAAACTGCGTCAAACGTGGCAGTGAAGGGTCCTTGGCTTCACGTGCACTAAATTGAAGATTGGAGATTGAAGATTGCCACCCATAACGTCGATCCAACGGTAACAACAATTGACACTTTGTGTATACAAATACTATATATAATATGTATGGTGAAGCGGCGATTTCATCAAAATTTCTTTCTATCTTGGCTCGTCATAAAACACCTAAGTACTCAAGTTCCTATGTAGCCCATTCTCCAAATGCCCGTCAGGCACTATAATAAAAAGAACCAGTCTTTGGGAGAACCCTCAGCTATACTCCAAATTGGGCGAACTGCATCCTCAAGAATAAGCTATCTACTGCCCATCTTTAGACTGGGATTGACTCTGCGACGATTTGTTTGCGAATGAGATGACCTCCAATTTAATAGCTTCGTTAATCCTCCCCCTTCTCTGTGACGGATAAGTCGCCGTAAACTACTACCATGCAGATAATCCAATCGAGATTAGTCAACAAATCACATCCATGGCATATCGCGTCCTTATCATCGTCGGAAATCGATGCTTGGTCGGTGTGAGTCCATGCTGGGCCGCACTGAGCTGCTTGAGCTTCGCCTTCGTCGTGCTCGCTCTTCGTTGGGGTCAGAAGGATTCAAACCCGTCGATTTTGCAAACATGTTCAGAACGTCAGTCAAAGAAATGACGCCAGTAAGCCTGCCCGACAAACGAGCACCAGCCATTGCAGATGCAGGCACGGCGGCTGTAGGAACCGGCGACGCAGGTACAGCAGCCGTGGGCACAGGTGATGGAGGTGCAGCGTGTGTAGATGTTGATGCAGGCATAGCTGGAGGTGGGTGTGCTGGGGTTGTGAAAGATTGAGGTCCCATCAAAGGCGTAGCAGGAGCCGAAGGTGAGGGTGATGCCGACTCAACAACCCACATCCTGTGCGACCGAGTAGCAACAAGTTTAGCGACGGTATGGGCCAGGCTCGAGTAGGGGTTGACGTAGAATACGGGAAAGGCGTCGCGCCCATGTTCAACTCCTCGCTCGTTGAGAATCACCGAAATAAAATTCATGCATGATGAGTTGAGTAGGTGAGCATTGGAGCTCTTCGTTAAGTGACGAACATCCTTGGTGGAAATATTGCCCACGACGTTCAGGCCATTGTCAACGACAGCTACACTTGTAAGGCCTTCGTCGTGCATAAGCGTAAGGGCCTCGGACAAAGGTGCATCAGAGCTATCGCTCGTCAGTATATAATCTGATCCCGGACAAATCACAACTCACTTGACAGAGACAATGTCCTTGGTACCAACACCCAAGTCGTGGAGCAGGGCAGGGTACAGTCGATCAATAGAGGGGAAATTGACGCCTTCATTCCAAAAGAATTCGACAATTCGAAGTTGGCTTGCAATACCAACGACTTCACCACTAGTGGCAGTCACCAGGAGACGGTGGATACCACTACCAAGGATCTGGATAGCTTGAGAGAGTTTCTCCTCGCCGGGCAACGTAACAAGTGATTCCTTATGGAATAATGGAAAGACGTCTCGTAGAGGAATCTGGCCGCCTTCCTGCGCTTTGCCCATGATGGTATTGAATATAGTAATTTGATCCTCCTCAGGCTTGACCAGACCAACAACAACAAGCAGATATACGTTCAAGTCGGTGTAATCGAATGTGGAGACGGCAGTATGAGTGGAAGCATCCTCGCGGACCAGAACAACGTTGGTAGGACTTTTCAAAAGAGTCTAAGAGGTTCGTGTCAGTAAAAATACGAGCAGCAAATGCGAACTTGCGTTCGACGACTGCTCTTGTTGCGACTTTCACGAAGCAATAAACTTACCTTGGTAGCTTCCTCGACGCTAGTGTCAAACTCCACCCACTTTATATCGTCGGGAGATACCAGCTCTCCGATAGCTACATCGCGCCAATCGCGGCCAGCGAATTTGGGATTGGCGTGCTTGTTTCCGGCTGGAGGATGGCTCAAAAGCTCCTGAAGAGCAGCTTGCGTAAACGAAGGATGTCGCTGCGAGCGTGGTGAGGATGGTGCATTTCGCAGGTTCTCGGCGAAACTAGAGCGATGAGCAGAAATGGAGCTTGGCCCAGAGCCGGCGGATATGGAAACTGAGGGAGATCGTTGAGAAAGAGTAGGCGGTTTATGAGTTGACGAAGAGCCCGAGGCAGCGCTGTTCAGGCTGGTCGAGCTGGTCGCGCGGGTGTCCTTGAGCTCGCGGGAGGAGCTTGGTGAGGGGTCCATGATTGGAGATTCGTTCACGAGCAGTTGGTGAGATGGGGTTTGGTAAGAGTTGCCAGTAGACCGGGCTAATAAGAGTCGAGGATACAGCACGGCGTAAGCTAGTAAGAGAGCGATGTACGTATCGCAATCGGCAGATTGATGGTGAGATGACGATGAAATGCTCCGTTGTAGCAATTGGCAAATATGAGATGATGATTGTGGCACGGAAATAGACGAGACGCAAGAGTGAGAGCGAGAGCGAGAGAGCGGAGGGGTAGTCTGGATCAGAGAACGGTTGGATGATCTTTGAATACCTAGGTAGGGAAGAGTCACAAATAGTGCCAGAGAGTCAGGATACAAATAGTCAGATGAACATTCGCCAAGGGACGAGCGATGGTTGAGAAATGGACAGATGAAGTGGAATGGTTTTTCTAAGGCGGAGGTTGGTCTGGAGACAGGACGAGACGAGAAGAGTCGATCGAGTCGAATCGATTCGAGGGACAGTCGCGAGGGGCACGAGGTTACCATCCAAGGTGGTGAATGGGTGGGGGAGACTTCTATTTGCATGATGACATAGCCTGGGCTGAGCCGTCCATACAGTACCTACAGTGGAGTGCCTTAGTAGGTGCCCCGCGATACTGATACCAGGGGATCTAGAACTCAACTTCAATTGGAAGATACCTAAATAAGTACTTGGTACCTAGGTGAAACTCCTTCCTGTTCCTGATATTGAAGATAAACATGTTGGACAGTCAAATACAGCTTGTTACCATTTTCATCTTCTTCGGTTCTTGCTTAAATACTTTTTGAGTATTGATTGGCACCAACATGAAGCATCTGATTATCCATTCCAAGGAATACAGTATCTGTATCTGCCCAATGACTCGGCAGAGCAGGCTGATCACCGAAGCGTCGTATGCCGGAACTGATCAACGCATTGCATTCATTGTTGGACTAAAACACAGACACTGTAACGGTTAGCAAGGAGATCCCTGCCTCTAAGCTTGTGATACGTAACCAAACTTGTGCCCAAGAAAGACATGGTCAAATGGCAATAAACAAGTTTGACAGGGCAGTCCTGACCAATCGTGGATTCACCACTCTGTGTTTTTGGATACTGTTCGTAGATGAACTCGACATATTCTTGGATTTATTGTAACAAGATCTCTGTGGAGCACAAGACTCAAGTCTGCTTATGACTGACTTACATCTTACATCCATGGGCATATCTAGCTAGATTCTTTCGAGTATGAGAGATTGCGCATATAACTTTCTCTGCTTCTGGAACTTGATTACAAGTAATCCCATCTTTGTTGACTTTCTAGACTACGATATTACTTCCACCGCAAGAAGTTATTCAAGTGTCTCTAGCTGGTGCATAGGTACAGTACCGTAGCCTGCCCATTAACGATCTAGTATGATTGGCTGCCGGGACAATGCATCATCATAACTTAGATTTCAGCGTGCATGCATGGACACAGCCATAGATCCAAAGAACATTCTGGCGGTGTGGTGGGGGTATGAGCTTTAGACCGTACATACTGAAGCAAACAAAACAATGAGCTGCCTGACCTTTTTTTTTAACTGGTCAGCCGAAGAAAGCTCTTTGTCTATCTATCATGCATCTTTGTCATTGGACGGTTAAAACGATGCCTGGCCTGGCTGGCTTTCAATGTCTTCTTGCAGTGAATGGACATAATAATGGATGCAAAAATATATGTCAATTATGTAGTCAAGAAAGCCTTTGCTTTAGATAGGTAGGATTTAAATAAAATCATGTTCTTCAAAAATGTCGTGTTATCGATAAAAGTTAGCCCAAGAGAAATAAACACAACGACCCTGAAACGATCACACTAATGACTGGCTGGTCGCTGCGCACCCTTTGTTTTTTTTTTTTTACTTTGGGCTCGTTTGATCAAAAGTACATTCTCTGCAAAATTGGCTGGCAAGGTACCTCGGCATGACCCTCGAATGCTTGGGCTTCCCCTCCCCCACTTTGATTTTGCTCCCACCTCATCCGTCCCTCTCTTCTTTCTTCCCATCTCCCACCATTTGGGATCTTGGAAATCTCGTCCTTCAAAGCCAAGCAACGGCCGATCACAGTCTACAAGGCACCAAGGGCCCGTAGCTTTGTCATAATCCTACCTTATCCCAAGGCCTATTCTGTGGTTGCTACCTCGCCCTCCTCGCAACCGCAACCCTCCGACTGAACCTCGACCGTCTTTGTCGTCTGCTGGTGGACAACACCATCGGCATCCTTAAACGACAATGTCTCTGCTCCCGCAAGATGTCCACGCAGAGCTTTCACAGCTGCTGCAGGCTCTGCAGTCCCCCGACAACAGTATAAGATCTCAGGCCGAAGAGCATTTGCAGAACAACTGGACCGCCTCCCGCCCTGAGGTCCTGTTGATGGGACTGGCAGAACAAATTCAAGGCGCTGGCGACAATGCGACCCGATCTTTCGCCGCTGTTATCTTCAGACGAATTGCTTCAAAGACCCGCAAGAACGATGCCGGAGAAAGCATGGATCTTTTCCTGTCTCTGACCAAGGACCAAGCCGCCGTGATTCGTCAGAAGCTTCTTGAGACCCTTGCCGCTGAGTCTGATCGTCTCGTTCGCAACAAAATTAGTGATGCTGTTGCCGAGCTTGCCAGACAATACACAGAGAACGGTTAGCACAATGCCATTTGAAGCTGTTCTTCATTTGTCTAGAATTCGCTAACATTTCTTTGCACCAGGTGATGCTTGGCCCGAGTTGCTTAGTGCTCTTTTCCAACTTAGCCAAGCGCCCGAAGCCGAAAAGCGAGAAAACGCCTTCCGAGTGTTTACTACGACTCCTGCAATTATTGAGAAACAACATGAGGAGGCTGTTCTCCAAGCTTTCCAGCAAGGTTTTAAGGACGACGCCGTCATGGTACAGAACCCCTCTTCGCGGGGCAGAATTTCTGTCCCACCTCGTATGTCATTGCACTGCTAACGACAGCTAAAGGTCCGTCTTGCCGCGATGGAAGCATTTGCTTCATTTTTCCGAACCATAAGCAAGAAGGGGCAGGCTAAATACTATGCCCTTATTCCTGATGTACTCAACATTCTCCCTCCGATCAAGGACACACAGGACTCCGATGATCTTAGCAAGGCGCTCCTTGCTCTTATCGACCTCGCCGAGACGGCTCCCAAGATGTTCAAGTCTCTTTTCTCAAATCTCGTTACGTTCAGCATCTCCGTGGTCCAGGACAAAGAACTCGACAACATTTGCCGTCAAAACGCGCTGGAACTTATGGCTACATTCGCCGACTACGCGCCTTCTGTCTGCCGAAAGGATCCCTCATACACAAACGATATGATTACACAGTGTTTGAGTCTCATGACGGATCTTGGCGAGGACGATGACGATGCGTCTGAGTGGATGGCATCGGACGATGTAAGTTTTGCGGAAAACAACAACGAATCACAATTTTCGTGAATTTGTGGCTAACCAGTTCGTAGTTCGACCAAGACGAGAGCGACCAAAATCATGTCGCCGGCGAGCAGACCATGGACCGACTTGCGAACAAGCTTGGAGGCCAAACCATTCTGGCCCCTACTTTCAACTGGCTCCCTCGCATGATGACCTCCATGGCCTGGAGGGACAGGCACGCTGCCTTGATGGCTATCTCCGCCATCTCGGAAGGTTGTCGAGATCTCATGATTGGCGAGCTTAGCCAGGTGCTCGACTTGGTGGTGCCCGCACTTCAAGATCCTCACCCTCGAGTTCGATGGGCTGGCTGCAATGCTCTTGGCCAGATGAGCACTGATTTTGCCCCCAAGATGCAAACCGATTACTATGACCGTGTCCTCAAGGCAATCATTCCTGTCTTGAACTCCCCCGAGGGTCGTGTCAAGTCCCACGCAGCTGCTGCCCTCGTTAACTTCTGTGAGGAGGCTGAGAAGGCCACTCTTGAGCCATACCTGGACGAGCTGCTGTCGCAGCTGTTCCAGCTTCTTCAGAACGAGAAGCGATACGTCCAGGAGCAGGCTCTTTCAACTATTGCCACTATCGCTGATGCTGCTGAGGCTGCCTTCTCCAAGTACTACGATACCCTTATGCCTCTTCTAGTCAATGTTCTCCAGAACCAAAGCGAGAAGGACTACCGACTTCTGCGAGCCAAGGCTATGGAGTGCGCTACACTAATTGCACTAGCCGTTGGAAAGGATCGCCTTGGTGGGGATGCCATGACCCTCGTCAACCTCCTCGCTAACATTCAGGCCAACATCACGGACGCTGACGATCCTCAGGCACAGTACCTCATGCACTGCTGGGGTCGTATGTGCCGTGTTCTTGGCTCCGACTTCCTCCCCTTCCTTCACAATGTCATGCCCCCTCTCCTGGAGCTTGCCGTCGCCAAGGCCGACATTCAGCTGTTGGATGATGATGACCAGGTGGAGCAAATGCAGAACGAGGAAGGATGGGAGCTGGTCCCCCTCAAGGGTAAGATGATTGGTATCAAGACGAGTACCATGGACGATAAGCACATGGCTATTGAGCTCTTGGTTGTTTACGCCCAAGTTCTCGAGGCTTCTTTCGCGCCCTATGTCTCAGAGATCATGGAAAAGATTGCTCTGCCTGGTCTTGCATTTTTCTTCCATGACCCTGTCAGATATATCTCTGCTAAGCTTGTGCCTCAGCTTCTGAGCTCCTACAAGAAGGCCTATGGCCCCCAGTCTGCCGAACTCCGCGGTCTCTGGAACGCCACTGTTGACAAGCTTCTCGAAGTCTTGACTGCAGAGCCGGCTATTGACACTCTCGCCGAGATGTACCAATGCTTCTACGAGTCTGTCGAGGTTGTTGGAAAGGAATGTCTTTCTGCTGATCACCTGAACCGATTCATTGACTCTGTTCATTCCGCCCTTGAGGACTACAAGGACCGAGTTGCGCAACGTGAGCAGGACAAAGAAGGAGCCACCGCCGACGACGTGGAGGATGAGGCCGAGGACACTCTGATTGCCATCGAAGACGATCAGACCCTACTCTCAGACATGAACAAGGCATTCCACGCCATTTTCAAGAACCACGGTGCCGCATTCTTGCCCGCCTGGGAGCGTTTGATGGCTACATACGAGGGATTCCTCAGCTCTCCCGATCCTACCCAGCGTCAGTGGGGTCTCTGCATTATGGACGACGTCCTCGAATATTGTGGTCCTGAAAGCACACGGTATGCTGGCGTCATTACTCAACCATTGATTGATGGTTGCCGAGACCCTTCTCCAGCTATCCGTCAGGCGGCGGCCTACGGTATCGGAGTAGCTGCACACCGAGGTGGAGCGCCATGGGCACAGTTCTTGGGAAACTCAGTCCCTTTCCTTTTCCAGGTGACCCAGGTTCCCGATGCTCGCAACGAAGACAATGTGTATGCGACCGAGAACGCATGCGCAGCTATCGCCAAGATTCTTCACTACAACTCCAGCACTGTGAATGATGTGCAAAATGTTATCACACAATGGGTCGAGACTTTGCCTGTGACAAACGACGAGGAAGCAGCACCATATGCCTACGCATACCTGGCTGAGTTGACTGAGAAGTAAGTATTCCCTCAGTTTGTTTCTCCGTTTTCATGATGTACATCAGCTGACATATCGTTCTTTAACTCCAGGCAACACCCTGCTGTTGTGAGCCAGGCCGGCAAGGTCTTTGTTTTCATTGCCCAAGCCCTTGAGGCGGAGACGCTCGTAGGACAGACTGCCACCCGTGTGGCCCAGGCCACCAAGGGTCTTCTGCAGGCAACATCGGTTGATCCCTCGCCGCTACTGCAACAGTTCTCTCCCCAGGCGCAACAAACCATCATGGGATTCTTCAATTAGATGTGGGACTCGTTTACATTGGTTATTGCAAAGCGCCGCGTCGCTGGGGGCTCAGTATGCGGCAATGAACGTTATTCGTATGGAGTCGCGAGGAAAGAGTCTAAGAGAGTAAGGACGGGTTGACAAGCGTGCGAATTTTACTCGGGAACATAAATTTTGTTTCCAGATGATACCAAAAATGATCGCTACAGGGTGGCAGCTTCAGACCAGGAACCTGGTCAGCTGTCAAGCGCTTGTGGCAGGCGAGCATCTGCAGGGTGATGCTGGTATCGATGCGACAAGGTGTGGCACTCTAGTTTGACTAGAGCGGGTTCAAAGCCAGCATCAAAGCATTGCCATGCCCCAGGCATAGGCAAGAGAAGAGATAGAGAGGACGTCGGTTCCTGGCGTCGAGGCAAAAGCAAGCTGGCATTTTGTTTAGGAAGGTTATATACTTGACATCGCACGGCGCCTTTTAATGCTACATTAGAATTTATGAATATGTTTGTCATGATTTTCATGATCTTCCACTATTTTTGGTGATATTGTCAATATAGCTCCCCATGAATGCCTTCACATGGTATTCTGTGATGACTCGAAGACTCTTTCAATTACTTGGCTGGATCATAGTAGTGAAACATTGCTGCTGATATGATTGAGACAGTGTACCAGGAACTCAATCGTAAGAACACTCAGCCCAAGAGGCCGAGGGAGAGATGGAATGGCTGTCTTATCTTGAGCTGCGGGACGGTCGGGCCCAGTCACCATATCGGCGGTACTCTAAGACGTGATGGCCTAGCTTCTGTTCTATGTCGAATGAGGCTACATCTAGAGACAAGGCTGCTTGCATTATCTGGTGTGGACGAGTAGATCCCCTGTATTCCTATAAAGGCCGTCTCAGCCTGTTTTACTTGAAGACTGGGCCTCAGTCACTATGTATTGCCAGATCGCGAGACAGGATAATTTTCAGACATGAGTTGGCTTCAACAACGTGTGCGACTCGTTGAATTCAATATCTAGAATCTTTCAGGTCTCTTGCCGTCGGCAGCAACACGACCTAACTTTGAATTGGCATTGATGACACGCACGTTGATAGCAATCTACAGCACGCTATGGAGTACAATGTGTGCGCAGCGGTTAGTTCTAAAGGCGATAGGTACTTCTACCTGGGGTATTTGATATTGGACAAAGTACAGTACTAAGCCACCTCAAGGGGCGTGTATTGACCTAGGTAGACTAACTAACTATTGGAGCTTCAGACTTGATCTTACTTTTTGTATCCTGCAAGGAACGGCCAGATGTGCTAGCAGCTGCGAGACATGCTAGACATGGTAATGCAGGGTAGCTTTTGTATGGGTAAGCATGAACATGTCGTCTTTTGTAAGAATTTGCGTTGTTCGCAAAATCAAACTCGATAGGCAGTCAGACTTGTTGGTGCAAATTTGCATGTTTCCCAAAACGGAGATGATCTTAGCCAGGGCAGGGTAGGTAATGTACGGAGGGATCTCATTGCTGCTGTGTTTCGCTGCCACAGCGGAGAGAAGCGAAGCACGGGGTCTTCCCGTCGGGTCCCCCTCCCCTCCCCTCCATTCTATCAAGCCTCTGTCTGCCATGCCATGCCATGCATTCGTTGCCTTATGCTGCATTGCTATATTACTGAGGTACAAGGCTTTGCAGTAGGGGCTGGCCTTGGCTTCAAGTAGATGCTAATTAGATGCTTTCGTTTTCCGGAGTTACTCCTGACGCCTCCCAAGTCCCTTTCTCCACATGTATGCGCTACCCTCGGCAGGGTAAAGTGCAGTTTAAACCGGTACTTCTCCATGACACCAAGACTCGAGCGTAGACCAAGGTACCACTCCATGAAGGGAAGATTGAAAAGTCGAGTTAGGTAGGTAGGTAGGTACGTGGTAGCTTTTTGGGTAGGCTCGGTTCCCACCTCTTTCTCTCCTTCCTAGGTTTCCATGCATTTTACCTTGGCTTGGTCCTGCGTGCGCCTGAGCCTGCACAACGGACGGGAAACGGGAAAGGGTCAACTGCAGAAAACGGCAGTCACCACCATTCTCCGGGCAGTCTCCAGTCTCCAGTCTCCAGTCTCCAGTCTCCAGTCTCCAGCCCAGCGGCCACCCGAGCATTGATTAGGCAGGCTTAGGTTAGGCTGGTCTTGCCTTTTCCTTTTCGCACATCCATTCTGCCACACCCACCATAACCCGAGTCTGGGCTGCCACTCACTTGCCTGGCTTGCTCAGTCACTCGCTGTCCCATACCGGACATAGCACCATCCCATCCCATCCATCCATCCTGCCTGGTCTGATCCTAGCAAGGTACTTGCTACTTTCCCCCACCCACACTCCCATCTGCTTCTCACGCATTCCCATTCATCTTCTACCATACTGTACTCTACTTCTCCATCCCTCTCATCTTTCCCGTTCCAAACAACATAGAAACGATCTTCCCCCCTTTCGACTCGACTCGACCCGACCCGACTTTAAATGCAAATTTGATCTCCTGCGCACCCGCCTTTTGTCGCCTATTTCCCACCGTTCCGAACTTTCCACCGACAAATTTCGAGTCATAGTCATAGTCCAACCCTGAGTACAAATTCGAGCGACCACGAATATCCACCCCCGCGCATTTGCCATCTGCGATTATCCATACCCTGTCCCTCTCTTTTTCGCTCGGTCTATCCGGCCTTATCACGTTGAACATTGACTCGAACCCGAATTAACTCGACTCGACTCGATTCATATCGATATTATTCGGCTCTCCAATCCTACAATATTTCCGGCCTCGTTATAATTGCTGAATCTGCCGCTTGCTTTCGCTCTTCGTTTCGCTGCAGGTAGGGTCCTTTCCATCGGGCGGCCAGCCGTACCATCCCCTTGGTCGTTGTCTCAGGACACCATCTGTTCGCCTGAGCAGTGTCCGTACGGGATAACGCCCGCCCATCATCTTCTTTGAGCGCCTGGCTAGGCTGTCCAGCCAGATGCTGTCAATATGGATGGCTTCTACTCCCCCCATCAGCAGCAGCAACAACGCATGCAGCAGAACCAACAGAACCGCATGCAGCACAATATGAACAATGTGAATGATCCTTCCTACTTTCCAGGAGGGGATTCCCTCGATGACATTGTTCGCGATAATCACGACAAACTATACCGCCGACAGAGTATGCCTCAAGCCTTCGCTAACCCTATGGGCCAGTTTGAGATGCCCCAGCATCAAGAACAGCATCAGCAAGGGCAGCGACGGATGTCAGCCGTTGGCAACGGTGATATGATGACTTTTGGGACTGACAACGGCGATCTTAACTCCTACCAATTCAATCAGCCTATGGGTGCAGGATTTCCGACCATTAATACCTCTATCGGCATGGACCAGATGGGCAACTATATGACAGCTGATCCTAACGATTACTCGGCTATTTCCCCCGATATGATGGGCTCGATGATGCCCTCCACGTTCGCGAGTATGAGCGTAGGCACGCAGATGGCAGGCAATGGTTCACCAATGAATCTCTACTCTCCATCTATTGCACAATTCCCGCAGGGACAACTCACTCCTCAAATTCAAGTTGGCAACGACTTCTCCATGGATCTCTCCCCGGATGGCAGTTCGATGAATATGAACCAAAGCAATCCTCCTCCACCAAATTCGATTCCCGCACCCGCCAATACAACCATGGACACGATAGAGGAACCGGGTGATAATATGATGAGCAATCACCAGCCCTATAACAATAACAATAACAATAACGGAGAAAACAACCAGAATGTACCTTCATTGTCTCGCCAAGTTTCTACTGCTTCTGGCTCCGTCGTTTCTCCTCCTCAACAACAGTCTCACGGGACTGTGTCCTCGACAACCGTCACTCAACCCACCAGTACCTCGGTTGCTACGACTCCATCAACCGGCGATGGCCCTAGAGATTCAAAAGAAAAGACGATATACTCCAAGAGCGGATTCGATATGCTCAAGGCTCTGTGGCTAGTTGCTACACGTAAAAACCCACGGATCCAACTCGGTGCTGTTGATATGTCATGCGCCTTCGTCGTCTGCGATGTCTCAATGAACGATTGCCCTATTATATACGTTTCCGACAACTTCCAGAACCTTACTGGTTATAGCCGCCATGAGATTGTTGGTCAAAACTGCCGCTTTCTTCAAGCCCCAGACGGTAAAGTCGAAGCCGGCTCCAAGCGTGAATTTGTCGACGATGGTGCTGTGTACAACCTGAAGAAGATGGTTCACGAAGGCAGGGAAGTTCAACAAAGCCTGATCAACTACAGAAAGGGTGGAAAGCCGTTCTTGAATCTTCTGACCATGATTCCTATTCCTTGGGATACGGATGAAATCAGATATTTCATTGGTTTCCAGATTGATCTTGTGGAATGTCCTGATGCAATCGCATCTAACCAAGATCTAGGTGGTGTCAAGGTAAACTACAAGCACAGCGATATCGGTCAATACATATGGACACCGCCGCAATCCAGCCAATGGGAGCCTGAGAATGGCCAGACACTGGGTGTGGACGACGTTTCAACTCTCTTACAGCAGTTCACCCCTAAGGGTCTTACATCTGACTGGCACAAGCAATCGTGGGATAAGATGCTCCTGGAGAATACTGACGATGTTGTTCACGTCCTTTCACTCAAGGGTCTATTCTTGTATCTTTCACCATCGTGCAAGAAGGTATTGGAATATGAGGCTGCCGATCTCGTTGGCAACTCACTCTCGACTGTTTGTCATCCATCTGATATCGTCCCTGTTACACGAGAACTAAAAGATACAACAACCGGAAACCCTGTCAACATCGTCTTCCGAATACGCAGAAAGCATAGCGGTTATACATGGTTCGAAAGCCACGGGTCATTGTTTGTCGAACAAGGAAAGGGTCGAAAATGCATTATTCTCGTGGGCCGGAAGAGACCAGTATTTGCTTTAAGTCGCCGCAACCTTGAAGCAAATGGCGGCATTGGCGACAGTGAACTATGGACAAAACTCTCAACCTCTGGCCTGTTTTTGTATGTTTCCTCAAACATCAGATCACTGCTCGATCTCCAGCCCGATAGCCTTGTTGGAACCAGTATACAGGATCTTATGCGAAAAGAATCACGGCCCGAGTTCGGACGAACGATGGAAAAGGCAAGACGCGGAAAGATCGTCACTTGCAAGCACGAGGTTCAAAACCGCAGAGGTCAAGTACTACAGGCCCAAACGACTCTATATCCGGGCGACGCCTCTGAAGGTCAAAAGCCGTCGTTCTTGCTCGCCCAGACAAAACTTCTCAAGGCTTCCTCGCGCAATCTTGCACCTAACAGCGCATCCGGCTCCAGATCCATTGCCGGCACCCCGAGGTCAAATAACGGCACCGAGAACCATGCGACGGGCCATATCTCCCAGCCTGCTGGTGGTGCATTGGCACCAGGCACTCAGGATGCGGCCCTGGCTTCAGAAGATAACATTTTTGACGAATTAAGAACGACCAAGTGCTCCAGTTGGCAATTCGAATTACGACAAATGGAGAAGGTGAACAGGATATTGGCTGAGGAGCTTGGGGGTTTGCTCTCTAGCAAGAAGAAGCGTAAGAGAAGAAAGGGAGTGGGCAACGTCGTCCGGGATTGCGCAAACTGCCACACAAGGAACACGCCCGAGTGGCGTCGCGGGCCCAGTGGTCAAAGGGATCTTTGTAACAGCTGCGGTCTTCGCTGGGCTAAACAGGTAAGTTTCCTCGTTTTGGGTGTTCCTCGCGTCATTTACTGACATATTTATCAGACCGGTCGAGTTTCTCCGCGCAACTCATCTCGAGGAGCCAATACTGTAAACGGCGATTCTCGAAGCAAGAAATCCAACTCTCCTTCCTCACCACTGCACAAAGAAATATCTGCCGACAGCTCCAACGCCCAGACTCCTAACGGCGAGAGCGGCATCAACCCAGCACAGCTCACGAAGCAGAAGATCGAAAATGGCACCGCTGCACCCAGCGGCGCCCCCTCGGCCACGGGTGTCAAAACATCAGCCGGAATGCCACCCTTGAGTCATTCCTCGATGCTGGGTGTTGGGCAAGCTTCCTCGATGGCTTCGATACGAGAAGAGCGCGAGACGAGCCAATCTTGAGCATTGAGCGTGGCATGATTTCCTATCTTGATTCTTTTTGTTCCTGGGGCTGCAATCTGGTAAAGGATCTGCGGAGCGAGGTGTCTTCATTGTCCAGCATTTGTGATACCCCACCATCTTTCTTCTCTAGCCTCATCGCTATTTGAGGCTGAGGGACATAACAAGACATGTGTGACAACAATGGCTTGGAGCTCAGAAGACAGCACTGAGTATTCCTAGTCTGCTTTTATTTATTTGGTGTAGGTGATTAACCGCTTGAAGTGGTGTACGAAGGAAGGACTGGAGCATTGGTTTGGGAATAGACACGAATATACCTACTTACATATACGAGGCGTTTGTGGAATGGAAAGGAAGACCTGAATACGAACTGAGGAGATCCCGGCTACGGCTACTTATACAAATTCTGCACTTGCTTGGAATACTGATGGACTGGATGTTCCCCCTTTCAATTCCATGCGTCCACTCAACAAAGAGGATCGCCTGGAGTCGAGCAAATATTGGTCGGGTTCCGCATCTGGGATTGAGCGTTGAGATGGATGTATTTACAGATGGCTGGTTGTGGGAAGACTTTTCAGCATGTACGTACAACAAACGAGCGAGGCGAATTGGTTAAAATTATAAAATTTATATTTACTTCACTGCCTACTTATTCGGCTACCCTGCAACGATTAGCAATGGCTCACTGGTGTTGCCATGGAGCTGTCTGGACGAGGTTCCTTTTCTCGGATATCTCTAGAAACAGGCACATCATCAGCTGCTGAATCGCCATTGACCACCTAGAACCATAACTGATCATTGCCATGATTCGTAACGCCTACCCTGGAAACTAAGATGTAGCATTTACTGTCACAAGGTTAACAGATAAGGTTTTACACACGTAAGCGGCTCGAGAGATGAGATCCTATGTCAACAGCAGCATGTGATGTTCCATCTTCTGATCGAAAGACACAACCACCACAAAAGCAGATGGGTTGATTGACGTCAGTGGCCTCCCCCAGACCGATGAAGCTAGTGGTAGTGGTGTGGCCGCATCGACAGCCCAAGGGGCACTGATAAGATATGCAAATTAAGGGATGCTCATACCCATGGCTATTGTCTCAGACAATAATTAATTCCAATGGGGGGACTCTAAGCGGTTTGACGTTGTGAATGTGCAGGACACTGGGAAAAGGCTGGAACATGATAAATAGCGATATATAGTTGAACAAGCTTTATAAAGAAGGGAGCTACCTAGGTACATGCGATCTTAGATTTCCAGACTTTTATAGAACAGACCATAGTCTAAAGCTCATCCTTTGTATGTGTTCCATCCCCTGCTTTCTGGCCCTCAGTGCTCTCGTTCTTGTCCTCAATGCCCTTGCGTCGTCGATCGAGTGCTGCAATCTCGTTGTCGTAAACAGTCCACTCTGGAACCTGACGTCTTGCACGGTCGAGTTTGGGCTCCTTAGTTTGTGGGTTGTTACAAAGATCGATGGTACGCGCGTTGGATTGACTTTCATCGCTGCACCAGGTTTCGCACCAGAGCCACTCCTGAGGAAGACTGTGGATTGGAATAGCGAACTGCATGTTATTTGGGAGATCCTGATCCAGGTTGGATAAGCTGTTAGGGTCAGCGGACAGTTGGTGGTACTGTTGCCGGAGACGATCTCCTGCCGCCAGCTGGCGGAAGCGGTTGAGGTCAACAACGTAGAGCGCCGAGATATGATATGGCAGTCCGCGAAGATAATTTGCCCAGTAGCCTTGCTTCCAGAACCTGAAGCCTTCCATTTCAGTGCGCGAGTCACACATAGGTGTGAAACCATACGGTGCACCCTCAAGATCGTGATTCACAAGATCCATCATATCAGTGCGAACAACTTGATCTGCGTCAACAAAGATAACCTTGTCAAGAGAAAGAGGAAATAACACATCGAGGAATAGGATCTTGTATCCCCAGATCTCACGCTGCTTCTCCTTTTGTTGACGAAGCCAATGTGGCCACTTGTAGGTGACCATCTCGTACTTAAATCCGTACTCAGCCGCCATATGGGGGATGAATTCTTTGAAGGAGGGTGAGAGAAATTGCTCAATAAACCAAAACTTGACTGTGTGCTTTGTGTTTCGCATAACTGACACCATCATGATGTTGAGCATGCGCTCGTACAAATGGCCACTAGCAACACTGAAAATATTGATTTCAGCATGTTCTTTAGCGGAAATTTCCTTAGGCGACTTCGTTCCCCCGAGGAAACTTTCGGCAAACTTGAGACCCTTGGCAACAATGCCATCGTTTTCACTGTCGGGAGATTCCAGGACATCAACTTCTTCCATTCCGGGCTTGCGGTTGAGACGCGGGTACAGAGTCGTACCCTTGAAATCCATGAGCGCAATTTCTGTGCCTTCGTCTCCAGGAACAGCAGCGTAGCCATGGGCACCAACACTCTCGATGTTGAAGATCTTGGAGCTACGACCTTCCTTAAGTTGGATGTTGTAGAATCCAGGGTTGGCCTTGAACTGGAAGTACCCGAGGTTTGCCATAACAATGGTATCCGTTACGAGAGGATCCTTCTCAGTCGCGAGGGCCAATTGTGCACCCCTTGGAGCACCCCGTTTGCCATCTCTCGAGTGACCTTCAATGAGAATGTTCTCCAACTCGTATGTTACATCAATATCTGTTTTGACAGAGCTGAGCTTGATGTTATCCAAGTCCTGGACCGAATCTTTGGCAGCCACCAACCAAGCAGGAGGGACATCCATTCCTGCTGTTAGTAGAGCTTCTGAAGGAAGGCCCTTGAAATGAGCCTTGGGACTTTGAACGTGACCAGAAGCGTCAAAGGATGGCGTGGAATCGAGCACATATCGGAAGAAGCGTTTGATGGGAAGCTCATCTATTACCTCCTTTGGATTCATGAAGAGCTTCAGGTACACGCCATCGAGCTCCGACAATACCTTGAGGATAGGAGCCCATCGTTGTCCTTGTTCACTGGTGGGGTTGAGGAGACCGGCAATATGAATACTTGCAGTTTCTGGGTTGCCAACTTCAATGGCGCTGTGCGTCGAGTTCCAGGTGCTGTAAAGAGTACTTCGAATCGATGGGGCGGACTCGAAAATCCCCTGAGGCAGGTCAGAAATGGTAGAAAGCGCGGTGATGGAGGTGAGCTTCGCGGCAGCAAGAGGATCCGATAGCTTATCCGCAAATCCAAGCTCCTTAATTGCAGCATAAACAGGAAGGATCCTGTTGCGCTGTTCAAACTCCAAGAGCTGCTTTATGTCATCATCCTTGAATGAAATTTCAGATGGTAGGGGGCCAACTACTCGACCATTGAGAAGTAGGCTCTTGGTTCCTGGCAGAATATTGGAAGTAGACAGGAAGTTAGATAGCTTCGTAGCAAAACCGTCCTCTTCAGCTGTCCATGATGCTTCAAGTACAGCTTTCAGGTCATCCTTGCTCTTCATCTCGGCAAGTTTGACTTCACTAAGCTTGAAGGCCCCATTGATAGCATGGGCATCCGTAGGCGAAGGAGGATTGTGAATGATATCAAGCCGAACTCCGCGATTGTTGCGTTTGAACTCAAGCGCAGCAATCATGAGATCTTGCCCATCATCTGTGTTGAGGTCGGCGACAGTGGTGAGAACGGCCCAGTCTTCTTTGGCACTCTCGGGATCAGCAGGCAAGACAGCCACTTTTCCGAATAGTCCCGCATGCTCTGTGTAGAGTTTGTTGATATCTAGAATACGGAGTGCCTTGTCGTCATCGGGGAAGATGTATGTGTTTCTCTTCGAAAGTGCGCTGTTAAGGAAGAGGTCCGAAACGGACGCCTCTTCATTGACGTGTCCAAAGTACACAGCTTTCTGGATTGTTTGTTGGTCCTCAGTCAGCCGCTGGCCCATCGCTTGCACCCAGCTCTTTTCACGTGGGATAGCCATGCCGTTGACAAAGATAGGGCGCACTATGGTGTTAGCGTTGAGGCGACTTGCCCAAGCCTGGCTTGCCTTGACTTTCTGCACATAAGGCTCAGCCTCAAGAACCTCACTCAGAGTCATCTTGGTCATTTCTGGTAGCGGCTCTCGTCCATCGATAGCTCTGGCGAAGGACTTCTTATTGGCCGCACCTTCTGGTCCCTCCTCGCTCTCTTGCAGGTAGGTTATGAGAGCCTCAAAGCCATAAGTTTCCATCAAATGATACACCACCTTGGCTTGTGCGGTAGATTCAGGCGTAGTGGCCAAAGGAATAATGCCAAAGCGTATAGTGATCCCGCGTTGCATGAACTGAGCCAACTGACCGAAGGCTCTTCCGTCTTCGAGGTTGGTGAAATCAACAGGGGCAACAACGTGAAACAAGTTAATGGCAACCTGTGGAAGCTGGCCTGGGTACGTGCGTTGAAGGAGCTACATCATGATTAGCGATGGGGTTTTAAGATCAGGCTTTTACTTACTGCAGTCAGATCGCTAGGAAACTTTTGATACCGAGCGTCCTTCTCAAGGTCATTGAGCCACATGACAGCTTTTCCGTTCTCCAGACGATCAGTCCAGTCAAACCTCGGGGGCTCATCATCGGCTTTTGAACTGGCAATCTCAGAATGGCCCAAGAGTGAGACGGCTTGTCGACCGCTGAAGCCAAGTTCGCGAACGCCATCAATGAGCTTGCGTTCACGTCGGATCATTTCAATGAGTGCAAAGGGTTCAACCTGACGCTCAATGAGTTGTATGCCGTTCATCCAAAGGAAGTTGATGCCACTGGGGACGCCAGCAGCGACATTCTTCTCCTGCTCCTCGACAAAGTCCTGAGTGACTTCATGGGAGGCAATTGACGCCGAGAACTTGGGAAAGTCCTGTGTTGACTTTACTAAAGCATCGAGAGGGTTCTCACTCTTCATGATGAAAGATGCAGCCTTTAGACCCAGAGATGCTAGTTCGGACGATGAAAGAGGTTTCAGATCAGCAACGTCCTTGGTGGCATCAAGGTCGACATCGGCGGCAACAGGCTTTTGATGGGTCTTCTGGCCTCCCTCACGATCATCAA
Organism: Fusarium citri; assembly: GCA_004367485.1. NCBI lineage: Eukaryota > Fungi > Ascomycota > Sordariomycetes > Hypocreales > Nectriaceae > Fusarium > Fusarium citri. Next base: position 34,264 of record QHHH01000062.1, read on the forward strand.
TCACGATATAATCAGTTCGCTTCAGATCCAACTTGACACCATAACCGCTCACAGGCAAAGGGGAACGGGAAGTGTCGGCGCTTCGACGGTACCGCAGTCTGTATGACAGATTACCCTGCCTAGCAGCCTTAGAGAGGGCATCGTGAAATGGGCCAAAGGAAGTGGATGTGGGATCGGCGTAAAGGATGGCATCTTTTCCAAGTCCCAAAATTCGATCGAATGGTAACACTTTAATTTGTCTATCTTCTGTTAGGAATATGATATCGGTGTGCTAAACTCATCAAACTTACTTGGTAGATACTTGGCCCTCTACGGATGTATCGAGCGATGGAGAACAGTATTTTTTGTTGTCAACCAAAGCCCAACTGTCGCAGCTAGCGGCATCATTCGCTTGAAGTTCGGGGTCGACAGCTGTGCTGTAATATTGGTAGTGTGCTTCAATACGAGGTGCAGCAGCTCGTAGTGATAGAGAGAGCTTGAAAGTAGAAAGAGCCTCAGGTGTGGTGATATGATCATCTTTCTGAAGAACCTCGAGAAACTGATCGTAGAGCTCTGCATCTGATTTGGCGGATACAAAATGGCCACTGGCTATTTTGTCGAGAAGCGGGAAGTAGGCTGTTGAGTTTTCCCCGGTAGCTGTCTCACTATGAGGTGTTAGAGCTAGCCTTTGAGTGGCTCATGAGATGGAAACGTTATAAGCTTACAGAAGTTCAAGCAGATATGGTCCACGAGGAAAGGCAGCATTCATGCCAACATTGACCGATGGCGATGCAGACGAACCAGCAACAGCCAATAAGGCCATGGCCATGGCCATGCATTGAGATAAACACGGCATCTTTGCGACTTATCAGAAGCAAGGCATATAGTCTTTTTTTGGCCGTTGACTATGGCAGTTCCTTGCGATGGAGGGGCAAAGGACAGCTCTCCCAAGCTTCGATGACAATGGACAAAGAATTGTAGCTTATCTGAGGAATTGAATTTTCACGAGCTCTTGTCTACATGCGACAAGCTCTTAATTGTCAACACTGACACCATGTATCAGGAACGAAGATGGCTGACCGTTTCGAGGTCTTGAGAACGAACAGCGTCACTTAAACCAGGAGCTGTCTACATTAAGTTTAGCGCCGAACGACGTCGTTAGAAGGAGTGCTGGACTTTCCTTTCCTTACGTGGCAGAAACAGCACCCCCTGCATCTCCAGCCACATTCAGGGAGTCGGTCCCCCACTTGCCAGCCCGTGTTACCACCTGTCCCCCTCCGCCGGGGGAATAATGTTCCATAGATTACAGTGGCTTTGCACCGAGCTCCACTTGCGCTCCCCCCAGAATGATAGGATAGCCCACATTAAGCATCGTGTTCAATTGCCCAAGGCTAGGAGTTCGCTTTGTTGGCCAGCATTCAACTACATCTCCCTTACAACTCCTATAATCCTCTCTTCACTCTTTCCGTGCTGTGCTGGTCAGCTCGCCTCCGACTCTTGCGATCCAGCTAAAAGCAAGCCCAACAGCTGCTTCCATCGACCGCTTTCTGGGCGTCTTGAATTGTTCCACCCCTTAATGCTTGAAGCTGCGGCTTCACCTCCCCGCCAATATGCAGTCCTCCCCCGGAATGTTGACTAAGGTATGGGAGCACGATGACAATGGATCTTGACAGCACTGACAGTCTTCTTTGCGCAGTTCGAGTCCAAGTCCTCGAGAGCTAAAGGCATTGCCTTTCACCCCAAGAGGTTTGTAGTCCGACGTCGCTGAACCGCATCGCAAGCTCCGAAGCTGACAAGTTACCATCAGACCATGGATCCTCGTTTCGCTACACTCTTCCACCATTCAGCTCTGGGATTACCGAATGGGAACTCTAATTGATCGCTTCGAGGAGCACGATGGTCCCGTCCGTGGTGTCGACTTCCACAAGACACAACCGCTTTTCGTCTCTGGCGGTGACGACTACAAGATCAAAGTCTGGTCTTACCAGACCCGACGATGCCTCTTCACCCTCAATGGCCATCTCGATTATGTTCGAACCGTCTTCTTCCATCATGAGCTTCCATGGATTTTGTCAGCCTCCGATGACCAGACCATTCGGATATGGAACTGGCAGAACCGGTCGCTGAGTATGTCGAAATGGTAAACCTGGCCTGGTAATTCACAGTACTGACCTTCTGATAGTTTGTACCATGACTGGTCACAACCACTACGCAATGTGTGCTCAGTTCCACCCCAAGGAAGACCTCGTCGTATCTGCGTCACTCGATCAGTCCGTCCGCGTTTGGGACATCTCCGGCCTCCGAAAGAAGCACTCCGCCCCTACCTCCATGTCCTTCGAAGACCAGATGGCGCGCGCCAACCAGAACCAGACCGACATGTTTGGAAATACCGATGCTGTTGTCAAGTTCGTTCTCGAGGGTCACGACCGTGGCGTCAACTGGGTCGCTTTCCATCCCACCATGCCCCTCATTGTTAGCGCTGGCGACGACCGTTTAGTAAAACTGTGGCGCATGAGCGAGACGAAGGCTTGGGAAGTCGATACTTGCCGAGGGCACTTCCAGAATGCGTCAGGATGTCTTTTCCACCCCCATCAAGATCTAATCCTGTCTGCTGGAGAGGACAAGACCATCCGCGTCTGGGACTTGAACAAACGAACTGCTGTTCAATCTTTTAAACGTGAGAATGACCGTTTCTGGGTTATTGCGGCCCATCCCGAGATCAACCTTTTTGCTGCTGGTCACGATAATGGTGTTATGGTCTTCAAGCTGGAGCGGGAGCGCCCTGCTTCTGCTGTTCACCAGAACCTTCTTTTCTACGTCACCAAGGAGAAGCACGTCAAGTCTTATGATTTCCAGAAGAACATCGAGAGCCCTACACTCCTATCGCTCAAGAAGCTTGGCAGTGCCTGGGTCGCACCCCGAACACTGTCCTTCAACCCTGCCGAGCGATCCATCTTGGTTACTTCGCCAGCCGATGGCGGATCTTACGAACTGGTTAACCTGCCCAAGGATGGTTCTGGTGCTATCGAACCCGCTGAGTCCAAGCGAGGTGCTGGCAGCTCTGCCATTTTTGTTGCCCGTAACAGATTCGCTGTTCTCAACTCCGCCAACCAGACTATCGACATCAAGGACCTCTCTAACAACACCACTCGATCTTTCAAGCCTCCTACTGGCACTACCGACATCTACTTCGGAGGCACTGGCAACCTTCTAATCATCACACCCACCGCTGTCCACCTTTATGATATCCAGCAGAAGAAGAGCACTGCTGAGCTTGCTGTCAACGGTGTCAAGTATGTTGTCTGGTCTAACGATGGACTTTACGCCGCCCTTTTAAGCAAGCACAACGTCACAATTGTGTCGAAGACTCTTGAGCAGGTCAGCACGTTACATGAGACGATTCGTATCAAGAGCGCTACTTGGGATGATGCTGGTGTTTTGCTCTACTCTACTCTGAACCATGTCAAGTACACTCTCTTGAACGGTGACAACGGCATTGTCAGAACCCTCGACCAGACTGTCTATTTGGTCAAGGTCAAGGGCCGCAATGTGTACTGCCTTGACAGAGCTGCCAAGCCCCGCATTCTCCAAATTGACCCTACGGAATACCGATTTAAGCTGGCCCTTGTCAAGCGCAACTATGAGGAGATGCTTCACATCATTCGAAACTCCAGCCTTGTTGGTCAATCAATTATCTCGTATCTCCAGAAGAAGGGGTACCCCGAAATCGCCCTCCAGTTCGTCCAGGACCCTACCACTCGTTTCGACCTTGCCGTTGAGTGTGGTAACCTTGATGTTGCCGTTGAGATGGCCAAGGAACTTGACAAACCTAAGTTCTGGACCCGCCTCAGTACCGAAGCGCTGGCTCACGGCAACCACCAGGTTGTTGAGATGTGTTACCAAAAGCTCAAGCAGTTTGATAAGTTGTCTTTCTTGTATTTGGCTACTGGTGACCGTGCAAAGCTTGCCCGTATGGCCAAGATTGCAGAGCACCGTGGTGATTTCACATCGCGATTCCAGAATGCTGTCTACCTTGGAGAGGTTGAGGACCGCATTCAGATGTTTAAGGAGATTGACCTTTGTAAGTGTCATTAAATTCCATTCTAGTGACTGCAACTGACCTTTTCTAGACCCTCTTGCCTATATGACCGCCAAGTCTCATGGCCTTGAGGAGGAGTGCCAGTCTATCCTAGAGGCCACGGGTCTTACCGAGGATGACCTTACTCTGCCCACTCTAGGAAACCCCTTGTCTGCCCCTGCGGCAATTGTTCCCACTTTCAAGGCTTCCTGGCCTACCAAGGCTACCTCGCAGTCCTTCTTTGAAAAGGCTCTACTCGGCCAAGTTGAAGGTCTTTCCTTGGAGGATGAACCCGCTTCCGCCAATACAGGCTTCGAGGACGCCATGGAAGTCGATTCAGCTGCCAAGCGTAACGGTGCTCTGATTGACGACGATGATGAAGATGCTGCTGGCTGGGATATGGGAGATGATGATGTCCCTGAGGCTGACAGCGATTTCGTCAACGTCGAGAGTGTTGATGCAGGTGGCGCTGCTAGCAGCGAGGCCGATATGTGGGCGCGAAACTCACCCTTGGCTGTTGATCACGTCGCTGGTGGCTCTTTTGAAACTGCTATGCAGCTTCTTAACCGACAAGTTGGTGCTGTCGATTTCGCGCCTTTGAAATCACGATTCCTTGAAGTCTACTCAGCTTCCAAGACTTTCCTCCCCGCTTCTGAAGGCCTCCCTCCTCTGGTAAACTATGTTCGCAGAACTCTGGATGAGACCGACCCCAGGAAGGTCTTGCCCATCATTCCTCGCGATCTTGAGCACCTTGCTTCCAACGACCTTCAAGCAGGTTATGATACCATGAAAGCCAACAAGCTTGAGGCTGGTATTGGTATCTTCAAGGGCATCCTTCACTCCATTCTCGTGAATGCTGTATCAAGTGAGGATGAAGTCGCCGAAGCCAAGAAGCTCATCACATCCGCTAGTGAATATGCCGTTGCCATGAGCATTGAGCTTTCAAGGAGGCAATTGGGCGCCCCTGATGTTGTAGCTAAGGATCCAGAGAAGCTCCAAAGGAGCTTGGAGCTATCAGCCTACTTCACCATTCCTAAGATTGAGGTGCCCCACCGACAGCTTGCTCTGCTGAGTGCCATGCAACTGGCTATCCGCAACAAGAACTACAACTCCGCTCTGAGCTTTGCAAACCGCATCATTGCCAACGGAGGTGCCACTAAGATTGTAGAAAACGTAAGTAGCACCTGCGCCAGACAACTTTGATTCACCCACTGACTAATTTCATGCAGGCCAAGAAGACTAAGGCTCAATGCGAGCGCAATCCCAACGATGCCATTGAGATTGAGTTCGACCAGTTCGCCGAATTTGATGTGTGCGCTGCCAGTCATACACCCATCTACAGCGGTACTGCTTATGAGGAGTGTGCTTTTGATGGCTCAAAGTATCACACCAAGTACAAGGGCACTGTCTGCCGCGTGTGTGAAGTGTGTGAGATTGGCAAGCATGGAAGCGGCTTGAAGCTGTTCGCCTAAGCTCTCAGAACCTAGTCAAAGATTTAATGATGGAAGCGGACAGTCGGGACAAGGAGTTTCGAGTCAACGATGTATGAAAAGAGCCAGATAGATGAGGCGGAAGGAAGGTCTGGGGCTCCCAAAAAGGTTGGACTTGGACGATTGGTTGATAGAAACATGGCCAAGGAGTCATGTCATTGTAGTTGCAACTTAGCCTGATTATATGCGTGAAGCAAAAGATCATGGAACCACGTTTCAAAAGACGTATGTTTGATGCTTGTTAATTGGTGACTCGTCTGCAAAGCGAGGCCCTCAAGTTGAATTAGTCGTACAACAACCCTTTCTCTCCTTTCTACGTGTCTATGTTTGTCTTCGTATCCCTTTCTCGGTGCTAGTATAAGAGCACATCCATTAAACAATCGTCTCAAGCTCGCGGGCGTAGCCCAAAGCGTTCTCTATCACCATTTGGCTCATCTCCTTGGTCTGATCGCCGTCCTCACCTTCAGCAGCATCAGGGAAGTAAATTTGACCATCGCGAACAATCCAGCCACGGTGGTGAGCGAAAGAAATGACGTCGCCCTCGGAGTCCAAGAAGAGCAGGGACTTCGTGGAGCTAATTGGCAGGCTAGGGTATGCGCGTTCGCTGCTGGAAGCAATCTCGGAGCGGATCTGGTTCTTAAGAATCTGTGATGGAGTCAGCATTAGTGAATTGGAAATGCTTGGGTTAATATGGGCAGCCTACCTCTGAGAATACGCTGTACTCATCGCAAGGCACCTCGCTGCTCTTCATGGCCTTCCAAACCCTGTCGTAAGATCCTTCCATCAACCACCTCTCCAGGCGGATAGGATAGCCCAGGTATCGATCACTCTCGACGTCACCGCCACCTCCCTCACGGTTCTCCAAGCTCTCAAGCTCAGTGTGGAACTCGGCATATCGACCCTGCGTCAAGAGCAGAAGCAAGCTCAGACCAGTGATCTTGTTGCGCTCGGCGAGGTTGGGTGGGAGAATGGAAGCGGGCAGCTCGTAGAAAGGCTGGAGCTGCTGGACGTAGCGAGTGAAGGCTTCAGGGTTGCGGGCACGAATGGCGAATAGAGCGCCCTGCTCGTAGGTTTCGCGGGCGAGAGGCAGGAGTTGCGTAGATGTTGATGGGGAGGGCGTCAAAGCGTTGAGCTTGAGAAGTGCGAGCTTGGCCTTTGAGAGGAGGGCGTTGGCATCAGCATAGCTCATGGAGGGGGAGTGCTTGAGCTGAGAGATGATCTGGGAGAGATTGCGTTCGGCCATGGTGGGCAACGGGTTATTTTTGCGTATTCTAGTATATCAAATATATGAGCACGCAATAGCGATTTACCGAGAGAGTTGTGGTGGTGGAGATATGATCAATGGTGTGGTGTTTGTGTTGAGGATAGTGTTGATGATGATATCCATTCAAGCTTCACCAGGCTGCATCCAGTGACGCGAGGCCACGGCACATGCCTGTGGTTGTGTTAGGCGCTTTGTTGCAAGGGATCTCGGGTAAAGGATAATCCGGGTATCCGGGCTCCCTTACTATCGAAATGGCCTTGTGATGTTCATTCAACACAACATTCAGGTACGAAGAGATTAGTTAGTGTTTTAACACAACTCTGTTCCTTTCTATCTAGACCAACTATAAGATAATCGATCTCACCTTTTCCTAAAATTGAGTGACAGTTAGTTGCGCCTACCTATGCGAATGAACGAAATGAAATCGCCTCTGTCTGGTAGCATTTGTACGCGCATCAATGTTACGTATAAGGATATTTTATTCTTATTATCATATCGGTACGGCTGCTGAGATTTAATAAATACTTGCTGGAAATTGAGAGGCAGTCGATGGTTCACCAGAGATGAGTTGAACCGACTGGTACACAACATGTTGCTCGTATCACCATCGACTTGTCTCGTGGCTTTGCGGAGTTTTGCGGTTTCTGTAAGGCAGTGTGATTGTGTGCGTGGAACTCTTCATATAACAACTCCGACGTACAACTAACATACATTCCTAGTCCTCTCATCTCCGTTGTAAACAAATAACCCACTTTGTTCCATTTTTCTAGCCGCAAGATTAAGTGTTGGCTATCAGATAGACGGATCTACAAATAGCAACTGGGGCTGTGGCTGAGCAGATGAATGAATTGAACTTCCATGTCTATGCCAGCTCAGCAGTGTGTCAAGGGCATGTCTGTGCAAGACAGAAGTCGAGTTAATTAGGAATTGAGAGGCGTTGTGAGAAGCTGAACTATCACAATCACGGTCAGCCTCTCTGAACTATCGATATGGCCTTGCAAGTTCGCTTGTGGCGGACTCCAACCTCAAATTGGAGAGCGAGACGAAGGCTGAAAAGGCTGGGGGGTGGAAACCACCAGCTCAAGATGTAAGGTCCCGTGCCTGTGCTGAGCTTTCTATCTGCCTTGTGGCGCATTAATGTATGCAATTTCCACTCTCAAGATACCTCAACTGTCGTGTTCAACGAGTGATAGTCCTGGGTTTAAATGAAATGATAGGGTGGGGTGTTGCCGTTCCGTGGCACCCGCCTCCATTCTATCTAAGCGGGCTCCCTTCTGGACGTTACCAGGCAAGAGGCATCTGACGTCGAAGATCTTAGGTAGCTTAGGCCTTACCTTAGGTAGGTACCTGATATTTGTTTCGTTTAATGCCACTTTTCGAAAACATCCCTTCTCTATTCATATCCATCTTACCGTCTTCCTGATCCTTTTTGCTTCTTTCCCTTTTCCCTCTATTCAACGTCAACAGATTCACCAATACCCCTCCATATCTACGTCAGTTGTCGATCGATTAATTGATACGATAACCCAAGAATCGATTGATTGCGCCGTTGAAGGATCCAGAGTCATATCCCTGCTGAGAATCAGTTACATCCATACGTCCTTCTGTTCGCTCGCAAAATTGATAGCACCAGCCTCGCTCCTGTCGCTTTCCCCCACGCCTGGTCCGGCCTGGTCTGGTCTGGTCTGTCGTGCATCTGTTCTCTGCCCCGCCCGCCATTTTCCAACCGCCCACAGTTCCATCCATTCAAGCAGGGTTCCTTATGCTGGCTAGTGAAGGTGGTGTCACAGTTACAGCTACAGCTCCAGCAGGTTCTGATTAAAGTACCTGGGCAGCATTGAACTGACGAATACATAACGAACCTGCTAGACACCTGCCATTGCTACTGACCGGGATAGCTTTCTTTTCCCTCCTCAACTTCGTTTACTCAGCCGCAACGCATTTCGTCACTCGCGCTCTCGCTCTCAGCCGCAATGGCAAGCTATCAGCAATATGCCCAGCTCGGCAAGAAAGCTAACAACAGCTCAGCCGCCGCCGCCGGTAATTCTTCATGTAAGCACTTCACTTTGCTCTCGTCATCCTCTTGTCCTACCTACCCGCCTTGTAAGAGCTGATGTACAGAAGCGGCCTTGTAACCTGTTGGCGATGCTGCGTTTCCCAGGTTGATTTGCTTGCTTGATGACTGATTGATGGTCAACTTCGGATACCTGGACATGGCCCCTTGTCTATAATCCAAACTCAAAGTGCAGAACATGTGCACAACGTCTGATATGCAACCTCGACTACGGCCCGGAGATGCTCTTTTGCGACTGGCCAAAGATACATACTATGGTACATTACGCACATGCCTCCTGGCCCTGCACGATATGTCACCTACATGACCCCAAGGTTCCTGAGAGCTCCAGTGTTGATCAGTTCATCGATCTGGCTACAAAGCTATTTACGTCTGGCGCCTAGTCTGAACTAATGCACTGCCTTCCTGGATCTCAGTGTTGCCAAGCCACTATGGGTCTAAAACAAGTTATGTCTCAGAACACAATTATGCCTGAATACCATCAGAAAATCCGGAGAAAGAATATTGTGTCTGGGCAATATTGGAGTGTTCGGAGCACTGCCTCCTGGCTTACCGAAGGCCTTGGTTGAGCTTCTTTTCTTGCAATCTCAGATCTGACGGCAGTTGTGGCCTCGCTCTTACACGGCAATGGATCGCAATCCATCTTCAGCTCCGACTGGTGTAGGCTCCCAAACTGGCCCCACGGTCGCTCTATATTCCCTGTAACACGACCCCTGTGCTTGATCATCAGCCCCTGAAGAGGGTTTTATGGTAGTGGAGGGTCACTGTTCAGTATCCCCGCTGCATAATTGCTACAATTCGGATTACCTCTTGGTTGGGCTTCAGCATGTCGCGCCTTGTACGGGGATTCTCGTTGGACCTTGGAATTGTTTTCCTGAACCAAGCAAGAGTGCCTGCCACCAATTTAGCCTTTTTCAGACTTTAAATTTGGAACCGCTGCCGTCAATCAGTCAGTCATCAAGCAAGCAACTCAACGTCTCAACGTGGGAACTTTATCAATCAAGCACAAGCACATGCACAAGCAAGCCGGCGCCTAACGCACGCACATATTAAACAGCCTTCAGTGCTCACCTCAATCAAAGAGGGGTTACGCTGCCGCTTCTGCAGTCATCGGCGACCGCGCCCCGTCAGCTCTTACATTTGTTCCTAAGGAACGAAAAACAAGGGCCCCCTTCTTTATTCGTCATATCCCCCGTCCCTCTTGCTGACATCTTACGTCCTTTTCGCGATAGACGGCCAACGAACCGAGATGGCTCCCCCACAGTTAGGCGCAACCTTCGTACCCGGCGGTTTCGATGACTATTATATGCCAGAAGTCGTTGCTCCCTCCCCTCAAAGGTATGTTATCTTGGCTTTTCCCCCTTAATCCCATTTCCGGCCCGTTCCCCAGTTTCTATTTCCCATCCTCCTATTCTCAGCCAGATCCTTTGTAAAGCAAAGCTTGCCAGGTCCGGATGCGGTTGCAACGGTGAAAAGGTGGGGCATGCTGACGATTCTTTGTTGTTATTGTATCTAGGGTAACCCCTCAGGTCCCTCAAAATATGCAAGAGGACCTTCAGCGCATGGAGCTCGAAGCTACTTCTGTTGAACCTCGATCCCAAACCGGTCCTCGTCACTCTCGTGAACCCTCGCTGTCGACTTACACCAATCTTCGGGGAACCGACCCGTCTCGGCCCCAGACTGCAACACAGGTCTCAAACGACGACATTCGCGCATACCAGTCCACCGATAAGATCACCGAGAGCCTTAACACTATGAGCTTCGACGCCCCCTCATTTTCACCTTTTCCCAAGGTCAAGGGCGATAACATCCCCCCGACCGATGAGGAAAAGGAAGAGATTCTCTGGAACGCGCGCAAGCATGTTCTTCACTCACAAAATGTTTCCATGCAAATTACATGGGCGCGCGACGTCCTCACTTGGGCCGATATTTCCTCGGAGTCTATGATTCGGGAATATGGCGAGAAGGGCCGTCCCGCCACACCCCGAATAGAACATGAGCTTCGAGTCGACGCTGTCAACATTATCACCTATCTGTCGCAACAAGAGCATCCCGAAGCCTTATACATGCGCTCAAAATGGCTCGAATTTGGCAAGTTCGGCAACCGTGTCGACAAGCGTGAGGCTTATATCGGCTACAAGCGTGCTGCAGAGCTCGGCCACGGACGATCCGAGTATCGCATGGGCATGTTGTACGAACAGTCTAATGACATGTCTAAGGCGAAGGAACATTACTACCGCGGCCTTTCTCTCAAGGACTCAGCTTCCTTGTACCGAATGGGCATGATGAGTCTTTTAGGCCAACACGGCGAGACCAAGGATTACCAGACTGGCCTGGAGCGGATACAAGCTGCGGCCGATAGCTCGGACGAAGATGCTCCCCAGGGCGCGTATGTTTACGGTATGCTCATAGGACGCGACCTGCCAGACATCACCATCCCTGAGGGTTTGCTGCCTAACACCCCCGTAACAACTAAGATGTACATTGAAAAGTCCGCTTATCTAGGCTTCGCCAAGGCCCAACTCAAGATGGGTCAAGCATATGAACTCTGCCAATTTAGTTGCGAATTCAACCCTTCCTTCTCTCTCCATTATTATGGTCTCGCAGCCAAGCAAGGCCTTCCCGAGGCAGCCCTCGGCGTGAGTCGATGGTTCCTCTTTGGTTATGAGGGTGTTTTCAAGAAGAATGAGTCTTTGGCATACAAATATGCCCAAGAAGCTGCAGCTGCCAAGCTACCTACGGGAGAATTTGCCTTGGGCTACTACAACGAAATAGGAATTCATGTTGAAAAGAGCTTGGCAGAGGCCCGAAAGTGGTACCAACTTGCTGCTGATCACGGTAACCAAGACGCTCTTGGTCGACTTGAGTCACTCGACGATAACAACACTCTATCCAAATCTGACCATGAGACTACCACACTGACCCGCATCAAATCGCAACATGGATCTCAACGAGGCAAGCGCCCTGATCGGTTCAAACAAACATCGCAACAGATGCCCACACTCAGTGAGGGAAGCGCCCCTGCTTCGCCTGGGCCGGATGGGCCAGCCAACTCTTCCTTGGGTATGCGACCTACCATCGTCTCGGAGCACGTCAACTTCCCTGATCCTTCCCGAGCTTCTTTCGTACTGCCTGCCTCGAACGATAGACCTCCCGCCTTCAACGTGCGACTGGACTCTAACCAACAACCAGCCCGGCCACAGTCGGCAGCTCCCTACCCTGACGATGACCGTCCACCGCCTCTGACTGTCCGTTCTAAGTCAACGGCGCCATACCCGGAGGACGATACTCAGACTTCCCCTCGATTCAACCAAGGGGGACCCCACGCAGATCAACCCTCAAGCGCTTTTGGTATCAATCCTCAGATGGGTGCCGGTCGAGGTATGCCTCAGTCCCAATCTATGGGTAACCTTCATCCTGGCGGTCCTGGAGGGCCTGGAGGACCAGGCCGACCCGATCCTCGTAACAGAGCTGCATCTACAGGATGGGAAGGTCAGCAAGGCCCTGGAGGACGTCCTTCTCCCTACCCTGAAGACAACGGAGCACAGTACCCCGGTGGTCTCCAGAAGGCCCCAACTGGAGGACAATTCTCACCAGGTTTGCAAAGCCCACAATCTCAAAACTATGAACGCTTCTCTCGTGTACCCGGGGCGAGCGGCCGCCCTGAGCGCGGAAGCTCCTTGCCTCAGAATCAGCAGCAGCAACAGCCCCCACCAAATGCACGTCCTCCACGTACTTCAAGTGCGCAACCGCCTATGGGTGGACCCGGCGGTAGACCATCCCCGGGGCCTTTTGGTGGACCCCAGGGAGGACCTCAAGGGGGTCCTTCTGGCCCCCCAAGGACTGGCAGTGCTCCTCCGTCACAGTTCCAGAGACCTGATAACAAGCCGAGCCCGGCTCCCAGCGCTCAGACTATGCCCCCGAAGCCTGCCAAGCAGGGAGCACCGGGCAAGCAGGGACCAGCGACGTTTGAAGATATGGGTATTCCACAAGGAAAGCAGGACAACGACTGCGTAAGTTTCCTCTCATACAGCTGTATGAGCCTTCGATCAGATGGCTAACAAAGTTTATAGGTTGTCATGTAAACATGGAAAGTGGACGAGCAAGACTATAGTGGTCGGGAAATACATGGATTAGTTGATACAGGACACGAACACATAAAGTTGGGAGAAGGGGCATCTTTTTGGAGTCGAGCTCACGAGCGGAATGCATTTGTATCAGGCTCAGAAGTAAATAACCGTGAAAACGGGACAGACTGGTGGATCATGGCGCCTACGCGCTATTTGTTTGGATATCGAATATTGTAAGTATCATCGGTTTCTTAATGTACTGTGAATGGATGAAAACCACGGAATGCTTTGTGTAGATGGCAATACATTATGACGACAATACCTTTTCTAGCAGTCATGGCCTGAAGCGTTTGTTACCGAGTGTTCTAGTGATCATAGCACAATTGTATTTGGTAACTGAATTGTTGTTCAGTTAAGAAGTGATGGTTGACGTGAACACAGAGGTAGCCAGCAAGACAAGATGGGAACACAGACTGGGCCTGCGAACAATGCTATGGAATAACAGGAAGGAAATGTCTATATAAACCTGCTTCGAGGCGTTTTAGCAACGATTTTCGCATCATCAAACAACCGGAGTTAACATACCAACATCCATATCAGCATAACAGGGGAATCTACCTTGCAGAACTCGCAATCTGTTACTTTTCTCCTGTATCATCTCTTATTACCATTTCCTTTACTACCAACTTCTTCTTTTTAGCCTCCAAAATGAGTCCTTGGGATCGCTTCAGAAGAAGCCGTTTTGTTGAGCGACCCGAACTTGGCAATCTTTCTTCATCGACAGAAACCCTACCGGAGAACCTTCCCGTCATGGAGAGACCAGATCTTCCTAGAACCCAAGAGGAAGAGGACCCTACTCCTGCCGGTAGCATCGACGGATCAGCTCGGGAAGTGCCACCAGATGATGAAACCTTGGAAGAGTTCGGGCTCAGCCTCTTGGAGCGAGCTGTGGATTTTCTATCAGGCGTCTTTTCTTCAGGCGACCGACCTGAGCAGCGTCCTCATCCTGATCGTGGATGGAGACCTTGGCTTCTTATCTTGGCTTGTTACTTGGTCTTCTTGAACACCGGCGGTTGGACCAATTCTTTTGGTTTCTTCCAAGCATATGACGCCGAAACTACTTCACTTGAGGTAGAACAGATCTCACAGATCGGTTCTTTGAGTGCTTTCCTGGTCTTCTTCGTCGGTGCTTTGGTAAGTAATTTTGTTCACGCTGATAATATCCACTGGATCTTCAGCGTCGGGATAGTGTTCCAATTATTTGGCACCATTCTAACTCCAACCTGCGATGAGTACTGGGAGTACTTGGGGGCGCAAGGTGTCTTGGTCGGGTTGGGTCACGGCCTCGTCTTTTCCCCTGTCTTGGCTGTTCTATCGACTCATTTTGCGCAAAGAAGGCCTTTGGCCATGGGAATCGCTGCTAGTGGAAGCTTCGCAGGAGGCGCGTTGTTTGCGTCCCTCTTCAAGGATCTCCTGCCCAAGTTTGGTTATCATTGGACATCGGTCATTGCGAGCTGGGTGAAGTTGGTGTCTTTGGTCACTGCTATGATACTAATGAAGCCACCAGCCAACTCTCCAACGCTTGAACTCTTGATTCAGCTTACTCCCTTCAAGGGTATCGAGTATGTCTTGTACATCATCGCTTCTCTCTGTACCACTTTTGGTGTTTACCTTACTTACTTCTTCCTAGTAGCATATTCCCAAACTGCTCTTGACGGAACTTACCCTTTTGGAGACTCGCTCACCATGTTTGCTGTCTCCAATGCCACCGGCGTTGTGTCCATTCTCTTCTTCATCGCAGCTTATTACTTTGGTGTCATCAACGTATCAGCCCTAGCCACGCTGGCTGCCGCCATCATGCTGTACTCTTGGATAGCTGTGAGTAGCCAGACAGGATTGTATGTCTGGTCCTCGATATACGGTATTTTCGCTGCAACAGTACATATCCTACTCCCCATGGGTGTGCTCATGTTGACAAACAGTCAGGACAATAGCGGTTTCAAGATCAGCGTGGCATTCATGATCGTGAGCTTTGCAGCTCTGGGCGGACCGCTTATTGCGGCCAGGATCATCGAGCACGAGGGAGGCTACAAGGGTGCGCAGATATTTGCTGGCTCGGTGATGCTTTTGGGGTCTGCAATCTTGATGGCAGCGAAGGGTTTGGGTCTGCACAAACCTGGATGTAGATGGAGGTCTAAGGTCTAAGGATCTTTGGATGTTGGGCTTCGGAAACGGGAGGAGTCCGTGTAGTGCGAACGATGGTGTTGGTCATCATAGTACATATCTCTGACCGCTTGAATAGTAGAACAAGCAGGCTTGTTTGACTGACTGTATATACAAATTACAAATATCGCAAAATGCTATCTCTGTCTATTTGAAATGTGATCGTGCCGTGACTCCCTTGGAACATTCGATTTGTTCTGGAACAGAAGGTATAACATGCGACCGTGAACAACTTTTTGTCTATTCATCAAGCTTTATAACCACCTTTCCGACCTGTTTGCCCTGCCAAACATACTCAATCGCCTCCTCAGCCTTGTCAAACGTCCAAGTTGAGTCAAGGATATCTTCAAAGGTCATCTGCGTCGCTGAGATCGCGGCCATGAGTTCATCTTGGTCGTCCTTGGAGCCAGCGTTAATACCACGGACGTTGAGTCGTCGATCAATAATAGTAGATACAAACTCCTTGAGGTGCTCAGGCTTGGGACCACCAAGGTAACCGACTTGACTGACAATTCCACCTCGCCGAGTACACTCCATCGATTGGACGAGTGAGCTGCTGCCACCATTCTCGACAACAAGGTCGACGCCAATACCGTTGGTTAGACGAAGAACCTCTTTTTGCCATTCGGGATGTGTTTTGTAGTTGACGGTTTGGATCTCGGGCTTTCCAAACTGCTTCTTGATTTGGTCTAACTTCTCGTTGCTTGAGGAGGTCAAGATGATTCTGAGACCAGAAGCGCGGGCGAGCTTGAGAGCAAAGTTGGAAACACCACCAGTACCTGTAATGCTGTTAGCAGTGTCAACCACCAAATCTGCAGGCCTTTATACCTTGGATAAGAACGGTTTGGCCGATTGTAGCTCCCTTGAGAGCAGACCACGCCGTAGTTCCAGCGCAAGGAATAATAGAAGCTTGAATCCAATCAAGATGCTCAGGCAACTTCGTAACCAACTTCTCATCAAAGACGATATAAGTCGCCAGGATACCATCCTCATTCGCAGCAAGCCAAGACCTGCCAGTTGAGCGCGAGGTCACAAACTCTGTATCAGTGACAGGTGCAACACGATCGCCCACTGAGACGAGAGAGACTCTGTTGCCGACTGAAACAACCTCGCCAGCTGCATCATTGCCAGGGACACCATTGGGAGTTACGGGCCAGGGGTTGCCTCCATTGGCAATGTTGGCGTCGCGGTAGTTGAGGGCTACTGCGTGGACTTTGACAAGGACTGCTGTGGGATGAAGAGGGAGAGGAAGGTCTTCTGTGACGAGCTTGACTTTGGGTGTGCCTTTGGTGTAGTCGTCTGTTCGACGCCAGGCTTTCCGCTGAGTAGGTTGAGACATGGTTGCTGTGGTATACCGACGATATAATAGGTTTGTTTGGAAGAGATATCTGTCTGAATTGGTTAAATGACTTTGAGCTATGATGCCTTCAGTCTGATGCGGGAAACCCTCTCCTCTTATACAGATGGCATTATGATGCCGACGCCATGCTGCTGACAAAAAGCACGCGGGGTAACACGCATTTCTAATCAAACTATATCTTCGTGAATAGTTCTGAGGTCATTGTTATGTGCTAAGATAGTGATTTTGAACACCTATCCCTTGCGTTTCCTTGTTTCCATGCCCGCCCATGGGAGTATCTTCTTGTTTATCGGTTTTGGGAGCCGTAGGGTATCCACCCACATCTGATGAACAACGCAACCATCGCGAATGCACACCGAAGCGAACAAGACTTGCCTATCATTTATTGAACCTTTGCTGGAGTTTACACTGGTATTTAGATATTTGCGGGGAAGCCTGGAAGATATGCTATGGCCTTCGATTTGGCGATGCATGATGTTCTGGGGCGGTTGTTGTTCTCGGCTTCTATTTCCGATAAACTAATGTCAATGAAATATCTTTGTCATGAAACGTGAACACTCACAGAGTTGAACAAACATGCGAATCACAGTTGGAACTGTTTAAACAGATAGCAAGGGTTGGCCAGGTACAAAATCAAAACTATAACCAATCCAATAGGTATATCACATATTACAGTATCATGAAACAAACGGCCAATGACTTACACGATATTTTCCACTCACACCAACTCGGGAATGGAACCCGTTATCCTACTCTCCAACGAACCGAACGATGCATCACAGGGTCTATTTTCCTCTTCTAGATTCATGCAAAGATCTTCTTCTGGGCCTTAGGAAACTCATCATTCCAGAAGTGGTAAGTATGATAGGCTTTGGAAGTGGAATGAGGGGAACCCTTCGGCAGAGCTAGCTGTTATTCTAGATCCATGAAATAGAAGCCTGGGATGATAAGGGCATGCAAGAGAGACGCGAAGAAATGTTGTAGTCAGCATCAACCTAGTCTAGGTAGACTTTTGTTAGAAAGATTGCGCTCCCCTCCAAACGTGTGCCCTCCACGGCCTTATCAAGAATTCCATCCACCTTGTTACCTTCACCCCCCTCTTCCAGCCATCCTCCTCACCATGTCTGAACTCAAGATAGCAAGGATAGATGTTTTCAAGGCCGACCTCCCATACTCGGGAGGCGTATACTATCTATCCGGAGGCCGCGAGTACAGGAGTTTTGATGCTACATTTGTTCGCATCACCACCAATACAGGCATCGAAGGTTGGGGTGAAAGCACTCCTTTTGGATCAACATACATCGCTGCCCATGCCCTAGGTGTACGAGCTGGCATTGCGGAAATCGCGCCGTGGTTGATTGGCTTGGATCCGCGAAGAGTTGATCGCATCAATGAAGCAATGGACGCTGTACTTATCGGCCATGAACACGCCAAAACCCCTCTCGACATTGCTTGTTGGGATATCTTCGGCAAAGCAGTCGGAATGCCTGTATGCGAATTGCTTGGTGGGAGGACTGATATTGGTCTACCTATCATCTCGTCAATCTATATGGATAAGCCAGAGGATATGCGAAGGCGTGTTGCGGAGCATAGAGCACGAGGATATGTTGGCCATGCTGTAAAGATAGGCGGAGATCCTGGTGAAGATGCACAACGCATCGCTGCCTCGCTTGCGGACAAACAGCCTGGAGAGTTCTTCATTGTGGATGCCAACGGTGGAATGACAGTTGAGAATGCCTTGCGCATGCTGAGGTTACTGCCTGACGGCCTTGACTTTGTCCTCGAAGCGCCCTGTGCCACCTGGCGCGAAATCGTATCTTTGCGCCGAAGAACAAACGTTCCCATTCACTTTGACGAGCTGGCAACAACAGATGCTTCCATAATTCAGATGATCGCGGATGACGCAGCCGAAGGCTTTGGCATCAAAATCTCCAAGAACGGCGGCCTGACCAAGAGTCGGAGGCACAGAGGCATTGCTCTTGCTGCGGGCTACACAATGAGTTGCCAAGAGACGACTGGTTCGGATATCGCGTTCGCAGCGATTGTTCATCTTGGACAAACTATTCCTGAGAGGCACTTGCGCTGCATTCTTGAGTGTCGGGATATGGTTCAGGGGAAGACTGCCGATGGAAACTTCGAGGTGAAGAATGGCTACGTTTATGCGCCGAAAGAGCCTGTGCTGGGTATCACGCCACGGATGGATGTGCTGGGCGAGCCTGTTGCTAGTTATCATTGAGCTGTAGACTGGATTCGGGATATGTTCTCGTGGATCGCTTGTGTTGGTTAAGGGCAAGTCTGTTAGCATATGAGTACATATACTGCCAAGAATATGTCATGAATGATAGTCGCTCAACCACTCACAATTTCATAGAGATTCTGTACAACTTCATCAATGTACTTGGTGCTTATGTATCTGCACGAGGCCGTCTATCAGGCTAGGCAAGGCAGAGAACAGACATGGGCGGCCAACAACAGTCGGCCCCCTGCAACTGGCCGCGCATTAACCAACGATCTGTACCCATTATATAGATTTGGTCACTTGGGATTCCCTGTATTCATATGCAGATGAGTCTGAA
The DNA here is from genome assembly GCA_004367485.1 of Fusarium citri. Taxonomy (NCBI): domain Eukaryota; kingdom Fungi; phylum Ascomycota; class Sordariomycetes; order Hypocreales; family Nectriaceae; genus Fusarium; species Fusarium citri. The sequence continues at coordinate 53,378 of QHHH01000062.1, forward strand.
ATATAGATGTTTTTGCCCAGGGACTTTTGTTCAAGGCGTTCTTTCACTTAGCTGTGAGCCTGGGATGTACCTTCCTGTCTATACATACACCGACCCACATAACTTTCAACTCCCTCTGTACTTGGAACTCCCGAGTTAATCCTCTTCATGTTTCTAAGTAGACCATGCAACATGTTGAAAGAATCAAAAAGAGGCAACTGTAACAAATTTCTAATCAATTTGATTATTCCATTTTTTGTTCTATCCTTTGATATTTCAAAACCAACTCCTGATTCGTTAGATTGCGCTCGCCCCAGATGGCTGGCTGCCAGTGACAGTGACAGTGCAAGTGCAGGTCAATAACTGGCAGCCGCAGAAAAAGTATTCACATTGACAGCCTTGTGTCTGGTATTGATCATTGCGTTTGTTTTTATTCCTTCTCCTCTTCTGATTTTCTTATCTTCTCTTTCCCTCTTCATCCCATCACCATTATTTCCGCAACGCTGTGCTGGTAAGACTGGTTCTATCCTACTTTCCGAATCTTCGACTAATGAATAAACATAGATCACACAAAACATTCTACGTTGACACGAAAAATAACCTCTATCTCTATTTCAGTAACCACCCGACATGGCCGCGAGGTTCGGCGGTCGACCTTTGCCGACCCAAAACCGAGTACCGCCTGGACGACCCCAAGTTGCTCAAGGCCACGACCAGCATAGGCAACTGTCACTTGATGAGGCCCTCTATAACCATCTTGCTTTACCACCTTGGCTTCCTCATAGACAGGATCCCAACCTGAACGACATCGAATATGCCCTCACAGACCGTCTCTTGGATTCAGTGAAGCATCTTCAGACCCTTCCCAACAACGACCATAGCGCTTCTGTATGGGATGCTATCCGACGTGGTGTTACCGCCACTAAGGGAATTCATCTCGGGGGGTATATCGATCGTAATGCCCTTGCAAGAGAGTTGAATGGCCTCGGGGAGTCAGATTTTCTGGTTGTGCATGTTCGAAGCCAAAACTGTGCACTGTACATCCGCCGGTCTCAAGAGTAAGTGGTGCATGAAGATCCATCGCAGTGACACTTACTAACACTTTAAGCAGCCTGGTACTTGGCTCTTCCGTCGTTTTCGAGGCCTTTGAGACTTCAGCACGCAACGAAAACATTCTCGCGACCGATAACGCTCTGCAATGGGACTTTCCCGGTTGTGCAGTGGCTGTACCTCTAGACACCTTCCAAGAAACTGGCTTCGTCTCGAACCTCGCTAACTTTCTCGACAATGCGTCTCGTGAGTCGCTGTCAGAATTCTCCGCACACGCCCTCAAAGCTGGCACTTCGATGCCCGAGTACCGTAATGCTTCTGAGCCTGCCCTTATCTCCTCTCTGCTCATGGGCATCCTCCAGCAAAATGGCCGTCGACTTGCACCAACCATCCTACAAAAGATGGTGCGAGATGATGTTCTATGGAAGAACGCCGAGAAGCCCTGGAAAAGACTTCCGTACTGGCTTGTGTTGCGTGTCGCCATTTCCCGATATCTTGCTCAACGCTTAGGAGGTGAGATTGGCCGTATCGAGTACAAATTCTTGCTGGCACATCTCCTCAGTGAATTTCTTAGCCATGCACAGCGAGTGAACATCGGTATCGATCGACTGGACTTTCTCAAGAAGAAGATATGCCGGCGTCTAGTGAAGCTGGATCTCGACAATGAGAGAGCTCAAGACCCTCATACAGCTGACAGGGTTGAGTACCTGTTTTCTCGTCTGAGCCCTGGCATTCAGAACGCTATATCGAAGGCAACCCAGTTTATCGAGGCGTCCTGGAAACAGCAAAAGTTCATCATGGCCAAGACCATCCCTCCACTGCCAAGACAGGCAACCTTCGAAGATATGAAGCTGGATCTCAAAGTCAGTGGGGAAGGTCTATACAAGATCTGGCACGGCTTCTCTCGACCCGTCAAACGCGACATGAGCCAACTGAATAACGTGAGCGTTGCCGAGGCTGCCAAGAAACATCTAAACTCATTTGCCCACAAACACTTCAAGTTGATCAAGAAAGAGATGGCACATACTGAGTTTTGCGACGATGACCAATGTTTCCCCGATCGAACAATCGAGAAAGCGAGCGCTTTCATCCACGACTATCTCCCCCAATCTGCCGTTTATGATAACATTCCAGAACTCAAGAGCACCATGATCCTAAACATCATGGACCTTTGGGTTGCCATGGACAAGGCGGCCTGTTCCCTTTATCCTATCTTGGAAGAATTTCATCCGCTCTTTCGTCCTGAAATGATCGACATTCTACTCCTTCCGACCGTTGCTGAGATGAAAAGGCTCCAGAACATTCAAGTTTATCTCAAAGATCGTATCGTCTCATGCAATGGCTCAACTGTAAGCATTTTTGACGACCCAGTCCGTGGGTCTCTTGCAAATCGCTTCTATGACTCGTCTGATCTGTCGGGCGAGATGAAGGAACTGCACGAATCTATCGAAGTTTGGGCAAACGGCGTGCGCACCGCCAAGGAAGTGGAGCGGAGGGAAAAGACGGAAGAATATGCTCGATTGTCAAAGAGCGTGGATGAGAGCACTTGTGTGTACTTGGTCGATGACAATGACCCCTTCCTCCCCCCTCTCCACGACCGCGACTGCCGTCGGTGCTTCTTGAAGCGCAAGATGAATAAAATGGCGATAGAAGCTTACGAACACCCTCTGCCCTCCGATCAGTTCGTGACAAAAGCTGTTATTTTTGAGCTTGTATGCCCCCAAGCATTGGCGATCTATCGGGATGTTACTTGGACCATCATATCGCACTTGGCCCTACCTGCAGAGGAAGGTGTTGAGCCAAAGTGTTGGGCCCGGGAGTACAAGCAGTTGCAGGCATTCACCAACGACTCATTGATGAGTTGCTCCCTAGCATCCGTCACCAAGCCATGTAAGTTCGGAGTGCGGTTCCCCTTCTCACCCTTTGTATCTGTTCTATTTGCAGTACACACACTAGTTAAAGTTGAACTAACAAAATCTCTAGTTCTTGAAACACATTACTCTACCCTGAGGTTCCCTGTAGAATGGGATAACGGTCGGTCTGGGGTTTGTAGGCCCAACGGATTGAAGCTTACCTACTGTGATGATCGCTCGACAATGTGGCCCAGCCGCCGAGGACATCTAAGCTTCTTCCAGCATGTGAAGCCCAAGGTACCTCGATCCATGCAGTCTGCCTTTTCTCAACTTATTCAAGACACCTACACCAAGAGTGTGTATGGAGCCTCATCCTACGAAATCATGGCAACAGTGTCCAAGTGTCCCCAAGGAATCAATGTACACGAATACCTTGCCTTCCAGACAGTCGCTTCTGGGAAGTCCAGGCGGTGGCTATCGATTCTCACAGAACTAGCATCCGCCAACCTGAACTTTTCCAATGAGTCAACTGTAATTCTCCTGTGCTATCTGGCTATGCAGTGTGGTCCTCTTGACGACACAGGAAGCACCTTCAGACTTACTCACGAGATATTTCGTGACCAGAATTTCTGCAAGAGCTTCCTTGAGCAGCTTTTAAATCGTCTTGATAGTCTCTCCGCCAATTGGAGAGAAACCCACCTCATGGAGTTGATCATCACGTTCACAATACGCACACTGGACTTTGCGTGTGCGGCTCACTTGCCAAGTATTGCCGAACAGGCGATTTCGGTCATATTACGAGCAAGAAAGACTTGTGTCCGCTGGTTCAAAATCCTTCGCGTCGAGTCTTACAAGTATGCAGATGCTGAAACTGCTCAGCGATTTCAACAATATGCCTTGTGGGCCGCTATCTTGTGCAAGCGAACGTTTACACCTTTAGTGCATGGGCTCATGAGCCTGGATAGAACAGCTCTTGAAATCTACATTCAAAGCAGCATCATGTTAAATGACAATCTCGTGGTCAAACTTGAGGCGCTACCACAAGTTCTTCAACATGCTGTCATCAGGGATATTCGACTTTCTCATCGCTTTTCCAAGCTGGTATCGGAATCTATTCTCAAGGATCCCGAGGCGTTCCGCCTCTCTCTTCGAGAAATGTGGCCAGAAGAGGAGGGGCGCACCAGGACTTTCAACCAACTAAGGTTAGAGCCCCAGGCGCCCTCCTGGATGTCTTGTCACACCCAAGCCGGTGATGCCCTTGATGCGATGGAACAGGTGGTCTATTACAACTATGTACAAGGGACTTTGCTTGTGAATGGCCGCCCGATGGGGGTAAGTTTTCTTTTTCTGTGTTCAGGTGAAAGCAGCAAGGACAGCAAGGGGAGATTCGAGGGGAGAAGCGAGAAGTCCTTATCAGCCTTTGTCGTTCTTTTGATTTGCCCACACTCCCGTACTTCCTGAAAGTTCAAACATGATGATCGCGAGTATGCTAACATGATTGTAGAAACTTCCACAAGACCAACAATCGTTTGTATTAGAGGAGTTGTTCGGAAACCAGTCCCTCCTGACTTGGCCATCAGACCGTAATGGAATGCAGTATCTCCTATGCGTGGAACCTGACGGTTACCAAGTACATATCGGCTATAGTCGAACGGGGGAGCCTATCATAAGAGCCTTCAGTAACAAATATTCGCTGCAGCTCATACACCGAGAGAGGTTCCGCAATGGTGTCCATTCTGACCTACCAGGCCCATTGGTAGACGGTTGCTTCCACTGGCTGTAAGTGTTCCCAAAATTATATTGGCGTCATTATCACTCGACCTTACGGAATATATGCTAACAAAAGTAGGAACCTAAGAAATGGCAAAGTCTTGATCACCAACAAAGCTCGGCCTTGGCCACAAGACAGTTTCCGCGGCTACGTTCTTGACCTCAATGACCAAACCTGTACGAAAACACGAATTTACAGGGGCGTCTCGACCAAAGATCATATAGTAAACACTTACAGTCCTCTTTTCAATCGAGTGAACCGAATTCTTGATTGCTTTGAAGATCGTGATCAGATTCTTGTCCATCAGCCAGAAGGTCGAAATCTCGCTGTAGAGCTTCGACGGCTCAATCTGACTTTTCATGTCAACAAAAACAACCGCCTTCAGTCGCCTCAGCTGCAATGCGAGATTGACGAAAACCAGGATGCCGGAACCTGGTATGGCCTGCGCAGTAAGTTAGTATGTACCAGCCTTATCAACCCTATGCACAGGTCGATTTTGGTGCCTTTGGGGGTTTTGCAAGCGCAATCAGATGGGTGCCATGTTGTCGTAAAGCTTACTTCGACAGCGAAGTATGGCAGGTTCATCATCAATACGACATTGGGAAGAATTGACTGCGCACCAGAGCCTACATTGGTGTTTACTAAGGCCCTCCTGCATGCATGCACTTCATTCCTTCTGCCTGATCCTTTGACCGGTCGTACTGGAACAGAAGAAGCTATCCAATGGCTCCAAGCAGGCATTTCACAACCATGGACACCACTCACACCCCCTTCTATGGCTGTATTGAAGCGAATTGCTCAGTTGACTCCACAGAGAGAATACTACCCCCAGGAACTGAGGGTAATGCGAACCGATCACTGTATTGAAAGTCTACCTCTGCGGCTGCAAAACTCTGCGTTCCGACCCATAGTGGACCAAATTTTGGAAGGTTCTGCGACCTTGGCAATTTTTGCAGCAAAGGATCAGGCCCCCATTGAACCGCCAGAGTTGCCTCCTATTGGGGAACTGCACTTGCATACACGAGTGCTATTCAGACAAGAAGCCGTCGAAAGGTGCCTGGATAGCGCATCCGGCCGTACAGCACCCACGAATCATCAATATGCGTCTCGAGACCGTCCTACTGTCAACAACATCATGCACCGCAACGTACTGGAGGTTACTCACTTGATTCGTCAATGGTCGCAAAACTTCAAGACCACCGATGATCTAGCTCAAGTGCTGTCCCAGGGAGGCAATGTTGGTGGATTTGTGATTCCCTTGGAATCAACGTCACTGAATGAGAAACTGAAGGTTGACATTATTCAGTCCTGGGGATCTCTGGTTTTATCTGCTCAACAGTCGGCAACGGATCGTTTCAAGTTGATGTACCTGCTTGGACCAATGTCATTTCACCTGGATGCCAACATGCCACTTCTGAGAACTTTGGTAGCAGCTGCAGTCTTTACAGATCTTAAAGACCTCGAAAGACCCAAATGGGAAGAGTTCGAGCATTTCCAGCCCAACCAGACACCCCAGCTCGACTATCTTCTTCAGCTTCTTAAGCCATACAAAGCCGCCCCACCAGAAAATGTCGCGGCAGGATTAGAACAGTACTCAAGCGGCAAAGTTCTGCGAAAGCTGCAAATCGAGCGGGCTAAACATGAATCTAAAGTCGAAGAAGACTGCAAGTTCTTTGCCAACCACCTTCTCAGCCAATGGCCATGCCTGGAGCCTAATATGGGCGGCTTGCAACAATCACTTCTGATAGATATCGGGCCTGCTTTGGAGGCTATTCGTCCAGAATGGAGGCGATTGTTCATGAACAGAGATTTGGCCGAACACCTCAAGAGCTTTCAGGCGATTCTCGACAGACACACACTGGATGATAGGTACGAGCCACCTCCAGTACCTTTATCTGAAGATGTTTACACTGTGAGGATACGAGGATGCGAGCTTGTCGACTTGCGTCAACTGCTGGCAAAACCTTACAGCATTCTGAAGGTGACTGCTAAGGCCAGGCCAACACAGACGGAAGTCCGCGGTTCAACAGACCGTCCATTCTTGAGCGAAAAGGACTTTAGCCAGAACTTTGGTAACTTTGCATGGAGAGGCAATAGAGGTACGGGTACAGGATATGCGGCTAATTTGCGAGAGACTGGCACCCGTGGTAGTGGCAAGGAATTATTCCCTACAAGTCGGGATGTTGCTGAGTGCACCATGAGATTGAGAGCCATTTCCCAGCGCCTGGGATCTTCTAAATCAGAAGTCCGGCACCGCTATGCCAACGACTTTCAACAGAGCTTGAATGCATTTGAGCGACTCGATCTTTCCGACAAATTCAAGCGCTCTATACAAACCCGGAATGCCGAAATTGCAATAAGCTCAAGGAAGGTTGAGGAGGGGTTCAATGCCATCAACTCAGCCTTGAATGTACCGAGTTCAGTCTGCTCTCAAAGGCGCATCTTCTGGCTTAAGGCCGGAAACCTATGGCCTGTTGTAACGAAATCTACGTTACTTGCTTGTCTTGGGTCTATTGCATCCCAGGGCTCTCATTTTGGAAGTGGAATGAAGAAGGCCATTCTGAACATGGGAATCAATATCACGAATTATCAAAGAGAGGTTCGACTTCATGACCTAGCATTGAAGAAGGTATCAGGAAGATATCACGAAGAAGACTCTAACGTGGGCCATTCCAATTGGAGTCCAGAGGAATATCCAGACTGGCTCCTTCTCGAAATCGAGTCCGATATGATGATTCGCCCTGTCCAAATTGACGTCGCATTGGCGACAATATCACCCAAGTCCGATTCCAACTCAGTTTTGCAAATGAACATGGGTCAAGGTCAGTAATACAAAGGAGCATTGACATATCACCCTCAAAAACTAAGTTGATTTTTAGGTAAAACTTCTTGTATCATACCCATGGCAGCTGCAGCTCTCGCAAACAAGAAACAGCTCGTTCGAATCATCGTACCGAAAGCTCTGCTTCAACAAACGGCCCAGCTGCTGCAAGCGAGACTCGGGGGTGTCTTAAATCGTGGTATCCGGCACGTACCTTTTTCTCGAAGGACGCCAACAACTGAGAAGAACATCCGAGCCTACCATTATATTCATCGAGAGATGCTCAAGTCTGCAGGCGTCATGATCTGTCAGCCAGAACACCACATGTCTTTCATGCTAAGTGGCCGACAACGCCTTTTGGATGAGCAGCCCCAGCAGGCAGGGCCAATGATTAAAGTACAGGAGTGGCTCACAAGAGTCTCGCGAGACATTCTTGACGAGTCCGACTACACCCTGGCAGTTCGGACACAGCTAATTTACCCATCCGGTTCTCAAACGACTGTTGACGGGCACCCGCATCGATGGCTCGTTGCCGAAGCTATTCTTCGACTCGTTGATAACCATTTGTACGACTTGTCCAATGTATTCCCGCATTCTATCAGTGTAATCCGCAGAGATGGAGGAGGCTTTCCTCTAGTCTTTTTCCTTCGACAAGATGTTGAGGATGAATTGGTTCACAGGCTCACGGCAGACATTTGCCGAGGTACTGGAGGCATATTGCCTTTGGCTGAACAGGCAATGCCAGCTAGAGATCGGGTAGCTGTGAAGGATTTCATCTCGTCAGCTAAGCCGCAACTCAAGAACATCAAACTTATACAAAACCTGTCGCCAGATAAACCTAGCTTGAAGCAAACTATCTACCTCCTTCGTGGTCTTCTTGTCAATCGTATCCTGATGATGACATTGAAGAAGCGCTGGAACGTCGAATACGGCCTGCATCCCCAACGCGACCCTATCGCCGTTCCGTTTCATGCCAAAGGTGTTCCTAGCGATCAGTCCGAATGGGGCCATCCCGATGTGGCCATTCTTTTCACCTGTCTAGCATTCTACTATGACGGTGTCAATCTGTCCCAACTCCGTCAGTCTTTAGAACACATCCTCAAATCTGACGATCCCTCCGCCGAGTACGATACATGGACTAGTAGCACGGAGAATTTCCCGTCATCCCTGAAAGCATGGAACTCTATCAACGTGGACGATGAGATGCAGTTGTTCGAAATATGGAAGGTGGTCCGATACAACGAGGTTGTCATTGATTACTTTCTGAACAACTTTGTATTCCCACGACATGCAAAGCAATTTGAGGTGAAACTGCAGTCAAATGGCTGGGATATTCCCTTGTCATCACTTGGTATAAGTACAGAGAACGCCAAGAACGTGACAGAAAAGCCCCTAAGTACAGGGTTTAGCGGCACAAACGACAACAGGACAATGCTGCCTCTAAACATTGAACAGCACGACTTGAAGAGTCTTCATCACACCAGTGCCGAGGTTCTCACATACCTTCTTCACCCACGAAACCGACGTTGCATTCTGCCACAGGATGTCCAGAAGTCGCAACCTGGAAGAGCGACCGAAATGGATCTTCTTAGCTGCCTTAGGTCCAAATCAATCCATATCCTGATTGATGCTGGCGCACAAATTCTGGAGATGGACAACATCACTTTAGTTGGAGAATGGCTGAAGATCGACCACTCTGCTTCGGCCGGGTTGTATTTTGATGAAGAGAACAAGCCTTGGATTCTGACCAAGGAAGGACGGAGGACGCCTCTCTTAGCTTCTCCGTTTGCAGACGACCTCCGCGGTTGTTTGATTTATTTGGATGAGGTAAGAGACGCCTTTGAACGGGCAGATCGACTGTGTTAACTTTACTAGGCCCATACTCGCGGTACCGATCTCAGACTACCTCCCAATGCCATGGGCGCCCTTACACTTCGACTTGGTCAGACAAAGGATCATACTGTACAAGCTGCCATGCGCCTACGACAGCTCGGGACAACACAATCTGTTGCCTTTTTTATCCCTCCCGAAGTTCACCAAAGCATTGCTGACCTTCGAGGGAAAACGATGCATGAGTCAATTGACTCCGCCGATGTGTAAGTCTGCCCTGAAACAAACCGTGCCTCAACTAACATCTTCTGCAGTATTGAGTGGCTGTTGGACAATACATGTGATCAGATTGAGCAACTGCAGCCTCTCTACTTCTCCCAAGGCATGGATTACTGTCGACGAATGCAAGCTGCATTGGACTACCCCAAATTTACGACTGACAAGGCAGAGCGAAAGTCTTACGTACAAGCTATCAAACAAGATGAGAAGCAAAGCTTGCAAAACCTCTACGAACCCAAGACGAAGAATCGGATGGCAAGCATGCCGACCTCGACCAATGTGACTCTCAAAGGTTTTATTCAAGAGCTCAATGCTCGACGCAAGACATTTCAAGATACGGGCAAGGCCGTCCACGCCTCTGCTCTGCAAGAGGTTGAACAAGAAAGAGAAGTGGCCTTTGAAGTTGAGTCTGTTCGGCAGGTAAAAAAGCCCCAACACTATGCGGCGCTGTCCTTCCCAGGTCTCAATACCAGCCTCGAAGCTTTCGTCAGAACTGGTAGGCTTCCTGCAGACAATAACTATTTCATTCATATTTCACGCGCGCTTGCAAAAACTGGTATCGGTCGCAAGTTTAAGGTGCAGTCTGGCGTCACAAAATCGAAGCTTTTCGAAACTCGCGAATTCGGACGAACTATCCGACCCCACGGAGATCTCTCCATGGATAATTTCTTGGTGAGCATTGAGAACAGTTGTTGATTTCAATTTTACTGACATGTTCTTAGCGTCCTGTTAACTGGGTTCTTTGGAGTTCGGTCGCCGAAATCGCTGTCGTTATCGTGCCCGAGGAAGCTGAGGCTCTGATTCCTATCATGAGAGACCCCAGTGTGAACGTTCATACACACCTTCTTGTTTACTCTGCGCCGGTAACGCGCAAGATGCTTCAGTTCAACGATATGACTTTCTACAGCATACCCCCACTCCCTGTGTCTTGGAAGGCACCAAGTTGGTTACAGGTCGAACTTGGAATCTACAGCGGACGACTCTACTTCGAATGGGGTGGATATTATGACATGTGCGCCTTGCTTGGTATTGAAGAGGGTATGGTGGAAAATATTGTTGAGGCTGATGTTGAAGGCCTTGGAGATGATGTTGATGTAGGGGATGCTAAAATCAGCACACCTGCTACGAACGGAACCAAGAAGCTTGTCGAGACTCCCTTGACCTTCTTGCAAGAGTGGCTTGCAATCCGTCGCCGAGGCCAGGATTTTGCTCACAGTCCTATGGGCTTCGTGAGCCAGGGCAAACGGCTGCACGAAGACCATGTCTTCTTCAAGCAGTCTGAACACGCCTCTATCGGATGTGACGACACCGTGACACCACTCGCTCTCAGCGCGCCGACTCAGGGGAATGAGCTTCAAGACGATGGGGACTACGGGGTGGATGACATGGGAGCCAACGATTCTTGTAGCGACTTGAGTGATGTTGAGATCGAGTACGACGATTCTGAGTACGGCAGCACGTCCTCGAGTGATTGATAGAATGCGATGCGGGTGGATATGAACAGCTCTGTCTTGGAATCAATGAATGTATGATAGTGTAATATATCGATCGGTTTGACCAATTTCTTCTTTCGTGCGGATAATTCCTTGCATTGAATGCCGGAATATGCCATTCGGTTTCCTGAGCCAAGTACATCTCGCTTACCAAATGGGATTCCTTTCATACTCACTGACGGCTACCTTTCGTACTCAAAGCGGAATGGCTGAGTGAAGTGAACTTTGAGTCAATTGACGGTATAAAATTCACGAAGTACTCAGACCCCGTCGCATGGAAGGCTCGTTTCAGCAGTCAAAAGGGGACTTGAGATATCAGACAATGCCATTATACACTCATCAAATAAATGGAGACAGACACATCACACATCAAGTCACACTGCTTCAAATAGTGAAAGAATTGATACATTCTTATCTCGATTACTTGGGGAGATGAGGGTTATCCGATTAAATCTGACATGATGCATTCCCATCCATCTAACTTCCTTTCAATTTAACTCATGTCCCAGCATCAAGCATTACACCACCCGTCCAAGAAAATTCGTTTCAAATCGTGACAATAATACAGAGCAAATCGCTCGACATGAATGCGCCATTTGCCAATACAAATAAGGCCTGTTGCACGTCACATACCTCAGTTGGCAGACTCCCACACCAGACTGTCGTCAAGTCGCTTGAGCTCATACGGTGTCCATTGATAGACGCCCTGTCGTAGAGCGGAGATTACAGTCTCTCGCTTGACGAACTGAGACGGGGCATTCTCGCGGCAGGATGCAGCGACGCAGCTGTTGTCGGTCCAGCCCACGCGGAAGTCATCTCCCCACCAGACTCGAAGATCGGATGAGACACGTAGTGTGATCAGGATTGAGGAAAGGTCCTTATAGCCATCCAGGTCAACTCGAGTCAGCTGGTAGCCACCCTCAGAGAACTTAGGACAGGCAGGGACTTGCTTGGTTTCCGACCAGGCGATGGATTCTTCGGTAGATGAAGTCTCGTTCCAGCGGTAGGCTGAGATATCAAATTCGCACCACTTCTCATCCCCTTGGGCATCGCATCCAAGATCTGCACCAAAGAAATCGAAGCGGAAGCAGGGGCTAGCGGCATGGGGTCCGACACCAATCTGAGCCACATCTCCTGATATTGTGGTTGTAGTGTTTGAGAGGGCGGGAGGGACGAACTCCACGAGTCGACCACCAGAGGAAGGGATGTATGGCTGGGACTGCTGTGCGGTTGGAGGGGCGATAAGGAAGCCGCCAGAAAACCAAATGTTCTCGACCGGGTTGAAAAGGGGTCCAGGCTTGGAAGTATCAAACTAAAGAAAGTTAGCAAAAGTCAATGCCAGAAGGACAAGGAAACTTACATCAATGGTAGTGTTACCAATGTTTCCACCAGCGGGGCAGATAGAGGGGGAGCTGGCCTCAGAGGTTGTGGATGTGGATGCAGAGATCGCGCTTGATGCAGAGGTGGTGGAGTTCGACCAAGCAGTCATCTCTTGACGACGAGCGAACCTTTTCTTAGGAACATTGACAGTAGCGAGTGTGGTAACAGGGTAGTTGAATGTGTAGGAAGTAGTCTCTGCCTTGATGACATTGGTCCAGGTAGAAGTCTGAATAGCGGACAGGGGGAAGAGGGTGCTTTCAGTGGCAACAGACCCATAGGCAGGCTGAGGCATTCCATCAGAAGCACTGTTGTCTGATGAGCCCGATGCGAAGGGAGGCTGTCCAGCGCCCTGTGAGAAGACAGGGCCGCCAGCAGGGTTGGTGATTGAGGTAACAGTCCAGGTAAGGGTTCCAGTGGTTGTACCACTCACAGATGTGCCTTGCGCAGCGGCGCTGCCGCCAGTGAGTACAACTGAGATAGATGCACCTGGAATACCATCATCATATCCATTGAGGCTTGGGGTGTCGGTGGGAATGGAGTTGGAGTCTCCTGTGGTAAAGACGGGGCCAGAGCCACCCAAGGGCGTGACACCAGATGTTGCACCCTGGGGAGTTCCAGCTGAAACTGCAAGCGCGGAAGAGTCACTGAAGACAATGGTTTGCACTGTAGATGTTGGGTTTCCATCTGGTCCTAGAACAACAGCCGTTGTAAATATGGTAAAAGCTCCAGTGGGGTTGGGTGACGAGCCAGTCTGGCCATTTCCGTTGACGTTAAGACTTGTCTCAACAGGAGTTGCAGTAGCCACAGGGATAACGAAGGTTGTGTCAACGACTGTCGGAAGTCCATCCGATCCAATAGTAGTGTATGTGATGCATGTAGTAACACCGGGCATGTTTCCCTGGTTCTCATCAGATGGAATGCCTGCAGAGGCAGTCATTGGGCCAGGGAATCCAGTAGGTAGGCCGGATGGGATGGAGTCAGAGACAAATGAAGGGTTACCTGGCAGCTCCGACTGTGTGTTGGCAGGTCCAGGTATCACCCAGGTTGAGTCAACAATTGTTGGAAGTCCATCAGTGCCAATGACAGTGTAGCTTGTGCAAGTGGTAATGCCACCGTTGCCAATGCTTCCAATTCCAGTTCCATCAGTAGGAGCGGGTGAAGTGAGGCCCGGGGCGCCCGTAATCTGAATGGTAGCAGGTGATGTAGCGCCATTTGGAAGAGCGTCGGAGGCTCCTGATGGAACTTGAGGATCGCCGTCAGCAGCAGCGCCAGTATTGACTGGACCAGGGATGACGAATGTAGAGTCAACAACAGTGGGAAGGCCATCAGTGCCAATGACAGTGTAACTTGTGCAGGTTGTGATGGGAGAGGCATTGTCTGAATTGGGCGCAGTAGGGTTGTCACCACCGGAACCAGAAGAGCCGAATGGGGGCAGTTCAGTAACAGTCATGAAGTCGCCAGAGGAAACAAGAGCGGAGTTGTCGCCAGGGTCTCCAGATCCAGCTTCGGCGGTTGGAATTGTCCAAGTGGTATGCACCACAGTAGGGTTACCATCAGCTCCAATCATGGTGTAGCTTGTGCAGGTGGTCATGTCCGAATGTCCAGACGCATCTCCAGGTGAGCCGGTAATAGTGAAGGGAAAAGTAGGAATACCAAGCTCGGATGTGATGGTAGACAGCGGAGCTTGAGGGTCAAACGTTCCGGTGATCACCCAAGTTGTGTCTACAACGGTAGGGAGGCCATCGGTACCAGTGACAGTGAATGTCGCGCATTTTGTGATTCCTGCATCAGGTCCAGTGCCAGGAAGAGATCCAGCGGGAGAGTTGGAAGGGTTCTGGGATCCCGGGGTGCCAGTGATGGCAGGAGGAGGAAGAGGGAAGCCTGAAGATCCGCCGATGGGTAGGCTGGGGTTGTTTCCATTGGGAGGGAAACCAGAGTTCGCTGAGGGCTGAGCTTGTCCCGGGATCATGTTTCCTCCATTGATGACAACGGTAGGGAGTCCATCTTGTCCAGTGATGGTGATGTATGAGGGCGATGGCTGACTGGCACCATTTCCACCTGGGACGTTGGTCAACCATGGGGAATTCTCGCCTTGTCCTTCAGGGCCGGCTTGGGTAGTGACTGGAAGGCTATCGCTGGCTTCTTGGGCAGGTCCTGTGGAGGGAAGCCCAGGCTGGTTGCCAGTAACACCTCCGTTAGGAGAGACGGGAGTCTGAAGAGGGGTGGGTACATATGTGTTGTCTCCAGTAGCTCCGGGGATCCCAGCTGATGAGCCGCCAAAGCCATTGTCAGAGTACTGAGGAGCACCGTTGGGGCCAGAGGATGGGAAGGGGAAAGGGGAGCCTGGGTTGTTCTGGGAATCATCACCATCGGAGTCAGATCCGTTGCCAGAGCCCGAGTTGGCACCGTCGTTGCCACCAGAGCCATCGCCAGGGCTACTGCTGCCACTGGGGTTGTTGCCGTTACCAGACGTTCCATCATTGTTGCCTGAGCCAGAGTTGGAAGGACTACCATCGGGGCCCCAGATGTCAAGTGTCAAGGTAGTGAAGATAGGTACACCGGAGGTGGGGATCCAGGGAGTAGCTCCAGGAGGGGTTGTAGGCATAGGTGTTGGGGTAGAGGATCCATCTGAATCTGAATCATCTGGCCAGGGAAAGTCAGACTCATTTTGGCTGTCCGTAGAATAAACAGTAACGACCACGGTCTTGGTAGATCCGAAGGGGCAGGTGGGGATGTTTGAGGCATCAGAGTCAGGAGAGCCAGGAGCACCAGGGACACTTCCAGGAACATTTCCGGGAGCATTGCCAGGGACATTGCCAGGAACGTTGCCAGGACCGTTGTTTGGAGAGTTGCCGGGGATAGATCCAGGAATGCTTCCAGGAACACCGCCGGGTCCATTGGGAGGAAGACCATTGGAGCCGCCACCGGGGGAAACAGGGCCAGGAAAGTTTCCAGGGCTGCCGTTGGGCCCGTTGGGAGGATAGCCGTTAGACGCATCGCCTGGGGAGGTGGAACCAGGAAGGTTTCCTGGAATGCCACCAGGCACGGTGGGAGGAAGGCCGTTAGAGCCAGGAGAGACGGGACCAACAGGTCCGACACCACTGGGCATTGAGCCAGGGACAGATCCCACGCCGTTGCTTGGGTAAGGCATGCTGCTAGGAGCTCCCCCATTGTTGCCGGGAATACCATCGCCAGAGGTGCCGGGTTGATTGCCGACCGGACTTCCGTTGGTGTTTCTGTGATTGAGATTCAGTACAAGGTCGTGAGCAGCGACGATAGTTGACTTACCCGTAGTCAGTTGCCTGGGAGGCAGAGTGCCCCAGAAGTCCGGTGGCCACAAGGACCCCGAGAGATGCAGAGATACGCATCTTCAATCAATGACTTTGACGTGGGAAGAAGGACGAGCAGTCAGTGAGTGTGTGCGGATGCAGGAAGGCAAGTTGTAAGCAGGGAAGTGTAAGATGATGAACCAGTAGAGACTGGAAGAGTGCTTGATGCTGAACGAAAGTAAACGAAAGGAATGAGAAGAGTGTTCTTCTCGAATTGGTTGTTGAGGATGAAGAGAAAAGAAGATGAGGTGGGATGAGGAAGAGAAGAAAAAGTCTGAGGGGTGGAAACGGGGAGAAGGTAATGGTGCGTAGGCTGCCTGGGCGGAGGGTGACGAGGCAGGAGCTCCTTCCGTTTTAAAGAACTGGTGAGGGACTCCGTTGGGGATGACGTGTTGAGCACGCGATTGGGAGCGAGACTGGAGGAAGGCACGGCGGGAGAGGGAAGGAGCGTGGCCAGGCAGACGAGAGCGCAGGTGGCCGCCAGTGCCCCTTTACTGGAATACCTGGGGGAAATCGTTGTGCATCGCTGTGAGAAATGCCATTCACAATATTTACAGTCTAACTTTCCATAAATCATCTTTTACTGTCTATCAGATATTAGGTATAGTATATATAAGTCAGATGGCTGCTTAAGCTCTGGTAAGGGATTAATGGGCGAGTGGCAGATGGTCGGGCAGGTATTCCACGGTGCAACAAGGGGCATGGAGACGCTACCTATGCTTTGCAACTACCCGAATTTCTAACAAGTGCTGTTCACTTTCCATAGTGTCATCTTCCGTGTTCTGTAGCGCTCACAGATTGGAAAGGGGGTAGTTTGGCCATGCGCTTGCCACGAGCACAGCTAGGTAGGTATTTTACAATGGAACTGGTGGCCTCGCTGCAGTTGCCTTCCGAGTTGCGGACATTAGGTAGCTCACCCAGTGGGAAATTGACGGCCGGCAGGAGAAAAGAAAAGAGGTCAAAATTCAGGGAAGCTCAACTGCCTGCAATACAAAATCGTCATTAAGTCAGAAGCAAGAAGACGAGATAAGGGGTATTTGTAGACGCAGCGCACTAATACAGTTCAAATCGAGTTCTAAACAGGTATTATTGGTGAAGCTTGTATCCATGGTAGTAGCCAATTCTCCATCGCTCATGTACTCATACCAAGTCATCCGTGTAAGGGGGGGGAGGTGCATCAGGGTCCTCGTACTGCTCGTGAATATTGTGCCCGTTCTGATCATGATGCCCGTTCTGACCATTCTGCGCATCTCCAGTGGAGTCTCTGCTCTCCTCCTCCTCAATCTGCGCTGTCCACTGGGCAGCACCCGCCGTGGTAGTCAAAAGAAAAAAGAGTGACAAAACAGGTACGAGCTCCAGGATCATAGCAACTGTGCCGAACCAAACGTACTCCCAAGCACGATCTCTCAGCACCTTCTTCTGCTCAACTTTGGAGTAGCCCCTGATCTGGAACCAGCGATAATGGGCGAGCTTTCCAAGTCTTGTGCCTGTGATGATGATGAAGGCAGGCGTGCCGACAACAGGGACAAAGTTGAGCGGCAAGAACACGATGAGCTCGATAATTTGGATAATGCTCCAGGGCGTGTAGATTGCGGCAGTTGTAGGCTTTCCAAGCATGCGCACGGGGTTTGGTGCATCCAAGAAAAGAATTCGCTGTGGTGCAATAAGATCCTTGTGACCCAGCTTAATGAGGGTGGCCTACTTGATGTCAGCGACTTGAACAGCGGGTTACGAATGTTTGAAGTAAAACTACTCACATCAAATACGTCTACTCGACATTCATCAACAAAGAAGCCCTCAAATAAACCCTGTATGATGACCAAGCCTTCTCCGAGAACCAGAACCACAGCGTTGACCCACGCGCCCCAGCCATGGAAGATCGCCAGGAAGGCATACTGGGGTAAGAATGTAAAGGTAAAGAGAACGAAATACACGAGAAACGATATCAAGGACAAAGGCAGAATCCTGCTCACGAAGAGCGGCCAGAACTCGCGGTTGCGCAGAAAGAACCAGATGCCACGCAAAGGATACGCTCCGGCTGTCCCGGCTCTCTTGAGATACATCAACGGCCGGTGAAGTGGCCCTGTCCAAGACCCTACATGGGGGTGGTTTTGGTTTTGATAACGGCCATTAAGAGGCATTTTTGCGGTTTGGTTATGGATATAAATGAACGAATGTATTTGAAGGCATCACCAAAGAAGACTTGCAGTTAACATATGGCGTCGAAGGCGAACACCAAGCAAGGGAGAGATGACGTCAAGTATGGAAAAGTCTGATTGGCAGCTGGAAGCGGAGCCACGCAATCCCTGTCCCTGGCCGGCAAATGGTTTAGAGATCAACAAGCGTCTAGTATCTATCCTGGTGGTGTACGAGCAGGCAGAAAAGAAAGAAGATAATTCCTGGAAACTGCAAAAAGAAAGCCTCGCAAACGCTCGCAATCGAATATAGGAACAGCCCGATGCGGGGGTCGAACCCGCAACCTTGAGATCGCGTACTCGTAAGAGTCTCACGCTCTACCGATTGAGCTAACCGGGCGTGGCTCTTATTGGTTGAGGGCCGAGGTTTCAATTTGGATACTGGAATTTGGTGCAGCTTGAGTTGACGCAAGTGAGGATGGCTACATAAATGTGAGATGGTTACCCTATTCGTCATGTTCTAATACATTGAGGCACTATCCATTTCTGACGATGGCTGCACCACCGGGGCGGGGTACCGTCTACACACCCTTTGGGATGACAACCTAGGTAGGTAGTGTGACAAGGTAGCTTGATCTGAAATGCTTTGCCAGAGCTTGGAAGTAATCAACTATCCAGCCTGCAACTATCTTACTGAATATACAAATTAAAGTGAGAGATGGTCACGAGCAAGACAGTTATTATGCTAACTCAAGGCCAGTATAAAATGAACCCAAAGATTGTGTGCCAGTGCGGCGCTGTTCAAATCACAGCTTCACGTCCTCAGCCCATCGGAGTTTACTGCTGTCACTGCACAGAATGCCAAAAGCAATCAGCATCAGCCTTTGGAACATCAGCTATCTTCCCAGCCGATGGGATGTGGCCTTTATCCGAGGAAGTCCAGTCGAAGATTGGTGTCTGGAAGCGACCTACCGACGAGGGAAATACCCTAGAGTGCTACTTTTGCAAGACGTGCGGCGTGAGATTGTTTCATCGCAGCATCTTGCCGAATGGCCAGCCCAAGCCAACATTATCTGTCAAGGGCGGAGTGGTTGAAGGATTAAGCTGGGAGGGTGTTAAGCATGTCTATACACGAAGTGCTCGTTTGCCTGTGCCTGAGGGAAGTTACGCTGGAGCGCCTGAGTTTATGAAGTAGGGCATGATTTTTGGAGTGACTGCGAGCTAGCACTGTGGTATATGAGGGTTTTCCATCTTCGACTTCATATCAGCAAGACAAATAGTACAGGAGATCAGAGTCAGAGGGCAACTGCGATGTTCTTCATCTTTTTCACATGGATTGTCTCGCGTATCTGTTGGCCGGATGTGGAGTCATCGGGAATCCGCAATTACCGGAGGTGTTAAAACACCAAAAGCCGATTTTGTGGACCCATCACCGACCGAAATCCGGCATCGTATCGGCCTCGCCGTGTCGACTGATTTAATCATGCCCAATGTTAGTGTTAGTGGTAGGTTGTTAATTTCATTGGAACTTGCAACCAAGATATTTCCACTTAACCGAAGCCATGAATGGGACGAAAGGACTCGTGTAATGAAGACTAGGAATGTATGGCTACTTGCTTCTCACTCCTGCCCACCAATATAGCTCCATATCATCTTGATAAGCTAGTATATAGCAATGTTCGTTCAAGGTTTAAACAGAGGTTTCCCACCTTCGTTTACCTTGGCCAAAATCTTCCTTTCTTAGCTGTCATCTCGAGCATGCATCATTACCGACACAACACCAGCCGCTATCTCTCCGACCTCAGAGCACGTTGAGGACTTATTGGTGAGTACCATGAATGAGCAGCCAATAGAGGTTATGTTAAAATTGGTTTGATTTAAATCTAGATCGTTTCATGAGGGTATCATAATAGTAAATACACGCCAACGCCGTGATAACATGCAATGCCATCATCTCCTACTCTTTCTTCTCAGATGCATCCGCTTCTCTTCGTTGTTTGCGACTAACATGGCTCAGCCGTAAGTCCACCACCACCGGTCGATGGTCCGAAATGAAGACACCATCCTCAAACAGATTGCTGAGAACAGCGAAAGATTTAAACTGGATTCCGCTCGGATCTCTGACGAAAATGTGATCCAGATCCATATCGTCTGATGGATTAACAGTGAATCCTGTGTATGTATATGTAGAATGTCCAAAGCGCTTGGCGAGTGGGATAACGCTCTTGACGTCGTTCATGGCTTTGGCGAGATGCTGGTAAGCCGGCTCGTCGGGCGATGAGTTGAGATCACCACCGATAAAAACAGGAAGGATTTCGTTATTGTAGTCAGACCATTCATCAGACATAGAAGAAAGAAGCTTTGCTGAGTTTTCACGAGCTCGTTTTCCTTTGTGGTCGAGGTGTGTGCACATATAGACCAGGCGGTTTCCAGTACTGATATGTTGGAACCGCGCAACTGTAACAATTCTAGGGAATGCGGCATCCCATCCTCTCGAACCGACTTTCTCTGGTGTATTACTGAGCCAGTATGTTTTCGACTCTTCCATATTCCAGACGGAATGACGATAGAAAATGGGAGAGAACTCTCCGCTGTGGCCGCCTTTGCGTCCTACACCATAGTAGTCCCACTCATCGCCGAGATCTTGTTGAAGATCTTGAATTTGGGGGTATGTTGCTTCTTGCATACAAACAAGAGATTCTGGTCGTCCGGACGTTTCGAAGTTTAGTTGCGAAACCAGTCGTGGTCGACGAACAGGCCAAAGTTCCTCGCCGCTTTCGGGGTGGTTTGGGGCCAGACGAATGTTGTAAGTCATGAGTCGCACATCAGCAGTCCGCGATAGAGGCGCCGCAGTAACAGCTACGGCGCTAGAAAGAAGAGTAATGAACTTCATTTTCTTTTATATGGACGTTCCAAATTTCATAAATAGTCGTAAAAATGTAGAGATTTGTTCGGAGGGTGGTCGAAGTTTGTACCTGGTCTGATTTCTTTTTTGTACGTTTGGTGATGCGAGGGTCAGTCAGGTATGATACGTGTTAAACGCTGCTCTAAGACTTGGCAGCAACGCACATATTGCCGTGAATTGATACTGACGCGAGATCCAAGACCTTAGCATACATAAAACTCTGGGGACTCTTTACTTCTTGTAGCGTTTGAATTCCGGCAGTCTCGGATGGTCGCTAGCCATTAGCCATTAGCCATTAGCCATGGAAGACTCCGACTCCGACTCCATCCATGACGATGACGCTGCTGCTATCCATGGCATCCATGGCACGTGTAGCAAGCCGATGGTGTCTCTTACTAGCTTCATTTTCTCTCCTCTAGGCTCTCCCTTTAGCTAGTAAATTGGCTACCGACTTACCTTACGCAATGCATCCGTGGCCCCATGTCAGTGGCGTGCAATCGTTCAGTTCAGGTCCGTGATAAAGACCAGAAAAAGTAAAAGGGTGCTTGATTCTTGGCATTTGATCGGTTGCGACTCCCACAAGCCGATGTCCCGCTTACACAAGCGCCTATCTTAGTACTATCTACCCGACGCAGTCCCTTGTCCCTTGTCCAGTGTTGCAGTGCAGAGCAGCAAGTTTTAAACTTCCAAGTGCACTTGTTTTGCTAGGCGCTTTTCTTCATGTTACACTGAATCTTTAGCATCTACGCTATCACACCGCATTGTCCCTCGTGTCGTGGTCACGCAGAAATGCCATCATCCAGTCAACGACAACGGATAACACACATGGGTTAGTCTACAGAGTACAGACTCACTTGAAACTGATACCAAGACTGCCAAGATAAATATCTCCGCAGGGCGCAGGCATCGCAAATCATAGAGTGCCATTTAGCAACGGGCATATCCAATGGTCCACGATTCTCAGTCAACCATTTGTTCGCGGTGTAACAACGACACCGTTTGCTTAACATTAAGCAGTTGCGTTTCCCAATCACCAAAGCCAATCTGGAAAGAAACTCGACGGTCCAATCGCATCGTAATTTTTATTACTTTATTCAAGTTTTTTCGCTCAGCTCAGAGATAGAGTTCACGCTATAGAGAGGGGAAGTTGAAACCTAGCTGGCATCCATCCATATCGCAGCCATCCATGATTTACAGGGCATTACAGGGATCTTTTTCTTCCTCTTGGTACCAGCATCGGTTAATGCTCCCGCATGCACGCCAAGGAACGGGGCCGAAGCATTCATGGTGGGCGGGCGGACGTGGCAGAGCAGGGGTACGAATGAGAAACTCGTCATCGGGAGAGATAACGTCGTCCGATGGCCGTGCGGTAGGACAGGATTGAAGGCAAGGCCTTACCTCCTTATCACAAAGAACAACAAAATCAATTTCGATAAGGTTGTTTTGGGTAGGATTTATAGTAAGACGAGGGATGGCAGTAGATAAAAGTATGGCCCCGGTGCTTTAATGCGCGATAGGCAGCTCAACAGGACCCTTATTATTTCATACTGCCGATCTTTTATCACGGCCCAAAACTGCAAGCTTACAAATGTGATCAAGTCACCTCGCTCCACCAGAGCAGTTTGATCTGTGCCGGCTGTGCGTAGAGGGACTCGTCATCCACCATTTTGCATGCCTGTGTCAAGACGACAAGGGACAAAACTTTCCGAGGACTTGCAACTACGCCATCTCTGTTACGTAGTACATCGACAGGGCAGAATTAAGATGAGAGTGTACCTACCTAACCAAGATCTGCCCGTTCTGATGATCAGATGACACTGTCAGTGAGCTTCGAGTGTGTGAACCGATATCTAGGTACCCAAGTCACAGTCCGACTTACACGCTTGACAGCTCTGTAAGGCGCCCTTAAATAAAGTTTCTCTACCGTCTTTAAACCGTGACTCTAAAACCATCTATTGGAGTGGCTTGTTGGTAGGTACAGAAACATCGTCTGTCCTACCAGCAATTACCAGCATCCATGATTGGAACTTGAACAGACTGCAATTATCCATCACGTTATACCAAGCCTGTTGAGCCACCTTGCATGAGTTTCATTTTGATATGTCTGCCAATCTAATGTTTCCAGAACACTTAAAGACTAGCCCGCGGTCATATCTAACCAGCCTTATCTAAACGCTCATGGCATACATCATCTAAGCCGCAAGAGCACGAGCGAAAGCTCGGCTCTCGCCACCTTCAACGACCTTAGCCACCGGCGTGAGGTACGCATCAGCACCGTTCTGGTTCTGCAAATGACGCACGTACGCCTGCGCAACCTTAAGCCAGCTCTTCTTCTCCGCCGCACTCGCTCCGCTTCCCTGCCACACCCAAATCGCCTTTCCACCATCATCAAGCAAGAAAACATCATTACTCTCAAGGTCATCGTGCAAAATACGTTCGGATTCCTTGACAAGTCCAAATGAGAGTTGTCCTGAGTCGTCGCTGAGTCGGAAGAGCTTTTTGGACGTCTGCTCGACGGAGCGGGGAGTGAAGGGCTTTCGGCAGTGGAAGCCATCGCGTGGTGTCTCGTCATCTCCACCAAGGAGATCAACGATTCTTCGTGAGCGGGATTCGGTCTGAGAGATGACTTCGACTTCAGAGTGCTTTGCGACTGTCATGTCGTGGACGATCTGTGCCGCCTTTGCCTTCTCCATAGGACTGCAGTCCTTTCCTTGCCAGACCCAGATCTTGCCGCCAACATCCAGCACAAACACATCCGTGTCGTCGAGGCTCTTCCATGTAGGCTGGACTTCGTGAACGACAACGCCGCTAGCACCAGCAGCGGGGTTCTTAAACACGCGCAGCAAGGTGAGTCTCTCTTGCGGCTCCTCTTCCTCCTCCACATGCGTGAACCCAGATTCCACTCCACCAGAACGGATAGATATACGTGGGAACAGCGCTAGGAAGTCATCTGATGGAGATTCCTGAATCTCTCGGTGCTGGGTTGCTGCACCCTGAAGGAATTCGTCCAATTCGACAGTCTTGTAGGCAGCGGTCCCCGCCTCGTCCTGCGAGGTATTTTGGCCTAGCCAAAAGAAGATGTCGTGAACGAGCTTGCTTGTTTCTTCGGTGCTTCCAATGAGCTCTGAGTACAGAACAATGAAACTGTCTCCGTCATAAAACTGGCCGTACTTTTCCTTTGGCCAGGGAACGACCTCAAATTGCTCAATACGCCAGATAAACAGCCCAGGCTCGACACCAACCTTCCCGTCGTTCCACGCAGGCTCGGTAAGCGCAGAGTTGTATTTCACCTGGTGGTCGATATCGCTTCCAATCAGCTCGACATTGCTGTCCTTGATGTCGTATTTCTTTGGGTGGACGAGGCCTTGGTTTGGTGCCATTTTTGCTGTGAATGAGGGTAATGAAAGGTATAGCAGTACAACGATGTTGTTCTTGTGTAATGAGGCTTGGGGGTTTCTGAAACAGGGAAACCTGCAGCTCTTGAATGGGACGTCCTGTTTTATGCAATTACTCAATGCGGGGAGAGGATGTGCCCTGATTGGATTTTGCTTGGCAGGCTGATGACTGATCAATGAGGCGAGCTTCGTTCCACGACGATCGTTTATTATTAGAACAAGCATGAATCAGATACATGTTTGACAAGCTCGGGGCACATGTCATGCTCCTCTCTGTGATAGCATAATTCACGTATTGCAAGTGGGTAGCTTCAATGCACTGAGAGTGCAAGTAGTTCAAATAGTTGAAGATGTCTTAGTATCAGCAGGTCTTTACTGTTAAATTGGCTTCTATCTAAGATTGTTCACTACACTTCCCACCATGACGGCTACCTCCCGATCCCAATTTGCCTCTGTCTTCGTCCTTCCCTTGGATCCCGCCAATGCACTATGTAGCTGGGATCCCTTGATGACAGCCTGACGGATCGCGTCTCCAACCGTGTTCTTATTCGTTCGTAGGGTTCTAGCCACGACGCCTCCACGGTTCATGATATCCTGCACACGTGTCGCAAGACTGCTGGCCATAGTCCTCCAGAAAAACGAGGCAAGGCTGCCCGTCTCAAGATACGCGAGGAGGAAATGGAGTAGACTCGATTGGCTCGGCTGATTTGGGGCAGGGAGGAGAGGGTGCGCCGGTGGTTTTGTTGTTTCAAGAACAGCCTCAAGGGAGACTACATTCTGGCACTTGGCCATAACATCTGACAATGCCTTGTCCAGGGTTGGGAGTTGACCCAAAGACCGTGACAAAGACGTAATGCTAGCTTGCATTGCCGCTCGTATGTATATTTCCAAAGACTGAAGCATTAACCGCGGAACCCACTTATCTGCCTTCAAACCAGCAGTTGGCGAGAGCAGGTAAAGCGTAGTCATGGCAGATGCCGTCCGGGCCTTGATCTCCTCGACCTGTGCGAAGGTCGAGGTTTGCTGAATCGAGAACTCGCGGATGATGCGTTCCGCCCGCTCGCGAACCGATCGGTCAATGGGAGTTATGACCGTATCCTGTAGACTTTTAACGGCGTCGACACGGTTCAGTCCGAAGCCTTCCTCGCCAGGACCTTTACGATCAAGAACTTCCTTCAAAGACAGGATTGTATAGGCACATCGTACGAGAGCTCGGTGGTCCTCCTTTCCAGAGCCATTGTCCAGCTCCGCATGCTGAACTTCGAGCTGTCGACCAAGTTGCAAGCACCGTCCAACCGAGCGACCAAGCTTCAGGGTCTCCCATAGTCGCAGAGCTACAAGCCGAACCTCATCTGCTTCGGCATGTTTGTCGATCACCTCCTTCTCAAGTTGGCGGTAACTGTCATTTAGACTCTGGATCTGCCCATCTAACTCGCCGACAATGTTCTTCGAGGCTTGGGTCTGTTGTTGGGTATAGTCGAGAAGCGGGACAGCGGAGCGGGTCGTTAGGACGTCGATGTGCGAATCAATCTCTTGGGCATCGAACAGAACACGAGATAGGGGCGTGGAAAGGTCGAGAGGTGTATCGTTGGCGTTATTGGTCGAGACGACGAGTGTATTCGCAAAAGAAGCGGGGGAGAAATCAGGGTCGAGGAAGGTTTCGTAGTCAATGTACGATGGCTCTTCGTCGGCTGTCGTGTCGTCTGCCATGATTAAAGACGGTGTCTCTAGTTCAATTGCTCTGTATTTCGAGATTGAAACCGTTGGAGGCTACGTGGTATTGGCGCAGCTAAGCTTAAACTTGTCAATTGGTCCCTGGTGGATATTCGTTCTGGAAGCTTGCTGGCCTTTTCGGGCATCGCTCTCCCGCAGGTACGTATTTGTCTTGTCTTGTCTTATCTTATCTTGCACCTGACCATGACTAGAGCCTCAGGCAATTGAGCGCAATACAACGCATGGATGGAACAAAAGTGCAAGCTCTTTGACTTGGCGGCTGGATCGCGGGGCGAGAACTAGCGGGAGGGCGACATGGGCTTGGCACAGCAACCAATCAAGTGGAGCAAAAGAGCTTGTTACAGTGAGGTCATCACTGGTGCATGGGTGCTAAGAGTGGATTCTAATGCACCGAAGACCGGGCGAACAATAACATGATGAAGCTGCAGATGTTTCTACAACGATGATAATCTTGAATTTTGGCATGCAACAATGCTTTCTGGTCTGAAATAATATCAAGGTCTTGAGAATAATAAGTTATATGTCTTCTGCACCATCTAATTTTGTAAATATTACTGTATGAGAGAATTTCAACATGCAAAAACGGACCGCTCGGTGTCTCCACCTCCACACCCTCGGAAATACGTACCCAGAAAAAAGATGACTGCCGTCCACTCAACCGCGAGCCTTTTCTCCATCACAACGGCATGCCCGGCACCCGTCGATCCAGCCAGCCATCGCCATCCAACGACAGACCTTTGTTTTTCTTTGGCTCTTCCCTCCTACTCTACTGTTTTTCTTCCTTTTCTCTTCATCTCGACGTTGTCGTATCTCTTTTCAGCTGAGATCTTCGTCGATTTGAGCCATGTTGTTCAGTTGTTGAATCGCCTCCTACATTTCGACTGACGAATAACAACGACTCCTCAAGGGCGTTCCAGGCGCAATTGCGTCGCGACATCTGGAATAAACAGCATTTACTGAAGATTCTTCCGAGTCTTCCGTCTGTAGTGTTCACTACAAACATCCGATCCGACCGAAATAACAGTCGGCGCGAATATAAACAACGGCCGATTCGCATCCACATTGATCACAACAACGCCAACGATGGATGCCTTACGAGACGCCTTTGCCCATATCTCGGCCCGCGCCGTGAAGGACTGGCCAGCAGGTAACAATGGCAATACCAGCGAAACCATTATCGACAAGGTTCCCTTCAACGTCACCACCCTTAAATACTTCAACTACACACTCTACAGTAACAACACCATCTCCAATGGCTCCAAATGTTACCTAGCTTTCGATCCTTACACTCCAGCTTATGTCTTTCCGAACGGCTCGTGGACCAATGCTACCAAGTGCTACACTGCAATCGAAAACATCAAGACCCGCGGTTATGTAGGCATTGGCTTTGCAGTCGCTTTTGGAATCGCTCTGGTTCTCAACCTGACTGTTCTGGCCAAGCATGGAAAGATATACACTCCTCGCGACTCTCGATTCTATCCTGTTGGTCGTCGATGGCAATGGTACTGGGCTCTGTTCACTTCCGCTGCTGCTCTCATCAGTCTTTTCGTTGGCGTTGATATCGATCGTTATTATCTTCAGGAATTGCCCATCACCGTCAACGTCTTCTTCTGGTATCTCTTGTGCATGGGTACTGTCGCCTTGACATGGGAAGCTGTTCGCCATTGGGGCTCATGGCAGGAAAGGAAATTCGTCGACCCCAATCCATTCATCGTGAAAGACGATGACCGCCGTGCTAAGGTCGAATTTTGGCTACCGCTGTGGTTCTACCTCTGGCTGTGGCTGAACTTCTTCATGGTTGTGCCGCGCAGTTGGAAGTTTACTCAACAACAGCATTCTGAAGAGCAGACACTGGCAAAGGCGGTTCCAGGTGCAACAAGCACTCGATTCAAGGCTGGTGCTTTCTGCCTTGTTGTCGCATGGCTCACCATCGTCTTCTCTCTTCAGCACTCGATCAAGCATTACAAGCCTCGACACCGTGGTGTCTTCAACCGCGCTGTCGGCTTCCTTCGATATGTGCCTTTCCGTTTCTGGCTCATCTTGCCATTGTCAGCGGCTACCATCGCATACCAGGGCTTTATCTCATGGGAATTTGACTACTCCATCGTGAAGTACAATGGCAACATCCCCGTCATCTACTGTTGGGGTTTCCTGCCATCCCTTTTGATCCTCTACATCCAGTACTTCTATGGCTTCTTCACGCCAAACGAGGATAAGGAGCTCGTCCGACTGAGACGTGAGCGCGGTGAGATGCTCGACCGTGAACTCGGACTTGTTAACAAACCTGCCTGGTGGAAACGTGTTAGAGGCGACCACCTGCTCACTTTCAAAGACAAGCTCGTCCGCAACGTCAACGAGGTTGGTGGTGGACGCGGCACTGGTCGACGTGTCGAGGGTGATGCGGAACGTGACCTACGTGAAGAGGCGTTGGCTGCGGCCAGAGACGACGATGGATTCGAGATGGGCCACATGCATCGTCCCCTCGACGCTGCCAACAATCCTCGTGTGGATCGTGCTGGTGCTGCTTCCATCTCTTCTAATGCTTCGCGCCTGTCATATGTCCAACCCTACACTGGTAAGAACGACCGTCGTCGGCATGAGCGTAATATGCAAGCTGCCGCCAGCGTCCTATTCCCCAACAACCTCGCCGAAGAGCGTGCGCGCCGTGAAGCACAACTCGGCCTCGACGGCCCCGCTCCTCCTCCTTATACCGATGGCCAGGGCCGTGGTCGAGCAACCGGACGACCTGGATCTACCGGTCGTAGCAATAGCACAGAGACGACCAACTCTATCACAGCTCCTCCACAGCAGATTAAGAGCATGCTGGATATTTAGAGGGAAGTGTCTTAAAAGTCTAACAGTTCGAATCATCACACGTGTTTAAAATTATAATCGTTCCTGCATCCTCACACTGGGTTATCGGGACGCCAAAGGCGTTACCTTTGTTTGTATGACCGTTGGATATAACATGATGTTATTTTATGGGATGGATATCTTACTACGGGCGCTCGCATTGTTTACCTGCATTGGTAGACATAAACTTGTACGAAAGTCGATACGTTTTTAATGAATAACAGTTGCATCACTTGGCTCTAAGGGTCACATATAGTTTCGTATATTGAAGTTCCAGCATGACACTATCTACTGAGGAGTCATGAGTATGGAACTTGGCAGAATGGATGGATCAAGGTTTAGGCGCGTAATGTTGAAATAAGGGAATTTGTGAATAGTCATCATATCCGTACTGTTATCTGAAACTGATTAACTGTGACAGTCAAGATTAAAATCCACAAAAGCAGTATTATTATTGTTGAAGTTTACATCAAAAAGAAACCCATATCACCATCGTGATAATAGTAAAATGTGCTGGCTACCCTATAGAGGTGCTATCGTAATGTCGCGAGATCCAACACCTCACCTCGCCAAAGATTGATCTTTTAATTGCTTTGGTACATACTGGTCCACCTCATAAAACCGCTAAGCAGTATACTGACATTGCTCTTTATGATAAATGGCGAGATTGTGATTACAGCGTATTGGTTGCAGACTCGCAGACAAACAGCCTATGCAACGAAGCATTGTCAAGGACCCTTGAGATCGACACTAGGACCGTCATGATGTCAGTTCTTACTACATCGGAGTATTGCTTGCTTAGCCTGCAGGATAATCACATGCGGGGGATCCGTCCCCCAGCTGAAGGCGATAAACTACTTGGCGTTGATCGCGGAGCCTCAAAAGCAGGTCTGGACAAGACAAGCTGCGAAAGGGTGGCGTCGAAAGCCCATCGTCGCGTTGGGCTCGAACACAAATCTAGCCAGACTTGCAGCAGGACTGTCGCCTCCGCGAAGGTACCTTAAAGCAGACTTGAAAGGACAGCAGGGTCACACAATATTGCAAGCAGTCAAAATCCCCGAACGGGGCGTCAACCCCAAGGCAGTCAGCACGAGCACACCGGCATGGATATACGGACTAGAACCGAGAGACGGGGTCGAGTAGACTAGCACGGGGCATTGGAAGGCAGAAAGAAAAGAGGAATCAAGGACTGTAAGACCTGAGACCATGCGATACGGATAAGCTTCAAAGTCGCACAGAAAGATCGCGAATCGAATCATGAGACTCTTGACGTACATAGGTCCATGCGTTTGCGCACGCGAATGAGGATACCTGCATGAAAGGCCCTTGAATGCATGCAGTCATGATACGTAACAACACATCTAGGCCATGTTGTGTTGGGATCAGGTCGGGTCCTGAACCCGACTCAAAAAGAAAGTCCAGCCCAGCCCAGTGCAGTTAGCCAGCTGCATCCATCTAGATCCAAGCTCAACTTCACGATCGCTTGATCTGATCCGAGAGTCAACTTCAAACGTCAGTTGCTGTAATTAGCAAGGCTGATGTTCTAGAGACAAAAGTGTTTAGAAGATCCACCAGAGCGAGTAAAGGTTATGGGATTTTGGGTTTGAGCATAAAAGAGCGGTGTAGGCTCAAAGGCCCGAACAAGTGAGGTCAAAGACAAGAAGAGACAAGTTCAGGACAAGACAGGTAATGGACCAATGTTGTGGATCTCCATCGGGCAATAGAACAGGACCACTAGCTAGCAAGTGGCTTAGAAACAAGGACAACTCACTAATAATTGTCGGTAGGTAATGAGACAATTGGAAACTGATTAAATTCCAGAGAAATATTGAATTGCGAAATGCGAGGTTGGGAAATCAGGCGGGTCTATCTCAATAACTCGAATGGCCGGCGACATATTGAACATCAACGGGCGCAGTGAGAAATTTGTCGCAGGATCAGTCAAGTTGATGTCCCTTGCTTCACCGGCTGCCCACCTGCCGTAGTGTACCGACCCGTGAGTGATATTCCCCTGCCTATGGAGTCGTCACATGGGTGTGGTCGGAATGGGCGGGCGCGGGGCTCATAGTGAGAGTCTCCCAAAGAAGAGCCATCGCTTGTCGTCAACATTCAGTTGGTGTACTGTCTGAGAGTACGAACCAGCACATGCAGGTTAGGCCCAGGGTGCAGTGTGGTAGGTATCCTTTAGGACCATGTTACTATGGTGGATAGGTCTGTCGTCAACCTGCGCCGTGCCTTGCATTTGGTGGCATGATTGGAGAGCGGGCCAAATACTAGTATGAGGGCTCAGACAGTAGTCCAGGAACGATCAAGGTACCGTACGTCTCAAGAGATGGTTTATTTCGACAGAACGATATGGTCGTTCTCTAGGCGAACTCGCACTTTGACAACCAAATAATTGATAGTGTTGAAAGAAGCGGTTGTTTCCTAGCAACCAACAGCCTGGGAACGACTAAAAGGCGGTAAGTATATCTGTGGCTCATCCATTCCAGTTAACAAATGTCTCGGACGAATCTTTATGTATCAGTGCTATTTTGGGTGGAATTCGAATTCCATCGAGGAAATTGTACCTGGAAATAGGAATTGTGTGCAAATTCCCTTGAAGGCTCGGGGCCGACGACGCCAGCCAAACTTACACGATCAACCAGTCGCACGATTGAGTTGAAGAAAAGACCCTCAATGTTGATCACCTACGCCAAGTGGAGCTGTCATGGCGAGGAGGCGCAAACGGCGGCTGCTTTAGAGGCGGCTGGTTGCGTTGTTTTAGCGTATGCAGGTCAATTATCGCATCTCTATCGTAATCCCTGGCGCATCTGTGAGAGGAGAACGGTGTTTGGCGGGAGGGCAGAGACGGGACGGAGGCTTGTGGGAGTGCACGAGTTGCCCGATTCAACTTGCCAGGTACCCGAAAATGCCATGGCCAGGAGGGAAACCCAGTCACGATATGGCGTCTGATCGAGGGCAACGAAGAAAGAGGCTGGAAGTCTAATAGTCACCGCCAATTGACTGGATTGCCACCGAATAATTCGGGTACCAATAGAAGCGTGGAACAAGCATGATGTTCCATGGCTTTGTCGGTTACCCAACACTGAAGTGCTTGGCATCGTCAAGATCCCAATTCGTGATATTAATTCTTGAACAAAGAAACAGTCGATGGATTTGCATTAACGATAGCGTTGCAGGCCTGCATGGTTTAAGCCAATCGTGAAGATGAAGAACAAGATCATCGGAGGTGTCGATAACAAGGGAACCCTGAATCATGCAAGTCAGTGGATTGCAGGAAAAGCAGTAAGAAGATGAAGGAGGTGTGATTAATAACAGGACGAGTCTCGTAGTGGATTGCGTACAAAGCTGGTTTGTTTTATCTTCGCTATACTGAAAGAAGCGTCTCGACTGTTCATCTTTTTCTGGCCAGCTGCATCCCACTTTCCAGGGATTTCTTATCGATAGAGGGTCACAGGACGCTTTGATGACGGGAAGGAGGGGGGACGTGCATGATGGAAGAAGGGATAGACAGAGGGGGTGGGGTAGTTACCGTTCATGGCGGAGGGGTTCAACCTAAGAGCAAGACGGAGCACGGAGGGGTACTTGCCTCTCTTGACCAATCTTGACCAAGAAGGTACAGTACCTTCTTTTAGCGGCTCCATCATTGAAGAGAGAGCAGCATTAGCTTCTCTCCAATGTTGACAGCTCACAAGCACCACCGTTTTGAAGAGCAACACAACACAGCACAGCACAAACGGAAATGGCCGGCTCGGAAAAAGAGAACCCTCCCAAGGCTGGAGAAGTCTTTCTCAAGGATGCACCCTTCATTGACCAGACCATCTGGTAGGGAGGCAAGGAGAGTTATGGTAAGGCAAGGTACAGTACACGTCAACCAGCCACCTCAAACTCTAGAAAGCTTCTCTGAAAGTCAATTTCAACCGGCCGCCTCCGATCTTTGGAAGACGCCACAGATGAAGAGCTGACTCTTGAGCACATTGCCAGTGTGGTTAATGAACGATGGTTTGCGGTATCAGTAGAAACCCATGCGTGATGCAAGTGTCTATGGTATCCTGTACTTACCACATACCACAGATCACAATTCATAGTGGACGACTAGAACTTTTCCATTTGCACATCACCTGGGCAGTTTGTGAGCCCCGAAACAAAAATGCATTCCTCCCAAGCTGCAAGCGTTGCGTCCACCTACAACTTGCAGAAACGCAGACGCGAGCTGCGTTGCTCTCTCCACACGCCTCGGCTTTACGCTGTGCGCCTCTCTCAACGGACGGCTGGGGCACGACCCTGACTGGCTTGGACTTGAGATTCTCCTTTGTGACTTTTGGCATGGCAATATTCTCCCAGCCATGCTTAACCTTGATGCCATATGCCTGTCACGACGCTGTGTACCCAGGCTTCCTGGACAGGCACGAGAGTACAAGTTGACATAGTCTGGTACGGGTTGAAAGTGCCTGACGTTGACCACGATCCACTTAGTTCACTTCACCTACAAACACACACCGCCGTGAGCCACAGACTACTACATGCAATCAGAGGTTTTGGAGCATGCAAAAGTAGCCTGTAGGTATCACTCGACCTGCATAAGGCACCTCTCTCCTTTACCACGATGGGGAGAGACTCGGAACAATTAGCATTTACTAAAAGAACAAAGACTGCTATCATGGAAGCCTCAATGCGTCATAAAATGTCAGCATTGGGTCGGGTCTGACTTATGTACGGCACCTTCGGAGTCAATAGTTAGCTTCAAGCAGCGAACTACCAGAGCCTGTCAAAACGACCCTCAAACTTGACCACTACCCGTGGTAAATCCATCTGTATTCTTTGCGAGATTTCACGTCATTGCTTGTGCCCAACGATGCCAACCCGTTGGGTCTTTGAGTTCTTGCCCGAAGCCCTTGTTGTCATTCCATCTCAAGCCATGTCTGGTTTCAGACCGCAACATTGGAAGCGAATAGCGATGCAGCAGAGACATTTCAATATGTTTTTTTTTGTTGGCGAGAACGTGACAGAAAGGTTGCACTCTACGTTGATGTAGCTTACCTTTCCCCACACTCTGTACTCTTTTCATCGTCAACCTGAATCTCAAAGCCCACGGGCACCGACCTGCAGGATCCAGGCACAATTATGCCTTTCAACCTATCATCAATCGTGCAAATACAGCAAAATGCTGGGCATTAGGGATGCAGCGAGGGGTATGTATTGGATCAGAATGCATGGACAGCCTGGCCACCTAGATGACCTGTCCAGGACGCCGCCTAGTAACCAAGATATAATCTTGTACGGTCTGATATCGGCGATGTGTTAAAGCGAACATGATATGATATGCTGCAAGCGTGCCCATAGCAACCAGGAACAAGATTGTCAAACTATCCCTACAGATTGATTAGAAACCGGAACCGTATTCTTGTCGGTACGGTAAGTAGGAACAAGAATGGGAACTTGCGAGGTGAACGCCAAGGATCCATCATGGCCCCTTGCGGCCGGCCAGGGACGGCTTCGCTTCGAGTCAAGCACAGGTTTTTGGTTCGCCATGCAGCTGGCGCGAGGTTTATTTTTACCATCGCACAGCGGCAGATTGGGGGTCCCTAGTGAGTCAAACTATCAAAGCGCCGCCTACAACCTTCGCTGACATGGCTCCCTAGACCCACCCAAGGCTAAGAAACCAACCCCTCGCATGTATGCTGGCCCTAATTCGGTTGGCGATGTCCCAGGATTTCATCCAAGGTATGAGCAGAGGCTGGTCCGGCCGCGGGCTACGACCAGCAGGTTGTTCTCGTTCCAATGATGCGATCTACATGGCCTGGGATGACAGAACAGAGAGATGCTCGCTGCATATGGTATCTCACTGGAGTCGCCTGGAACCCTCATGTTCACATCACCTTTGGTCGGGCTCTCGACCGTCAGCTTGCTTTACCACTAGCTTGCAGCTTGTTGGTTGATCGAGCTGCAACGCTTGCAGGGTTATGGCTAGCATGGGTCATATCAGGTACATGCTGGCGCTATGTACCTGGCCCGCCCCCTGCTCAACAGTGCAGGTGACCTGTACCTGACGTCTCTGACTGGCATGAGTTGTTGTTCTGTGTGCCCTCAAACAGTGTAATTATTCAGCATGGTGTTGTGCGACTCCAATC
Organism: Fusarium citri; assembly: GCA_004367485.1. Classification (NCBI taxonomy): domain Eukaryota; kingdom Fungi; phylum Ascomycota; class Sordariomycetes; order Hypocreales; family Nectriaceae; genus Fusarium; species Fusarium citri. Next base: position 88,319 of record QHHH01000062.1, read on the forward strand.
ACTCTGCACATGTTGTTTGAAGCCAGTGCTGGATATTGGACCCGCGCGCCTGGGTACGACAGGTACCCAGGTTTGTTCTTACTTGCGCAATTCCATACACACCCATCTCACCTAACAGTCACCGCTCAAAATACGGAGACCTCTATCTGTGACAAGCATCGACTCATCCTGCTACACGCTCCCCACCAAAGCCGGCGGTGCCCTGCCCTGTAAGGATTTCCCACGAGACAAGTCACAAGTCGAGCTGTGATCGGTCGCAAACTGGCAAAGCGGAGACGCAGAAGGTCGTTGGCGCCGTGTGAACCGAGCCCAGAGCTCCTCGCCCAGCGAAACTCAAGATTGATGGCATCCAGTGCCAGGCTCGATTTACAGCCAGCTGGAGCCCTAGAGAATTAGGTTCTTGTCGGTCTTTCCACCTGCAGTGATCCGGGTCGATGAGCATGACAAGAGCAGGGACAACTGTGTGAAGTGGCTGGCCCCTAGACTGATTGGTCGGACAACGCGACTAACAAAGACTCCGTCCTAGTGTAAGGAAAACAAGAAGAAAGAGTTGGGCGACTCGACTCGATCCATGTCTCCATGCATCCATCCCGGATCCGGACTCCACAGAGACAATCGATTTGGGGTGGAAAAGCAACCATAGACATACATCATCGCCACGCTTGCCCCTGCGGCCCTTCCACTTTTCCCCTCTGTGCCCCTGTCTCGACTCACCAGTTGCAACTGTCAACCTTTTTTTTTTTCTTTTGCGTCACGCACGTTGGGTTTTATGTTGTCACTACTGTACCGTTTACTTACATACAGTTTCAACACTTGCTTTTTGGTTACCTGTTGACGAGTTCAAACTGAAACTACCAAGCGTGGTGCTGAAGATACAGAGAGACTCACAAGTCTGACTGATTGTACCACTTTCGCAGCTGTCATCCATCCAAACAATATTAATTCACCTTATTCTGGTCCGTGTCGCTTTATGGATCTAGGCCCTGGCCTTGGCTCGCTTGCATCACCACTACGCACGCCTCCCTCCCCCGCCGGCATTTCGCACGCTCTGAGGCGGGCCTTAGCACGTCGTGGGTACTGTACTGTAGGAGTCTGAGAACGCCTCTGTTCATCCTCTTACAACTCTCACACGCTCCCTCTTTCTGCATCCTCGTTGTCTCTCCTCTTAACCCCTTACATATCTTCCCATCCCTCATCCATCCAGGATTAACGTCCAGCATTGACCTGTTCCGCCCTGTGTGTGCGTGTCTTGTTACTTTCTGGCGGCATATTACTTTTTATCTCCATCTCCCCCCAAAATTCTTAGGAGCCTGCCTTTGTCCTGTCCACCAGGGTTGCCTGCGCCTGGCCGTCATAATTCGAACCGCACCCTTTGCTGAGTTCTTCCGATTGTCTTGCATTCCTCAGCCTCACTAAAATTATTGGCGCATACGAGTGCAAATAACGCAGTCCCGACAGCACTATATAGCCGTGGATAACGATTACCCGACCGACTTCTCATCGTACCTGTGCGACCAGGACGTCGCACCCCTACGGGCATCTTTCTTGCCTGCTCCCGAAAGGTGACTCTGCGGAACGGCAAAAGCGTCACTGGTATCTGAAGTATTGCAGCCAAAATATCGAATTTGACTTTTTGTCGCAATGGCGGCTGCTTTTCGACCAGTGAATTCACCGCTGGCCATGACAGTTTCCCGAGAAGACGTCATGGGTCCATCGTCTGCAACTCCTCGACCCAACACAGCTCCTCAATCACACTCATCAAGACCCGCCGAAGATGGTACAACCCCTACGAGAGCTACATTTAACATGGCCAGTCAGAAGCCTCTTCCGTCGAGTCCATTTCCACAGGGAATCCAGGTACCCGAACAACCACTCAAACCAAAGATGCCTCGGCGTCACGACTCACGGCACTCCAACAAATCAGGCGATTCTGGGGACGTAGATATGGATGATTCCGATGAAGAGACTGGTACTGTCGACGACGGCGCTGGATCTGACGATGAGAGTGTCGGCGCAGATGGGCCACGCTCTAGTAAGAAGAAGAAGTCGCAGCGCTTCTATTGTACAGACTACCCGCCTTGCAATCTGAGCTTTACACGCAGCGAACACCTGGCCAGGCATATTAGGTCAGTAAATATTTCGATTTGTGCGGTCTTCGCGGTGCTGACTGTTTACTTTAGAAAACATACGGGTGAACGGCCCTTTCAATGTCACTGCTCACGCCGCTTTTCGAGACTCGACAACTTGAGACAACACGCACAGACGGTTCACGTTAACGAGAATATTCCCATGGATTCATTAGCGGCAACCGGCTCCCGATTTCAACGGCAAATGCGCCCAGACCGGGTAAGGCAAGCTGGCAACCGAGCAAGAGCATCAACAGGTGGCAGTGCGGGAGGCCCTCAGCGAGGGCATTCTAAGTCGCTATCGACATCGAGTATTACTAGTGTTAGCTCAGTCGGCTCTGCTTATAGTGCCCAAGACGTTAGGCGGCGACCACCACCATTGGTCATGGCTGATCCTCGCTCCCGGCTATCGTTCGAATCGTACAGGAGTTCTATGGACGGCGGACTGCCGCAATACCGAGCTGTCTCACCCAGCGAATATGGAACCCCTACTTCGTCTACCTTCTCGACGGGACAGAGCAGCCCTCGATGGGGACCTGGCGTTTCATCCCCGGCTACCTCACACTCACGATCTCACAGCATGTATACCACGGGCTCCCGTACACCGGGCCGCCGCTTGAGCGTTCCGTCAGGAAACAATCCATTCCAATCTCCTGGTACACTAGGAAGGCCTATGATGTTTGGACCCAACCCTGGCCCTGCCAACGCTTCGAATGTGGGTGCTCCCCCGCCAACTAGTAACGGCATCCCTTCATCCCCTATTGCTGCGACTTCTCAGTGGCCTCGCAGAGAGTCGTTATCTGAAAGCGATTGGCGCCGAAGAACCTGGCATCCAGACAGCCGCAACATTAATGGAAATCCGAGTCAGCTAAGCTCCGTTGTGAATCAGTCTTCAGTCCGCCCGAACCCGCCACCACCGATCGCGAACCCCTCCAACTCTCAGTCTTCATTCCGCCTACCTGGAATTGAGTCTTTCGATCCCCTCCCACCTCATCCTCCAACTCCATCCAGGAGACAGCCTTCGCCAATGATGGTTGATGCGGAATCCCACGTGCGCGCTTCGTATCAACCACATCTCCCCGAGACCCCGATAGACGAGAGACGGAATCTCAACATGTACGACGCTAGTATCCAGCGTGGCCTCAATCGCCTTGACATCAATCACAACACGCCACCTCGTGACAGTGCTGGTTCATGGGCCTCGGAGGCGAACAAGGCGGTTCAAGCCCAGGCAGAGCACGTGCGACTCAATCCCCCTACGGTTCGCTTCGAGGAGCGCCCACCAGTATACCAGGGGCCTAAGCCTACATCCGCGCCGCGATCTCTGCACCATCACACCATGTCGGCGCCTTCCATTACAACATCCAGAGAAAACAAACGGCGGGGCTGGTATCATGGACCCGTGCCTGTTCAGAGAGATGGCAGAATGCCACAGGAGCAGCAGGATCCGCGATTGGCCCATGTTGACAGAATGGTGCACCCTAACTTCACCGGTTTCAGTGGCTTCCCTGTAAAAGAAGCCCCGCCTCATCACCAACATCAACATTCGCAGCAACAGATGGCTCCTCAGTCTCAGCAACCACCCCAGCAACATCAGTACCAGCAGGTTCAGCACCCACAACACCCGCAGCATCCACAGCAACAGCAGCAACAGCAACAGCAACAAGGACGACCAGGAAGCAACGGCTCCCTGGGACGACTTGAGGCTTTGGTTGCTGTTGCAACAAGCGAAGGTTCGACCGCCAAAGCGTACTGAGGTAGGGGCTGTTCTTTGGCTCCAGTATGACTGTTCGCACAGCAGTGACCTACCTGGATCTCTTTAATCCGTACCTGTCGTTTCGAGACGACGATGACTATTATGACTTTACGACCTATTTCCTTGAATTCAGTGCAACTTGACTTTATACCCGGAAGCGGAAACGAAGCACGTTACGGGCATGAATTAGTTAAATGATACACGAGCATGATCCCTTTTATTTTGGTTATACGACGAACCCCCGACTTTGGAACTGAAACCTTTCCTTTGGACACGACGACAACAGTACATCAGCTTTCCAGGCAGATTCAAGGGCCGACCTCTTCCTGATGAGCGCGAATTGTCTGGATCTCGCGATTTTGTAGGGCAAACTGGTTTTGTTAGATGGGTTCCTACGACGATCGTTCTTTTTTATGAGTTTTGATTAAGGGTTTCTCGACTCATTTCTCCATCAAACCTGGCACGGTCTGCAATCGCAGAACAACGACCTTACTGATTCTTACCCTGGCGATGACGGCAGACTTACCTTTGTTGAGTATAGCTGCACTTCAAGTTGGACTCGATCAGTCAGAGGGTGTTGCAAGACGTTATGGAGACGTTTTTCACTAGCGGATAGGAGGATGGGCTTGAATTTGATACCCTACGACTACAGCGTTTCTATTGGCGTTTATCAAGATGATTGGCTTAGACTTGTTTCTCAGGATTATCACGACCTTTCCTTGTTATGGAGTAGTTGGTTTGGCAATGGAGTCTCGGCTCTGTTTACAGATTGATGAAGAGGAGGCCCAGTTTTTGATAGTTATGATGATGTCTCATAGTTATGATAGTGTTGCCCAGGCGTGAAACTGGGCTGTAATGAAAGCTGAATTACGACTTATATGCTTGACCATGGTGACCAAGGTACCCTCCAATGGGTTCATGCCAATCGCTGCCATAAATTGGCATGTCGATCAGTTACTAAAATGTGTTTGTTGTGGTGGTGCGGGTGTGCTACCGAGTTTGTGTTTCGGCGATAACCAATGTTTCTGATCTAGATTTACCAACAGGGGCCTGTTGTTTATATTCTTGACATGGTAGGTAGATATACCTAGGTAGTTTGTATATTCGAAGGTATATGTTTAATTCCCAAGGGTATGATTATAATGCCATAGACATTGCGCCAACCATCTGTATAGGGACATCCTTCTGGGCAGACGACGACAGAACTGAGACATAAATGTCGAACCCCGCAATTTTTATGGCGATAAACTGGTTCTTGACAGTCGAGTCTTGGATTCTCGAGGTCATATTCGCTTAACAAAACGCTCCGGGCCTGGGCCGGGCTGGGGTTCGAGTGACGTCGTCTATACATCATATACAGGCAAAATGTCGTCGGGTTTATCAATACCATGACGGATCACGTAGACTACAGTTTCGACTGCGCTGTAAGTGAAATGCCGCTTGCTGATCGCTGCTAACATTAATCCTATCGCATCATTTGCATCTCATAATCCTGCAGTCTTTCACCACTTCTTTCTCTCAAGAACAATAAAGATGGAAGATAACGCAGCTTCCGGCCGACTACGTCCTCTACTACCAGGTCCGACTCGTGATGATCCTCCTGGCTCAAGACCGCCCTTTAAACTGAACATCCCCAAACGACCTTCCGTTAAGACGGCCTGCCAAGCTTGTAGGCAGCGAAAGGCAAAGGTAAACGGCAGCATACCCATCGCTAGCTGTGCAATCACTCACTGATTGGGTTTTGATAGTGCGATGGGCAGAGACCGAAATGCTCAGCTTGTAAGGCCGGTGGGCGCGACTGTCAATATGCGAGCCACCCTTTCGAAGCAGAGGCCGCGGCCTGGAAGAGAAAGCATGACGAACTACAGGAGCGTGTGACCAATCACGAGAGTCTGTACGCATCTCTCAAGACTAAGGAACCACACGAGACGGATGAGATTCTGCGGAGGATACGGGCTGGGCAAGATATCAGGACCGTCACCGAAGACATGCCAGTAAGGAATTTAACCAAGCAGAACAATACCTCCACGGTATCGAGACAGCAGAAGAATCCTCTACTACGAAACGACAGTGCCAATACTTCCAACAGCGCCACTACATCCGGAAGCGCAAGTTCGCCAACTTTCTCTGCTACTCGTGCTAGCTTTTCTGGAACACAGCAGCCCAGACTCACGGCCCCGTAAGTAGAAGATGAAGCTGCACATTGCCTATTGTCGTATACAGAATATCTAAACCCGTTTAGAACTGATCATCCCGGCTATATCTTTGAGGAGGCCTGGCGAGATACCCAACGAAAAGCTTCCGAAGACTTGTTTATCGATCTGCCAGGATACACACTGCCGCTTTCAAAATGGACAAACGCCTACCACGACGATAAGCTTCTAAGTCACTTGATGCTTCTGTTCTGGACATGGGATACAGTGTGTAACCGCATTATCGATAGAACGATATTCGAGGAAGACCTTAAGAACCTCGACCCCACGACACTGGGCGCGCCTTCAGAACTCCGTTTCTGCTCGCCATTCCTTGTCAATGCTGTTTTAGCCGTTAGCTGCGTATGTAGGCGGTACGCAATCGACTTTGTGGCCTGGTCTTTGACTAACCGTGAGATTGCAGCTGTACTCTACCAACTCTGCGACATTCAGCATACCAGGCGAAATGAGCACGAGAGGTCGTATTTTCGCCCAAGAAGCTATAAGATGTTTAAAGCTCGAAGATACACGTCCCTCGCTACCGGTTGCGCAGGGTATGGCGCTTATGTATGTCTATGAAGGTGCTTTAGGCGATGGAGAAACAGCACTTGAGTTTCATACTCTAATGCACCAGCGGTATAAGGCGCTTCAACTTGATGATATCCAGCGCTCGACGGATACGGCCATTGCGGGCTCGAGACAGCGTGCCGAAGCCCACGCTCTGTCTTGGATTCAGTGGGGGTTCTATGTCTGGGATTGGTAAGTCGTACGCTCGCTGAGGGTCAACCAATCTGACACATATGATTAGGAAGCCAATGCATGGACTATGTCGCCGTCTTGTGATAAAGCGACCTAGTCGCGAAAAGACATGGCAAGAAGATGGGGCACCGCTTAACAGAAAGGAGAACCCCGAGTATTGGTGGTCCCCATATCCCGTGTCTGTAGCGCCTCAACGGTCATTGAAGCGCGAGATCTTTGACGCTGAATGCACTTTCACCGAGCTCACGGAGCAAGTGCTCGACTTCATCATCCCTATGGAACAAGGCGCTTCGCCCTCTTTCAACGCTGGACGAGCGCTCGAGCTCTACTCTGTACTAATAGAGTGGAAATTCTCACTACCAGAACCCTTGAGAGCCGAGAATGCGGTTCTTCCCGCTGCTATTCTCTTGCAGTAAGTATCCTGGCGAAGCCGCAATCTCCTTCGATACTGACCCTCGCTCAGTCTCAGCGTGGATCTCGTAGCCATCAGCATTCTACAACCCTTCGACAGCGTCTCCAAAACAACTTTCGGCCCCTTTAACCCACGCTCCATGACTTACGCCCATGCCACAAACGCCATGTCAACAATCTGGCACTTCCGCGCTCTCTACACTCTTCGCAACGAGCACTGGCTCATTCAAGCCAGTTCTGTTTGCGCCTTCCGCGTCCTTTTCGCCATTGAAGAAAGCCCTATCCAGCTCGAAACATTCATCAAAGCATGCCGTGCCCTACTTGAACTCAGCGAGGCGTTTCCCGTTGCCGAAAAGGTCCTGTACTCCATCGAATCAGTCGTGAAAGAGAAGAAAGTGAATCTTCCTTCTTATGCGAAGAAATATTTGCCTAACGGTGCGGGGGAAGGTGTTGCGGAGTTGACGGATATCAAGGTTAGAGATCATACTGTTATAGCTGAGAAGGCCTCCGAGGGGAATGAGGATCGATTCACGCTGACGGGGTTGCTTTCGGCGTTGGCCCCCAGTGAGACGGAGGTGGATTAGATCTATATAGATCAGCACATGCATAAAGATAGACAGATGGTGTTTTTTTTGTTCTTCTTGAAGAGGTTGGTTTAGAAAGGTCAGTGGCGACACTTAGGACTGTACTATAAACCGGAGGCCTGTCGAACTCGATGACAACTCTGCAGAATACATCTAGAGTTCTACCCCTGTCAACACAGCAAGTGAGTGGTTGACTCGTGTAGACAGAGAGATGTGTAACATACTTTTAAGGGTCATCTCATTTGCTCGGGTGGCCAGATGGTGCGCGCTTAGAGACTATCAATGGTATATGCAAAGCGTCAGATTTGCAAAATTCTTATTGCTGATTTACTTTGGAGACACCTTGTAGTCAAGAACTTATAAATTGGCTTTCAGCTCATTATCATTGACATATTCAATAGCTATCATGAATGCTCCAAGAAGAATATCCTTCAGTGCGCACATCATCCTCATTCGCTTTCTTATTTTCCATATCCTGCTTGTCCTCTGTACTGGTCATCCCGTACGCCTCGTCGCCCGTCTATCGTAGCATATCATCGTCTTGCCCAGAAACGCCTGCAAAATATTATTTCCACCTCGTGCTTGCCAGTCATTACATCTCCTGCTGCGCGGGAACGTGTCCCTCGACAGCGCTCAGCGCGCCAAGGTTCACTTCACCGAGACGCTCGCCGTTATCCTGGACACCTGCCAGAAGGGCAACACACTCGATCACATCCTCTGGTTCCAGAAGATGAGACTTGGCCAGCGTGACCTTTGTGCTAGCGCCAACGGTGACTGTGAAGACGTGGTTGGCGTCAAGAACAGGGCCCGAAGCGGCGTTAAGGCTGCGGAACATGTCCTCGTCGGTGAAATCATCGCCCATGCACAGCGCAAACTCGAGGTGCCCAGTGCCGGCGTTATCGTCGGCGGTACCAGGGGTGTGGTACATAGTAATGAGGCGCTTGGCAATCTCTCCCTTGTTGATGAAGGTAGGGCGGACTTCGATGTTCGCCTTGCCGGGCATCACCTCCACGTCCCACTTGGAAGCTACGGTCGACTCAAGCTCCTTATGGCATTCTCGCGACATGTGCATGCCTTGCTCGGGATCGGCCAATCGGTAGTGCCATGTCAAGGCGCATCGCTTTCGCTCGATGAAAGAACCTAAATACCATGTCAGTATATGTCTGATCATTGAATCACCGGGAAACAAACCTTGAACTCTATCGGTGTACTTTTCAAAGACTTGCATCACTTCAGCTTGCCATCCCATATCGAACTTCTCCGCCAGGTTCTCCCACTCGTCTGAGCCAGGGTGCTTCATAAAGCTACCGTGCTCAGCTGAGAATCCGAGACGGGTGTTGTTGCCAAGGTGCTGCTTCAAGAAATCTTGGTCTCGTCCTGAAATGATCCAGACCGCGTTCTTAGGGTCAGCAGCCAATAGGTCGAGGGTATGGATCAGGCGCTCCGAAGGCACGGCAGCACTGGGCTCGCGCACAATCGGTGTCAGGGTACCGTCATAGTCGAACATGAATAGACGCTTGTTGGCAGAGCGGTATTGTGTGAGAAGAAGAGCACGGTCGAGGAGGGGTGTAGAGTTTGCTGAGGTGGTGTCTCCGAGAACATTGTAGACCTTACGAATGAACTTAGTGATCCAGGACTGAACGTTGTGCTCGGTAACGTGGCGGTAAAGGCGGGACTGCATCTCCAAGCGCTTGTCCTCAGACATGGTCAGAGCAGCATTGATCTTCTCAGCAACACCGCTAAGATCCCATGGGTTGATGTGAATGGCGTCGCTCAAACTGCTAGCGGTACCGCTGAATTCGGAGAGAATGAGAGGAGCGTTACCCTCTTTCTGGCAGATGATGTACTCCAAACTGGTGGTGTTCATACCATCACGAACAGAGGTGATAAGACCAATGTCACTAGCGCGAAGGAGGGCGAAGTACTCGTTCTGGCTGAGGTACTGAGGGTAGTGCTGGACAGGGGAGAAGCCCAGACTACCGTACATGCCGTTGATGCGCATGACAAGCTCGTTGACGCGGGTCGCAACCTTTGTGTCATCCTCCATATCCTCCTTCTCTGCCTCAACGCTGGTGGGGGAGGTGACCTGAATCAGGACTACCTTCTCGCGCCACTCGGGGTACATCTCGAGGAAGCGCTCAAATGCCTGCAGTTTTTGAGCAACACCTCTGACACTGTCAAGACGATCACGTCCGACAATGATCTTCTTGCCATGGTAGAGTTGGCGCAGAGCATTGCACTTTTGAGTTACAGCGTCGGTCCAAGCGAAGTTCTCGACCTTGATGGCATCAATACCAATAGGGAAGACTCCAACTTGGACGCGAGTTCCATAAGCATCGATTCCAAGCGTGTCAGATGGGAAGCCGAGGATTCGAGTACAGCAGCTCAGGAAGTGGCGAGAATAGCTGTAAGATTGGAATCCGATCAGGTTGGAGCCCAAGACACCCTCGAGAATCTCCTTGCGACGGGGCAGGCAGCGGAGGAACTCGCTACTGGGGAAGGGCGAATGCAGGAAGAACGAGATGTACATGTTAGGCACTCTCTGTCGCAACATGCTAGGAAGCAACATGAGGAAGTAATCGTGGATGATCACAATGTCGCCGGGCTTGTAAATCTCGATGATCTTGTTTGCAAACTTCTGGTTCATGCGGTAGTAGTCGGCCCATTGGACGCGCTCGCGTCGGCCATCGGTCGGCTCATGTTGCTTGTAGTGAAGAAGTGTGTAAAGATCATGCTCGGCATATCGTCGCCAGCGGGCCTGGTCCTTGAGAAGGATACCCTCGGAGGTGGCCTCAGACTCATCGGAGAGCCAGACTGGGTAGGTTCGGATAGTCTTGTTGTGAGACAAGCGGTACTCGAGGCGGTCCTGGTCCTCGCGAGGAACCCAGAGACCATCAATTGGGGGAGGAGTCGGTAGGCGCGTGTTACCATCAATGGGAACAGGTGCGGAGAGGGCGTTGAGAGAAGTGGCACCCAACGTGTTTGGGGCGGGCGTGCCGGGTGAGGAAACGACGTCATCGGTGGGAGCGTCAATCTCGCCGGTCCACGCGACGACGGTGTGATTCCATGGAGTAGCGTCGGAAGAGAGGTATGCGAAGGAATCAAAGAGAGCGGATTGACCGCGACGAGATTTCAAGTCCTAGAAAGAAAGACAACAATTTAGCTGATGTTCAATTTTCATGTGACAGAACGAATAGGGCGCGAGGGGAAGCGGCAGGGAGCTCAAGCTTTGGTTGGGGAAGAGGGGAAGCGAATGCAAGCTAAAGAGCCGACCCCAGTCCAGCAAGTTGATACGAGATGAAGATCCATGGATGTCTTAGGGAAGCGAAAGTGAAGCGGAATTAGTCTACATACCCAATCACCGCCTTTTCGATAGACAAAGGAGTGCGGTGTGTTGAAGGTGGCCGAGATAATGTTACCGCTGAGAGCCAAGTCGGGGTTGGCAGCTCGAATCTCGGACAAGGACTCGCGACGGCGCAAGGTAGGCTCGCCGCCAGTGTTATCGGTGTTGGAAGCCATTTCGCTGATGATGATGATGATGATGTGGATGTGATATGAGAGTAAGAGCTCGGTATAGGAAAGTCGTAGAACGAGGAGGGCTGTCAGCTGGCGTCTCCTTTAAGATTGTATTGTCGAAGGAAGGGGATCGCCGTCTCTCTCGCGCGGGAGGGAGTTTGTTGTAGGTAATGCGCGCAGGTCTTCCGTGATCAAGGTGATGCGGAAAGCAAAGAGGAAGAAGAGAAGAACGCTGAAGCTTAGCTATGTAAGCTGCGCAGTGAGTAAAGAATGGTTGAGGGAGAGATGTGGAAGAGGAAGAGGAAGAAGAGAGGTTGTCGGAGGGATAGAGCGAGACAGAAGAGAGAGGAACGTAGAGAAGGGGAGAGAACAGAAGTTTGATAAGGTAGGTAGGTAGATAACAGTAACGGTGACGTTAGATGGTGGTTTCCCCCAGTTCACTCACTCAAACTAACTTAACTTGACTTAAGTTAACCTGAGAGGAGAGCCTGGTTAGTCTCAAATCGGTCCGGGCGGTTTCGGCGATTCATCGTCGTGTGTTGCTGAGACGAGGCCAGAACCAGAAACTCCCACTTGATGGTGGGGCACCCATGATGAAGGTCCAAGGTCCAAGGTCCAAGGTCCAAGGTCCAAGGTGCCCGCCTTGGAAGTGCGTCAGTCAGTATTCACACCTGGTAGACTAACTGTTATGGGTCTCAACAAGTCCAATCAATATTCACGGCATGATTTATTTGACTGACTACTTGTGAATAATTTTGATACAGATGAATGAATATCATTAACTTGAACCAAGCTCAACTTTTGAGAGTATCAAAGACTCATTTCACTCACATGATCTCTTTTGTTTAAACTCTAGCATCACTTATCAAATCCTCAGCACACTTCTAGCTCACGGGACGGAGCAAAGTTGCTAAAGGCCCGACAACTGCCAAGATCCATCGACTTAAGCTGCCAACTTGAGAGAGCCCAAAAAGTCGATGCCGATCAGGTACGGACGGACATTCAATGGCTGATCCAGAACCAGGTACCCAAGGTTGCTTTGAACACGCACAACACCGTTACAGTAACGTACATCATCTTCAACATCCATTGAAACCTCTTCAACACCGCCAGATTCGGCATCACGGGACGACTTGGCGCAGGTGCATCTCACCACTTTATTCCCTCTCAGTCGAGACTTTTGTGATGAGCTACACCTGTTCTATATCAGATCATAATGGTGAGGTGGCAAGAATTATATCTCTGGGGCCCTGCATGGTTTATTCCCATGTGACCGTGCCCGTGAAATTGGGGAGTGGACAAAAATGGCGGGGGAGGGGCATCGTGAGATTTATTCGGCCGACATTGGCGTTGATTGCTTATTGAGTTTCTCCAAGACGCGGAGAAGTAGTGGATGAAACTTACTCAGCTATTAGGGCTGACCAATCTGTTTATTAAACCATTATTCAGCCATGGTGTCCTTTACTCAACGTCGAAGGTTAGCGCTCTCCTAGCTGGATCATTGAGCATTTGGAGATTGGTGTTTTGTTATTTTGTCAAGTGTCGAGCTACGCGTTGCAATGGCATCGGTCATTGCTCCAGTACCCTAACGCTTAAAAGTTAAATCAGACGACATAGGAGCCTTGAAAGGTGTAGAATATTGTCCTCGAAGTTGTGAATCTCCAACGTCCCAGAGTCCTGGGTAACAAATCTTCAAGATCGACCAACTCTATTCATCATCGACAGTTCCACTTTCATGATCGATAAGATGCAATGCCATTCTCAGTCGCAGTCTAGTATTAGTATCCACCATAATGCATCAAGAATAAACAAGCACCACGGCACGGCACAGGCACCAGCTAAAGATAGTCCAGTACAGGACAGTAACGTAAAAGAATGGAAGCGAGTCAACGGTCAACACACCCAAATGAGTTGTTCAAAAGACGGTGAGTCGAGACTTTGTCTTGAACGGACATGCACTCCCGAGATGCTACCTTGCAGAATAGTGTACGTAAAGGTCATTTCTATGAAGATCTTGTCTAATATCCAACGAAACATAGGATATAAAACAACGCGCTGCCCAATTTTCATGTCCAAGCTTATGGGTTTCTGATGTTTCTTTGCTGAAATATGACGCTGCATTTACAGCATCCCACTTCCACTAAAACTAAAAGGTGGTGCGCATTTCCTCCAACTTTAGCCGGTTCGCTGGTGCCAGTCCGCTCCAACAAACCCGCATCCGGGGCTAATCCCCCGGGAGTTATAGCACCCCTCCCCCGCCGTTTTATTGACACAGGGTAATCCAGTCGCTGGAAAGAAGATACACACGCGCCATTCACGGGCCGGGCCATTGACTTTTCATCCATCCATCCATATCATGCCTTTTTCGTTGCATTCTTTCTATGAACCATCCACCGCCAAACGTGGCCGCACGTTCCCGGCAGTTAATGTTCTCTATTCGGACGTTTCTACCGAACTTGTGTCTCTGTGAGAGTATTCGATGCACATGGGTGACCTCTCTGGAAAAGTGTGGTTGGTTACCCTTCCTGCATGATGTCTGTACAATCTTCGATGGTGGCTTGCATCAACCACGGACCTGTGAGCCATTTTACAAAGACCATCATTCTTTTTTGGTTCCTCCCTTCTTTTTTCACTTCTACCATATTCTATCGCTGCCTGATGCCAAAAGAGATATCCACATTGTCTTGTTTATAGACACGCAATCTCCTCGTAAGGTCCATGCGATCCTATCATGGAGCTTCCGAATATGGCATGTTTGAGACTTTTCTCGCTGTCTTACTCTTCCGACTTGTTCATCCTACTCGCCTTGGCCGATCGTGTGGTGTATCAAAGACCTGCCATTGGAGGTTGACAAGAGTTTCCAAGAGGTTCGAGACTGTCTGGAACGTCCCGAAGATTCGACATCCCGGCCCGGCAACCCCGTTACAAGTGCCTGATACTGACACCCGCAGAAAATAAACAACATATTAGGCATTCCTGATCTGAATAATTGCCCAAATTGTCAAATATGCCTCTTTCTTTATTCTGCCTCTCATCCATATCATGATCCTCTTCAGCTCCAAGCTTTGGATCAACCCCTCTGTGGGGTTCTCAAAGCTCAATGACTACCGTCATCCCGCTACGGAAGCCCTATCACGATCCAATCATGTGCCTCATATTAATATCGAATGGAGCCTCTAGTTTTAATCGTCCAGGAACCTTGATGTGACGAATGGTCCAGACTCAACAATCGTGATCTGTCAATCGTGGGACCCATTGCGGTCTCCATAGAGGACCAAAAGCTCCAGCCGCATGACGCAACCTTGAGAGAAATTCCAGGACAATCACTTGAAGGGGATCCATTAACTAAAGCTGTGTTTTTGGTCTTGAAGTTCAAAATATTTTAACTGCCCCGCGTACAAGATGGATGCACGTGAAAGTCAACCCATAAATCTGGTGCAAATATCTGCGATAGGCTTACAGTCGTAAAAACACCTCAAATGACGGCAAGCAAGTGTTCACTCCATTAAAGCGAAAATTGGCAAATGAGTGGAAAGAGTTGCAGTATATTCCCATTCTCATACTAATTCTCTATCCTAAAGAATTATATCAAAAGACTTCCTTAACCCCAAATACCCCATGCCCACCGCCCAAATAGGTCATTATCATGAACGCCAGATATATGTTGTTGAGAGATGATTGTCCTCATACTTGAGCTTCAGCTCCAAGTATAGTCAAGATACAGACGATCACTGGTCCTCAGCTGGAGCACCCATCCCCGAGAAGGGACACACTCCTCCATCCGACGCACCGTTAGGATGCGGGATTCTTGATGGAGGCGCTTGCTCTGAACCTTCATCATCAGAACTGGAACCGCCAGCATCGCCAATGATACGCTTTCCGTGTAGATAACCTTCGCGCTCGATCTCGATATCAGAGTCTCCAACCTCGAACTCGGAACCGTCCTTGACGTGCCATTTGGCCATGAGGTCGTTCTGAATCCAGATGACCTTGTTCAAAGCCTTCACGAGGGCTGTCTTGCGCTGGATATGTAGACGAGGATGCGAGAGAATAGCTTCTGTCATGATATCTTGGATGAAGCCAAGACAGACGCCGAGATGGACGTATTCGATGTGAAGAGGGTGCTTGCGACCAAGGCCGACGTGCATCATTCTGTCCATGTTAGTCAAGGCTCCTTTTATTAGGAGAGGAAGTGACATACCCAACTTTGTCAAGATACTCCCAAAACTCCATCTTGCTAGGATCCGAGCACAACTTCATAAGGTAAGCGCGCAGAAACATCTTTCTGTGCAGAATCTGGGGACTGTTCTCGTCTGGTATCTCATCGAGAGGACCCTCGAAGGAGGTACTGCGTGTGGTGAAAGCACGGGCGGTGATGTCGTATTGGAGGAGTTTCTTGTAGACAATGTTGACGACGGCGGGGATAAGAGCCTTGACGTATTTTGCGCCGGTAATGAGAGCTTCGATGTCGCCTGGAGACATACCGGGTTAGTTTAACTGCTGTTGGGGTATTCGTGAGCGGCACGTACGGCTTGAGAAGTCGAGGAAGGAGTGAAGGTATTGAACACGAGCTTCGAGGTTGGTGTAGAGATCCTCGCGATCAATATGCTTCATAGGTCGTGAATTCATCTTGGCTGTGCTTCTGTGGTTCTGTGTAGTTGGAGTTTGGTTGGTCAAGCTACTGCTGAGCTATTCGCAACGGTATCTGCGACTCTGGGATGATGATCCTGCTTAGGTAGGTCAAGTCGCTGGTCGAAACTGTTGTTATTCGTTGGGGCAAAGCCGAGGTCAATGGGAGTTAAGAAAGCTCAGGTTTATCGCGTGATCCAAGATAGTATTCGAATTTCGATGAATTCAGGTAAAAGGTCAATAAGCAGATCAAGTATACATGTAAGTCAAGAAGCGACATGACAGCCAGGCCACGGTATTTATTCGCTTTCCCCTTGTACCCCTCAGTCCCTTGTCCATGACAACTTTTTCATATTTTCCTCTCATCATACGCGTTCTCATGACATGAGAGGTCTTTCCCCGAGTCTCGCCTTGGTCCGCTACGTTTTGTATTGTTAGCTGAAGTCAACGATCACGCCAGGTCGATAAATCAGCCCATGGGCTGATGGTGGGGCCTTTCCAGGGTCCGTGATGTCGATGGGGAGGGAGTTGTCAGCCGGACGCACCCGAGAAGAGATGAGATGAAGAATCACTGTATCTAATACTATGGCCTTGACCAATGAATAGGATGCATAATATTAAATGATAGTGTATAGGTTATCATGGCCAAGGTCTAACATGAATGTCAGCAAACATTGTCGTCTCTAGTTTGACAGCTACAAGTGGATATCCTTGGATCGGTAACGGCGGTTTGCGGGGATGATCATTGGTAACCCTGGTTTACAAAAGGAAATCCGTCTGCTGTGATTGGTGCATCCTTTCTCCTCATCCTTCGGTTGCAGACGGCGGATTGCGACACTCATTCTGAAGCATGAGCACTATGCAAGTCAATCCCATCTTCTAGAAAATCGTTCGAGATCTACACGATGAGACTGTTTCAGGATTAAGTCGTATTCCGTGTGTATCGATCGTGAGCCAGGGAGCAGAACCCTTGATGCTCGCGTAAAGACAAATGACTGCGAAGCATGTCTGGTGTCTACAGCTGTACTTAAACAATCCTGTAATAACTAATTATAATTACCATGAGATAGTTGGTTTCACAGTGTAGTTTCATTCTCTAACCAATTAGGTCGAATTCATTACTCCGACTTCATGTATAACAAGTGTTCATGTTTGCCAAAAATACATGGGCACGAAATTGGTAAAGGTTGAATGGAAGCCAACATGATCTTTCACGCACCGCAATACACCTGATAGCAGATAGCAGATAGAAGATAGAAGATCTCCAGGTACTTAGAAAGAATAATTCTAGACTATTAGTATCTCATATGAGTAAAGCATCCAAGCTACAGACATTTTTATCCTACGAACTCCAACCATACTTTGGCTTTAGGGTAGGCGATTTCGTGACTGGGGCCTGAGGCACACCAGTAGCCGAAAATTACCCACAACCCCAAGACATTTCCCAATTCCTCTTCGGCTCAACCTCCTCCAACAACCGGGCTTCCGCCGACAATCAGCCATCGCGAAAGGCCGTGACCATTCAGATCCGATCCAGACCAGTCCACTCCGGC
This sequence comes from Fusarium citri, assembly GCA_004367485.1. Lineage (NCBI taxonomy): Eukaryota > Fungi > Ascomycota > Sordariomycetes > Hypocreales > Nectriaceae > Fusarium > Fusarium citri. The sequence goes on from QHHH01000062.1 coordinate 105,845, forward strand.
GCCGTCTTCAAGGGTCCCGCTCCGCTTACTCCAGTTCCGCCCACCGAGTTGAGCTCCGAGCTCCGCCGCCGCCTTTACAGGCTGAGGCCCGGCGCAGTCTGATTTGACTGCTTTCTCCAACATGTCGGATTCACCTCCACCATCGCCATCCTCGCACGCGACGGCTCATGCATACGCAAGCAATGGGCTTGAAATGCTGCAGGCTGCCAGCGATGCCGCCCATGCTATCATCAACAGTCCCCAGGGCTTGCAGCATGCTGCCCTAGCTGCCGCTGAGGTTGTCGGCCATCAGCAGCAGCATCAACCCATGGATCAATCGCCACAAGAAGGGCTCTCTCACGCGTCCGATTTGTCAACACAGCTTATGCCTGGAAATGGAGCTGTTCTGCGTGATCCTACCATCAACCCCAAGCTGACTCGCCTACGACGTGCATGTGATATGTGCAGCATGCGCAAGGTCAAGTGCGACGATAGTAACATTCCCTGCCGACCTTGTCGAGAGCTTGGTGTAGACTGTACCTTTAATCGAGAGACGAAGCGTCGAGGACCACCCAACAAGCACGCCGAGGCCGCGAAAGCTGCCAAGCGTACACGGGCGGATATCCCAGCTGCTGCTGCTGCGGCAGCAGTGTTTGAGTCACTGTCTCCTTCACCTAAGACCGCGGCCAAGACGCTGATGAACATCTCGACTGAGGGTGTTCTCGATGCCGAGTCAATTGCGCCTATGCCAGTCTTGGAACTTCTTGTTGATGACTTCTTCACCTACATTCACCCACTCGCGCCCTTCCCCCATGAGCCGACGTTCCGCCAGTCATTCGCAAACCGTGAGGACCGCACCAAGCCCGAGTTTCTTGGTCTACTTGCTAGTATGATCTGTTCCCTTGTTGCGTCCTTTCCTCGCAGCGCGAGAGAGCACCTGAAGGCACAGCACAGCACCCACCTATTTCCACGAGCTATCGTCATGGTTGAAAAATGCCGTGAGATTGCCTTGTTAACACGTGGGAGCAAATGGCAGCTCAAACAACCCAAAACCCTCGATGACGCTGCGACCAGCTATTTCTTGGGCTTGGCTTCGGGGTATAGTCACCAGTGGAACGCCTCCGGCCAGTTCATGGCTGAGACCCTGACCCTCCTTCGCGAGCTGGGTTTCAATCGGCCTAAGCACCCTGGTGATCTGCCAACCTTTGGTAATGACAACTGCTTACCAGACCCTCTTCCATTCAATCATGTCAAGGATCAGATTGGAAAACGCATCTTCTATTGCCTACTCCTCGGCATTCGGTATGTATATAGTACAACATGTCATGAGCTCCATCTAACATCTTCAGGTCTTTCGCGCAGCTTGGTGCATCGTCTGCGGACATGGTCATTGCCCCATCTACACCCAGTCTTCCCTACCCTGCTTATCCCGAGAACGTTGACGACATTTGCGTTCTTGCCAATGAAGTCATCCACCAACAAGACGGCAGTGTTACTCTCCTGACTGGATTCCGCTTTGCGATCGATATTTACACTACCATGAACGGTATTGTCAGTCTCGAACTCGCTTATGGTATGAGCACTTTGCCTTGGGCGGATCAGCGAATTCTTCTTCGCGATGGTTTACTTGCAGCCAAGAGTATCACCGATAACCTACCACCCGAGCTTCAACTTGGCGACCACGGCGTCGAGGCCAACCCACTAGCTAGCTTCGACGATTCTGGCATGCAATATGCGCCTCCTGCTTGGCCTAACAGCCAGCCAGCCCATGATCTGCGCAACGTGATCAAGAACCAACCCGCCCGACGTCGCCATCTGCAGTATGAGATCCAAAAAGCCAACATCTTTGTCTCACAACTTGCCACTCGTTCTTATTTCGTAGAATTATATTTCGACCTCCGTGATGTTCACCTACAGGAGCAGCAGCAGGATACCACCAACCCCATCGAGGGCCAATCAGAGGAAGAAAAGGCGGCCCAGGATGCCGATGAGAAGGAGATTCATGATTTCATGTCAGCAGAGCGTGAACTGATTGTGCAGAACCTGCTCACAGTTCTGGGATCTATCTCACAGCGAAACATGGAACCCAACGGCGGATCCCTCATCAACAAAATTCGTCAAGTAGCGTCAACACTCCTCAACGACGCACCAGAGCGAAAGGGGCCTTTCGCAGTTAAATCAGAAGAGGCGTTGTCACAGTTGATCAACATTCTGATGAAGCTTGAGAAGACAGGTGCTGGCAGCGGAGGAGGCATGGACGCACAGGATCTATCACAGATGACATCGCAGGATGAGGAAGAGGAACTGCGGCACTGGGCGGATCTTCGCGATTATCAGCTACGATTCGCAGCGAATGGAGGTTTCGCCGGAAACCTATAATGAAGAGCCGGACGGAGCGTGGCGTTTGTGGCATGTTGGACGATAATGATATGAGATCACTATCGAAGATGATGAAAAAGAATTGATGGTAATGAGAAGCAGTGGTTCTGTATGATACTAAGAGATTGGCGCGGCGCTTGTCACTTATAGGTGCAGGACGAAAAGTCTCATAGATTGTAATTCTAGGAAGGTCTTCATTTTGCAAAAACTAGAGGTCTAATAAAGATGCCGGGAGCCCGCGCAAGCTATTCAGTCCCATGATGTATTTATTTCATACTTCAGTCGTGAATCATTAACCAAGCGCTTTGCCCAGTCTTGGGCGCCAGGTTGTGATATCATGGCTTGGCGGCTCCACCACATGTAGGATGAACAGCGACCGCGCGTACATGTTCTCTAGCCCTCCGCAGCACCACACCGGCATTCAAGATGCTCTCAGATGGGAATGTGGCTATTCGCATTCTCCCTCTGCTTTCGATAATACCTCATCTCGTAGATCGACCACGCAAAAAGAACATAGCTGATGAGCCTACATCTCGGTTAGCATTGCTTCACTCATAGGAATAGCCTGTACGTACGCTAGTATCACCAGCATAGCAATCATTATTGCCTCTGAGGTCCTACCCCAGACAACGTAGTTCTGAATGTGGTAGATGAGAATCGCAAAGCACGCTGTAGCGCCGAGCGCAATGATGAGCTCTACAGCTGCGTTGACGACACCAGGTACGTGGGACATTGAGTGCGTTGCGCGGCGGGCAGAGATGTTCATTACGACAGCCCAAAGAAGCGCAACACATGCCTATGAGGCGTCAGTTTTACAGCTCAAGATGAGAGAGTAGGATGAGAAACATACAACTGGAAGACTGGCCCATAGCCGCCAGGAGCATTCATGCCCGATGGGCGCATTACTGGGACATGTCGACGATCTAATGGACCACCAGATACTGAGAATAATAATGATCACCGGGATAACAATGTTGAATGATCGCGCTGTCGTAACAGCACAGTTCTGGCGAGGAGTGTGTCGGTAAACATGTTGCTGAGGTGGGTAACCTGGCGCGTATGTAGGCGGCGCATTGTATTGGTACTGAGGAGGATATTGTGGTTGTTGCTGATGAGGCGGATATTGTTGATATCCGTATTGCTGTTGATTGCCGTAATATTCTTGATGCCCAGCCATTTTTCTGTAGGACGTTGTTTTGATATGTCTGAGTTAGGTCTGGAAAGAGGACGGAGAGATGATATTAAAGTTGCACGAGTGACGTTGCAGATTAACAGGGTCGGGCGTCAGGTGTTGTTGCTTGGATGGATCGGTTACCGGCACCTCTGAGTTAATGCACTGACTGGGCTGGGCTGGGCTGTTAGCGTGGGGGTGGAGTGACGGGAACTTTAAAAGTTTAAATACGAAATGCGAATAATATTAACCAGCAACTGAGACCAACGCCCATAACACTTGTCAATATACGTTTTGTATGTATGATTAGATGATGTCTCGAGAAGAAAAAGACATCATAATGCCCAATTCTAATCACGAGAGCCAAGCCAAGCCAGCCAAGCAATGCTTTGCCGCCGTCCCTTTCTTCAATCCCGTCTACTCCAATCAGACCCTTGTCTATTCTCAAGCGCCCATTCATCGTAGGCTTGGGGTCTCTCGGCATCCCTCCTCCACAAAAGGTACTTCTTGGAGATAAAGGGGAGACGTTTGGTAACTTGGTAGTTTGCAAACTGACTCTTGGGATTGTCAAACACTTGGTCAAGTTCTTCGAGGGTAAGCTGTTTTGTCTCTTCAACGAAGAGGAAGATGAGAACAAAGGCGACAATGTTTAGACCAGCAAAAAAGCCCAGTGTTCCGGCCATCTTGAAGACCACGTTAATACGAGGCAAAAGGATAGTCAGAAGGCCTGCGAAAAACAGGTTGATAGAGATTGCAATCGATGCCCCCTAAAAGTTCAATGTCAGTAACTTCTTCTCATCCTATAGGTATTGGTGCGGCATACTGCTTCACGGTTCTTTAGAGGGAAGCTACACATGTCAGTGATTGTAAAACAAAATACAAAGCATCTGTGACAAACCTCTCAGAAGCTAGAGTGAACGGGATCGGCCCCAAGCCTGGACTATAAACAGCAGCAAACACTACAAGATGTCAGCCTGCAGTTTTGCCGTAGGTCGGATGTTGCTTACGATATATAAAAATGATGCCAGCGATTGAAGCTGGTGTGTTTGCTTTTGGGTCTCCGGTAGGATCCTGTGGCCCTATAGCGTATGACACTGCCGCTGCCATAAGGAATAGACTCATCACAGGCAGCGTCGACAACAGCCAGCGACGTCGCCCGATGATGTCGATGGACCTGTCTTGTGTTTAGTGGTATAAATCGATCGACCATTGAGAAGTTACTGACCCCATGGCTAGCAATCCAAAGACGAAGTTGACACAACCTAGTTTGGTCAGTCACTGTTGGCGTCGAATGGTGGCAAGATACATACCAAAGCCAAAGCTGTAGCCCATACTCGTTTTGACACCGTAGTTGCTAAAAATCCCATCTGGGAGACTGTCAATAATGGCCAACATGAAGCAGAGTCCGCGGCTTACTCGAGTAGAATGCAAACACATTAACTGCAAACGCTGGTTAGCTTCGTCAACCAGAATTAGAGCGATGTCTTACTTCCACACAGCTGCTGTGCGAGAGCAACAGTACTGCTGCTCCATAGGGCATTTCTAAGTCGTCGACTTGTGAATAAAGGCCTGAACTGATCCGCCGAGAGCTGCAATACGACAAGGATGAGGGGTGAATATGTCAGTCCGGAGTTTGGTGATTTGTTGTTGCTAGAAACATCTGCATTTGATCTGACATTGTACTCGGGGTGCCCAGTGTTTCCATTACGGCTCTTGTGCAGTTCCGTTTGAAGAACGTGGCCTTCCTCATCTCGAGTGGACCACCATATAAGGAAGAGATCACGGGTGGCTTGCAGCTATAAAGACGTTAGCAATAGAAGGGGAAATGGCCACACGACTGAAATTACTCTTGTCTTTCGAACTTGCAGCAGAATGTCGAATGCGCGACTGAGGTTATAGTTGGGCGTACCAGGTCGCATGTAGAATCGAGGGCTCTCGTAGCAATAGCAGACAGCGATCAGTAGTAATAGAGACGGAACTGCTGGCGCTGAAGCTATCCACTGTAATGCATGGTATCTACCACCGTGTATGTTGAGCTGTGAGTTTGGGTCCCCTTCCAAGGTGGTGGTTCCAGCAGCAATTATGAAGTTGACGACAAATCCGACCATGATGCCACATGCGACCCTGAGACATAACATCAGCTATGAGAAAGTCGGATTGGCGAAAAAGAGAAACTTACCAAAGCTGCCATGCTAGTATCGTCGAGCCTCTCCAGTAACCAACAGCGGTCTCAGAAGCAAGGATAGGAGCGCTGACTGCCTTGATGCCCATGGCTATTGCATGTCAGTAGTTACCATATGAAGAACAAGTGCATTACCCACCAACTCCACCAACAACTCTGGCACCAAGGATCTGCTGCCATGTCTTAGCAAAGCCGGAGCCTACTGAACTGGCGATGATGAGTAGAGCTGAGGGGCCTAGAGCTCTTCGCCGTCCGAGGCAACTGAATCCCGAGTCCCTGTCCGTGTGGCGAAACACAGGGGTAGCTTACTGCAGGAAGATGCACAGTACTGCCTTGGCCCCTCAAGGACAACGTTGCTTTTGAAGAAGAGAGGTCGCCTTGGTCGCCTTAGTTGCAAAGAATGGGTGACGTACAAAGACACGAGAGCCTGGCCTCCAGCTTACAACAACGACTGTCCTGCAAAATACTCTGAAGGAGTTGAGAAGTGGCTCTTCAGTTCGACTCTTATATCACAAAGAGTTTGGTCGAATTGTTCGAACCAAGAACTGAACACTCTGTGAGTAAGTTGGTTTACTCACCAGCTCGATGTTGGCCGCGAAAATCATCTGACGTGGGTGTGTCACAGGTTAGAGACATCCTGGACTCACAGCCTGATTGCTCATATGCGGGGGCAGTGCATGTCGAGGCCAGCACACGCGTCATTACCTTAATACATTGCTTCTCTCTAAGCGTGGACATCTAGACTTTCGTCTGACAAGCTCACTTACAAGTAAGAAGCAAGATCGTCATGATCCTTATGCCTCCAATATGGCAGAGCCTGCCTCAGCCGTTCTGAGCTTTGTCGTCGCCGGACTTGCAACCTGGAAAAGAATCGAAAGGATCATCAACTCGGCAAAGAATGCGCCACGAAATGCCAAACATTGGAAGGTGGTGGGAGGAGTGTTAACCCAATCCCTCACTGTGATGCAGAAGAGGATTGCCCTTCGAGAGGCAGATTTGACGAAGACAGAGGTGAATCTTTTTGAAGCCATCAGAAAGTTTACGAATGACTTCAAAAGTGATCTCTTAACCTTGGAGAAAACAATACACACAGAAAACAGGAGTAACCGATATTGGAACGCAATCCGACAGCCGCCTGGACCGGATCAAGATCTATTCGAAAGAGTCAGTCGCAATGTTCAGATCTTCCAACTAAGCGCTCAAGCTCTGCAATTGTGAGATGCTTCCCATCTGCCCATTTGCGTGTCTCTAACGATTATGTAAGATTAGACTCGTTGCATGCGGTTCCTGGCCGCGGAGTCAAAGACTTGCTAGAGGGCATCAGCGAAGAGAATCTCAGGGTTAACCCAACCGAACGAGTAAACATCGACGAAGAGCCCGACTTGAGAAGTTGGAGAGAGGCGATTGAAGATGTGGCGGATGCCGCGGCTCAAAGCGAGTTTCCCGACCCAACAGCTGATATCCCAGCAATAGCGATGCTAAATGCACCTAATAGCGACGAAATACCAAGGCGGCTTTCAGGCATTACTGCCAAAGAGTTGAGATGCAGATTTGACGCGGCGATCATGAGAGCGGAACAAACGAACAAGGCTGGAATACCGAAAATTGCGAAAAGACAATACGATAAAGCGATGAAATACAAAGAACGGATGGACGAAAGTGCCATGAGTGATGTAGATTTGGTGGGCCTGGAGATATCCTACATCAGAATCCTTAACGCCTGTGAGCCACATGACAAGTCGCGTGAAGCATATGCTTTTGAACGGTTGCAAAACCTCAAGACTCAGGTTCTCGGACAACCCGGCTCCAATGATGACCTACAACTTCGCGCTGCACGAATCGAGGCGGTTGGATTTCTGTGTATCGAACTACGCGACCGCAAAGGAGCGATAAAGCTTTTGCGAGAATCGCTTGATGGTTACTTTTCTAAGCCGGTCGAGTTCAAGGAGAAGATAGGGCTGATATCGAGGGTGGTATTTGAACAGTATGGATATGAAGGGAAATGGCATAAGCTCGATGCTTTCAGGAGGTTACTGTCCGAGGACCCGCGGTATGATCCCACTTCAGAACGCAGTACACTTGAAAGAACGACCGAATGGTGCCGTGAACACGGGTTTCAAGCTATGGAGGATAGAGGAAGCCTTTTTATACCCCAGGACAATTTCGCCAACACAACGCCACTCCACAAGGCAGCTACAGACACAAAGGTTCCGCCGGATGTTGTTCGTCAGCTCATCCTCGCAGTGGAACACGCGATACAGGATAAGGACGGCGACACGCCTTTACTGGTGGCGGTTCAACACTCCAACAATACAGCACTGCGAGAACTGTTGAGAGTTACTGACTCCATCCATGTGTGGAATGCCAAAGGACAGACGCCACTACACTTGTGCGAGAACGAGGCGACGTTAAAGTTACTACTCGAAGAGATTCAGAGGCCGATTCCTCGTTCACCACCACAAGAACGAAAACGAAAAGTGAGAGTCAAGCTTATCAGTATAGACTCACTCGATGCCTATGGCTCAACAGCTTTGCATCAGGCATGCGACAAAGGAGACTTTGGAATAGCTAGGCTGCTAATAGAAGGAGGTGCAAATGTCAATCTGGTCTCCGGATTGAACGAAACGCCTCTAATGATCACATGTGCGCCAAACGAGTCCAAGGGCAAAGGCAAGTTGAGCAAAGACAGGCAACAAATCTTCGAAATGCTGGTGAACCGTAATGCAGACACGACGTTTGAGGACAGCCGAGGAAAGCCGGCGGTATATAAAAGCCTCAAGAAGAGACTGTACACCGAGGCGGAGATTGAAACTATGCTTTCACCAGACCCAGGTTGGCGATTCAATAGAAGTTGGGGCAAAGGGAGAAGCTCACAATCCTCCGCAGCCATTGGTGCTGCTAGGGCACTTGTTGAACTGGCGGGAGACACTTCAACTGGGCCCTTCGAACTTGAAGCAAGCAATGGAGGTGTCTTGACACCGTCCTCTACCTGTGACGAATCGATTCATCCCGCCTCTTCAGTTTCCGGGCCCCAGGTGGAAGAGGTAGAGTGGTCAATGTCGGGTGCACTCTCGGATGGACCGTCCGAGGCGCCCCAGCCATCAGGTCAAAAGTTCCTGGCGAAGGAAAAGGGAGGATTCATACGAAGAATGACGAGAAGAGGAACGAAAAGACTAAAACAACAGCATTAGTCAACCCAGTAATCGGTAGTGTTCATTTCGGGCGTTTAGAGCACCGGGAAAGTGCTTGGATAGGCACTAGGTGTTGATGATGAATGTGCATACCTAGGTAGTCAGCTGTAATGGGAACGGGCAGAGTAGTTTCACACATTTGTTCAATGATTTGGTACATCATCACAAACAGTGAATGTTAAAGATATCACGTCCTTCGACCATGACCTTGAGTAAAGCTTCGAGCAAAGTAACACCAAACTCCAACCCATGACTACGAGACAGCTTATCCGAGTAGTCGCTATACCCATCCCTGGAAAACATTATTTGACTCGGTATGACGGTGCTAATACTGCGTAGTATTAAATGTTTGTTGATGCCTAAGACCAAACATGGGTGAATCTGCGTTTGCTCGGCAAGCTATTGCCAGTGCCAGTGCCAGTGCCAGTGCCAGTGCCAGTGCCAGTGCCAGTGCCAGTGCCAGTGCCAGTGCCAGTGCCAGTGCCAGTGCCAGTGCCAGTGCTAGTGAAAGTGCTGATGCCGGTGCCGCGCAGCAACAAATAAAGGTGTGCCTGAGGCGTCTGCTGCTCTGCCTGCCTAAATAAATATTTTCCCATCGCGTCTCCAGAAAATCTCTTTCCTTCTTACATAGGCAGCACGAAACCTCCCCACGAACTACCACTTACCGGAGGCCACGGTCCCGGTCCATATCATTGACGAGGGGGCTGCCGGGCCCCCTGTTGGATTCGTCCCTCCAGCGAGCCTAAAAGGTTTTCATTCAAATCCATTATCAGGTCTGTTCCGTTATGCGTATCGGATACACTCTGTTCTAATGGTCAAGGAACTCAAGGTGGCCGGTGGCTACTGTGTGATCCTTGAAATTCCCCTACCGCGGGTCATCCGTCGAGTCATCCTCCGCTTTGTTGCTGGAGTGGATAGCGCGTTCCTTTGTGGAGTGAAATACCTCAGGCAAATGGATACCACCTGATAACCGACTCTGGGAGTTGGGAGGTGGTCGAGTGATGTCAACGAGAGATGCCTAAAGACCTAGAGGACTTTTGACTGATACTCTTGGGGGTCCACTTCATAGTGGCCAAGGTCCTACGGTGCCGGGCAAGAGAACGTCGATGCCGTACGGATCTTGAAGAAAATCCACTGCGACCTTAGGGTGATCGTTACGAGGCAGTCTTGTTTCGACTAGATGCTTTCAGTTTCGAGAACCACCTTCGGGCTGGTCCAGTGGTCAAGGTTTCATATCAATCTGGCTGTCAAGCAGTTGTTATGAATATCTTGGAAAGACCCTCAAGGCGACGCACGTAGTATTTATACTGCTGTTGAACCTTGAGGGCGCCCCGATAAGTTTCGGAAACGGAGCAGGTTGGGGAAGGGCGATGAAATCGGACTCCTATAACCTCCACGCGGTGTCGCCCGGGGACCTGGTCTTTTTGTAAAGGCTTCAGGCAATATAGGAGACGTGCGACGCACAGTCGTTGTCTTACCACCGACAGATAAGTATCCCCCATATCGCAGTTCTAGTAAGAATGTGAACTGACAAATTACCCACAGCAACTAGGTCAAAGGTACGAGCTTTGAGATAGCATATCCGTGCCCAACTCCGAATGAGTCATCCGACTTCGAAGTCAAGACGATCGATACACCCATTAAGTGTCCTTGCCAGATTACAGAGGAGTCAAGCCACGTTGGCGAGGTCTAGAAGAGCTGCTAGCTTTGAGCGAATCTGCTCTCAGCAGGTGAGATACCGCACCTGAGCGTAGCAGGGACTCAATCAATTGAGAAACGGACTTGAGCAATCTATCAGGTATCCGCTGATTTGTGTCCCCAACACCGAGTTGCTCTACGGACCTCGCTATACGACAGGGTCTACTTGACGAGGTGTTGGTTGTGTTGGTAGTAGTGTTCAAGGGCACAGCTGGGGGCACTCTTCTCACTCTCTTCATAGCTAGACAATGACCAATAAACATTCATCACTTTTACCTTTCTATTCATCTCTCCTATTGCTAAGAATCCCCAAAATGTGATATATCCAGTAGTCTTTCGCGAACAATACTATCCCAATAATCCCAATCATAAATAATTGTGAAGGTGTATCGCAACTCCGTATAGCTATCACACACGTACATGCGAGTAAGCTTTAAACCTTTGCTTCAATTGGTTCAATTAACCCCTCCACACCAGGATGCCTTTAGCATAAAGACCAGTGATGATACCAACGCCCTTGTCAGCATCCTTGACAACAGTCGAGCTGGAAGGATATTCCGTATCAACATAGAGGTTCTTCAGACCCTCGCTTTCACTCCACTCAGCAGTCCAAGACACCGCCTTCGACGTTTCGCAGAGCCCTTTGGTCTTTGAATCCGCGCGTTTATACTCGTCAGGCTCGTTGCATATACGTCGTGAGTGCGTGAACTTCACCAACGAAGGCATATGGCCATGGCCCGCAATCATCAACTTGTCACCGGATCCGGAAAGATTATCCGGGAGAAAAGGCAATTTGATCATGGAATTGAACTCCAAAGTCGTGTGGTCGGGCGTTGTGAAGAGGTAAACGGCTGCCCGGGAGGAAGACGCCACAGCGACCGTTGAACTGTTCAGGATCTCGATGCCGTTTGCGAAGGGAACCCAAGCGACAATTTTGGCTTGAACTTGCGATTCTTTGAGAGATATATGGACGATCGTGCCACTGGGAGTGCCGAGGTATGTCTCGAGGTTAGAAGCCAGGATTGACTGTTTCTTGGTGATGTAGTGGTCGTTGCTAACGTAAAACTCATGGCCGTTGATGAGCGCAATTGAGTTGGGGCCGTGAATGAGTGGATGCTCAATTGTTTGTATATACCGAGCCGTCAACGATTTAATGTCTAACTGGAACATTTCGATCCGCGATCCCGCCTGGGCGTGGTTTGTCACGAAAAGATTGGACGTCTGTTGATCAAAGGCCAGTCCTAGCGTGTGGAAGTCGTTGGCGTGAGGGAACCCGGTGAGGGCAATCGGCTTGAGGGGCTCCTCATCGGGGCTTCCAACATTCTCGTAGTCATAGGCCCAAAGTCTTGCGTTTTCGCTGATGTTGCCAGCAAAGACGCCCTTCAACTGTTAGTGACCGCTTGTCACGGAAGGGCCGGTACGCACCATGACAGTATTCCAACGTTCCCGGCCAGCATCACATGCAAGAATCGCCAAATGATGCTTCTCAATAAGCAAAACATCTTCGCAGCTCCTGATACGATCCACGAATTTGACTTCGTGACGGCCGATGTTGTTGATCTTAGTGACACGTGCTGGCGTGTTCTGATAGAAAGTCTTCAACAAGTTGATTCTCTCAGAGACGAAAGAAGCGAACAGCCCAAGGGCCAAAATTGTCTGGGCTCAATTGTAAGCTTCATGTGAGCGATTCAATGTACGGTTCCTTACAAAAATCGATTTCAGAGCCATATTTAAACGCAATTGAAGAGGGGAAGTTGAGGTCGAGGTTAAGGTTGCACAGTTGTTGGGAAGGCATTGTGGAGATCGCCGCTTATGCAGGCTGGACTGATTACATACTCAATGCACAAGCTATGGATTCCGAAGGCCGGATCCTCAATCAAACAAGCACGAAAAGATTGGGAGGTTGGCAGAATCCTAACAATTATCAAGGTCTATATCACGATCCTTTAGACAGCTATAGAAATCTATGGAAATCTACAAAGTCAAAGGTGGGTTGACCAAACCTGGGTCAGAACCTTCAATACATTGCCTGTCATGCCTGAATCAAATTTTTTCCTGCCTATGATGGGGAAAGACGACCCGAGTATTGATTCAAGAGTCATATGAGTTGATTATGTCTTCTGAGGACCTGCATATACTGAACAAAGTTTGATAGAGCAAGAAAATTTGCGAAACTTCGCGACCAATAGAGCAATGTCAATCTTGAAATCCAACAGCCTGTATCTGCATCATGCGAACTTAAAAGACTGAAAATACAGTTTTGCCAGTATTTAACCCGCTTTTTCAAAGGCAATTGCTCCGGAAGTTAATCGTTGCAAAAGAGGAAGCTTAACTCTCTTCCTTCCGTGACTTTCGCACAGGGGAACTTGACGACATTCGTGAAGAATATACTGGACTCCGCTGAGGCAGTGTGATTATCAGGCCTTGGAAGTCATGTAATCTGCCTAAGTACCTATGGCTCCAGATTCTAGTTGGGTAACGTGTAAGCCTGAACACTTCTCTGGACTTGTATGCTTTAGTCAGTGAAATCCTGTATGAGCATAGAGACTTGGACTTCTGTGACTTGTCTACTGATATTCCGTACTAGCACCGTCCTTCCTAGATTATCCTTCAAGGCACAACTTACAAAGCTAGGTACGTAGAGGCACTTCATTCTAGATCATTCTTATGAGTATACTTTCAAAAGTTAGGCAGGTATCTAATGGGACTTTCGCACATTGTTGAGAGCTGCAAGCATTATTTGGAAAGCTTTTCGAAGCATATTCTACAATAGACTTTCTTCGAGGCAGAAATGAAATCACCTTGAAGGGTATAAAATGTCCAATGTCCCCTTACTTCCCTCTAGTTCCTTCCTCCCACTTACAACATCGCTCACCTACGCTCAGTCGCTATTGCTTGGTTAGGTACTCATACCTAGGTACCTACACTTCGCATTCTGTTTATACTGTAACAACACACCAGTATTCACATCTTTACACTTCGCATTCTGCCTATACTGTAACAACACAACAGTATCAATTTCTTCAAGATGTCATTCATGGGCACCCTTCCCATCTCTAACCCACACACTATTCCTCTCACCGAACCCACACAGGCCGGTCTTGTTGCTGCTCCCGATAGTCCTCCGTCTTCCACAATCTATGTGAAGCCAACAAGACTTACCCTAACCAGTCCTGGCATCAAGAAGCGAAAGCAAAAGACCCGTACGTCGTCCAACTCCAGCCGGGACCGTCGAAGCCCCAGCCGGGATCATCGAAGCCCCAGCCGGGATCGTCGCCTACCTGGGGTGAACCTGCATTTCTTCCTCGATACGTTGAGCAAGACGGAGATGGACGAATTCACAGGATCTCTGTACAATAGGATGGACGAGCTCAAGAAGACAGGCCATTCCGACATCAAGCCTCTTGGTATACCAGTCAGCTGCTTTTACTCGCCTTTCTCAAATGATTCCTCTGAGGAGGAACCTGATCTCGACTGTCATCACAATGAGATTGGTCAGGAAGACCTAGACGGATACATGGAAGTGCTCCAGAAGAGGTTGGAAAGAGAGAGACTTCGAGAGCGTGTCAGGAAGTTCATGATTTCTGCCATCTTTGAGGACAAGATCGGCCCCCATCTGAGAGAGGAGTCTTGATCGGCCCTTATACGATCGCATGCATAACCAAACACGAGAAGTGTTATTCTATTAAGCACGCATTGCCGGCATCCTATCACCAGTGTGTCATCAGCTGACACCGAGTATAACCAACCACCATCGACAAATGCAGTCGATGCAATAACCCAAAAACAGAAAAGACCAAAAAAAAAAAAAAAAAAGGACAGCGACTTGTGTTACTATTCAATGTATTGCTATTCACAGTTACTATTCGTTTTGAATAGTGTTTGTTATCACTTGTTGGACGGAAAATCGTGTATACGTATGAGCGAGAATTATCCTCTTAGACTTAGACAATGGGAAATAAAGAAGTCTAACCACTTGTCTAAGCTATCATAAGGGAACCACTTTATTTCGTCTCTTTCGTCTAGAATTTATTTTGAAAGTCTAGGTTTTCAAGGCATCCATGCAATTCAATTTCTTATACCCCATGCCTTTGTCTGCTCTGCAATTGTGATGGATGATAACGATCAAGTGGGTCTCTCATCGACCGCTCTAGGCCTTCTATGGGCTGACTAATTCCTCGGCAAACACTTTAGTGGACCCACAGTCGCGCCAGATGCCTGGAGATTTTTTCCATTTTCTCATTTCCCATCCCATTTCATTGATACTTTCCCCCGCCACAGGACCCTGAAATTCAGACCATCTACTTTTTTTCACCCTTCATCAACACACCACCAAACTCATTCAAGATGCCTATCAGCAAGAAGGACCGAAGAAACAAGGAGCAGTAAGCCAAGACTCTTTGTCGTCATTGTTCTAGGACATCTTATTGACATTTCTTTCAGCAAAAGGGCGGATGCCGCTGGAACTCGCGCTCCCGTCAAGGCCAACGGTCTTCCCGTCAAGGCTCCCAAGCCCACCTCTATCGTATGCAATTTATTTCACGAGCCCAAAGAAGTCAACTAACGTATCAAGTGCCAAAACTGCCGCAAGGAGATTGTCAACACCAACAAGCTCCAGCTCGAGGTTCACGCCTCGACACACGATGCCAAGCTGTGGCCCAAGGAGAAGTGCTGGCCCAACGATTTCCAATAGACGATGAGTCTATCGGTGGCCAAGTTCGATGAGCTATTCTAGGGAATATGCATGACAAGGGAACTTAGGGAGTGTGCATTTGAAGTTTCGGAATAACGACTCATGAAAGTCTTTAGATTAACGGTAAAATCAATAAATTCGGCGTTTCGTGTATCAAATCTCTTTCAGTTTTCAAAAACATAGCCTGACTGTTTATTATGGTATTCATTCATTGTTTCCAAATTTCTAGGAACTCCATTATGAGAAGGCAGCAGGCTGATCAAATTTGTAACCCTCAAGGGTCAATAGCTCGCTGAAGGCAGCGATGATAATCAAGCAGAATTTGGCCTTTACACTGAAGCAACGAAAAGCCTGGACCTGCTGCCCATCTGAGTCGCCGCTTCTGGGGCTTCAATTCGGACTATATCGGGCTTGGAAGAAAAGCGCTCAAGACGATGAGAGATTGGTATTCTCCACCGCGGTCATCAACAACTCCTGTGTAGCAAGGTCGACGGCAAAAACACCCGGTGACCCTTCGATATCAAGAGATTCGCCCAGTCTCTTCATGGAAAATATCTCACGTTTGATGTATATACCGCCATCTTCTGACGGCATGTACATCGCTATCTCTCGCCCAACAACGCCATCAGGCCCAGTCTTTACAGGCCCAACAACAAAATGCCGAACTCTATTCTCGTCGGGGGGCAAAATGTTATACTGCGTGGACTTTGCCGAGAATTGCATTGTGACACCGTGTTCGAGATCAATTATCCGCTGCGCAACGACTTGCAGCGTACGACTATTCCAAAGACTCTCTTGCGCAGCACAGAGAATACCCATCAGTCGTAGCGCCTCAATCCGCGTTTCGAAATCTCGACATTTGATGGCCACGAAGAACAGAAATGGCGCGAATCCCATCTCGAAATGAAATTCGGACGTCGTAGGTCTGGTCCGCATACCGGCGAGCTCGCGAGCACCCTTGACCATTTCTTTGAAATTGGGTATAAACACATCGTAATCCGTTTCGTCTGTTGCGACGATCACTGTCGAAAGAGCCATGCAGACATGATATTGTTGAAGCGGCCATATCCGCGAAGTTTTGGTTGCTGAGCTGAGCTCGGTCGGCGTTTCGGACTCGAACTTCTCGAATGCTGCCTTCCATTGGGCTAGGTGACCATGAATCTTTTCTTGCTCGATAAATATCTTGGGTGGGCCCGGCTGATGTCGCATTTTACCAAGACGATATTCTCCGGTGTTTCGGAAGAGTTGTATGGTCAAGTTGTAAATGGCGTCTATCGAAACCTGGGCCTCGAAATATGACGAGAATTTGGTATCGACCGTTGCAGCTGGTTGCGTTAATGCAGGACAATCAGCCAAGGGTTGTGAATCGCCAAAGTAAAAGGGTAAGATGCTGAGTCTCCTAAATATCGGCATCAGATAGTATAGTGCCCACTTTGGTGGATCACAAGTACCAAGTAGGTTGATCCCATGATAACAATGCTGAATAGCAACATCTCCATTTGAGTGCAGAACCTCGATGCATACAAACAGAAGGCATGTCAACAACGTCAGTACCAAGTCGGGGCTTTGGGCCCCTCGGAGTTCCCGAATAGCCGCATTATAATGCTTCAAAGCCACAACGTTTCTTGGACCGGCAGAAGTCGAAGAACCATCATGACGCTGGCGGTTCTCAAACAAAGAACTAATCGTCATGATAGAGTGCCGAACAGCGGGTTCATGCTCGGCAAACTGCAGGACGATATGTGTCCAAAAGTAAGGATCGATAGGTCCTGATAGCGACGGAGCAGCAACTTTGCAAAAGAACTCTATAACTCTCGATTCGTTGCTGGCCGAATCCCCAAGAACGTGATGCCTCGGTTGCACGAGCTCAAGACGAGATGACGTGAAATCCAGTCCTTGACATATCCGTCCGGCGTTGACGCATCGCAGACATGCTGGCTTCGTCTCGTCACATTTTATTTTCCGGGCTTTACAGGTCAGACATCCGGATCGCACCTTTCGACTCCCTTTTCGAGGCATTAGTGATGATGAGAGGAAGTTGTTGATGACAAGTGACAACTCGTGGAATGCGCGGAAATAGGAGGAAGTCGTAAGTGGAGCGATTGGAATGTTAGCTAAGCCTTATGGAAGGTACTTAACGAACCAATCAGATGCGGCAAATATCAGATCATCCATGTCAATCAACCGCAAGCGAAACGATATTGCAATTTTACACGTGATGTAGAGAGTTCTATAAAGAAATAATTTGACAGCAAGGACAGAATTCGCCACATAGTAGCTGAAAATATATCGTCGTACGCGGTCATAGTCATGTGTAGTCCGGTTTGATGGTGCTCTTGGGTGATTTTCCTGAGCATGAGGACTCCTGTCTTCTTAACCATGACTTCCATGCTGGTACATTGGCAGATTATTGGCAATAGAGGCTCAACCAACATTCTAGGTACTAGTAGGCAGCGTTTTATACTGGCAAAAACCTGGAATTTGCAAAAATGAAAAACATACAACAGTGAGGATTCCCCGGTCGTCACCGACCCGAGTACTAATTCACCGCTCCTCGGCTTGACTATGGGAGAGCGGACGGGATCCCGTATTCTCCAAGGGCTGTGGTCGTATGTGAAAGAGGCTGAGAGTTAGTCGCATTATGAAGATTTCGCAATTGCAAGTCGGAGATTTCCGTCGAGCTAAAGCCATGGCGGATGAGGCTCTTTGTGGCGTTATGAACTTTACCACATGGCAGAGAAATTTTCCGTAGTCGTTGATTTACTTGAAAGTCAAATTCGACTACATCTGAGAAGATGGATGGATTATTGCTATTCAATTAAAATGGTTGTAATAATTGTCTGCATTGCAATGGAGGTATTGGAGGTGAAACTTGGGACTGGTCGTCGCATTGCCATTCTAACTATGCCGCATTGGGACCGCTTCTGGAGGAGGGAAATTCAGAGAAATGATGTCTCAGGCCGTCAGTAATGAATGGATATTCGCCGGCCACTTCCTCATTGTTGCTCCTGCCTAGGCCCATATAAAGCTGACACCCCTCAAATGTGTAGACCAAGGAGGAACAGACATGCCGTCTTCCCCGTCCCTTCCCCACCACAGCTTATCATGTCTTGGTCACGAGCGGCCCTTTTGTTACCCCAATTGCTACGTTGCAGATCATCCAATGTTTCCTTCCTTCACCTGCAATGCAATGCAATGCAACACAACCAATCATTTTCGGTAGTGACTCGACCAAATACGAGCTAGAGGGAGGTACACCCTGAAGGATTTGGGGTCCAGAGGCTGTACAAAGTAAATAAAAACATAACAACACCGAATATCCTACTTCTCGTATTAATTGTCTTACTCACTGCCTCAAAATGCATTCCCTCTTATTCCTAACTGTGGCTTCACTCGCCGCTGCTCACGTTCCTTCTGTCAACGTGCCAGCATGTCCTAAATATGGCACCGTCAAATTCTCTAAATCTGTACCCGACGGTGATCCTTTTCCACGTACGCAAGTCGATCTCTGTTACACGGACACCGCTCTCTCCCTGACCTTTACGGCCCTGGACGAGAAATACTTCTACTTCAACGAATCGCAGGGAACGAATGATGATATCTGGGCTTACGAGGTCATGGAAGCGTTCATTTACAAGGGCACCGACGATCCGCAGACGTATCTCGAGTACGAAATCAATCCCAACAACGTGACCTACCAAGCCTTCGTCTACAACCCTTCCAAGGTCCGAGAGGAAGGAGCGCCGTTTGATCACTTTTTTGTTTCCGACCCCGAGGGTGACGGTTTTGAGGCCGAGACGGAACTTGATAAGAAGGCGAAGAAATGGGTCAGCAAGGCACAGATTCCGTTGGGTCTGTTTAATGTCGATCCTGGCTGTGCCCGCGGTACTAAGTGGAGGATGAACTTCTTCAGGACCGTTACGAGCCCTAAGATGTTTCCCGACCAAGACCTTGGAGGATGGAGTTCGCCTGACAAGGCCAGTTTTCACATCACCAAGTTCTTTGGCCATGTCAAGTTTGTTTAATTGAAAGGGTATGAGACAGAGGACTAGATAGCTGAATGTCAAAATTGATCCACCTGACATCTTGATCGTTACGATCGCTTGTTTATCCCAATTGAGAATATTGGTGGTTCGTGATGAAAGATATCTCCACTCGATCCGGGGCTTTGGGTCGATTGCAGGGCTGATTTAACGAGACGTTGCATCACATGGGCCAAAGGACTAAGGTATCCATTGATGGTTGTTTCATCGAACCTTATATGAGAAATCATCATCATGTCGTATTTGAAATTCATGGTTATGAGAAATGCAAGACAAAGTCGTAATGAGGTTCAGAATAGATACGTCAATTAATTCATTACCACTAATCCTTCACCATCCTCCTCAATCATGCATATGTAACAATCTCTCCAAGTTTGCTCAAACCAATAGCATGAACCGTCCACTCTTAAGCAATACCGGTCTTCTCGGGGTTCTTCTCGGGATGAGAAGAAGGAAGGACATCAGCAATAGTCTCATCCGTGCCCTTGAGATCCTCCTCAGTGCTCACATGGTCGCGAATCTTGAGAAGAATGACCGGGGCAGCAATGACAAGAGAAACTGAGAGAAGAACCCAGTTGCTGATGAACTCGGATCTGTAAGAGATCTTCTTCGCGTCCAGATGGTTGACAACGGCAGCACCGACAGACTGGATGCCCTTGTAGAAGCCGACGTAGTTGGCGGATCGTCGGCCAGAGTTGGAAAGGGCTCCCATGAACCTAATTTATTAGTATATGCTTGATCAAGAAGTTTAGTGTGGTACATACCAGTAGACAGTAGCCTGCCAAGCGGCATCGTAGAAGCCGTAGAAGATGTACAGGAACATGGGTCCAGCATAGCCAGAGTCTGTCCAGTCACCAGGAATGAAGCCCGAATCAGGAGCAACAGTCTCACGGGTATAGGTTTTCTCAAAGGCATAGCCACCGCCCCAAATAACAAAGGTCAGGATGAAAAGAGCAACCCATGCACCCTTGGCACGGGTGGTACGTCTGACATTCTCGCGATCGAGGAGATAACCCCAGATGATAGCCGCAATGATCTGAGCCAACCAGTACAGCAGACCGTTGAGTGCCTTTGTACGAGTGTTAAAGTAGGCACCGTTGACGGAGTTCTGCTGGTAGACATAGAACCAGTTGGATGAGAAGAACATGGGGAAGAGGAGAACGACGAAAGGCTCGAAACGGAGAGTCTCCCAGAGACCCCAGAGCTCACTCTGCCAGGTTGGGTTCTTCATCAGAATGACTCGCGAGCCATCCTTGCGGATGATATCACCGGCGTTGCAAAGAGTGAGAGCGAGGAGGGCGCCGAAGAACATGAGGACAATAAAGCCGATGTATGTTCCATCACTGACAGTCTTGTTTTCCTTGATGTTGATGTTTTCACCGAGAGGGATCTATGAAGTCAGTATGAATGGCGTCATGGGAGGAAAGAAAGCTTACCAAGCTGCCAATAACAGCACCCATGTTGAAAATGCCCCAGAACCAAGCAAAGTACATTCCCTTCTTGTTCTCATGAGGATACGAGATCATGATGGTACCCTGCGCAGTCCAAAGCAGAGCAGCGCAGAGACCAAGCCAGACACCGGCAAAGATGTTGAAGCCAGGAACATGCTTGTGGACAGAGACGAGAAGACTGATAGCGTAGAGACCGTAGCCAACACCGCCGAAAGCGAGACAAGCCTTGATACCAAGCTTGTTGACAAAAGTGCCGCCGAAAATACCAACCACAGCAAAAGTACCGTAGAGCGCGGTGTTCTAGCCCCCAGTCAGCATATTGATCTGCAGTTAGTGCTTATTGCCGAGCCTCACTCACCATGTTATCAGCCAGAGTGGGATCAGTTTTACCACCGCCGCCAAGACCACCAAGAGCATTGAACATGCCAGGACACATGAAGCAGACAAAGGCGACCATGCCGAGCTGAATGCGTGGCGAAGCATACCAAGGAAGAGTCTTGCCGAAGAGCTGGAATCGTCGGTACTTCCAACCGCGAGGAAGATCAACGTCGGTTTGAGCATCGTGGTAGTCTGCATCGGTCGCGATGCCGCCCTTGGCGGGGGCAGTAGCAGGATCCTGAGACATGGTTTCTTTTCTTTGATGTCAAGATCTCAAGTGAGTGAGTGATGATAATAACTTGAGAAAGAAAAGTGGACGTTGGGGTAATGTGGGAGTTTGGCTTTGTTTTTAAAGCCGTTGAAAAGGCGGAGGTGGAGAAGACAACGGTTACAGAATGGAAGGGAGTGAATCGAATAAATAAATGTGCCCGCAGCGACTCTGATCAATTGGGGGGCACGCGACCGGTAAGCTTCCCTAAAATAGATGAGAAGAGGAGAAAAGAGAGCCCTGAGGAGAAGACCTAGACGAGACCCTAGCACAGAGTCACAGTCACCGTCGCAGCAACGGGAACAGAAGGGAGAAACAGAAACGCTATCAGTGCGACGTTACTCCCGTCCCCCTCCCACCTAATTAATCATGGACCCTAACTCGGACTGGGGGACTGGGGGATTGGAGGGGGCTCCAGCCTTAGCTTATCGCGGGGTCGGGGGTCAAGGATTACTGATAGGCTCTAACCAAGATCATGATAGGACACGCCCTGAGCGCCTGACAGCCCGCCGATCTTTTGTTCTTTTGTCTTGACCTTCCGATAGAGCGATAGTCAGATCAGAGTCTCTCTGTGGAACATGGCATGCAACAATCTACGGCTGCAATCCGGCCATTTATCACCAATTGAGCTCGATAACGGCTGCAGGTGCTACGTTGATCTCTTTTCCGTGCCATGAAGCTATTCACGTTCTCTCTTGAGCTTGCCCTTGGTGTAACCAGCCTCAATCCCCCTTCTAATTTGCCTGGTTACATCAAAACACTGAAAGCAAAGCTCTCCCCGCATTCGATGCTTACACCAAATGAATGTCACCAGCAAACAAATACATTGTCCAGTCCTTGATCTTTGCATCGTTACTCGACAACGAATCTCATCTGAAACCGTCAATCGGACATTGCATTGTGCCACGACGTTGCGTTCCCTTCACTTGGAGTTACCAGGACCCCTGTGATGTTTGTTGGATTGTAAGGTCTTGTTTCAGCCAGTCAGCACAATACGAGGTCTGCATTTCAGCTGTCATCCATCATCCATGCCTCGACTTCAAGTGGAGGCTCACTCAACCTAAGCAATGAAGATTTTACCTGCAACTTCACCTAAGACTTAGAGTAATAAAACAGAATAACCTAAGTTCTCATCTGAATTGACATAAACTATCTGAACTATTTCATCTCTTATGGACTCTCACAGGTGATGATCTCCCTTCCCAAAAGCAACAAATTGACAGAGACCTGCATTGAGAGCAGAAAGACGACCAGGAGTCTAGATCATATTACTGCCCAGTCGGCCATCGTAGCACACCGGCTCGAACATCATCTTAAGTTACCTCGTTCATCATCCTCGTCAACCCTGTAGTTCTCAACATTTGTCGCCACTCGGGGTAGAAGGAGACTACTGAACTACACAGCAGGCCTGACCGATCACATAAGAACATCCCGCCACAATACCTTGATCGGTGAGTCAAATCGAACCCAAAACAAGAGCCTCGAGCGCATTGCCTAGTTCATAAGGTCCGAGTACCATTTGAGATAGGCACCAGTTGCCACAGGGGGAATGACTACGGGCTTGGAAAAGCTCTTGATGTCCCGAATTCTGCCTCGAAGCCCGTCCTCCAGTCCGGTATCTAACTCACTGATCACGGTCGCAGCTTCCTTGAGAGGCTTGTCGCCATTGGGCCAGTCTGCGAGCATGAGCATGTTGGGTATGATGTCGTTTGGTCCCCGATAAGTGAACAAGCATGTACGGAAGACGCTTTCTTCGATGACAGGTCTGCATTTCTCATGCAAAAGTTGAAGTACAACAACGCAGCAATCGTGCATGAGCAGGTGGGAGAACGCCAATTCTCGAGCTTCGGCAGCCAGGGCCATGGTGAGAAGTTCAAGATAATGGGATTTGGGCCGGGCGCGCTTTCCGGTTGCGTGCTTCGACTTTGGCTGAGAGGTTCGCTTGTTGAGTTCCTGCTTCTCTTTCTCACTCAAAGGACCGAAGGTGGCTTGGCCATTCTCCTCTGCCAGCTTGTACTTGCTCAAAGACACAATGTCAAGCACCTCATCCTCGGTAAAGTCAACGAAACCGCCGCGTTGCTTGTGCATGCGCAAATATGCGTTCGAGACGGGAACTCCATTCTCCATGCCACGGACCGCCATTTGGAACTCCATGTCCTTGTGATGCTTGGCTGAAACCTGTTCTCTCCAAGATGACCGTTTCAGCTTCATGATCGAAGAGAGAGAGAAGCCCAGCTGCACAGACAGTCGTTCATGATACTGGGTTGATCTCTTCGGTTACCTATGCATGAAGAGATCTTGCTCCTCAAAGCAAGCTTCGAATGCCTCCATGTCGGCCCACGGTTTGTCGAGGAACCCTTCTTGCTGTAGGGCATTGTACAGATGGACCACCTTGGCCGTGATGCCAGTCTGCTTCACGCACTTCATTGAAAGATTGTAGATCTCCGCTCGAGCATGAAATAACGCCAGACCACATAGGATAGGAGAGCGCTTCAAGAACCTCCAGTACTCACCGACCCCTTCAACGTCAAGGCCGTTACGGACATGGTAGGCTTTGACTTCGGGAATGATGTCGTGGGTCATCTTACCCAGATATTCCTGGCCTTCCTGGATTTGGGATCTCACGGGATCAATGAAATCGGGATTGGGGCCGTTGCCCCAGACTTTCAGGAACCTTTCCAGACCAAAATTCATTTCCGCGATACAACCCATAGTCTTTTCGACCATTGACTCCGTGTTGCCTAGAAGTCGGCGCAAATCGAGGAATATCTGAGCGATAAATGCCATCTCGAAAGACACCTTGTTGGTTTCATTCGTCTTTCGGAGTATTCGCAAGAATTCGTCTTCGACTGGAAAGCGGTATGACCCGGCTTTCTCAACGTTGTTGTGCAGGAATAAAACACCTTCGGTCCAAAAGTCGTACAATGCTTCACGCTCCTCATGGATACCCTGATTACGGGGTGTCGTGTATTCCATCTTGCCGGGTCTGTAGAAAGCAAGCGTGTCTTGGGTTTGCTCCACCAGCGGCGTGATCATGCATATAGCGTAGAGAAAGGAGTTGTTGGATTCCGATAAGACATCTTCGGGACATGCACCCTCGTCCATCATTTCCACAATTTCTTTGGCTGAGTAGCCTTTGAAGAAAGAATTCACTCCGAAATGCATTCTTGCAGCTTCCATCATCTCCTGTCCGTTGCCCAAGCCAGAGCACTGTTCTGAAAGCATTCGGATTCTCTGGATTCCCACGTTGGTAGCAACTGCCACAGCAGTGATATCAAAAGTCTTGTCAAGATAGCCCTTCCACATCCACTGGATTTGGTCTCGCACACTTTTGGCCTCATTCAAGACCAGAACCGATAGAAGCATAGCGTAGCCGTTCTCAAGCTCTGCGTCCATTTCTGCCTTGTAACTTGTGCTGTCTCCTTCCGCTTTCTTGGGCAGTTCAACATCGGGAGCGTTTAAGAACTCTAGAGATGGTTCTTCAACCGATAGGGCTTGACAGCCACGAGAGACATCATCCTTTTCAGGAGACTGATCAGTTTTCTGGCTGGGTGGAAATCGTGGACGGAGAGCCTCATTGACCTTTTCCAGGACACTGACGAAGTAATCGTGTGCATTTTCCGCAATCCGATTAACTTTCACGCCGTGGGACTTCATCTCATCTGCGAAAGTCGATCGTAGACGGATAGCGCGATTGATGGTACTGACGAAGGAGCTGGGGACGGTGATAAGGGGCTTTTTGGACTTTGCGATACACTCAGCCATGGGCAAGAAGTCTTTCAGTACAACTGTGTACTTTGGGCCTAGGTTTGTTGGGGCTCCTTGTTTCAGCTCTAGATTCTAGTTGCCAGTGTCGGCCACCTGCGAAAACAGCATTTGCATATTTCTGCGATAGCCGGGTTAGGAACAAACAGACCTTGCTTCCCGCACCACATACTGTTGATTCACTCGCGAAGCAGGCAAAAACTTACTCGATTGCCTTGGCCTAGAAGCATCTATCCTGCGTTGTCATGCAGCCATCCGTGCCTGGGCGTCAAGGAGTAGGATGATGCCTCGTTCCAAAAGGAAACAGACAGGCAATCGAGTAAAAAAGGACCTGAATAACTATGGATGTCTACACCAGGCGCATTTCCTAAGATCCAATGCAAGAGACAGATTGGGCACATGTGATCAATTGAAAACGAGGCTGATCTTGGCATCTGCTGTGTAGCCGTGAATCTCATGCACCAAATACTTTCTCAATTTTCCGCCAATCTTGTTTTTTGCAGCCTTGTCACTCTCTCGGATCGGTGCGACGTTCTCCTGATGCATGCCACTGGCTTCTATGGTGATATCCTCTACTGCAGGTTGATTCTACATACAAGTGCCACGAGTGCAGACTCCCAGATGGCGACACCAAAGCTATCCTGAATTGCTTCCAAGAATATACCGGATCTGACAAAGAAGTAGTCGGTGGTGAAGCAGCACGACTAAGTCGCCATTGGAGACGATCTTGGAACTTCATAATCTCTGTTTCGCTCCGTGCAGAAAAGTACGACCGTGGAGCGGCCACGCAAGCCCAGTTTGTTTTTGTCTGATGCTGTCAGCCGTCTCAATGCAGCCAACGTTGCACCACCGCATGGTCCAGCGTTTATACCGTGCGATTGAAGGTATTGCACAGCCTCGTGAGCTTCATAGTCCGACACTGTCAAACTTGCATCGACACCGTTTTTCAAGAGCTCCCACGCGATCGTTGAGGGGCAACCACAATTAAGACCAGCCATTATGGTACCGGTTGTCGAGATCTCAGTGAGCTCGCCATTCTCTAGACTCTTCCATAGACACGCTGCTGTGTCGGGTTCAACTGTCATCGTGGAAGTAGAAGCACCAGTCCTCTTGAAATGAGAGACAACAGACTGTGCAAACGAGCCAACTCCGACGGGTGCGATGACCAGGTCGGCATTGGTTGAGCCCAATTGGTCGTCGACCTCCCGCATCATGGTCCCGTAGCCGTCAACAATCCACTTTGATGCTGTTAGTTGACGAACAATTTCTGTCGACGAGGAGTGACTAACCTGGGGGACGGATTGGTAGTCGCCGAAAGCTGTGTCTTGGACCATGATCCCCTTGTCGTGCTTGGAGGCGGTCTCGGCTTCATGCATAGCATCCTCATATCTACCCTTCGAGATAACAACCTCCGCACCTTCGGATCCAATCAGCTTGATCGTGGATGGATGCATAGACGCTGGCACATGGATCTCAGCCGCCACATCAAGTATCGCAGCCATGCGCGCAACAGCGCGGCCGTGATTTCCCTCAGTCGCTGCATACAACGTCAATTGATGCATCTGGGCTGCATCTCGAACAGTGTCGATATCAGAGTCGAGTGGCAGATCCAGTTTCTCTGCGATCGAGCGGAAGGCGCCCCAAGATGCACCAAGAATCTTGAAAGCTGGTAGACCGAAGCGACTCGTCTCATCCTTGACATAGACTGCGCCTACGCCGACCTCTTTGGCAAGACTTTCAAGCTTGACGAGAGGGGTTGGCTCGTAATTGGGAAGACTTCTGTGAAAACGATCGATAGCTTCTGGAGAGGAGGTAGGCTCAGGAGACGTCCATGATTTGGCTTTTGGGTTGAAGTGGACGTGTTGTCGAGAACTCATATCGTTTGATGTATGGTGAGAAGAGTCGTGGTGTTCGAACAGACGTTAGAAAATATGCTCGGTCTTATCAGTCTGGTATTGACGCAAAAGACTCACCGAGTGGTTTCACTTCGGGATTATATTTATAGTCTTCTCATATTGATCAGTGTACAGGATGAATGCGCCCAAGCTACCGTGATGGTGCGCCTTCTGGCTACAACTCATATTGACCGGCCCCGCTAAGTAGGGTATCCAACTGCACAATTTTGCGATATCGCATTTCGAACGTGGGAAGTACTGTCGTCATCGTATTATTACTCTCAATGCAATTTTCCTTTACAAGAATTTGGTCTCTTTGTTTCATTCTCAAGTTGCTTCGGCAGCGATGGTCAGGCTCAAGACAGCCCTATGATGGGCCTTCCAGTTGTTGAGACGCTACATGACAGCGCCCTGCATAGTGAGCTTAGGCCCAAGCGCTCTATCATGTTGGCGCAATCAGATCGGACCTACTGTCAGCGAATGTAATAATCGCACAAGTAGAGGAGAAACAGAAAACACCAAGAATTCTTCAAGTTGACCAAAAATGGTGGTTTTCGTTGCACCTGCCGTGTACTCCGCGGCTGTGACTAATCCCGCCCGAAGTCGCCTCCATTGAGCGACTTCCTCGTGACACTGCTCAAAACTCCACTCCAACACTCATCTTCACATGTCTTGCCATCAATTCTTCGACGTCTTTGAGGCGCGAAATTCGTTTTTCGATCAATATGGCGATAGAACTCACCATCGATGACATCCTGTTCACGGGAGGCGACGACTCAGCACTGACACTGCCTTTCGATGAAATTGACGACAACCTTGCGCCTCAATCACCAAGTTCTTCAGCTTCCCTGCCTGGGGGTGTCAATCTTGTCGAGCCAATCCCACAGGCCGTGAACCCACAAGATGCGTTCAATCTTCACTCCCCGCAACTTACAGATATCCCAATTGATTGGAATGGCGACTTTCAACAGGCAAGAACAGCGTCTACTTCTGCCGAAGATCTCAACCCGGACTTCTCTTTCCTGAATCAACCCGTTAGTGATTGGGGAATCCCTGCACCTCTGCCAACCACAAATGATCCCATTCAGACACCTTTGACAAGCATCGATGAATTCTTCATTAAGAACGGCGCGAGTCGGCCATCTGCGCCGTGCTCGAATTGTCGTCGGTCACGCCTGCAATGTCTTATCCTGCAAACGACTCTCGCCAATCCCAACCCCACCAAATCATGCTCGAGCTGTGTCGCGCTGTTCCGAGAGTGCAGTCTTTCTGGTCGTAAAAAAAGGGAGCCTTCAGACTTCGAGACTTTGGAGCCAGTCATTGGTCGATTGCATGGTGTCAGTGAGCACAGCATTATGGGCGTGCCACCTACAGTTGAAGAAGGCCAGACTTCACAGGGTATCTCGGTAGCAGCGCTCGCCGGAAAGAGAACAAACACACGTTCAGTGAGGAAGACAAGAGTGTTGCGCAATTGGTACTTGTCGAATTTAGACCATCCGTACCCTTCGGAAGAAGAAAAAGTCGACCTCGCTCAACAGTCAGGATTGAGTAGGAGCCAGGTAGTCAATTGGTTTGCCAACACCAGAAGGCGACATCGAATGTCATCAACTTATTCCGCGTCGCCGAGCCGGGGACGCCAAGGATTTGCACCGGGATCCCCCATGCCACACTACCTCCGCAAGAACATGTCACCATTGGATCGCTGGAAGAATTCTCCGCCAGATCAGGAACCGGCTTCAGCAACAGCGATTCAAAATGCGTTGGCTGCTCAATCCAGTGGCCAGAGTTCGGTGGATAGCGACGATTTGGTCGGATCTGGACCGGGATCGTCTGCTAGTAATGACTCCCTCTGGCCGTCTACTTTGCACGAGGCTTCTTCCAATTCAGCGTCTTCATGCTACTCGTTCCGTTCCAGAGAGGCTCCCTTTCTTCCGCGTTCCGGCAGTAGCTCAGTGATGGAAGGGGCTTCGACTTCCAGGCCCACATCGTCAAGATCAAGGTCCAAGAAGCTCATTGCGTTCCAGTGCACCTTTTGTCGACAAAGCTTCAAGAAGAAATATGATTGGGTACGCCATGAGAGGTCAATTCACTTGCCTGGCCTCGACTCCTGGGTTTGCGCATTGCCTGTCACGGCAGACCAATCATTTTTGGTCTGGCGCATGAATAAGGAAGGCCCTCAATGCCTGTTCTGTGGTCAGGACTCGCCCAACGATGAACACATTCAGGCTCACGAATTTGAGACCTGCGCCGAAAGACCCGTTTCAGAACGTAAATTCACACGCAAGGACCATTTGTGGCAGCATTTACACAAGTTTCATGGATGTCGCAAATGGGACGGTTGGAAACCGGATCTGAGTCTGCTACAACACCGACAAGATATAGTCCAAAGCCAATGCGGGTTTTGTCAAGCCATGATGAACAGTTGGGAAGAGCGGACAGATCACGTAGCTGCTCACTATCGCTCAGGATTGACGATGGATCAATGGATTGGAGGGTCCGGGATTCACGACCCAAGCGACATGGATTAAAAGGGACGGTAGATTATGGGGTGGATACGGAGACGGAGGCGGAGGCTTGTCATTTGCGGACCCGGCTTCGGTACGGGAAAATGGAGACCATCGGTAGCTCCGGCGAACCGAATGCAGCCTTGCTTCAAACACGTGGAAACCATGTCCTAGCGAGCTCCACTGACGGTTAATGGCGGTCCAGACCAGAACGTCCATAGAAGCAACGTCTGTTCGACCCAATACTTGAAGCAGACTAGCGAATGCCAGAGACATTCAACTTGAGCTTCGCTTACAAGAGAGTTTGAGCCCAAACTCTATACAACATTCGTACAAAATCGGGACTGTCAAACTTCATCATCCCTGCCAAATGTGGGGAATCAGGGAGTTGTACCGTTACGCCTCGTCTGCGGACATGTGAATCCGCTGTTCAGATGACGGGCACCCATCTCATTTGACAACTAAAAGTCACCCCTGACGCCCAATATCAAGAATAAGGTGACTTGTCAGAGTCGAGAACCATCCATGCTCACGCGAGCCGAGACTGCAATTCCTGTTTATTCCTGCGGGCTCATTACCTTTTTGGATAAATTTGGCAACACCGACCCGATGTCACGTATGTATGCGGGGGGTCTTGGCCGTTTTTCGCTCTTCTTCTGACAACCGTCTCTTTGTCAGACTCCTTTTTATTCTTTTTCTTATTTTTTCTTGGCCTCAAATTCCTTCTCTGCTCTTTTTCCTCACTTTGTTGTGTTTGCTCCCGTGTCTGCCGCCATTTCAACTTCAACCTCTAAACAACTCAAGTCCAACGATAAACTCCGTGTCAGTCACCATGATCATCACACGCGCCCTATCCATCACCAACTTTGTTGTCGCCAGCTCGGCGCTCAGCTTCCAAGTTGGCGTGCTGTACCCATGGCACAAGCAGCTGGACGACGACTTCGAAGCGCTCAAGAGGGAGCATCTCCGCGTCCTGACAGCCGTCGAGAACAAAGTCGAGCGAACACAAGAACCTGCTATTCTCGAGGAGAACCGCCAGAGCCTTCGCGGCATGCTCGGTAACCTTGTGGCGTGGAAGGCCTGAGCGTAAAGCCGACTTCGGGGGTTAGATCAAGGATTCTTTGGCGGCAGCCAACGCGACGCAATAAAGCACGACACAACAAAGCACAAAGCACATCATCTACCACGGCTCGAAAAGGACATATATACACCGAAGACAAGATCTAGACGGCGCATTTATCCTTATACATCAACGAAACACATGTTTTCTTCCTTTTGCTCCAGGCGTTCCTCCTTTCCGGCGTTCGAAACCCCTCGGCTCAAGTGGGGCCGGCAATGGTCACGCTCCGGGTTATCACGTGCATCGGGCGCGAACAGAGATTCCCCACCGATTTTACCCGACTACGAGCCCGAGACTATGGGCGCATGCAAATAAATGGATGTTTATCAGTCAGTTACAGGCATGGAAGGCATTTCGCATGTTGTTCTACTTAGACTACCTATAGTTCTGCTTTCTTTTTTAGTTCGCGGCATTGTTACTGCTAAATTATACTGTTACAAGATCACCACTTTCCATTCTGTACCTGTGCTTTTGGTTTTCACCGCCACATTGTCTGTCATGCCACCTCTGAGGGCAACACAGTTGTCGCAAACATCGACTCCCCAATGCGATTCACTCCATCGTGCGATGATTGTCAAAGAGTGTCGCTTTTATGTGTTCTAGGATGGGTGTCGGTTGGGAAATGTTCAATTGAGCCACAACACCGCATCTACTTTCTGCGATAAACACTGCCATAACTAAACGCTGCAGGTATGAAGAGGAACCACCAGTCATCCCATCTACATGCGAAACTCCATACTGAGTCCCATGCCTATCCGATCGTCGTACATCACAATCGACCGCTTCCCGACCCGATCCTCCCTAATTGACCGCCTTGAAGTATAACGGGCTATTGGCCGAGTTCTGCATATTGACCTGGAACGATTGGCTATACGCGGGTGTAATTCTCAAGGCGCCGTCACCGCTCCAGACTTTAACGCTGAGGCTGGCATTGCCCTCGAGGATCTTATCCATTGAAGAGCTGAACATGACCATCACAACGAGGATGCCGATGAGCGCGCCGGCTATGAGGAGCTTGGCTATGACATCGATGAAGGCGCAGAACTTGAGGAAGCCGGAAGATGACTTGTCGGGTGTCATTGTGGATGTTTCGACGGCTGTGTTGGTGTTGATGGACTTGTCGGCCATGAGCAGGTGTTGCAATGTCTGGTGATAGTTGGTCGCTGGTAAGGGCTTGGTAGCGATGAATCAAAATAGAGATGACGAGTGAATAGCTAGTTGTGAGCGCAAAGAAGAAAACAGAGTCAAACGGGCCAAGGCTGGGGAAGTAGAGGACTTCAAATACTGTAGGGCTGGGCGGATTAGGCACTTAATTAAGCTTAAGCATCTGTGTCCAGGGAACTCGAGACCGCCACGACAGGGGTCGAAGTGAAGCTACTGCAACTTGAGAGAAGCGCTAGACGATCAATGTGGTTGAAGCTGGTTTTAGTTGGTTGGGTAATATCGTGAAGGGTTGTGTGTCACTTTGCTTCTTGTAAGCGACACTCTGCTATGGACTCGGTCACGGTGCTTTTTCGCAAAGAAAGCGTACTCATAACGGTACATGATACTTGATTTAGACAGTAATGATTTATTGAGTCTTAATATTTACTATTATTCTCGTGCCTCCAACCGATCTCGAGATCCCAATCTCTTGGGCAGTGACAAACAACTCATCAATTAATTGAGGGGCACGCGGTCTGTCTTAGCGCGATGTGGCTGATACAGGGTCTTAGATACAACACTAACAGTTTGTCACATAAGTCCCCCGGATAAAAGATAAGTCCTTAACTACTTCGCGCCATTGAACATGGATATCCCTACGATCGTCGTAGAGCTGAAAAGACCCTGGTCGATCGTCAACTTTGGGAATGCTTTGCGGTCACGGAGGTTTTGCCAAGAGGAGAATAGGCAGACGACTTTAATGGTGTGCATAACGTTGTCTAGCGCTGATTGTAGCATTCTCGTGAGGGTAGGGCAGCCTTTTATTTGAGGTCTTTTTGCTGTTGACTAAAATTGGCAACAATTAATGGGCTGGATTGACCTAACTGCAAGAACAGCGTATGGTGTTGAGCTGGCAGCGTAGAGTCCCAGCTTGTTAAAAGTTCTTACCATTAAAGCACGTTACATGTTTTTCTCTCCTATTAATAATGATGAAGTTGTCCAAATTCCCCATTCCTAATATCGTATTCGTGCGAACGTCATAGTATAACACACGGCGGAGCTGCCTGTCCATCTCGCGTCTCAGACAAAAACCTCTGCTTATCACTCCAACCCAATTGATCAAATCGTTTCCTCATTGCTTTCGCCTCCCCTAGATAATCTGATCCTTGCACATCCTCAGCGTATTTATCCATCAGTTCCTCCAGTTCCTTGTGCCGATATCTGTCTTCCAAAGCAGCCCACACCATCTTCAACAATTCGGGTGCCCAAGAAGAGCCACATGGTCGGAATATCTGGCACTGTTGGGCCAGAACTATCGCTTCATCGCAGACCTGGTGAAACTCTTCTGTATAGTTCGGAAGGACGCCAAAGGGCTCGATCGTTGGACCGACTAGGGCGGTTTGAATGAGAAGAACCGAGTGCATTGCAGCATATTCTATTGCTTTTATTCTTGTTAGAGAATTAGCATTCGGAGCCAGAGCTAATGGTATAGCCTTTTCGTATTGGTCTCGCATGATTGGTCGTTCTTGTGAGAGCATGTTGTAGCAACATTTCAGTTGGTAAAGATATCGTTCTGGATCTCGAAGAAAGACAGGCAGATCTCCTATTGCTCCGAGTTCGAGGGAATATATGCCCTGCTCGTAGTTGTATGGTCTTTTAACGATGATGTCCTGAACAGCGACATCCCAGAACCAAGGGCCGAGTTCAACCTTGGGGTCACAGAGTGCGGCATATACCTAAGAGGTTTAAGTTGATAATTGTCAAGCGGACGGTTGACTTACCCCTTGTAGACAAAAAGCGCGAAGATCGTCCGGATCAATATTGGCTCCCTGCGTGACAACTTCCTTTACCAGATAGGCTATAACGCCCCTGTGCTTATTGGCGTGCCTGTTTTCAACCCATAGCTAAGAATCCCGTTAGCTCAGTCGTGATGATTTTCTTTCAAGACATACCTGACATAACATCATCATAATAACCAGTTCCAACTTGAGCATTACAGGCTGCTTCGAATCCTGCAAACACGTTTGCAAAGACCTCAGAGCCTTCCCATACAAAGCGAGAGCCTTTGGGTTGAATTCTTTCCGAAGACGGACTGACTGAAACGATGCAATGACAGCTGAAGTCATATCATCTAAAGCAGCATGTGAACCAAATCGTTGAGGCAAGCCTTTGAAGAACCTCGGTCCATAAAGTTCGAAACTGTACCGCTCGTCGGGTATTCCTATCATAGATACGAATTCCGATGCCAACTTCGTTGTTTCATTGGATGGAGGAGCTGCAATAGGTTTGTACTCATGGAATCTGAATCTTTGTACACCACCTCCGGTGCAGCTATCGCCGACTCTTGTACAGCGTCCGCATTTCGGTTTTGCTAGATCACACTCATGGAAGTCAGTTGGTTTATCCTGGAGATGGGTGAGGGCTTGCCTTACCTTCTTCTTCGCCTTTCGGCAGGTATTGCAACCTCTGCTACTTGGAACACCGACCATCGTGGATTTCCCGAATTTCTATGAATGAAAGATCATTCTCATGGGCAGGAGTTGGAGATGAGACCCCAAGGAGTGTTATGTAAGCAGACGACCGACCTACATCTTGGCATTTTTTTGCTGACAGGATTGTGACATGCCACGCCAGCCAATTAAGATGATGGAATCTTTTTCGGATCGTGGTGTATGTTTGTCAGAATTACTGTAACGTACATATGTGCCGACATGGAGAATTAAAGTAAGCCTGCATATGTCATTAGGCTATAGCTGGGTGACGATAGCTAACTAGGTTGTTACTATATAGAGTTAATGTGGAAATAAGCGTACGAGAAAAGGTTCCTTTGCTCTCTTTTAATACGATAACGAAATTAAGCATAATCCGAGGCCAGCCCTACCCGTTCCGCTATAGCTGAGGTGCACAGAGACTTGAGTCGGAGATTAACCAGGGTTAAGAGAACTAAGCCGAAACACTACGGTCCTTAAATGTAACACTCAAAGTCACTCCACGAAGGAAAGAGTAATGAAATTGCAATAAAATTATAATATGCGTGTATGTTCGTCTATCATCGTGTATTGTCATCCTGTGTAAATGTAAGGAGTGCTGAGATGATGACCTAACCAACCACCCCAGCACTCTTTCCTCCCAACCAACAGCCTTATGCATGGCCATTTCCATTGACTTCTCTCCCCTCGGTCGCAAGTGAAACAGCACATTCAATCGCAAACCCAAAAGTTCTCGCATACCATCCAGGGCCCCAGTAACTCAGCTCAATGTTATGTGGCGCCCCTCTCAAGATGCTCAAATCGACCCTCTTGCTCTTCGGCAATCCCTCCGCAAAGTCCTTCATATGCTCATCCGTCGCATCCCAGTAATGGTCTCTGTCCGTCAGAGCAAACATAACCGGCGCAGTAATATTGGCGCCCCATTTCTGCTTCCACGTGGCTAACCATGTTCTTCTCAACGCTGCAAGCTCCTCGAACGGGATAGCATGATCGATGCGCTCCGATTGCGCATACACAGACTCGTCCGCCGTACCTGGAATAAGCAAAGTCTTGTCTTTGACTGCTACAGGGATGTTCAGATGAGTAGGCGGCGGGTCTTGCGAAACATGGGCACTCGAATCCTTCAACAATGACCCAAAGCCAGAAATAACGACGCCACCCAACGGGTACGCAGGGTCAGATTCAGTACCATGCATGGCCGCTGCCACGACGGCACCCGCCGCACCGAGGCTATGGCAGTGTAACACGATGCATGTACATTCATTCGTCTGGCCATATCCTTTCCACAAAGCCGGAAGGATGAATTGATGCAGTCGCCTGCCCCATTCTTCGGGATACGATGATCCCTCAGGAATATGTCCCACGGGGGTCGACCCTTTATAGTCTGGCCGATCAATTGCGACAAAAGGTACCGATAGCGAGTCACTATGCACCTTGGCTGAGTATTCGGGTGTGACATCAAAATATTCGCTGGTATAACAGCCGCCGTGTAGTCCAACGACCAACGGACGATACTTCAATGTCAGTGGCGACGAGGGAATATTGAAGACTCCCGTCAAGGCCGTCTCATCTGCAAGAGATAGATTCAAGGATTCCATTGCTGAATCGGCCAATAAAGCACACGTACAGCGCCAAGTAGAGAGAATCAGGCGTGGCTGTTGGATATCACGACCAACAGCATAAGACAAGCAGACGTGACGTGCTAAAAAGACGCGCCTGGAGGTGAAGTGAAGTGGACTGACTACGGTACTAAAATTTAGCGGTGATGATCTGATCAGCGCTAAAGTCTCCGCGCCGGATACAACTTCTGCCAAAAGCAATCCACTTTCAAGCATACTCTACCTATTCTCCATCATCAATTATCATGGCCGACAAAGCAGAAGAACAGAAACCAGGAGAGGCAAGCTCTCGAGCCTCCGACTCGCCGCAGCACGATCCTCCAATTGAGGCCGATCGCCCTGCGTCTCCTCCACCGAACGAAGACGCTGAAGTCGCATCAGACGATGGCTACGCTTCTACCGCAGGTTCCGCGCAATCGACTTCCATGTCATCGAGCGTGCGCGACTACCAATTCGAGAATAGCCGACGTTATCATAAATTTAAAGAGGGCTTATATCAATTTCCCAACGATCTTCCCGAACAGGAGCGCGAGGATATGAAACATACTGTCGCGGTGCATTTACTCGGCGGTAATCTTCATCGATCGCCAATTGAGAATCCACAGAAGATCATCGATGTCGGAACGGGCACGGGCAGTTGGGCAATTGACAGTAAGCATTCTGTATGCTGGTAAACGACCTAAGCTAATGCGATACAGTGGGAGACGAATACCCCAGCGCCGAAGTTACCGGGATCGACCTTAGTCCAATTCAACCTCCATGGGTTCCTCCTAATGTCAGATTTATCGTCGACGATGCCGAAGCACCCTGGCTAGATTCGGCAAACTCAGTTGATCTCGTACATCTGCGACACATGTCCACCGCCATCAAGAACTGGCCTGCGTTGTTGCAACAAATTTATACCGTTTTAAAACCCGGCGGATGGATTGAACTGCCAGAATTTCGCTGGGAATATGGCTGCGACGACGATACCATGGATAAAGATTATACACCACCGCAAATGGTAGATAACATCAGGGCCGGGCTGGAGAAGTTTGGGATCGATATGCACGCCGCTAGGAAGAATCCCGATCGACTCCGCGAAGCTGGCTTTGTCAACATCCGCCACGAGATTAAGAAAGTGCCTGTCGGATCCTGGCCTAAAGATCAGAACCTTAAGACAATTGGCTTATACAATAGGAGTGTCATCTACGATGGACTCCAGGCTATCACGATGGGGCCTTTTACGCGAGGATTGGGATGGACATCTGAGCAAGTGGAAGTCTTTCTTGTGAAGGTTCGCAAAGACCTGATGAGAACTGATGTCCATTCATATGTTCACTTCCACTCTTTATGCGCGCAAAAGCCTTATGAGGTATAATTATAAGAATTGTGATGTCGCTAATATGGATCCAATACTGCGGTGCTCACATATTGCTCTCGTCTATTTCTATTTATCTCATATTGCTACTATTTAGGTGTCGCGTGACATGCCGCCAGACTCATATAAGCCGGTCGGATGAGCAAGTGACACTGAACCCAAACGGCTGTACACTCCTGTACCTCCAAACCCATCAACCAAACAGAAGTCTAATACATGAATGTGAATGATTTCTATACCAGAACCTTACTAACATAAGTCAGTATATAATTGACTGACAATAGAGGCATGGTATGTGCCGTTCCGGATCGGTGCCACCAACTAAACCTCCTCAACAGAAGCCCAAGAGATTGTATAAGCCTATCCAACCAACGAAGGACTTTCCTGAGGTTGAACCTCGATAAAATTGCCATCAGGATCACTGATAAAGATAAGAGGCAAAACACTCTGTCCGAAGTTCTGAACAATAGCCTGCCTCTCATCCTCTTCAAGCTGTTCAACAAGATCAGGCAATAGCCCAACAGCAGGACCAACCACAGTCTTCGTATCGAGTTCGACAAACGGCTGTCCAAACCTCTTGGGGACAGAAACATCCGGCATAGTGTCCAATCGTTCCTGGAATGCTTGGATGTCAGGCACGACGATACCGATATGACCAAATGTGTTGGGATGCTGAGCCCCAGATTCGATGTTCTTGACGGGAACATCAAGGTAGCAAATCTCGAGAAGACCTTCGGCATTATTCTTCTCGCGGTTCATTTCCAGCGCGGTTTGGTAGCCTGTTCCATTCTTTCCGCCGTGAGCATGGGCGAGGTACGTGATTGAGAATGCCTTGGTGATCTGCAGCGTGAACACTTTGCGAAAACCGAAGACTTTTGAATAGAACTCTATGCTCGCTGTGAGATTTCGCGTGTTGATGGCCATGTGGTTCAGAAAGGTGCCTGTGGTTGCGTAGTCTGCTGGTTCATCGGTTCCAACTATAGGGTATGGGTATTGTCCCTGGCGTGGAATCATGTTGGGGATTGAATGGGATGTCACGGTGAACAGGAGCTGAGCTCCAAAGAGAAGAATTGAAAGTAGTCGGACCATGATGTTCTGTAATTTGGTATCACGAGGACTTCGTTGAGTTGGAAGTGAGATGGATGGCGACTGAGTGAGTGATGAGACGAGCTTCTCAATTCATGCGAGCTCATCGCCTTTTATCATCAGATTTACATCTATGTTACAAAGAATTAATGCAAATACTCGCATTTACATAATCTTCAATGGCCAGGTTCAATTACCCAAATCATCTGTTGAGGATACCCTCAACGTCGCGTGTCCAATCGCTCCCATTTCGCGAATCGCGAGACAGGCGCAGTCTTGTCAGCTTATCCTGTCCCCAATTGTCAGCAACGGATCGGATTTTCCGGCGGAGGATATCAGGCGTTTATGTAATCCAGCTCAATTAAACTCCGATTAAGAACTACGTAAAGTCGAGAGTGTCCTGTTTCGATGAGAGAAGCAAGATTGTGATCGATCATCCACTTGAGTGAGGTAAGACGATTTGCATTGATGACATGGGAATTTGGAGCTCATGATGCAGAAAATGTAGCTTTATGACGCTAAAACAGTGACTGCTGGTGCCAGAGATGACATATATAGTAAGTCAGCTATCGGCTATTTAGACAAGCTTTTAGACTATTTATTTTCTTTACACTAAGCTTAGGAAGTAAATTAGCATGCGACTCGCAGTATAGAGTCTTGGTATTTCTGTCAAGAATTCTTGACCAGACTGTCATCGCTCCAGCTAGCTGTGGAGCTTCTAGGGGATCGCCCACTGTAACAAAGCCTGACGCCAATGATGATGCATGGCGTACCTTTCCGTTTGCGAAACGGTCGGATTTCTCCAAAACGGCCACCAGAGAAGAACTGAATCGCTGAGCTCATGATCGACACCTCTTCTGTGATGGATTCTACAGTAGTCTGTACGGAGTACGGTTACTTCCAAGGTTTCCTACAGGTGATCATCCTTGATTAAGTTCGGTAGTTATCCTTGCCGGCCAAGCACTGTAAGAAAAAAAGTTCTGCCGATCCTACAGTGAATGTGAGATGACTGAGATCATGGATCATGATTTTGCCAAGATGCATACAACACACCACACCGGAGCTTTGCTGCCGATCGGACATGACAAGTAGCAAAGAAAGAAGCTTGAAGAAAGCTGCAAGTTCGAGGCACAGTTAATTCAAAGCAAGGTACAGGTTGTTGTCACACGGATGAGGCTCATTTGTATTTTCAGAATTTGCTTTCAATTGATGAAACAAGACACCCTGCCGAGACTTCAGTCTTCGACAAATGTCTTTTCGCAACGCGTTCAATCTATGCTAATTGATATCAAGATTCTATATCGCTGTGTCTATGCCAAAAGTCCCATGATCAAATTCGTCGATAGACTTTTCAGATCCCATTCCAAACGCCGATTAAACATAAAGCAGAGTCGTAGAAGTTGCGTTAAATAGTCCAAACTCGTGAGAAACAATGTGTTTAGACAATGGCGGCACCGTCGTTGGCGTCGCCGTGGAGAACGGGGTTGATCTTCTCGTCGAAGAAGCACTTGAAGTCCTCGCCCAACTGAGCACGGAGAGCCTTCTTGACAGCCTCAAGAACGTTAGGGAACACGCCAAAATTAGCAGGGTTCTCAATGTCGTTCTCCCCGCCTTGGAAGACACCAGTGCGGACGAGACAGGTGTTCCATCCGTACATGTTTCCACCGACGATGTCGGAGGCAGGGTTGTCACCGATCATGTAGATGTTCTCGGGAAGACGCTCCTCGCCATGGATCTCGCCCATCCAGGAAGTAAGGACGTCGTCGGCGTACTTGTAGGTAGCCAGCTCGGGCTTACCGTAGACGACACGCTCGAGGTCGGCACCGGTGAGGGCCTTGTACATGGCCTCAAGACCAATGCGGAAAGCACCCTGAGACATACGAGGAGTAGGGTGCTCAGTAGGGCAGAGAAGATCACCCTGGGAGAAGTAGATAGGGACACGCTCAGCGACGGGGTCCTCAGCAACGGTACCAAGGCGACCGTTCTTGGCGCGGAGGACGTCCATAATGATCTGCATGTCGGTAGCATAGTCGCGCGAGTCAGAGAAGACCATGATGGCCTCAATGCAGATCTTGGTGAAGTCACGAGGACGAGAGGTGGCGCGCTCCTCCTCAGTGAAGACTCGGTAGGGAGCAATAGTAGGGTCCCAGGCGACAATGTCGTTAGGGACGATGATGTTGCGGAAGCCGTACTGCTCGGCGACCTCACGGCAGCGGTAACCCTCACCACCGACGACGAGGACAGTGCTGTAGTACTCAGACAGAGCACTCATGGGAGTGTGGGACTGGATGAACTGGTCGGTGCTGACAGGGTTGCCGAGGATGCTCTCGAGCTGGGCGCAACGAGCAGTCTCGATCTTACCAGATCCGTTGGTAAGGAAGATGTGGGGAATCTTGATGCCGAGCTCATTGTCTCCGTTAAGGATCTCAAGAGCCTTCTTACCCTCAGGGATCAGACGGTCACCGTGGACGAGGACACCATCGATGTCGAAAGCGAAAGCCATGTTCTTGGCCTTCTTGACCTTGTCGGCCATCTGATCCTGAACCTGAGCGACGAGGAGCTCACGGGTAGGCTGGATCGGGGGCATGCCGGGCCGGGAGGGGCGTCCGTCGGCATGGTGGACGGAGGAAAGGCGAGACTGACGCTTGCGAGGGATGGGCAGAGCAGTACCGAAAGAGTTGCGAGAGGATCGTCGGTCCCTCATGGAAGGAGACACGCTGAGAGTGTGCATGTACTTGGCAGCCTCAGAGATGGAAGATCGAGTAGCGGGAATCTCCTGGGGAGCGCTGCCATCCTCAGGGCCGGGGATGGCGAGGGACTCGCGGTGGTCAACACCGTTAGCATCGCCGTTTGCGTTAGACATCTTGCGGAGGTGACTGGGAGAGTTGGGGGTAGATTCGTCGTGGGCAGGAGACATTTCTGAAGAGAAAGAGAAGGAAGAGTCGAGGGATTGAGGTTGAAGAAGCTTATGTATAAGAAGAAGAGACAGTCGTTTGGAGGGGGAGGGGTATCAAGTATTGAGTGAACGGACCACAGAAGACTAGACTGCTTGTGCTTGGGTATGAAGATGATGGGAGAGATCGAGATTCAATGGGGCGGGGATCCGTATTTATCTATCTTGCGGGTTCCTTCTGATACCGTCCGGTTCTTTTCTGTCGCGCCTTCCTGCAGAGTGAAAACTCGCCCATCTGTGTTGATATCATCATTGTTGCTTTTTCGTCTGCCTCGTTTGGATGAGACTGGGACTAGGACTAGGAAGGGACTACCAGCCATCCTCTCAAACGGCGCTACCGAAGTGGGACCCTACTCTTTTCTCGGTCGTTCACCGTCAATGCCCGTTTGCGTACGTTTTTGTTATTGTACACGTACAGTATCTGAGGCAGCAAGAGTCAGGATGAAGCATGTAAGGGTACTCGCGGTACTCGTTGTCACATTCGTATCCGTTATCTAACGAGTAAAAATGACAGGGAGACTATACTATAATGGACTAGACACGTTGAATTGAGGCGGTGGCATTGACCGTTTCCGGGACAGCCAGTGTAAAAACCTTCAGTTTGATCTCTCAGGGTCTGTCCGTTCCAAGATACACGCCTCTAGGTCTACCTCGCAGGTAAACAAACTTTCAGCCTTTCCGCGCCAGTCGTCATAGCGGAGGTGACGTGAGGTTGTCGTTTGTGTCAACAAGACTCCGCAGCCCCTCTTAGCAAGTTACACCATTAGACAAGATATGCCTCAGAAGAGTGGTTATTATCGCAGTACTGAACAGGTACTTGCAGCCGTATCTCGACAATTGAGCGGCATGCGGCGGTTGTTCCGAGAAGAGTCCGCTCCCAAGTGGATATGCTCAGTGGACCCCTTCTGTGTTGTGCCTGTTTTTCCACGGGAATTAATCAGTTCAGTGGAGAAGATATCGATAACTGCTGCAGAAATGCATGCCAAGGGTTACCTTTCTGACATCATCCTTGTCTCCACTGCCGAGGACCCTATTTTTTATTCTCTTTCGCGATAAAGACTTGGCTTCTACCTTGTCCGACCGTCTTTCTCACGGTGGATACCGTTACAACTTTTACGGCTAAGGCGGGAAAAAACGTGCTGAAATGTCAAGACGTTTAGGGATCGCCACTGCGGCCCACTGTAGGTGATAAGATTGCTTGGAGGTCTGGTTGGTTGAGCTGCTATTTCCCTGACTCAAGCCTTGTCCACGTCGGTCTGTAGCAGCTCCTGCTAGTTGAAGCATGAACCAGGGGGCAACCTCAGGTACAAACAGTGGACAGTATCAGTACAGTGAGCCCTGTAACTATTTCCATCAAAGGTGAAAATTTTACATTTTTGACTGCCTCACTAAACTATTTTCATCACAGTTTTTCTAGAAGTTTCCCGTATCGGGGACATGACGTCAATGAACCTTCTCTCTGTCGTCTCCTACTCGCCTCGCGCGTCTCGGCGAAAATTAAGCCACCTCATCAAGGGACGAGAAGAGGAGACAGAGTCTACAGTAGTGGACGCCTGGGTAACCTGGGCTAAGGCTGCAAGAGAACGTACCACTCAATCGACTCTCGTACTGAGAATTGCCATTGCCTTGTCATGGATGGATGGCTCGGTAGATAGATGATGTACATACCTCCACCAGTGATTCAAGTTAATTGACTGAGAGATTTTAACTGTTCATCCCTTTAAAACCCGTTCATCTGTGAAATCCCGTCGCCTGCCATTTCTGACCTACACTCATACTCCATCATTCATACCCAACTTTACTCAAACACCATCAAAATGCCCGTTTCTAACCAGACTGTCTTCACCCTCAACAACGGTGTCAAGATGCCCGGTGTGGGCTTTGGCACCTTTGCCAACGAGGGCGCCAAGGGCGAGACCTACAAAGCTGTCATCGCTGCCCTCAAGACTGGCTACCGACACCTCGACTGCGCTTGGTTCTACCTTAACGAGGGTGAGGTTGGTCAGGCCGTGCGTGATTTCCTCGCCGAGGACAACGGTGTCAAGCGTGAGGACATCTTCATCTGCACAAAGGTCTGGAACCACCTCCACGAGCCCGAGGAGGTCAAGTGGTCTTTCGAGAACTCTCTCAAGAACTTCGGCCTTGACTACATTGACCTCTTCCTCGTCCACTGGCCCATCGCCGCTGAGAAGGACGAGGACTACAAGCCCAAGATCGGTGCTGATGGAAAGTACGTCATCAAGAAGGATCTCACTGAGAACCCCGAGCCCACATGGCGCGCCATGGAGGAGATTTATGCTAGCGGCAAGGCCCGTGCCATTGGTGTCTCCAACTGGACCATCGACGGCCTCAAGAAGCTGATGGCCTTCGCTAAGGTCAAGCCCGCCGTTAACCAGATCGAGATTCACCCCTTCCTGCCCAACGAGGAGCTCGTCAAGTTCTGCCTCGAGAACGACATCCTCCCTGCCGCCTACTCTCCCCTTGGTTCCCAGAACCAGGTCCCCACCACTGGTGAGACCGTCCGCTCCAACAAGACCCTCAACGAGGTT
This sequence comes from Fusarium citri, assembly GCA_004367485.1. NCBI lineage: Eukaryota > Fungi > Ascomycota > Sordariomycetes > Hypocreales > Nectriaceae > Fusarium > Fusarium citri. The sequence goes on from QHHH01000062.1 coordinate 149,761, forward strand.
GCTGAGCGCAGCGGCAACACCCTTGCTCAGGTCCTCATCGCCTGGGGTCTGCGCCGCGGCTACGCTGTCCTCCCCAAGAGCTCTACCCCCTCTCGCATTGAGAGCAACTTCCAGATCCCCGACCTGTCCGATGAGGACTTCGAGGCTGTCCAGAGCGTTGCCAAGGGCCGACACACCCGCTTTGTCAACATGAAGGACACCTTCGGCTACAACGTCTGGCCCGAGGAGACCCCTGAGAACGGAACCTCTGTTGTTTAAGGCAGTTTATGAAGTAATGAATGAGATGGATACCCTATGGGATGAAGGAAAATAGGAAGCAATGTGCATTTAGCGTTTATCGCGGAAACAAAAGTTTAGCCTAAGAAGTTATTCCGCTGTTTGTAGAAGTGTGAGCTTAGAATAAGCTGATGAGTTCACATTCAAACAATTGAGTCGTTCCTGCTGCACGTGATGTCGTGATTTTTAATTGAGCCTCAACGACACTCTGCAATTCAACGTCAACATAAGACAAAGACAACGATGGAGATATCTCAGACCGTAAGTCTAATTCTGAGGGTCTTTCTGCGCGTATTCCGAAAATCCATCATCTGTCGAAATTTGTCGCGTTAAGGAATTTGGTGATAGCCTCACTTTTACCATGTCACTTTGGTGCCGTGACCACACAGGAGGAACCACAACACCAGATAAACGACTATGATGGATTTTTGTATGGCATAAGTAGCCTCATAAGTCAGTCAGTGACCTTATGCGCCACGTGTTAAGCAGAAGAAACAATCTCATCCCACGATGCCTCATTAAGTCGTTAACCACACAATGTGGTTTCATGCGACAGTGGCTCAGTTCATAATGAAATGACCGGTACGGATACATAGAAGTTTTCTCAAACCAAGGTGCAATTGATCGGCAACAATGAACATTTATGTCTTGAGCTAAAGGAACTTATTCGCTATGCTCTGACGGAGATGTGTAGGTAAACTTTATTCGACTCTTCACGAGATCTTGGAAATAGAACTTCACTCGCGAGCCCAAATGAATAAATAAAGGTCATCATGTACTGGAGAGCTATAGGACAAAGCTCCGTGGCTACGTTCATGAACCACATGGTCTGCCCCGACTGTTGTGCGAGACCCTAATTTCAAACTTGTACAGTATCCCAATCTTTTCAAGATCGACGGAACAAATCTATCTTCGTTGATAGACCAGAAAGAAGTGGAACGCTCGCCGTGTCGTCAGGAACAACTCCCTTCCAATGAATGTTCTCATCAAAGACGTCTCGACCCGTCGTTGTTAGTACGGTGCGACCCCAGACGCCGATCAAGTTCTAGACTTCACGATGACTTACAGAAGGACCATCGTGACCGAGATAGCCGATTGACAACGTACGATAACGAATCAGGGCCCAATCGGCAGACTTTAATTAATGCCTGTGCTCCCAAGATTACACTTGGGCCAAAGAAGGTAGATCAGTGGGTTGAAGATTACGGTTATGTCTACCATTGGCCAGCTACTTATTTGCCACTATATAGATAGAAACACACAGATGGGACAGCCTTTGCCTCTTCTGGCAGCTTATAATGTGGATGAAACGGGGCTGTTTTGTTGTAGTCTCATCGATGTGGTATGCCTCGTTCGTGGATGCTGCGACATGCTCAACATCTACACTGGCTGCTACTCCTAACCGACAGGCTTTGTAAGAATAATCTCTACACTCTTGATATAATATGCCTATTGGAGAGGTTGTTATAAATGTCTGGCAAGGGTCAATTGTTGAGAACCAACTTTAATAAAGCTCCTGTAGGTTAGCTTACATGGATATACGACTAGCGTTGGGTGAAGGTATATCCAACAAATATCATTTCACAAAGAAAACGTCAGATAATTAAACGTCAAACTTTCGTAAAATCGCTATAGTCAAGCTTACTGTTGCTGAAATATGTTGTACGACCATCGACCATCGCTATAAGCTGTAGTCATTTGAACGCGGAACTACCAAATCGGATGTTATTCCGCACTGGGCGCAATTGACATGGAAGCGGGGGCTCACCTTCAGCTTTCAGTTCTGACTCCTCCTCAACCTTTCACAACAACGGATAGCCGTACCCGCTTCTAGGTAAACGCTATCTGCGACTTTCATATATGGCTGCAGACTCGGGTGACAGAAATGATCCCGGCAGGGACTTATCTGCGGTCGCTATTCCCGGGCCATCCATTGGTGGGGAACATCTCGGTACTCCATTCTTGGACGCCTTGGCCTTAGACACTACCGATGGACTCACCTTTGATATGGAAGGTGACCTCTGGTATGCAGAATTAGGTCAACTGCCAGTCGATATCAATACACCCAACTCAGACCAGAGTCAGAACGCCGTTCATCAACACCAGCCCTACCTTCAACAAGGCCCAGACTTACAGCCGGAGGTACCGACAACCCAAGTGATAGGCTCGTCAACCCAGGTTCTACAGGGCCCTCAAAGCAACAAGATTGACTCTCCAACCCCAAACTCAACATCAACCCACTCTCCAATCAATACACCCTCAACGCTTCCCCCAAAGGTCGGCCACCGCTTCACCCTGGAAGCCCTTCGCTCTCTAAAAGAATGGTTCTCAGCACATGTCGACAATCCTTATCCCACCGAAGAGGAAAAGACTCTCCTTGAACATCAAACAGGCTTGAGTCGGACACAAATTACAAACTGGCTAGCGAATGCGCGAAGACGTCGCATCGTGGCTGACAGTCGCGCGAATGGTAGTGGCCAGACACCCGAAGAGTATACACCCACAAGGTCAGGAACGCCTATTCCGAGGAGGGGCCAGACATGGAGGGACCTTAATCCTATGCAGAGATGGCAGAACTCACCACCGGAGAATGAACCGGCTCTCGTATCAGATATTGCGAGAGCGATGGCTTCAGGAGAATTGGTGTCAACAAGTAAGTTCATCGTCACCCACGACCTTTAACAGGTTACCTGACAAAGGGCAGGAGGCCGAAGAGGAACATTCTCAAGCGATGAGAAGATATCCCGAAGACGTCGCCACAGATCAACAACCAGTAGTCTAGGCACATCGAGAAGTGCGTCAACAGACTCACGTTCATCCAGAGGCTCCATCAGCGGAACCTCATCCCACAGCCGCGGTCGTTCAATACAGAAGATACGACCACAGAAGAACTCACTAACCAAGCCTCGATTCACCTTTCAATGTACATTCTGCACTGAGACGTTCAGAAGGAAGTACGACTGGCAGCGACACGAAAACTCATTGCATCTTCCACTCGAAAGGTGGGAATGCTCACCAAACGGAACGACTGCTATAAATCCTGATACTGGACAAATATGCTGTCTGTTCTGCGGCCATGGCGATCCTAGCGAGACACACTTGGCGAGCCATAATCCCTCTGCATGCCAGGAAAGAGCGTTTAGTAGGAAGGACCATCTCAAACAGCATCTGCGACTTGTACATAACGCTGTACTGACCGACCTTACTACGAAACTGTGGAAGACTACTCAGCCAGACATTGTCTCGCGATGTGGGTTCTGTCAAGCTTCATTGACTACATGGCCTGATAGAGTTGACCATCTGGCGAACCACTTTAAATTAGGCTGTACGATGAGAAGTTGGGTTGGAGATTGGGGCTTTGAAGACTCTGTGCTCAAGACAGTCGAGAACGGAATGCCTCCATGTAAGTAGCAACATCTGCCATGAAGAAACTAACTAATGTTATCAGATTTGGTCGAACTAGAGCGCGGCACACCATTTCCATTTACTGCCAACGGCAGACCACCCGATTCCCCTCGAAGCGCATACGAACTCATCATAATAGAGTTGGCGTACTTTATCCAGAGCTATAACGACACAACGGAGACGCTACCAAGTCATACAACACTGCAGCTTGAAGCATGCCGCATTGTGTTTGGATCCGAAGTTACATTTCCCGAACCCAATCCAGGCTCGCACGGAGGTTCTTCATGGCTCCGAGACCTGCTATTGTCGTCTGGCGAGATCGTTCAACAAGCTCGGTTCGCGCCGATCCGATCGCGGACAGAGAGCCGATTATCGGTGTTGAGGATCAAGGGTAAAAACGCACTGTTCGAAGAGTGTCCACTGGAGGCTCGCCTCCAAACCTTTATGCGTTCTCAGCGAGAAAAGGGCATCCATGCGATATCAGACCATGATCTGCAGAGAGAAGCTGGTCGAATTGTGTTGCAAATGGAGAGTGAACTGCATACGAAGCCTGAGTATGTGGCAAATTGGCTGATCGGATTTCTCAATTATTCGACAAGTTGGATTGGAGAGTTTAGACGACGTGCAGATTCGGTGTTGGCGAGCGGAAGCAAGGAGGCTTTCACAACGAGCAATGGTGCGTTATGGCAAGACCAACCCAGCGCTCAATCACAGCCCAACGCTCTACCATGGACCGGGCAAGCACCATGGCCTGCTGGGAATGACTGGGAACTTGTTGGACATGGCGACTTAGCAGACACTGATATGTCCTGGGTAACAGAGAGGGGTGATAGAAGCAACTCGACACCTGCTGATACATTCCTTCAAGACTTTACATGGCTGTGGTCAGATGACCAGTCGCCGCCTGTTATACCGCAAACAACCGACAGCCCCAATGCGGAAGGACAGTCAACACTCCGGCCGACATGGCTCGGCCCCGGAATCTACGTCCTGAATGATCCGAATCACATTCCATGGTTTGCGCGCGAGATGAAGCGATGGGTGAAAGCAACAATGTCGCCGAACAATCCCATTTGTCATGTCCCGTCGGATGAGGAATTGAGACATCAAGCGCGATGTCTCTTATATAACGAGTAAGGCTCTATTCTCGGGTCTTAAGTGACATGCTTTGCTGACCGTGAATAGCGACGACCCTTGGAACCAGACACCAGCAGACAACCCGCAGTGGCTGGAAATGTTCAAAAAGGACTTAAAACTGTAGTTTTATTGGCAATGTTTATAATGTTTCGACTTAGGGACCGATTCAATTCATAAAATTTTTCTCGCATTGATCAAGTCAAGATGTCTTGGTTTAAAGCTATGGTAGTTATCCCAACCCATACCAAATACCCCTGACCCATGAACAACTTTACCAGAGTCGGATCCTGAATGCTGAAGATAACTTACTTATGGGCAGAATGTTACCCTGGAAGGTAAATAAGACTAAATTGCAACTGGGACTAATACCTCCGGTAACCGTGTTTTCGGAAGTTGCAGACAGGGAGAGGGTGAAGGTAGAGGGGGAGAGAAGGAGGGGAATCGGATCGTGAATGCGTCAGACAAACTACTTACGGGAAGTCTGCCACCCCGAGGGGCTACAATACTGATGACCTCCGAGACCGAGGCCTCCGTTAACAGTGCTTTCGGAAGTCTAACACAGCAGGGAGAAGGGGGAAGGGCGAAGAGGGAGGGGGACAAAGATTGGTGGAGACGAGAGCAAAGAGACTGTCGATAAATGATTAACAGGATATAGTAAATATAGCAAATATAGCGTAGCTTCAAGAGAAACTAAATATCATTCATACACAGGTAAGTAATACAAGAACCATATGCGCGTCTCTAAATCAGGGTACTTATTAATGCAGTGATCAGCACTGGCTGCGCAGTCTTTCTCAACATACTGACCGAGCCTCACCCGCCACGGTAACACACACTGCTTAGCATGGAAAGACGTGAAAGGGGCAAAAGGGCAAAAAGAAAAGGAACCCCCCTTCCGGGATTTGAACCCGGGGCTCTCCTTGTTCTCCTATGTAGTCGGATACAGTACCGGCCCGTGGGCAACGGTCAGAAGGAGTGTGCTAACCACTGCACCAAAGGGGGTTTGCTTTATTGTTACTAGACCTCAGGTCTTGAAGCATTATCTGACTATGGTTGGTCATCAAATCTAGCGTCGAAAGAGGTCGAAGTCTATCCCCAGCTCTTCACCTCTAGGTGCCCGGGGACGTGCCCGACTTGGCTGCAGGCTTGAGGCTCTGTTTCATTTGATCTGATTGAGATCTGGCAACTGCAAAAGTATGTGTATGACTCCCCTTTCTCGATGCCCCTGGAATAACGTGGTGGTGTGCCAAAGAAAACCTTTACCTTACGGGAATTGGGACATAACAATAAAGACTCAAATCTCTTCCTTCCTTTTTCTCCTCAAGCTCACCAATGAATGTATTTGGTAGTTTAAGTTGCATTTCGTCTACGGCCGGTCCAAACTTGCCTAGATATCTAATGATTACTAGGTAGGCTTGAAGATTAAGAATCCCAACAAGCAACCACAGATTGTCGACAGGGCTTTGTCAAGCGCAATGCGACATTCAATCTTCTTTCGGATTTGGATTCCAAGAAGTAATGCTGGATGAATCGGATAGCGAGCATGTTCCCAGCGATGATGAGGACCTTCGAGACCAGAAAGGGCAAGAATCTCGCAACCTGGTTCAAAGCTCCATCCTCCAGTTCTCCAAAGTAGGTGTACCCAACCCGCCGCCAAAGAGGACAACCAGGAAGATGAAATAAGATATATAGGTACCTAGGTAGCTATAGTGGTGATCTATATGCGAAGAAGAAGCAGTAGACTGAGACTTCACGGTCTGTGTAAGAATCACCACCAGTTCACTACACAAGTATTGTCCCCACCCCCCTAAGAGCATAAGAGACAAAATAATTTAGATATTTTATGCTTTCTTAGATTAGCACTTAGATTACCCTATGATAGTACCCAAACTCTAAGGATAGTTCTTCTGTTACTTACTTAGTATCTCTTCGTTGGCCTTCACTATTTGCCAGCTGTCAACCTGCCTGGGCTGCCACTTGGGAAACGAATCGCTACCTGGGTCTACTAGTGACACATATGGTGATAAGATGCCGGGCAATGCATACTTAACAACGCAGCCCGCTATGCCACTGCCTAGTATATTATACTCATGCACAGTACCTCTCTTACCAGCCCCTTACCTACGGACCTTTCAGCAGCTATCTGCGCCAGAGTTAACGTCAATACGTATGACGAAATGACCGCTAAAAGCCTAAGAGACGAAACAATTTAGGCAACTTACGAAAATTTAGGCTACTTTATTTTAGTGGTCTAAGCCTTAGAAGACAATTGTTGTGTTGCCGACCTGTGGTGGATTAAGGCGCCGACGCTGTTGAAAGAAGTGCGACAGTCTTGACAGAAGACAGGGCAGCGGAATCGTGCTACAGTATCATCCTCACGATCCCATTGCTCCACTGGTAGAAGCGGCAAATCGAATTGGGGATTGGGCATACTGTTGGACTCCATGCCATCTTCTGGCGTGATCCAGGATCGGAGTCCGAGGTTGCGGTCAGGCCTCCCTGATGAGTGGTACAGTGATACCGAGCGTAGCTCCTTGACAATACCACTCCATTCAGCTCTGTTCCATTTTCACATGGACATGTTGGTCAATCGGGCGTCGATTGTAACCGTTGTCTGCGGAAGGTCGATGTCTTGGACTGGATCAAAGTTCTCAAACTTGACAATGCCGAACTTCATCACTATGCCATGAGTCTGCTTCTTGCACAGAGAGGCTTTGAACGGGAGACATCTCCAAGGTACCCTGGGTGGCCACCATCGATTTAGTATGTGCAGAGCAATCTCATCTTGACCTGCCTAGGGTCTTTGAGCAATCACTTGCTGGATCTCGTGGCAGATATGATGACATTGCCAGTCGATGTAAATGAGGGTGTTGACTTGAGGCTCGCCAAAACCAGCATCCTCAGAATGCCTGTTCCATCGGGCTCGCATACCCCACAGAGCCATATCTGTTTTTCTGAAGAGCATAACTCAATTCCATCCGATTGCGATGGCCTGAGACCGTGACAATACATGGTACGGGTAGAAGACACGACCACGACCACTCTTGGTAGGTACAGTGCAGCAGTACTCGAAGTCTGAACGGGAAACTATGTACCTCTCGGCGATTTGAAGAAGCCTGAGGTAAATGGCTCGGAGCTCTGTAGGGGAAGGGCGAACTCCTTCTCGGTGACGCAACTTTCGCTCCTTAATTAAGATCCGGTCTTCGAGCACGATAGCAGCAGCATCTTGGTCGCTTCTGAGCTCCACCAAAGCGTCGTCTACCATCTCGGTTCTTTCGCCTGTTCTTAAAACCGATAGGACCTCTCTCTGCTTAGCTTCAGTCCATGTTGACCAATGAGTAGTGCGGGTTTTGTGACCCTCGGCAAGATTGAGATAGGATAAGGTGTGCACCCCATCCCCTTAGGTAGGGGAGTTTAGACTAAATGGACAAAGATTTAGCAGATATTTTGTCTCCTTATGATCACCTAGCCTAAAAATTACACTAAAGGCTTGCGCTCAAGTTAGGCAGCGAGGCAGAGAGTCGATTGCCTGCTGTGGTGAATGTCGCCCTGCCCCACCTTTGATCAATCTCTCAGCCTTTCCTTCCATCCCCCTCCTTTCCTCAACAACATCAAAATGACCCGACCAACAGGAGTGAAGCTCCTCTGTGAGAGCTATGCGTTTGTCGTCCCAAAGACTGCAGCGGAAGAATCTCCTGTCTTGGTGGCACTAGCCGAATCGGCAAACGAAACAGAAGGAATCATCCGTGTCACGGACTTCGATCTTGATGCTGTCAACTGCCTCGTCGAGTTTCTCAAGAATAGAAACTATGAAGTGAACTGCACACTCCTCCCTAGTGTAAAAGCAGCTGGTAAGCAAAGCGTCCTGCTAGGCTGTTGACCCTTGCCTCGCCTCGCCTCAACTGACCCTCTGCAGCTGGAACTGCACAAAAGCCTGCCGACGCACTATTCACTCGGGACTTGCTTATTCGCCATGTGCACATGAGTGGTATGGGACTTCAATACAAGATCCCAAAGCTTTCCGAATTCGCTAGAAAGCAAATCGAGAAAATCCTCTGCAACTACTGGAACGTCGGGGCGTTCCTTAGCGCTGTTCGCGTCGCCCTAGAATACAAGGATGACCACGAATTACATATGACCCTCTTTTCAGCAGCTCGCTCACATCTTTATCAACTGATCGCGACCGATGAGTTCGATCCTTCTTGGGTCCTCCGAAGCTTCAGTAATCACCTTCGAGTGCCCATCTCAAAGGAGAATGGGCCTCAAAGCCCCACTTCGTTCGAGATGGAGGAACTACGAAAGCGAGTATCCGACCTCCGCATTGAGCGAGACGAGCTCGAGCATCGGCTCGGCGAACAGAATGAGCCCTCTCAGCGTGCTGCCGAAGAAAGCAACCTGACCACTGACATCTCTTCTAAAATGAATGAGGTCCGTCGAAAGGTGGCCGAGCTATCTGCTTCGAAGGAGTACCTGCAAGCCGAGAACGCTGCGTTGCGCACACAGGTTGACGGTTTACTCACAAAGTCGGAAGTCACGTCATCTGAACACACGTTACAGCAGCAAATTACACTCCTTACCTCTTCGAAGGAACAGGCAGAAAAGACCGCCGCCGAAGTGCGAGCTCGTGCCGAAGCCACCGAAAATCGACTCCTTTGCTCCCAGGTAGAGGCAAAGAACAGGGTCGCCAAAGCACGAGCACTTGTTGAGGATACCGAAAAGCGCCTTCTTTTCTCCCAGGCGGAGGCAAAGCAGAAGATCGCCGAAGCACAAGCACATGCCGAAGCCATCGAAACGCGACTCCTCGCCTCCCAGGCGGAGGCAGAGAAGGAGGTCGCCGAAGCACGCAATGACGCAGAGGTCACAGCAAACACGCTCGGCCGAATACGCAAAGAGGCCGAGGAGGTACGAAAGAGCCTCGAGACTTCCGAGAGAGAGCACAGAATCGCTGAATCAGAGCGGAACTTGCTTCGGGTACGATGGGCTAAAGAAAAGGCCAAGGTATCCGCATTGTCTCAGGAGATCGATACCCTCAAGTTGACCCTCGACCTGGAGAGAGATACCAAGGACACCATCCCGGTCGCTGTGCGTGATGAGCTAAAACAAGCCCTCGAGGCCGAGCAGTGTGAAGTAAGCAAGCTCAATAGGGAGCTCGAGCAAGCTCGCCAAGCCGTTGCCGATGCTAGACGTTAGGAGGAAGTAGATTGGTGGGGCGGGACATATTAAGCAACGTTTAGGGGGCGCAAATTGGTGATCACAGGTAAGAACCAAGCTGCCACGCAAGATGTATAAGGGTACTAAAGTGTATTTGAGCTATTCTAATAAGTTTACGGGCTGCTTGCCCCAATGTAAATACTAGTTATGTTAAAGACCAAACACAGTCTTATCATTGCCAGCTGCCTTCTTGATGATAACTTCGTCATCGCTGTGATCGTTGTCATCGTCATCATCATCGTCAGAATCTATGACAACGTTCCTTCTGACCAGGCGTCGGGCAGGACTCTTGTTGGTGGGCTTGGGAGCAGCTACAAAGAAGCGGTGGATGGAGGTTTGGACCACGGCGTGAGTCTTCTTGGCAGTCTCCTTGGGCGGCGGGTTGAGGGCACCTGGTTTGAAGTACTGGAGGAGGGAGCTTTGGACCAAGTTGTGAGAGTCATCAGCTGATGCCGCCTTGCGCTTGACAGAGCCCTTGTCGATACTCTGGGGTTGCTTATCGGGATTGTGAACCTTTGAGCCTAATAAATATTAGAAACGCTACTTATTGCTAGTATGAATGAGATGAAAACTTACTACTTGTTGACGTCGCATAAGCGGATGCACCGGCTGGTCGATCTGGACGAGGGGCTTGTCGATCTGGATTACAAGCTGAAAGCTCCTTTAGATCTTCAACGGCGAACTCGATTCTCTTTTGCCAGTATGCGGCCCCAATGACCCTGGTATCCAAGACATGTTGAACCTCAAGAGGCAGGGTATTCCATGGCCTAAGCGTGTTTGGCTAGAATGTGCTCAGTATAATAGGTAGATACTTTACTTACACTTCTCCCACATGCTGGAGTAGAAGGAGTTGGTCATCAAAGCACTTTTGGGCATGCTCATTCAAGACTTCACTTTGATCGCCGAATTCTTGCTTGCAAGCAGAGGCGAGAGTGGCGGTGCTATCCTTGAGCTCGTGGTACTTGCTCAATTCAGACTCCTGTTTGGATTAATGAAGCACAAAGTCGTTGAGGATCTTGTCGATGGAGGCCGCGTTGTCCATGATGGTAGACATTTTAGAGGGTGAAAGAAGGTAGAAGAAGAGTAGGAGGAGTCGGATCTGCATCAATCCCATTCAATTCTGCTACCTACTACATGAGCTTGTTGGCTAGCAGACGTTAGTCTTCGCATGAAGATATAAGAAGGAAGAGTATGACTTACTGGTGTAACACTTGCCGAAGCCGTCTTCCTCATCAGAAGTTGGGAGAGGAAAGTCAATCACGAACGCAAGGTAAGATTCCACATCCGGGGTCCTCAAAGCGAGCAGGTGGGTGTCTATTTCGCTACGTAGACCGAGACTCTTACCACCGAAGAGCGTGCCGTCGCCGTCTAACTTGAGCACGCAAGGCCGCCAGAAGGTACCAGGAAGGTTTAAGTTCGGTACTTTGACCCTCTGAACCTTCTCGACCTTGAGAGCGTTGGTCTTGGTCTTGGTCTTGGGCTTGGCGGCGGAAGAGGAAGAGGCCGCAGATAGAGCGGTCTACTGGCTGGTGCCCTTTGGGCCGGGGTTTGTAGACTGAGACATTTCTCGGCGACGAGGAGAAAAGAGAGAGAAGAGAGAGGAGGAAGAGAAACCAGTCCCTGAAAAGATTCACTAAAGTCAGTCACGTGAAGATCGTCGTATCAAAATGGGCAATAGCATACCTGGATTCTTCCGAACAAAAGGAAAGCCTAAGCTAATGACGACCGGGACCGAGGCCGCCGGTAACCTTCAACCGCAAATCGTCTTGAGATGTAAGCAAAAAAAGAAAATGGGGGATAGCCACAGTCTACCACAAGTGTCGAAAGAGCCTGGGCAAAGGAGAGGACGTCGCTACGCAGAGAAACGTCTTACACGAATGGGCAGACTGAACGCAGGGGGGCGGATAACCGACAAAGAAGAAAGAAGAAAAGGAGAAATCAGAAACCGCGAAAGATTTATTTATACCCCGCACTTGAGGTGACCTAAGGCTCGCATTTTTATCTACCCCGAGCAGCATACAGCCGGCAAAAATGAAGGAGACCTCTTAACCCTACGGGGTACCCAATATAGTGATCCTTATCTAGAGTGTTGTGTTGTTTGTTAAATGCAGTATCTTCAAAGTCTAGAAGAGAAAGGTTTGAGTCAAAGCTAGTTTTTGGCTTGTTCCTAAATAGACTTGACAGTCTTGTAAATAGAGTTATACCCCTGAAGAGACTTTTCTTCCAACTCTTCAAAACTCTGTTCTCTGAATCTCTCCGGGTCAAGCGCTTTAACCCACTTCCCATCCACATCCTTTCCATCAATAACATCTGTCAAAAGCTTCGCCGTACCAGCTGCATGCGTAACCCAAACAGCAACGGCCGTATATAGCCCCTCTACTGACCCAACCTTACCAGCGAGAGGCATGTTATCAGGCGTCATTGAGAAAACACCGTTAAACTTCCTGCCATCCTTGAACTCCTCCGCAGCAGCCGGGGGAAGTAAGCCCGTTGCGAACTTCAGTGGTTGTTTGAACCAATCCACCCAATCTCCGGTAGCAGTCTCCGATGGCTTTTGGCCAATAGGTTGGTGGTCGTAACTTCCAATGCCAAAGTTTGTTCCATGATCACGGGCGTATACGTGATGCTCTGGCCATCGTACGAAAGGGAGCTTGTGAGGCAGAGGATCCCTGGTCTGGCCGTGCATATAAGGATGACCAACTGGGATGACAGGTACAGGGAACCCAAGATCTGAAGTGAGACCTTGGGCCCAGATTCCTGTTGTTAAGATAACTTTGTCGGCGTTGAGTTGCGATGTACTGCCGTTCTCAAGAATCTCAACCCCGTTGATAGAGTTTTGAGAAACGAGGAGCTTCTGGACGTCAGCTTCCACGAAGTTCACTCCATTCTTCTTCGCTTCCTCCTGATACCAAGTCGTGATTTTGACTGCATTCGCCGTACCGTCGTCCGAAAAGAACAGCGCAGATCCCGCACCAGATTCATTTACCAAATCCGGCGCAAGACGATGAGCCTCTTCAATACTCATCATCTTCGCCGGAAGCCCCAACCTTTCCGCATCTTGACATCTGGCTCTCAGTCTCTGAATACCAGCTTCTTCGAAGGCAATTTCTAAACCACCGACTCTATCAAAACCGCCAGGAATATTGACATATTCTGAAACGCTGTCGATGGCGAGTTTGGTCAGGACTTCAGATTCGTTGAATTGGCCAATGAAGCCTGGGGCGATGCCACTTGATCCGAGAAGTGATGTGAAAGATCGGTCGATCAAGGTGATCTTTCTAGGCGTTGGAGATTGGCTGAGGAAGTAAGCTAGGGATGAACCGACTATGCCGGCGCCGACTATAATGACTGATTCTGTTGGTTGAGACATTTTTGTATTGATGAACGAATTTGGCTTTGAGTTGGTACGACATAATCATAGGATATCTGGCTTATGATTATATATGTATAAATTTGGATAGCTGAAGCCCATTCATTGACATGATGGGGCAAGTCAAGGCAAAGGCGCGCCGTTCACCCTAACGTAGCCAATCAAATTGCACAAATACCCTTGAAATCGACGACAACAAGACCCGCATCGTGACAATCCGCGTATAAAACTCCACAATCTTTAACATTTCGGTAAAGGCGCCTAAGCCAATGGCACTATGACCATAAGAGACGAAAGTAATTACTAAGTTTAGTAAAGCTTGGACTAGGTATCCGTAGTCCTCCGGGTACTTATCTCATGGCCAAATATTTCTTGGTAGTGCCAGATGCCCTTCTCGTGGATCTCAAATCACAGGAAAGATATCCAGACATGCCTTAAGCCATAGACCCTGTCAACTCCTTATCACAAGACACGATGAGCTGAGACGTGGCCCTCGGACTTATTGGATCCTGATGTGGTGAGTATCCTCGAAAACAGAAACTAAGACGAATATATCCTAATCAAGAAACCGAATTGGAGTCTCCAACAGGTAAAGACGAGAACGCGAGAGAGTACTCGGTTGTCCACATCTACCATTGGTAGAAATGCGGTCTTATGTCAGATTCGTGCTTACTCAGTACCTCATGGGGTATAACCATATCTCATGGGAAAGATAAATGTCAGATTATCGACGGGTATATAACCTCGCTCTAAGTTTTATTTAAATCTATCGAAAGTCTCTCAAAATATCATCGTCTCATCTGAAAATAAACATTATTTGCCATCATCACAGACAGCCACAATGTCCACCGATATCAAACAAAACATCGAGACAACCGTCAAGAGCTATGTAGCCTCCTTCATCGACGCAAGAGAAGCAAATGATCCCAAAATCACCAACCGTGACACAACACCCGACTGTCTCCGCAGCATGCTTCCATCCCCTCTTGGCGGCGGCGGTACGATGCCCAACGAAGCCTACGAAGCAATCTTTGCTCAGGGTCTGAAGGCTGGTGGAATGCACGCCAATGATATTACTGACTTGGTCATTGATGTCGACGCTCGCAAGGCAGCTGTTACTACCGTAGCGAAGTTGGTTATGGCAGGTGAAGATATCAGTTTGGACTTTTCGTGGTTCTTGCACTTGAATGAGGATGGAACTAAGATCAAGAGGATTGTTGAGTTTGTTGATTCTTTGACTTTTACTGGGTTGCAGAAGAAGATGGCTGGAGCTGCTGAGAAGAGCGAGTAGATGAAAGGGCATGTTACTGTTATGATATTCTTTTCATCTGGCTCTTGACAATGTTCCCTCGTTCCATGCGATCTAAATAGCTAGGTCGAATCTATGATTGATTCCCATCAGGCTTCTTATAAAGAACCTCAGTCGGTAACACTGATCATTCTTCCTTCTTATTGATACCCTTCTGATTCTCTAGCATCCATCCCACAGCCACGGCCACGGCAGTATCATGATCCGAAGTTGGGTCGAACATAAGCCTCTCCCTGGCCTTTTGGATGATATGGGTATGGTCATACAAGCAATACTCCACCGACATTCTTCTCAACTCAACCGGTGGTTTGGCTCTTCCGAAACTGAAGATAAAAAAGAGCCACTCGGCCAGGAATGAAGCAACAATCATCACCCAGCCAGGTAACACGATGATCTCCTCCGAGACGTCCTTTCCACGTACTGCTTCCCATATGACGCGGACGTGATGCCAAAACGGCACTGGTCTACCGTCGGAAATATTGAAGGCTTCGCCCTCGACTTTTCCCGCTGCTCGACTCGGATCGAGAAGTGCTTTCGCTGCTAGGGTATGCGCTATAGCGAAGTTCTTTGCAGAGATAACTTCCACTTGATTCTTCCCTTTGCCGATTTGGATGAGTGGACCGTTTCCAGCAGCCATATTGACAGCTTCAACCATGCCTTGCACTTGTCTCTCCCCGTAAGCATGACCAGGTCTCAACACGACAGTCTTAAGATTAGAACCATTTGCTTGACGAACGATACGATCTCCTATAGCCTTTGTGCGATTATACTCATTCGATCGGTCTGATTCAGACCAAAGAGGAAATGTCTCGTCCGCGTTGGTATGTGGAGGATCGGCATACACATCCATGCTCGAAGTGAAGACGAAAGCTCGCACAGAATCACTTTCAGCCGCTAGGTTGAGAAGAATCTCGGTTCCTTTGACGTTTGTCTCGTAGAACTCGGGTTCACGCCATGCTGGAAGCGCTACTATCGGCGACGCACAGTGGAAAATCACGCTGGGTTTGAGTTCGTGACGTTGCGGTCGAGGACTGCTACCATTCCAGTATGGTCATCTTCTACAAGATGTTGAACGAGATGATAGCCGAGAAATCCCGTGCCGCCTACGACGAGGGCTGCTTCAATGCGCGTCTTGGACGACATCACGGTCAAGATATGAAGAAGGTTGTGTTGAAAAAGGGCGAAAGTTAATTTTGCTAGTCTGAGGGTCATGGCGGAGTACTGTCTCAGTTGTTTGCTGATCAACGAATCTTGTGTTACATTGTCGTCATCTATTCTTGGGTGATTTACTTCACTCGACCAGAATCAATAGAGAAGTTTCCATCTTGAGATCCCAACGGATTAGATCGAATCTTCTTTTCCTCCCCCGGGTTACTTGCGTCGCAATATCCTCAGTTTCCTACGATTATCTCGGGCCTGTCTACCTCAACTTAGCGTCTTTGGGTATCCTGTATTCCCCCCACCTACTGTAGTTATCATCGGATATCATGGAAGTGAATCCTTCGGTAAGTGAGTCACCATTGAAGAAAGATATAAGTTCCTCTAAATATATTTTTCCTACAACCCTTTTTGCCTTGTCCCTCTCCCCGGACCAAATCACCCTGGAGAATCACATCCCTACCGCGATTGGTGTGTTCGTTTAGACAGCATATCCACTGCTGACCGCTATACCCTCTTTGTCTTAGCGAACCTCACCCCTGTAACGGAGATTGAGCTTACCTGGAGTCTTGATTTGTCTTTCACCTCTGCCTTTGCACATCGCTTGAGACATCTCGTATGGACAGACACATTATTTGCCCTCCACCATGACGCGAGTAAATCCAGGAGAAAGAAAGAGGGCACGTACATCCAAAGTTAAGACGGGCTGTGGGACTTGCAAGTGGGTTGATTTTGCAGTGGCTGTGTGAGACGAGATTGCTAATTCACTTACAGGAGTGAGTATCAAATCGACGATTCGATGAAGTACTGGATTCTGACCAGTAGCAGTTCGACGAGTGAAGTGCGACGAGGCACGTCCCGCGTGCCAACGATGTTAGTTCGCTCTATCCGTACCCTGACGCTATCTTGATTCGCTAATCTTGTTCAGGTACGTCAACCGGTCGGAAATGTGACGGTTACCAGCCGGTACCTTCACCACTCACGCCTGAATCCTCTCCCCGATCCATCATCACAACATATTCGAATAGTGTCGAGGCCGAGTCTTTCCAATTCTTCATTGAAAAGACCCTTGAAAACTTCCAAACCTTCTTCACCGATGATCTGTGGAGTACTAGGATCTTGCAAGTGGCGCAAGAGGAAGATTGCATCAAGAATGGAGTAGTTGCATTGTCCCACTTTCATCGACATTATCTCACCCATCAGCAATGGCGAAGAATTGAATCGGTACCTGCGTTGAAGCATTATAACCTTGCCATCACCGAATTACTTGCCCCGTCGCCGGATAGTTCATCTCGGGGGCATGTCCTTATTATCTCGTGTCTGATATTTATCTGCATAGAGGTAAGTTTACCGTCAATCAGCCTACATTATCCACACTAATTCACTGAAGCTCCTCCAAGGAAAGACGGACTCGGCTAGCGGTCTTTTCAAGTATGGCTGTAAAATGATTCAACAACACAGGAGCCTGTCATCCAAAGACAAACCTGATACAAACCCATACTCTGACACGGAGGAGACTTTCAAACTTGCCGAAGCATGCTTCAAACGGATCGCTGTGCAGTTTCTAACAGTAGGTTCCCCGTGATGGTTGGCTTGGACTACATTAACGAAACAATAGCTCATTTCCGATATGGACCCCAGTCTGTGGTTCCTATACTACAATACCTTCGGTAGCAGCCTCACATTCCACAAAGGTTCTTTTACCTCGCTCATTGATGCCCGTGAGGCATTGCTTGAATTACTGGTCGAGCAGGCAACTCCGGGTCTGAAAGGCAAATCAGCTCGTGATATCATGGCCCATGCAGCTAAAGTGAATCGTTGGGGCGAACTATTCGACGCCCTTCTTTCCCGCCTGGACGATAGAGAAGGACTGTCAAGCAATACCGAGAAACGATCGATTGCCTTATTGCAGCTTCACCGCAGATATCTAGAGATAAACGTGGCCAAATACACCCTTGGACAAGGTGATCCATGTTTTTGGGACAACTTTACACCCGAATTCGAAGAGATCGTCAACTACTCTGCCGCTGCCGCTGGCCTTGATCAAGACTGCAAAAGACAAAATCGGTCTTCAGAATCTTCGCCAGAAGCATGCTTTCACATAGATCTCGGCTTTACGTCAGTCTTGATAGCCGTCATCGCGAGATGCCGCGATCCATTCATTCGAAGAAGAGCTCTTGCAGTGATGCTAGCAGAGCGTGTTCAAGAAGGTGTCTTCAACGCGTCCCAATCGGCGAAGGTAGCTGCGAGGGTGATGGAGCTTGAAGAGTCGAGGAGCGGAAAGGTGGTGAGTTCTAGCAGTGACATACCGCAGGAAGCAAGGGTGAGAACGATACGGGTGCATTTTTCAGGTGGCGACGACGAGAAAGTTAGAATTGTATATGGGTTTGACCAAGGTTATTTTGAAGAGGAACAGAGTATGGCCGAATAGACGACCTGGACAACTTACCCTAGAAGTCCCGTTCAAAGAGCGCTATCAGTTGAATATTTGCCCTTGAAACCTAGGTATTGGCGAATCTTTGATTTCTTATGCATTAATTACGAAAAATAAATATCTGAAGAAGTAGGAAAATGGTAATGAATCTGCCTCTCCAAAGTTATTCATCAAATACCTGATTGCTTGGAAGTTTTGCTAAGAAGCTATTTTTCTTGATAACAGTCAGCGACCTGCTGAATCAGTGGTCTTACGAACAATTATCGGCGAGTCCGTCTTACTACAACCAAGCATTGGAATATTGAAGGAGTCGATGTAACATAAAATGTATGTTTGTCGAATCGAATTTTGCTGCGAGGTAACAAAGCCAAGATTTTGGTTGATCAAAAATGATTCATTTTCCATTGTTGGTTAGACTATCAAGCCACAAGGGGAGTTAGTGGCTTGTCATCACCGTAAAGAGGAATCGACTCATACCTGTTACATCAAACCTCAACGTTTCGAGAAAAAGAAACTTGACATAAATATCAGGGCCTTTGCTCCTTATTCCCAAATGTTCTTTTATCACCACACTCAGATTTATCCTTTCTTAGAACGATTTAAACTATGGAATTCCCTTTACCTCAGAAGGCCACTGGCCTTCGTGAAATCGACCCTTCACTTCTGGATCTCCGAAGTGACCAAGAGATCATGGCCCAACTCAAGACATTTCAACCAGTTACTTCAGAGAAAAATGTTTGGGCAGTTTGGGACAGAGGCTTCGATTACATGTATCCCACACACCAACAAACAGTCCTCAACTGGGTTCGTCGTCTCGGCCCAACCTGGACCGTCCGTCTAATCGACTTTGCCGATGGCTCGCCCAACAACATCTACAACTACGTCAACAAAGATTGGTTTCCAGAATGCTTTGTCAACAAGACTATGGATGGAAAGCACGCCCCTCAACACGCCGCAGATTTAGCGCGTCTCCCGCTTATTTACGAACATGGTGGAGTTTGGATGGACGTGTCCAATATGCTGCATATACATCTTGATACTCTATTCTGGGATCATCTCTCATCACCCGACACACCATACGAAATGGCCGCATGGATCATCACAGGTCAGATCAGGAATAAATGGGGGGACTTTGGAAATTATTTTTTCGCAGCGCGCAAACACTGTGAATTTATCAAGAACTGGCACAACAGCTACAGAGAGCTCTGGAAAGGTCGAACGAACGTTGATGGTTTTCATAAACATTCCCTGATCCAAGAGATCGGTCTCGCTGAAGCTATGAGAGATCCTAAGCACGAGGAGCAGATTTACTGGATGACGGATTACGTCGCGCAAATGGTTCTAGGGGATCGAACACGCAACCTCGTTGATGTCAAGACTGGTTGGAACGGCCGCGAATTCTGGGAGAACAAAGTCTTTATGGTTGAGGGAATCAAGAATGGAATTCTTGGTGCTTTGAAGACCAACCTCTGCGGACAGAAGCAAATCGACCTTTTCACAACGCCTCTTGACGAGCCTGATTCCACCAAACGAGACGAAGCTGAAGAATTTGTGCTAGAGATGCTGGAGAAAAGCCATATGTACAAGGTTTACCACAACTCAATGGCAGGTAACCCAGCTTTGGGCGATCTTATCAAGAAGAAGGAGAACAGCGATGCTACGTTCCGACCTGGGACTTTCGGTGAGCTTTATCGATATGGGACTGTTCATTGGGAACCCACTCGGGAGGTTGAGAGGTTGAAGCCTCAGAGGAATGGTGATGAGTTGATATATGGGACGCCGACGAGGACTGCGGCGTCTATGAGGAATTAGATCGGCTGACTGGGGAGGGCGATCAAACTCTTTCTCGCGACATTGGTGACCGGACCCCTGGTAGAAAGAATGGGTAAATAATAGACTATTTAGACAATTGTGGGAACATAGTAATGAAGCCTTTTATTCTCTTCTTATAGACTCTTGGGTGTTATATAGAATCGGTCAAATGTAGAAATGCCTTGAGCAGAAGGCGACTTCGCACAGGTAGTAACAAATAGATAAAATTGGCAAAAACAATTATTGCATGAGAAAAATCTGACATGTGCTTTGAGTAAAGACTTGAGCTTATGGTAAACAGCAGTGCGCAATGGGTTTGTCAATTCCCACACCTCGTAATCCTCACTCTTACAGCTCGAATCCCCCAGAATTTCACGTGCACCTAAAGCGCTGTACTACTGTCAATCAATCTCTTAACAACAATCGGCGACATCCAATCGTATAAGATCAAACTTCCCGAAAGCACCGACGGGCTTGCCCTGCATTAGTAGTGACATTCCCCCCGCATTCAAGCTTAAAGCTGGATCGGCCACCAGGTTACGTCCTGCGTCAATGGATGAATAGGTACACTATACATGACGGTAATATTGAGGTCAGGACGTAGCGCATCAATTGAGAAGAAGCCGCTCACCTTGCAATGCATGAAGGACATCGCCGGTCTCCGAAGAGTACGACCATCAACAGCAAGACGACGCAAAGCATACCATATCAAGGCATAGCCAAGATAATCCCAACTGAGGCGCACTGTCAAACCAGGTTGTCGGGTCCGCGTACCTACCGTAATTTCACCATTTTGACTATCGAGCCTTCTTGATGAAGAAGCGGTCAATTGTGTATGTGGTATTCGCTGGCAGATGCATGATGCAGCCGATCGCGCCCAAACAGGATGGTCCCTTGTTTCCCCTCACCACATTACCAGTGGCCCAAACTTATCCCAATCCAGGCTGGGAGAAAACAAAAACATCGCAAGGTGGAAAATTCATCATCAATGATTACACCAGTGGATGCGTGCGACACAGAGCCTCAAGCGGGCTCTGGCTCGCTCGCCCCCAAGTTTGCTCTTCCATTCTTTCCCTTCCTTGATGAGCCAACAGCCATTCACCGACTTCTATGCTCGCAACAGTCCGCGAACCTATCGACAAATCTGGTAGTAGTATAGCGAGGCAGGTCATCCCGTGTACGACGACAAACTGTTTGACGGCAGGCCAACTAACCGTCGGATGACACAGGCATCTCAAACACTTCGCGACCCTCCCATCATCTGTCTGCGAACGGTCCAACCCACACCGAGTCGACACCTCCTGGCGCCCAACCCCGATTGCCTGTCAGCCCTGGGACAAGGGAACATCAGAAGCCCATCGCACCTCCCAAGATAGACCATCAAGAGAACTACCGACGGCCAATCGAGGCTATCATCGATACCGACACGAGCGACTTCCCTTGTCTGCCCAGCGACGGGCGCAATAGGCTGTCCACGACTGGTGATAATGCGAGGTGCTAGACGCAGTCGCCCAAGCAATTCGTTCCTCTGCGTCATTGCAGATCAATGCTCAGATGATGCCCATTGCGACAAGTCATTCCCTACCATCGAAAAGCACAAGTTAGTCAGACCTCTTGGTCATCGAAGTGTGTCAGTACTGACAGTACCGCCAGTGAACATCTAAAACGCTGCCATTCATCAGACTTTTGGTGTTTGAAGTGTCTGCACAAGTTCAATTGCTCTTTACCCGCAGGACCCCTTAGACTCGCCAAGAAGGAGCACGACAAGACGCAATGCCCAGGCAAACCTTCACAAGAGAACCAACAGCTCTGGAACAGCACATGGATCATGACTCCAGAACAGTACGGTCGCTTCAAAGATCGAGGATGGAAAAAGACTCATGTGTCCAATGAAGTGTTTCTAGGTCTCGAAAAGGATTCCGTGCCACAGACGAGCTGGAGGAGAATTCGTGAGACTATCTTCCCTGGGTCTGATGATGCTGCGATAGAAAGAAGAAGATCTGAACTGGCGGCATCTCGCCACACTGAAGATATCTTATCCATATTGGCCCAAGTCGAAAACCGACCATCGACCGTTATGCCACAACTTCTATTCGACACTCCGGTCTTTGGCACGGATGCGATGCAACTAGCACGGCCAGACAACATACTTCAGTCTTTGTACACAGAAGAATCTCAAATGTCGACCATCTTTTCTGAGGAGACCCATCTTGAGACTCACCCCTCATCGCGCGTATGGTCACACTCTGGAGGCGACGAACAACATCAGCTCTATCGTGCTGAGCTTGACAGACCTCCAACCGTTGATCCTTCTTTCCTACAGAAGCCCGAAGAGCGTGATGGACACCAGACCTCGGAGCCTGTGGCGAGCGCCGAATACGCCATGGATCCAATCCCACCAGAGGTCCTTTGGCACTTCAGTCTTTCTCAACAGCAAGAAGGAACGCGCAAATAAACGTGTGTAGTGTTTGGATTGGAGTTCACATTGGGTTGTCATGTGAATCAACACAGGCGTTGGATGGTGACGATATCTTCTGAAATTGTGACGAGATTGATGGAAAAAGAATGGACCCAGACCTGGATTATCTTTTATATATATAGTTTGTATTGTCAGATCGCTGCCTTAGGTGTAATGTTATTTTCAGTTTACGATCGATTGGTCATCGTTGCCTTGAGGCCAGCTTTGTGATTTGGGCTGAAACTACGGATAGGATGACAACGACGCAACTTGTGCTTGAAATGAAACATGGCGCAGCAAGGGTCTGCTTGATAGATAACAAGGATCATTGACCACGCTTGCCTGCCTGTGAAGAGATAGGCATTTTGACTCGGTACTCGATCAGCGCTGAGCGATGTCATTTGCACGCCCTTCCCCGCAGGCTACGGGAAGTTTTCCGAGCGTGGCATCTGCCGTGAATATCAACATAGCTGCGGAGAAGAATCCCCAAATAACGCAGTTACCCATCTGCATCCTTAACTCTTGCTAAAGTCCATTCAGAAGTTCAAGTTCTCGTCGTACCTTCATCCTAGTCAATCACTATGGCATCTAATGAAAAGTTCGTCGTCTTCGATATCGTCGGTACTGTCGTGGGTTACGACAAACTCGTCGAAGCACTTGACAAACAATTGGGCGAGAAGCTCCGCGCAGAGAATGTCAAGCCATCTCTACTTATCAATCTCTGGATAGAAGCCTCTGAGAGAGAGTACACATATCTCAGCATGACAAACCGCTACGTTGAATTCGACAAGCTCTTCTCTTCCCTCTTCTATCGCATGCTTTGGCTATCCGGCATCGAAGAGCCGCGCAGCTTTGCATCCGACGCGGATATCGAGAAGATCACGCAGGGATATCTTGCCCTTGAGCCCCGACCTGATGTCAAGGAGTGCTTTGAGAAGCTGCGAGGTGCTGGGTTTACGGTCAGAGGTCTCACAGCTGGGGATTATGACCGTGTGCTAGGGTATTTTACAAAGGCAGGGATCGAGTTTCCCAAGGAGCACCTCATCTCGTGTGACTCATTTGGTGTAGGAAAGCCGGATCTGAAAGCTTATGCTTCTACGTATGCTGAGCTCAAGGGGGCAAAAGAGCTTTGGTTTGCGGCTGCGCATATGTGGGATGTCTCTGCTGCGAAGCAGATTGGGTAAGTCTGAAAAATGTCATGGTTATTCGTTCGCTAATGGCATAATGTAGATTTAAGTCCGCATATTGCTCTGTGCTCGAGAAGGAAGCCTGTGTAGATATCTTTGGCGAGATGGACGTTATGTCAGATAGCCTATCCGAGATGGCTGATAAGATTATCCAGTCGTCTTCATAGACGAAAGAAGATGAGACGTTCCGCCTATAGTCAATGAAGACGTATTCTCGAGTTTTTCCACTTTACACAAGCTACCACGCCGCTTGTGACACATTCTATCACATCTGTTGACAATAGGCAGGTCCTTGACCTTTTCCTCGTCAACAGAAGCTGGCCAATAGTAAGCTTCAAATTCACAAAGGGCCTTGTGCATTCTTGTTGATCGACGTTTTCGTCCAACAATGGAGTGGGTGTCCAACAATAGCACGCTGGATGTTGGGAATTCGATTATTCAGGGTGCGGAGAAACAAGGCATTGTGTCTGTCACATATGAAACAAAAGCTAATCAAATCATTAGAATACTGTTGACTCGGGTTTAAAGTTAGCGAGTATTCGATCGTCACATATCTGGCACTTTGCATTCCAACCCCTGCAAAGCTGTCTGAGACACCTCGCCTTCCATTTAACTTTGCCAAGCGAATTGCCGAGTGGAAAGAATTGCCATTGGACTCCAGCTGGTCCAGAACGGGCTTGGAAATTCAGGGCGAGACTTTCGAGGGAGGATCGTCGCGTGATGGGACTGGTTTTATCAACTTGAAGCGAGCACAACCGAACGTTCCCGTTTGCGACCGCCAAGCGACCAGGAAACCAGGCACGAGTCGAAGTCCACCAAGTGGCGTTTGTGGCCCCTTGCGGCTAAGAACAATTGAAAGGCAGAGTGCATGCCAGGCGCCATGCTTCTTGCTTCCCGGCAGCCTCCCTGCGGAAGCGGAGTTAGAGTTGTTAAACGAAACAACGAAGGAAAACTTGGAAATCTCAAAGGAGCTTGGAATTTCATTATGAGCCCTTTCCACCCTAACCACACAATGGTGTTGTATGTTACAATGCCGCGGCCCGCTGTCTTGTTTCTAGTTCCATTCCTTATCCTCAAGCTGAATCAGACAGCGTGGGTTTAGGCCTAGGTCAACGAGCAGCTACAGGCGGCATACCATTCATCTCGATCCGCTTTGAAGATGGGGCTAGGCTGACAACCTTAATCCTATTGACGCGACATGGCCAGCCTGGCTTATCGCTAATCAAGATAATCATCAAGGATGGAGCGTTTCAGGTGGGTCAGGACGAAGGTTGCACGCGGTGACTCAAGCTTAAATTAACCTTTTGCTAGGAACCGAGGGGC
The DNA here is from genome assembly GCA_004367485.1 of Fusarium citri. Taxonomy (NCBI): domain Eukaryota; kingdom Fungi; phylum Ascomycota; class Sordariomycetes; order Hypocreales; family Nectriaceae; genus Fusarium; species Fusarium citri. The sequence goes on from QHHH01000062.1 coordinate 174,841, forward strand.
TAATGGAGTCTCTCGGGACGTTCGTTCTAGGACGTGGAGCTTGGAAGATCATCATGGTTTTATCGAGAGGCCAATGCCAAGTGTCAAAGATCAACGGACCGTGTTCTACGTTGGCAACGTCTTCCATGATCTGCAAAAATAGGATTATCGGAATATTTACCGGAGGCCTCAGACATTGATATTTCATCGAGTATCACATCAAGTATCACAGAGGTGTTTGCTGACTTAGAGGTATAGCCCTCTAGTCTAGCAGGAAGACTTGCAGTTAGGCAAGTACTTGTCGCAAAAGCTAGAATGGCCAAACACGTTCCTGATCAAGCCACAGGAGGACAAAAGCAAGATATCGAAATTCAACATCAGACGACTTTTCTCTTTGTCTCCCTAGACATTGGCATTTGAGGCTTGGGTTTGTCTCACTTGTGTGTCTTGATAGAAATGTGGTGGCGTTGGGGTCTGGACTGAACACGATGTGCTTCAGCCATTCCACGATATCAGCAGAGTATATATAGATTCTACTCAGCACGCCGAATATCGATTAAAAGCAACAAGCAGTCTCATTATTCATTCAAAAAAGCTACCTTGTACAAGTTACACTCGCGCAACTGTTGGATCCTCAACGCCCAAGATCCACTATCTCAGAATGCCCTCTCTCAAACTTCTCGCCCTCACAAACCTAGTAGCTCAAATCGCTGCTCATGGCCATGTCGACTGGATTATAACGGACGGTGTAGCTTATCGAGGCTATGATGCCCCGGCCTTCAACTGGGTTAGTATTTCTCTATTCTTTCAGACCTACTATGCCGGTCGAACTAAGCTAACAACGATGACCAGAATCCTAGCCAGTTTCCAGTGGCTGGATGGATTACAGGCGCTACAGATAATGGTTATGTCGAGCCGAATAGCTTCACAGACCCTGATATCATCTGTCACAGGGCTGCTCGAAACGCCAGAGGCCATATCGCCGTGTCTGCTGGTGATAGAATCAACCTCCAGTGGAACACATGGCCTGAATCCCACAAAGGCCCTGTTATCGACTACCTGGCAAAGTGTCCAGGTAACTGTCAAAACGTGGATAAGACTGACCTTGAGTTCTTCAAGATCAGCGCTGAGGGTCTCATCGACATGTCCATGAACAGCGGCTATTGGGCTTCTGATGTCCTCATTGGTAACGGCAACTCCTGGACCGTTCAGATTCCTTCGGATTTGGCTTCGGGCAACTATGTTCTGCGTCATGAGATCATCGCTCTTCATGGATCGGGTCAACCGAATGGTGCTCAAAACTATCCTCAGTGTTTCAACATCAAGGTTACAGGCGGTGGAGACTTGGCTCCTGAGGGCGTCAAGGGCACAAAGCTGTACAAGGCTGACGATCCTGGTATCCTGTTCAACTTGTACACGACTCCCCTATCATATAAGATCCCTGGGCCTACACTGGTATCAGGCCTTCCTTCAACAGTTCGGCAAAGAGTCACAAGTGCCACAGCAACCTCCAGCGCTACAATTCCAGGCCAGGAACCTACATCGTCTTCCTCGCCTTCCTCCTCAAAAACTACAACAACAACATCAAGTCATTCCAACTCGACAACCTCTTCTACTACCTCTAGCAGCAAGGAGACAACACTCAAGACTACAACTACGAGCCGGTCGTCTACTTCAAGCACTTCTCAAGAAGACTCTGAGCCAACTGGTGATATCATGTGCGGACCCGTACACGGACAAGCGAAATACGCTCAGTGTGGTGGAAAGAATTACGTTGGACCTACAGTTTGTGCCTGGGGTGCTACTTGTAAATACGTTAACGATTACTACTGGCAATGTTTATAGGATGATGATAGATATGTTTTCTCAGCTTGTTGTTTAATTTTGCTGTCGCCTATCCTATGTCCGCCGGGTTGTTCTTTTACTATCTGCGTCTTTGCTAATCAAACAACTCTACAATGCTCTTTTATCCCAATAAATCTAATAAATTAAATGAATTAAATCTCTTACCCTTCATTTCGTCTACACATTATCTTGGCAGTGTTGGTATATCAGGATCGGTGACATAATGCAAGGATAAGAGTTTTCGGCTACCGGCATTTTGGGACAGGAAATGTTGGAACAGAAACTTAAAATGAAGTTCTAAACCTTTTCTATTAGTCAAGTATTTATGTTTACAGTAAAGCTTGCTGGTAGATGAATCATCGACGTCATTGTCGTAGTGCTATTCTTTCTGATGTCGGTATCTCCGCGGCCCGTAAGTTCCGAGAATATCGACGACAATCCTGCTCTTTATGATTATTTCAACGACATACCCAGGCCAATTCACCATTAACATCAGTATTACATCTCACCTGTCGTCGTCATGCCTCACAATATACCTTGGACGGTCAGAATTCAACCTCATCCTGGCTCGACCGCCGATGAAATTCGCAACGAGCCAAACTGGACAGCAGGTCACCAGCATCGAGTTGGCTTTCGAGATCGCAATGATAGACTTCCTGGAATCACCCATCAGTATGATGAGTCGCACAGTGAGGATATCAAGCAAGAAAAAGAAAGGTATCGCAAGTTGAAGAACAAGGCCAAGAGCGGGGAGTTGGTCAATTTCCGTGACATCATTGAGAATCAAGAGGTAGAAATTCTCTTATTGATCATAGCAGCAAGAGACTAATCGATTATTCCTAGGACTTCCATCTAAGATATCCTCAGAATCGCTCGCTTGGGTGGAGATATGTACTTAACGCAACTGAAGACTGGGTTAAGAACAAAGAGCCTTGGCCTGCCAACTTGAAGAAAAAGGAAGACAAGAAGCGTGAGGAAAAGAAAGATCAAAAACAAGGCGAAGAAGCAGAATACCAGGCAGACGGTACTACCGACCAAGAACATCAGTGGAAAAGGCCCACAGATAAAGACAAGCACCACGACGCCTATGCTAAGGGCAAAACCCACAAAGGAACAGATCGTGACGAAACGCCTGAAGAAAAGAAGCAGTCCAAGCTTTCGGAAAAGTACACACCAGCAGAAATAGCACTGCTCAGAGCTCTTCAACACGAAAAAGAGTACATACACCAGCTGAAAGAGAACGACGGGAAACGAAAGTCTCCTCAAGAAAGCAACATCACCCAGGTCTCCATCGATGAGCAGGACCAGTTCAGTCCAGATAACTGGCTGCCACGGTCTTCCGACCTTATTCGCCTGACAGGCAAGCACCCCATGAATGCGGAGCCTGATTTGACGCGACTATACGAAGCCGGTCTGATCACGCCCAACTCTCTTCACTATGTCCGAAACCATGGTCCGGTTCCAAGGATTCTTTGGGAATTCCATGAGTTAGAGATTACGTATGAAGGGAATACACAGACCCTTTCGATGGATGATCTGAAGACTTTCGATGCTATCAACATTCCTGTTGCGCTTGCATGCGACGGAAACCGTCGGAAAGAGCTCAATATGATAAAGAAAAGCAAAGGTTTTAGCTGGGGTGCTGGCGCGACAAGCTGCGCTTATTGGAAGGGCCCTCTTCTGAGAGACGTTCTTCTTGCGAATGGCGTACCTGAAACCCTCAGTGGTAAGCGGTACTGGGTCAATTTCGAAGGCGCAGACGAGCTTAGTGAGGGAAAGTACGCGACCTGTATCCCGTTTGAGTATGCTATGGCGCCCACTAATGATGTGATCCTGGCTTACGAGATGAACGACGTCCCTCTTCCGCCGGATCATGGCTATCCTGTTCGTGTTATCATCCCCGGATACGTGGGCGGTAGGAACGTTAAGTGGCTAAAGAAGATTTGGATCAGCGACGTGGAGAACGATTCTTATTATCACATTTGGGATAACAGAGTACTGCCATCGTTCGTGACGGAGAAGGATGGTCCATTTGCAGAGACACTTTTCCATCACCCAGATACCGCCTGCAACGAACAGAATCTAAACTCAGTTATCGTTAGACCAGCCCAGGGCGAGACAATCCCACTCGATAAGGCCAAGAAGGGTGAAAGCTACAGGATTGAAGGTTATGCTTACGATGGTGGAGGCCATGAAGTACAAAGAGTCGAGGTCAGTCTTGACGACGGACAGACTTGGCTTTACTGTATACGCAAGTTCCCTGAATATCCCATCCGCCATGGAAACAAGTTTTGGACATGGCTTCATTGGCATGTCGACATCGAGCTATCTCATCTGGTCCGTGCCAAGAGTATTCTTTGTCGATGCTTCAACGTCTTTAAGAACACACAGCCTAGAGAGCCAAGTTGGAATGTCATGGGGATGATGAACAACTGCTGGTATACCTTGTATCCTGAAATCACCGAGACTGAGGACTCAGACACTGCCGCCATCCTCTTCAGGCACCCTGTAGAGCCTGGAACTAAGGATGGCGGCTGGATGAACCCAAGCGTCGAAAACAGAATTGCGGAGGTTAAGCAGCAAGCTGGAACACCCCAGAAGGAGTTTACGAGGGAAGAGATCGAGAAGCATAACACTCAAGATGATTGCTGGCTCGTTGTGGACAATAAGGTATATGATGTGACCTCGGTGCTCGATTGGCACCCTGGTGGCGCTGCTGCGATACTCGGTCATGCTGGAAAGGTTCACCAGCAGACTAGTGATGAGTTTGCTAGTATCCACGACGATTACGCATATAAGAAGCTAAAAGGTACGTTGGAATCCCATGCGTTGTCTGTAACACGATTAACAGATTGTGAAAGAATGTGCCCTCGGAGTTGTGACCGACAAAGCTGCCAACTTTATCAAGCAGACTGCTGAAGCTGCTGCCAAAGAAGCATCCGGGTCAAGCAACAAGGACGAACACCTGGCCCTCGAGAAGCATCGCTGGATTCCTTCGAAGCTTATAGAACGAAAGAATATTTCCGAGGATACCAGATCGTATACATTCCAACTGCCGGAAGGCAAGAATGTTCTCGGCCTTGGAACATGCCAACACGTGCAAGTTGGTTTCCATATGCTGGACCGGATGTTAATCCGGTCTTATACTCCCACCAAGCCCTTATTGCCGGTGGGTGAGGAAGATGGGACGACGGTTAATGGAAATGGCGACGGGCTTCGAGATGGAAATGGCACGTTTGAACTTACAGTCAAAACATACTTCCCTGACGAAAATCAACCTGGTGGCGCACTGTCCAATATTCTTGACTGCATGCCCATCGGTGAGGAAGTCGAGCTACGAGGTCCAACAGGAGAGATATCTTACAGCGGCAATGGGAAGTTTACCATTGAGGGACAAGAGCGTCACTTTGAAGAGGTTTCTTTAGTCCTTGGAGGATCTGGCATCACGCCCGGTTATTCTTTGATTGCTCGTATTCTCTTATCTAACGGTGATAAGACTAAAATCAAGGTAGTAGATGCAAACAAGACGGAAGCGGACATCCTCCTGAAGAAAGAACTTGACGACTTCGAAAAGACCTCGAATGGTCAGCTGAATATCACGCATGTTCTAAGTCACCCCGAGGATGGCTGGACTGGGAAGAAGGGTCATGTGAACGAGGACATTATCAAAGAATGCCTATTTGCACCATCCGAGAGAAGTGCGGTGTTCCTTTGTGGACCGCCAGGTATGATACAAAAAGCTGCCCTTCCGGCACTGAAAGGTTTGTCTTCTAAACAAGGAATGTTGATGGACATTTATTAACTGAATGTATTACAGATTGGGGCTATGTGGATGATGACAACATGTTTGGCTTTTAATATACTTTTGTTGAGCCAAGGGTTGCTTTGCGAAGTACAAATTCTTATTTCATTTTCCTATCAATCAAGGCCTTTAGTTCTAGGCAAGTCTACAGTATAATACAAAGTCTGGATTCTGTAAGTTCAAGTTCCAAACCCCCTTGTGACTGTTATTAGTTAGTCAGAAGAATTGGTTGCCTGGAGCATAAGGAACGAAATATTTTAGTCACTTTATGGTATCTTAGCCTACCTACCACTTAGGATACTTTATTTTAGTATCCTAAGCTTTAGAGAACAATTTACCTAATGTAAACAAGGTTTCACGGGCGCCAAAGGTTAAAGAAGTCAACATCGAATAGACTACTATAAGAAGCCGTTCTTCTCTCAAACTACGAGCAGTCAAACTCTTCACCACCATCATCATCATCATCATCATCATCATCATCATCATCATCATCATCATCATCATCATCATCATCAACTACAGCAACAAAGATACAACAAGATGCGACTCAAACTTGCCGTCTGTCTGTACTTTTATTGGAGATATAGACACGGCCAGTATCCTTTCATAACACAAACTTACCCCAACTTTTCAACCTCGATCTATCCAAGTCCAACGACAAATTCCAACAGCACCTACTGAGTAGGCTTTGCAACAGGGTTCAGCTCAGCGGGAGATGCCTTCTCAAGTCCAAGAGTGGGTACATGTCCGTCTCTTTGACCCTCACTCTTCTCGTCACTGTTACTCTCATTCTCATGGGCAAGCTGCTCTTGAATTTCAGCAACCTTCTCCCGCCTCCAGATCTTTTCATCAAAGAATCGCAAGATCGCAAGCGCAAGACCAACGGTAAGAATTGCGATGTTGATACTGAAGCCACGACGGTACTTTGGCGAATCATCAGAGCGGAAGATCTGGGCGCCGGCGATTCCGGCGATGTTGGCAAACATGATAACCCTGCACATGTTAGCTGGCAATGAAAAAAGAAGGCTGGTTGATGAGAGCGCTTACATGGCCATGGCAAGAGCCCGTTCTTCCGAGTCATCACACGCAAGAGACATCCATGCAATGTTAAGAGGATGCGAGAATGTACCAAAGGTTTGAGTCCATACGACACCAAAGTAGCTGACACCTTGAATGGAAAGCTCTGTAAAGATGCGATTGAACACATAACCGAGGAGATGCAGACTCAGACCCGCCATGACAGTTTCGGGTCTTTTGTTGCTGCAGTATACGTTAGCATAAGCTTTCATTCCTTCAATACAAAGCACTTACTATTTGTCTGACACGTAACTGAAGCACCAAGATACAGGGATCTGAAGGAAGAGACCGACGGAAGCAAGGGCGTTACTGGTGAGGCCCACGAAGCCGAAACTCTTGACAATGGAAGGAGAGTATGTGTCGAAAGCGCGCTGAGGCGCGTTGTTTGTAAGCGTAATTACCGCATGGATCCACAGCCTCCAGTTGGAAAACTGGCAATGTCAGTATACCCTTCAGGTTCTGTAAATGTCGAGTGGCTTACTGCTTTCTTGAAGGCAGGGAGGCCAATCTTCTTCTTTTTCTTGCCCTTCATAGGATCATCAAGTAGAACTCGAGTTTGCAAGATTTGCAGCTCACGATCATTAAAGATCTTGACGTTCGGGAGGAAGGTGCTTCGTGGATTCTTGAAAGAGTCGGGAAGACAGCAACCCAGGACGACACCACTGAGGATAGTGAAGCCACCCATCAATGCGAAGAGCCAGAACCTAAGATACAGTTAGTAAGCTTAAGATAAGTTAGAGAAGAAGGATACTTACCAGCCAGCCTTGCCTCCTACACCTCGCATGTGAAGAATACCATAGGCAAGCAGTTTGGAGGAAGCTTGACCAAACTGATTACCAAAGTAAAAGAACATGACTCTCTTGGCAGTCTCCTTGCGTGTATACCAAGTACTGAGTGTCCACAGCCCACCAGGAATAAATCCAGACTCAGTGATTCCAAGCAAGAAGCGAGTCGCCACGAAAGAACCGTAGTTGTTCTGGAAGGCTTGAAAGGTACTGACAGTACCGAAGAGGAAGAGCTGGATGGTCAACCACTTGCCTGGACCGACGCGGTATAGGATCATGTTGCTAGGTATTTCGAAGAGCACGATACCGAGGGAGAGCATTTGTTGGCCAACGTTGAACTGGTTTTGGGTTATGCCGACGTCGACAAAGAAGTCGTCTGTCAGGGCATTGGCAATGTTTCCTCGATCGAGTTCTATCGATTGGTTAGATTGTATATACGGTGAATGGCGAGTGGACTTACGGAGACAGAAGAATCCAAGTGTTAACAAAGGCATGATAATCAGGTCCAGCCTGGAGGCAAGGTCAGTCTTCAAAGCCACGCAATCAGGTAATAGAATCTCACTTTCTCTTGGCCTTCCTCTCTTCTTCCGGACTCCAGTCCTTCTGCAGAGTGAGGCTTTCTTCATCATCCCGTGGGACTGGGAAGTCCGCGTTGGACTTGATGGTCTCTGGGTGGCCCATTGTAGCTGTGTCGGATACTTCTAATGGTGCTGAACATCTCTCTCCAGGTCGGGTCCTCGCTGGTTCTTATCAATCATTTCTGAACGCTGGCAGACAAGACTTTGGCTAGGTAAGCTAAGGTCTGGGCGGCCTTGGCATGCAAGCCCAGGTGAGCACGCAATAGACAAGTGCCGGGGCCATGGCTCTAGTATGATGAAAATTAACAAGGGAGGAAGTCAGAAGGAATTGATTGGCTTGGTTAGTACTCGAAGTGGTGTTGTCGCGTCGGATATGCTTGGTAGAGACAGCCGTCCTTTCTTCTGCTGTCTCAAGCTAATACTGAGCGAGAGTTCTAGACCAAGGGCGTGTCAGCTGTGGCTCTGTCAGACCCTACCTTGAGGAAGCTCCCCGAGCTGTCGATAACCAAGACAGCCAAGACAATATTGGCTTGTTCAATAACCTTCTCAGTGGGGGTTATGATAAAGTAAATGACTCACCGAAACAGAAGACGTCCAATTATATTCCCTGATGATACATGCTCCCCGACGAGGCGTTAGTGGGCGACGAACCGTAAGACATGCCGAGAGATGAACTCCCCGCCAGACTTCCCGAATGTTACTTAGCGTAGTCCAAGTGGCGGGCCAAGAAAAATGAGGTGACGCCAAGGTTGTCGAAGAGGGTGACGAGCGGGGAGTTGGAGGACTGCAAGAGAGAAGAAATACTCCTTTTTCTTTCTTAAGCTTGGACCATACGATGAATTAATTACTCTTGACGCTATAAGCTAAAAGAATGCAGTAATGCCTTGGTGAAGTTGAAATGAGATCCACGTTGGCGTGATGCCAATGATGGATGGTGTGGAAGCGATCCACTGAATAAGGCCTCCAACTACTTGTTAAGCTTATTTCCTTCCCTGCAAGGTCTGGCACCAAGAGGAGAAGAGATCATCCACACCAAACCCATGTAAAGATAAGGCGCAAAATATGATGACAATGAGCTATTCGTAGACCTTATAGTACTTTCATCAGTCAATGTCAAGCGCAATTTAGCCCTAAAATCGTCATATGACTTTAATTGAGTGCGTGAGATAAATAGTAAAGCAACTTCAACTGGTACCGACTCTCTAACCGGTGTCTACGAGGTGTCCGATGGCCCGATCGTTAAACGTATGCCTGTGGATCAATACCCTTGTCTCTTCGGATGTCGCAATTCCAGCCTCGGATTGTCCATACAATACCTGACCTGGGTGGCTTGGCTAGCACAAATTGCATAATTCGCCCTAAGGTTAGACAAGGTGATATAACCCTGCCCAAACTTGCACAAAGTGAACAAACATTTTGCCTCCTTCATGGTCTTGGTGGGCAGGTGATGCCATATTTTCATGATTTCTGACATTTCTTCATCGTCCGTGGGATGGTACCGGTCTATTACGATATCATGTCTCATCTCAGCTCGGAATTCACACAAGATCTTACTTTCTATTCGCAGAGACCATAGTCTGGAGTAGCGTTATCTCAGAAGCTTAATCCAATCAAGGACAGGGGGATGAGGCTGAGTGTTGCGCAAATCAAGACAGCAGTATTATCAAAGGCTATTGGAAATGCCAAAGGTCCCCTTGTATCCTAGATGTGAAAACAAATACTCGAATACGTTACCACGTCTTGTTAGCCTCCTCCTTCGCCTTTGCCTTGGCCGCGTCCCTCTCCAGCTTTGCCTTCTTTATTTCGGCAATCCTCTCCTCTCGCTCTCTAGCCTTTTTCTTAATCTCCCTTTCCCTCACCCTCTTCTGTTTTACTTTCGTAGCCTTCCTCTTTTTTCCTTTCTCCAACTTCTCATTGTCCCACAGCTCCTTCTCCTCGAGTGGGCCGAGACGATCAAGCGCTGCAAGTCTCTTTGGAGATATCGGCTTATCCTTGACAGCCTTGGAAAGCTCGACAGCTTTCGATGCCGCGGCCGCGAAACCACTTTCCACATGGAATCCAAGATTGGCATCCTCAATCTGATCATGCAATTAGCGATTGTCTTCAGAGCATATATTCACATAATGCCTACCATTTTCAGACCAGCTTCAGCGTTTGTGCCTTGTAATCTGACTACCACCTCTACGCCAATGAGATAGTCTTTTGCTGCCGCGATGATAGACTCTGCAATCATGTCACATTTCGTAATACCTATTCCATTCGTTAGTCCAATCCAGCAACACTGATTCTTCCCACTTACCTCCATAAATATTGATGATAACAACATTGACTTTAGGATCGCTCATTACAACCCTGAAAGCTTTCTGCATAGTTTCCGTAGTTGCCTGGCCACCAACATCTAGAAAGTTGTTGCTCTGCCCTCCATATTGTTGGATGGCATCAGTCGTTGACATTGCCAGTCCCGCGCCATTGACCACAGTTCCAATATTGCCATCGGACATTTTGACATAGACAAACCCGTGAATTTCTGCAAAACGCTCCGCTTGAACCTCAAAAAGCACCTCTCGCGACGGAGTGTATCTCTTCCTGGCCCTTTTTGGCGCATCGTCATCGAATTCGAAATGAGAATTCACACAGATGAGTCGATAGTTTCCCCGCGGACGCAACAGGTCGACCTCAAGGCTGAGCGCTTGGCATTTCGTGAAGATTTCGTACACAGCAGAGAGTATCTTTCTGAAGCTCTCTCTCAAGACTTTACCGAACTTGTGGCGTCCTGCGAAGTTGGCCACGAATGGAGCGAGCTTTTCCTCGCCGTCTTTGAGTTCGAAGTGGTATTGCATCCCGGAGTATGAACCATCTGGTAGTTTTACGGGGTCCTGCACGTCTCTGACCTTGATAACTGGCGTACAAGTCTTGCGGTCTATTGTCATCGTTAGACGCAAGCGTTGATGGATTTTGATCGCCTCATGCACGTAGATTGAAGCTCTGTGGTTTACTCCCAATGCGTCGCATTGAGCATTCCTTTCAGCAAACCACTCCTTCACCATTAGCATTTCCTCAGAATGCTGGGTAAAGGATCCCTTCTCTACGTATACGACCGGATTTGACCCCATAGGGTCTTGTCTCTTGATAAATGCAGATGAAGAGGCTGGATTCAAGTTAGCCTGAGTTCCCGCCCCGACCCCGTGTCAGATTTCGTGACTTACGATAGCTTGATACAGTTGACTGTAAGGTGCGCGTATATAATAAGGTAGTAGCTGAAGGGATTTTGAGACCGGCCTAAAGCTCCGAGTCAGTTAGCTGATGTGAGGTATGGACAAACCATCATACCCTTTTCAGCATGGCTTGAGAGTGATGCTCGAATAGATGCAGACTCCTGATCTGGTTTTGGATGCTTGGTTGATGTGTGAAGGAGAGTGGCGACAACAAGACGCTGCGGTTTCTCGGCATAAGCCGGTCGCGAAACGACCCAGATCCAATCCTAGTGGCCATTGTCGATAACTATTGTCTTAGTAGCATGGGAAGCGATGAGAATCGATGTGGCGCTGAAAGAGGAGAGATTTCTTGGCTACTGTTGACGTGAGGGGTGGACAGGGAGCCCCGCTCGAATGTCAATTGAGTCGAGTAACTCTTCAAAATGGTCAATTCGCTGTCATAAAGAGAGTTGGAAATTAACAATCATAGGGTTGAACTTGTGTACTTCAAGGTCAAGGTTTATCTGGGAAGCTATCGCAAAATCCGAGTCGCGACTAGGCACGTGACTCCATGCTCGGACACGATCAATGACGAGGTTCGACACAAGTGCAGAAAGAGCAGGAAAGAAGTAAAAGAAATAGGGGAACGGAAAGAGTTAATCTACTTCTATAAATAAGAAACCTATCTGTACTTCAAGGTAAGAAGAAAAGGCTCTGCAAAAAGTAGATGGTCAAAAGGCAAAAAACATACAACAGCGGGGATTCGCTGGTCGTCACCGACCCAACTACTAATCCGCCGGTTAGTGGCTTGACTATGGGAGAGCGGACGGGATCCCGTATTTTCCACTACCTTTGGTCGTATGTGCTAGGGAGTACGACTTCAAGGTCTATATACTCCTCAAACAATAGTAAAACGCCCTTAAGTTTACGGTAGCGCCTCGACTGTCGCCATTAGTTGGTGGCTTGACTAGGTAGGTATGAACGAGTAGACGGCCGTGTAACCCCATCACAAAATTGTGAAAATGATTGACTATTCAAATTTTCGCTGGCCGAGCAATCAAGACTTGAGGGGCTCGTTGAATGTGAAAAAGATAAGGAGGGAGACGCAAGTATATCCAGGTTAGGAAAAAGACTTTGCTCTCCCTACAGAGTCCTACGGATTTCAATTCTTTGAGACAGTTCCCTCACTGCCCCAACCTGCACCTAAATTTCAGATACTGCAGGGAATCCGCTTAAGAGGCATCCGTTGTAAGATCTATGCCTACCTGGGTAATTTGGACCTTTTGCGAGTGAGGCTGTTCCTTGCGGGTCTGAAACCATCTGTCAGACTTGTCTGCCTAAACTGGAAATGCCCGGACGTGAATTAATCGTGAACTGTCCGTTAAATCAATGGGCATCTTATCACCTGTAAGTGAATGCATTTCCACTATTTTTCCGCATTCTTGCAGCCCTACGGCCCAAAATTAGTCGGTTTTCCCGTCTTGGCTGCGTGAACAACCCAGGCAGAAATGCGTCGCTCAGACATTCACGCCCCCAACCACCAGTAGGATCGCGACACATCTAAGCGAGGTCTTTATCTTGAGGCTCAGACTCATTTGCAAAAGAAAGCCTTGCGAACCACAACAATGCAGTCGCATTTGCCTTGGGTTGCCTCTTCTTTCTGTATATTTAATGGTGATATAATCGCAGTTCAGAGACATGCACTTTAAATCTTTCTACAATAACATTTCAAGTCAATTCACTTATCAATATGCCTTACATTGATCCGACACCACCTCAAGACGATTCATCGTCCAATCAGCCTTCTGACGCGGATCCCTCCAGCTCCTCCCGCTCTGAATCCCCTGCTGATGATCTTCCTAAAACCCCAGCTTCGACCCACTGTGATGGCCCTGAGCCAGTCCTAACCGATCTACAAAATCTCAAACAAGATGATGCTCAAGTCGTCGCTGACAGTATCGCTAACCTCTTTGTTGATGCGGTCGCATCCCGGCTGGCAAAATTGAAGAGCCTTGAGGAGCATGCCAAAGAAGCAGCCGAGAATCAGGAAGAGACAAAAGAAGAAGAGACAAAAGAAGAAGAGACCAAGGAAGAAGAGACGAAAGAAGAAGAGGCTAAGGATGACGAAGAGAAGTCAGAAGCCAAAGAAGAACCGGAGCTGAAATGGACAGACCTTCTTGTGGATGAAGATCAAGATTTCGAATTGCTAGACGATAAATCGCCCTCGCAAATCGAATGGTCAAGACGGAAGCGAGAAGAAGGCCAGCAAAACGAACACATTGATCGTATCATGTCCATGGTCGGCCACGAACAAGTCAAGGCTTACTTTCTTTCTGTCCTGGATAAACTCAGCATATCAAAGCGTTGGGGCAAAAGCACGGATGACTGGTCTTTTGACCTTGTGCTTCACGGTAACGATGGCACTGGTGAGTTTCTATCTACCAAAGCAAGATCTTGTGTTGCGTTTCTAACAAACTTTAGGAAAAAGAAGAATCGCACAGCTATATGCAGAGTTTCTGCATAGTGTTGGCGTGGTACCTAATCGCAAATTTGCCATCAATGACGGCCATTGGGCATCAGATGAAGATGCAGAGGCTTCAGTAAGCTTTTCTGGTCACATCTATTTTCTCGAACTCCGCTGATTTACCAGGTTATCTTCTTCTCCGCGGCCGACAATATCGATCGAAACTCTGAGGTAGAGAGGATCTTGGAAGTTTCCGAAAAGTCCGAGACCCGCGAATCCCGTACTGTGGCTATCCTTTCGTACAAGACCTTCAGTTCTTCCTCACAAAACGTACTAGACGTTTCCGAGGTCTCCCGACGCCGCTTCTCAAACCGTCTCGTCCTTGAGAATTACAAAGAGAAGGACATACTCCAGCTGTTGAAACTTTTATGCAAAAAGTCCGAATACAAGCTCCAATCTGACAATGTGCTTGAATTTCTGGCACGACAAATACAGAGAAAGCACGCCGGAAAGGATAAGTTCAGAAATTCCCACAAGATCAAGGATGAGTTAGAAAAGGTCTGGCAGAAAAGTCAAACTCGGGCAGAAGAAGAGTGGTACAGCTGGGCCAAGACGCACTCTCCCGAAGACGGCCAGGAATTCTCGAAACAGGACGGAATCACTCTTGATGATATTCTGGGACCAGCACCCGAGAACGTCAGAAGCAAGAGTGAAGCTTGGAAGAAGCTCGAGAAACTCATCGGACTGGAAGAGGTCAAGGAAAACCTTGGTCGTATTTTCGACATGGCCGAGTTCAACAGCCAACAGGAGCGACATGGACGTCAACCACTCGATGCAAGCTACAATCTCTGCTTCCTTGGAGACCCTGGAGTTGGCAAGACCACCATTGCAGAACTTTACTCCCAGATTCTCAGCGAACTGGGTATCGTGTCTCGTGGGCATATCGTATCCAAACAGGCTTCTGATTTGTTAGGTGAATACATCGGACATTCTGAGGCCAATACCACCAGAGCTCTTGAAGAAGCGAAAGGCGGTGTTTTGGTCATCGATGACGCTCATCTACTCTACCAAGAGAGTTGTAAAGGCAAAGGATCCTCAGACTCGTTCCGAAATGGTATTATCGATACACTGGTCGCCAAGATCTCTGGCGGCACAAGCGAGGATCGATGTGTTATTCTATGTGGTTACACGGACAGGATGCAGAAGATGTTTCTCAATTGCAACCCAGGCCTGCAGAGGCGATTCCCAGTCGAGAGTTGTCTCAAGTTTCCGAATTACGATGACGAACAACTCCAACAAATTCTAAGACTGAAGATGAAACGAGATGATCTCACCGCGACAGACGAAGCAAGCGAAGTCGCTCGTGAGGTGCTGAACAGGTCAAGGAGAAGGCCTAATTTCGGAAACGGCGGCGACGTTGAAACTCTCTTGTCTCGAGCAAAGACTCGCCGAATTACCAGACTGAGAAACGCGAAATGCCCCTTCTTGGAATTCCAGGAGCGGCCTTTAGAACCCGAAGATTTCGATCCTGATTTCGACAGGGCCTCCAGGGCTGATAAGCACCGCAATTCTCTATTCCAAGACTTTGTCGGGTTTGATAATGTTATTGGAAAGTTCCAAGGATATCAGAAGATGGCAAATGGAATGCGGCGCTGCGGTATCGATCCAAAATTATACCTCCCTTGGGCATTTGTCTTCAGCGGACCTCCTGGAACCGGCAAGACGTGAGTATTTCACTATCCCGTTTTTACGTATCAACTAACAGCTTTCCAGTTCAACAGCCAGAAAGGTTGGCAAGCTCTTCTACGACATGGGCTTCATCTCATCGGATGAGGTTGTGACATGTTCTGTCACAGATCTCATTGGCCAGTATATCGGAAGCACGGGTCCTAAGGTCATCAGCCAATTTGAACAGGGTCTCGGTAAGGTTCTTTTCATTGACGAAGCTTACCGTTTGGTGGGAGACTCTTACCACAAGGATGCCATTGGAGAAATCGTCGATACCATGACCAACCCACGCTTCGCTCGCAACATGGTCGTCATCTTGGCAGGATACGGAGACGAGATGGAAACGCTCTTGAGCACCAACCCTGGCCTACGAAGCAGATTTCCCACAATCATCGAGTTTCCTCACATGGCGCCTGAAGATTGTTTAAGCCTTCTTTCAAGACTACTTACGAAACTCAACATTCGCCTTTCTTCTTCAGTAACAGAGTCGGGATCGGCCAACGATACCATCATTGGCATGTTGAGGGTGCTGACTGGCACCAAAGGATGGGCCAGTGGACGTGATATTGAGAATCTGAGCAGGACTATCACTGAGCGTGTGTTTACGAAGTTGGGTGATTCTGAGGAGGTTGGTGAGCCTGGAGCGCTGGAGATTTCTTTTTATGAACTAGTCGACTGCTTGGAAGCAATGCTTAAGCAAAAAGGAGGTCGATATTTGGAAGAGGTATCCTAGGAGATAGTAGTATTTATGAAAGCCTGTGGCTGCTTAGCAGATATTAAACCAACTCTGTCATTATTACAGTTCAAGTGGAAGTAGAGTTCGCGTCAAGATAGTTAGAGAGCGTAAAAAAGATGGAATTAAAATAATGCGCATATGTTTAATCAAATGATCGACGTCCACCCTCGATCGCTCTCTTTATGTCAATCTTTGGCTTAGCTTTTGGCAATACCTGAGGCAGTGGCTTCCCGCTCAGAAGCTCTGCTATTTCTTGCCCCAGGACTCCCGCATGGCCAACGACCGCCACCCCAGCTTCCTCTAAAGCTTTCATCTTCACAGACGCGGGTACATCCACCTCACTTCTCAGAACTGCACCAGCATGGCCCATGATCTTTCCTTTGGGTGCACTCTGGCCAGCTATCATTCCAACGATAGGCTTCGGATTCGAGGTATTCCTTCGATATTCCCTAATGAGGTCTGCTGCTTCAAGTTCAGCCTCACCTCCAATCTCTCCAATCATAATGATTCCCTCAGTTTCTTCGTGCTCGAAGAATACTTTCAAAGCATCTGCAAAGTTGGTACCTGGTGTATGTCAGCATAGCTTCGGCTTGTCGAGAAACTTGAATTACCTGGAGTCAGATCCCCTCCCACTCCAATAACCAAAGATTGTCCTAGTCCGAGCTGCGTCGTTGCGCCAACTGCTTCGTAGCTCAAGGTTCCTGATCTAGACACGATTCCAATACGACCACGCTTGTACTGCAGGTAGGGCATGATTCCAACGCGACATTGTTCTGGGGCAATGATTCCAGGACCGTTGGGTCCGACGAGCCTGCTCTTCGACTGAGTTCTCAGAACCTCGTGGACACGTAGCATATCGTGAGCTGGAACATGCTCTGCTACAGAGACAATGAGAGGAATTTCTGCTTCTATGGCGTCAATGATGGCATCTGCAGCCAGCGCTCCACGAATAAAGACGGCCGAGACGTCAGGCTTCAACTCCTTAGCGGCCTAAGGTTCTTGTTAGATTGGATGACCGGAACGCTTTATGACCCCTGACTTACATCTTTGACTGATCCAAATAGTGGCAGATCTAAATGTGTCTCCTTATCGGGATTCAAAGTGACACCTCCAAGTACTTTTGTCCCATAGGCAATCGTGTCTGTAGCATTCTTGGTCGCCTACAGTGTGCAAAGTCAGTACAACGCGTCACGCGTCTAGTCTCGGTCCCCATACCACTTGACCTGTGAAGCCTGTACAATTGATGCCATTGTCAGCTTGCTTCATTCACAGTCGCGTTCAAACACCGAGTCCTACCTTGATATATAACTCTGGAATGTTCATTTATTTTGATGTTTTGTATCGTCTTTTCATATGGGCTTATATGTGTTGA
Source organism: Fusarium citri (assembly GCA_004367485.1). Classification (NCBI taxonomy): domain Eukaryota; kingdom Fungi; phylum Ascomycota; class Sordariomycetes; order Hypocreales; family Nectriaceae; genus Fusarium; species Fusarium citri. The sequence continues at coordinate 192,401 of QHHH01000062.1, forward strand.
GGCGAAATATGCTCCTTTTGATGTCCCTTCCGCAACCAATTTAGCTACAGTACGCAATCGTGAAGCTGACATGGCGGACAACCTGTCGAAATGAAGGATATTTGAATGGATGATAAATTGGTTCAGTCCATCAACTTCAGACCACTCTAAATAGTGGGGGCTCAAAGACCCCACCGCACGCCGCAAAGAAGACGGTTGCAGGGGCTCCAGCTCTTCAAGCGACTGGTACAGAGTTATCACAGGGGCCCCGGTGCGGTCACATGACGTTTATCCCCTATAAGCTAGCTCTCTACAGCTGCAGACCTTGCCTAGAAAATTCCGCTGTCTCTTCCTTCACTTACAGCAACAACCGAATGTAATCCTGGTCAATTCCATGCACAACTGTTCGTTCCCAAGAAGTAATGATCTATTGGTCTTCTCAACAATATCGCACCTGCAATCAGAGCTCTGGGTTGTTGCGTAAAAACTCCTCCAAGCCTGTAACCTTGACATCAAGTTTATCGTTATCCAGTTTCCCAAGAGCCCAGGTCCGATCAACAGTAAATAACTGGTAAAACCACCCGATATACGGCCAAAACATGTTCCTCTTCCCTTTCTTCCTAGCTTCCAACGCTCTCTGACGCAATTCTTCCAAATTGCCTTTCTTCTGAATATGCACCTCACAGTCTCTAACCTTTCCATATGTCTCAGCAATCTGCTCAAGAGTACCGGACCCCGAGCAAAGCGTCCAGAACCCACCCTCGGTCGCATCATCCCTTTCGATAACAGCAGCTGTAAACTCCGCCGCATCGCGCTCCGTAGTCCAGTGCCAGATCTCTTCGCCCGTGCCCCAAATATCCATGGTCTTTCGCTCTGGTTCCCAGACACCATTGTTAGCAGGGCTAAAGTCCCCATGACCAGGGAGCGAAAATAAAACTTCTGCCAAAACGCCAGTGAAAAAGTAGATAGGCTTTAGGTCCGAGGTGAGTTCAACCTGGTTTCTGAAACAAATGAACGGATCGTAACTTTCGTGAATGCCCGTGTAGACACACATGACTGCATCGACGCCATTGCAAACGCGATCCAAGGCGGGTACGTCGTAGTAATTATCGCTTCGGATGAAGCTTTCCAGTTTCTTTCGCTGGGATAAGTCGAGTTTGGAAGGGTGACGTCCGAGACCGCGAATTTGATGGCCACAGGAATGAAGACTGTCATTCATCTTCTGGCCGAGATTTCCAGTTACGCCAGCCACGAGGATGAGCATGATAAATATGGATAGTAGAATAGAGAACCAGACAATAACACGATCTTGTATCCTATTCTTCCTTTGAAGCGACTTCAAATTTATATTAACGATGGGGGCATGTCAACATCTAGACTTACCCTGGAATTGTACATGGTTATTGATCCTGGTGGGTCATTACCGATGCCTAGCAAAGGTCTGAGAGGTTGGAGCCAGAGGAAGGTGACGTCCTTTTGAAGGCTATTATTAAAACCGTCATTTAAAATTGTCCGGTAGTCCGACCTGAGCTGGCTCGAAAAGGATGCGATACTCCAGGTTCTGAGAAGAATCTGGTGTGTAGAACTCCCGCTTTAACTACAGCAAAACAGGGACTTAAAATACCCCGCGGTAGTAAACGCAAACAATGCCTTGTTTAAAATATTTGTGGAGGAAGTGAGGCTGCTATTATCACTCCGAGCTCTCTTGCAGAGCGAGCTCGCAACTCTGCCACTTAAATCAGAAACCAATGACTACCAAGGTTTCTATTTCTCTTCCCCCAGAAACAATTAAGATTGCCAATATGTCATCAGTAATTGACTTCCACCCTCGTCCAGACTCGTGAAAGTGGAGCACCGGCCCACGTTACCGCCTACCCGAATAGAAGATACCCAGCGGCAGAAATTTGTCGTCCCCCACCTGAGATCGAGTTTTTTGCGACATGCGCCGTCAAACTTCGTTCCCTTACTCCGCCAAGCATAGCAGCAGCTCCCAATAATTCTTTCAATTAAACAAACGACCGAACAGACAAATCGTCAATATGAAGGTTGTTCTTGTGAGCGGCGGAGTCATTTCCGGTGTCGGCAAAGGTAAGCTTCACTGACCCTACCGACGCAGCTGACTTGTGTACTAACTTTGATCTCCAGGCATTATTGGTATGACTCTTCACGAACCTCTCACGGATTTCTCGACGACTAACAATTCTCAGCCAGCAGTGCTGGTCTTCTTCTGAAGACTCTGGGTCTCCGAGTCACGGTATGATGCGACAGATCCACGATTGAAGATCTTTAACTAACACCACCAGGCTATTAAAGTAAGACCCCGCCGACAGCCCGACTCGTTCACGACTCTAACAGACGACTAGACCGATCCTTACATCAACACCGATGCTGGTCTCTTGAACCCCCTCGAGTTCGTGCGATCCAATCTTCTCAAACACACCTTAGCTAACAATTGCTAGGCACGGAGAGTGCTTCGTTCTCGACGACGGCGGCGAGGTACGCTAGTTCTACACCGACACAAAACTTGCGCTGACTCTTCAGACCGATCTCGATCTCGGAAACTACGAGCGGTATGTTCTTCGACACATTACCGCAAGCGAAACCCAAGACGTGGACTAATACGGAACTAGATACCTCGGCATCCAATTGAGCCGTGACAGCAACATCACTACCGGCAAGATCTACAAGCAGGTCATTGTACGAACTTACGCGACTCCCCAATATGCGACACACGACTAATACAATGGATGTAGGAGAAAGAGCGACGAGGAGATTATCTCGGAAAGAGTATGTACCCTGCTATACAGTAGTGTTGAGTTTGTGCTAACGGTGGAAATAGCTGTTCAGGTACTTGAAACTGAAATCAGACGATCAAACGACGGGACTAATAATATTGAAGGTCGTTCCTCACATCACAGACGCCATTCAGGACTGGATTGAGCGTGTCGCCAAGATCCCTGTGGATGCTTCAGGAGAGGCGCCCGATGTCTGCATTAGTAGGTCATTCTGAGATTTAACACTGGACGAAATACTGACTTGTGGTAGTTGAGCTGGTACGCCAAAACACTTCGCGACTAGTGGAAGTTAGTAACTGACATTTAAACTAGGGTGGTACAATCGGTGACCTCGAGTCTGGCCCCTTCGTCGAGGCCCTCTCTGTAAGATAGCCGCTCCTCGCTCGACGACGTAAAACTAACGACTTCAAGCAACTCCGCCACCGACTTGGCCGCGACAACTTCCTGAGCATCAGTGTTTCTTACGTCCCCATTATCAACGGAGAGGAGAAGACAAAGCCTACCCAGCATGCCATCCGACAAGTGCGAAGCGCCGGTCTCATTCCCGACGTGGTATGTATTGCGCCTCCGGACGTCAAGCCTTTCTAACAGTTGCAAGATTGCCTGCCGTTGCGAGCGAGAGCTTGACCAAGCTACCATCACAAAGATCGCCCGAAGCTGCCAAGTCGAGGACGAGCAGGTCATTGGTGTGCGCAACATGGACACCATCTACCAGGTTCCTCTCCTCCTCGAGCAGGAGGGTCTTCTGAAGCTCCTGAAAAAGGGTTTGGCCCTTGAGAACTGCCAAGTCACCCCTCCTATGGCTCAGAAGGGCCAGGCTCTCTGGGATCTCTGGAAGAAGACCGTCGTTCCCGACCGACACCTCGAACCCGTCAACATTGTCCTAGTTGGCAAGTACGTCAGCCTCGACGACTCATACCTCAGTGTCCACAAGGCGCTCGAGCACTCAGCCATGCGATGCAACCGAAAGCTGAACCTCGTTTCCGTCGACTCCGAACATCTCGAGCCCGATATGCAACAGAAGGACCCTCGCAAGTTCCATGAGGCTTGGGCCCACGTTGTCCGCGCACAGGGTATCATTGTTCCTGGAGGCTTTGGAACCAGAGGTATTCAGGGTATGGTCGATGTTGCCAAATGGGCTCGTGAGCGTAAGCTCCCCTACCTGGGCATCTGCTTGGGTATGCAGACTGCTGTCATTGAGTATGCTCGCAACGTCATGGGTCTTAAGGGAGCCACCTCCGAAGAGTTCTCTGCTACAGCTGAGCACCGTGTCGTTATCTTCATGCCCGAGGGTTCTAAGGAGTAAGTCAACAAAACCCGACACGAAAGAAAGCCACTAACATGTGACAGGCAAATGGGTGGTACCATGCGACTTGGTAGCCGCACATCTCACTTCAAGGAGGGTACTGAGTGGAGCAAGCTCCGAGGCTTATATGGAGGAGTTCCTGTCGTAGAGGAGCGTCACCGACACCGTTATGAGGTGAACCCCGATTACATTGAGGATCTCGAGAAGGCTGGCCTCTCTTTGACCTCTATGGATGATCAAGGTGTCCGAGTTGAGACCATTGAGTTGAAGGACCACCCCTTCTTCGTTGGGTGAGTATCCACTAGTCACGTTCGTATGTCATTCGCTAACCGTCTCCAGTCTCCAGGCTCACCCTGAGTACAAGTCCAAGACTTTGGCACCCGCTCCTTCGCGTAAGTATCTCAACCTCAATACATGTAGCCAGACTAACAGTTTTATAGTGCTCGGTCTTGTCGCCGCCAGCTCTGGATGCCTCGACGAGATCATCGAGGCCGCCCACCAGAAGCAGAACTCCACCAACGGAGTCAGCGATGTTACCAACTTCTAAAATGGCAAAGTCAACACGCGTTTGGGTACTGGGAAAGGATGAATAGACTGGGTCACGGATATGGAGGGAAAAGGGCTTAGAGCTACATAGGACGTGAGATAATGAGGCTTTTTAGACTGCATGGCTGGCGTTGGTTGCTTAAAAATGAACTATACCTGGGAGAAAAATGATAGACATGAATTTTACAATGCTTTATAGGCTGAAGTGCTCTCGGTTTGAAGTTCTGGGTCCTTGCTCGTGATGATTTGATATGCTACAGCGCATCGCAAAATCAACCAAGCATTGGAGTAATTGCGTGCATATTCAATACGGGTACAATAGTCAATCGTGGCAAATAATTGAATAAATGGAAGAATGGCCAAAAATGTTAATTCCTACACTAATTGCAACATGCGTTGTGATCATGCAGAGTTGCACTTTAGTGAACCTGGCCTTGGATGACAATGGCGGCCCCTGCTGCTTGCTTCTACTTAGTCAACTGAGGATAGCATCGATCTGTACAAGCTGGGGGACCCGAGGATTTAAATACAAGCGATTTCACTGCAATTTTAACCTCACTCGAGGTAACGGGCTCGGAGGCATCCCATGACGACAGAAGCGGAAGGTGAACAGGGATTGCAGTTTTCAGGTCGCGACACACCCACTGAAGCCAAAGTTCCAGTGGACTCACCCGCTAACTTCACAATGGATCTTTACCATCAAGCCATCTAGATCCAACTGAATGATCATAACAACAACAAACACAAGATCCATCCATGTCAGGACTTTGACATAAAGGTCGACATTCATGATCCACACCCAAGTCATCTGTATTTTTCCCATCTCAAATCTTACTCAGGAATCTACTAAGCTCAACACCCTCTAAGATGACTGTTGCGGCAAAGGAAACGATGCTCTTTCGACCTTCTGATGATCTGTCTTGCGCCCGTGTCGCGCAAGGCTAAACGCTTCTACCTCTTCTACCATTCTACCGCGCTGTTGATGTACATCCTTCCCAGGCGCATCCCACATGTATATGGCCGCACATACGTAGGTACACACTTACACGATACCTAAGTCTCGTATACAGACCCTTCGGACTGGCGGGGGAGGGGGGAGTCGGGTTGAGAAGGACGCTTTTTGACCGTTGCGTCCGATATATTCGTTGATGGACAAGAATACGCTTCCTGTACCTGAAGCTATCGCTTTGACCTCTCTAGTCAGGGACCTGCGGTAAGATCGCCTGCCATAACCCGCCCATCTGGTCGAAGCGTCCGACCACAATAACCTTATCTCGAATCGGTCTTGGCGGATTAACGGCACATGCCATCGTAACATCACATCACGACCGTTACCGATTAGCGATTTTTCATCTTTTTACCCAAAGCCAATCAAACCCCTGTCAACCCTTCCTCGATTTCTCCGACCATGTTGCGTGTTCCATGTGGCTCATCCCTGAACGATATGACGTCGGCTGTGCCACAGAAGCAGGTTTTTAGCCACACCATAACGGCATGGCATCACAATGCGTCTTTGTACAACCGTCAGGTCAAACGGAAGGACCAGTTAGGATCTACGTTTCAGATCAAGCACGGCAGATCCTTGCTTGTGATATGACGTATCCTTTCATCATGGGGTCTAGGCGTTATGTATAAATCTGCCTGTTCGGCACTGAACTTGGGATGGAACTGTAACGGTTTAGACTCATTTACAAGAAACAATACATCTTTCTATTTACTTTAATATTCATCATGGAGTACGCAAAGGAGACATACAACTCTCAGTACGAGAAGTGGGTTCCTTGGCTCGAGGACGTCTACCTCCGCTGGTTCACAAAGGACAACAAGACTAGCTATGCCACCAAGCGTATGTCTTTCCACTTCCTCCTTTCTATCAATACTAACACCTTACAGAAAACCTCGACAAGACCAAAGTCACTGGCATCGAACAAGTCGACACCCTCCAAGACGGCGTCAACAACCTGGCCACCAGTCAAGTCGGCCAAGGCGGTCTCCTCCAACCAGTCGGCGACTTGGCTTCCAAGGAAGGCGTCAACCGAGCTGAGCGACAGGGCAAAGATGAAGATGGTGGTTACGTGAACAAGAATGCCCCCGGGGCCGGTGCTATGAACAGCACCGCTGATGCCGTCGTTGGAGGCACCAAGGGTGCTGCCCAAGGCTTGGGAGATGTGGGCAAGGGTGTTGGAAACACTGTTGGAGGACTACTTGGTGGTAAGAAGGAGTAATACTTTTTGAGAGAGTGCTTTTAATATCGGTGTTTGGGTAAAGGGATATACCTACAAGGATGAGATAAGGAATGCACGAGCGACAGGAATACGTACGCCAACGTTTAATGATAACAAATCTACCAAAGTTTCACCATAAATGACGAAAGTACATAATGCTTAGAATTTCTATTATTGACCTGCCTAATTTGGGTGCAATATCCGGATACCAGAACTCGCCCGTTTCGAGTCGGAGATTTGCTCACATCGTAGGAAGCACCTTCTTACGCTATCATCCTTCAAATACTACACTGGAAACAGGTTGACTTGTCCACAGAATACCGGCCTTTGTGACCTTTATCATATGTTTAAGTTAGGCTACATATTGGGTCCATGGATTGCCGTCAGAACAAGAATGAGACCATAAGAGACGAAATAGCTTGGTCGTCTTATTGTAGATTAGGCAATTATTTAGACTACTTTATTTCAGTATCCTAAGTCTCAGATAAATTTCCTGTTGGATAACTGACTGTCTACTACTGTTATCCAGTGACTGGATCATGTAATGATTTGACGGAACAACCAACTGCTGAAAGAATCAAGGAATGACTTGCCACATTCAGGCTTTCCAAGATCTGCTGCCAGGTTTGCATGACACAACCTCCCGCCCACACCCCATCCCACCAAGTGACATCCACCTAAACGCTGGTTCGTCCAGCCTTGTCATGACCCCCCTGAACCTCACTCTCTGCATGATCAGCACTAGCGTAATCATCCTCACCAGAGAGCTCCTCGAGTGTCTTTCTTGCAGTCTCAGGAATCAAGAGTGTGGTCAAGATACCCAGAAGCATGAAAAGAGCGTAGATTTCAAGAACGTGGTCCATCCAGGGCGCTTCGTTCTTGTCGGTTGCCCCATGAGTTCGAAGGATAGAGATGGCTCCTTGGCCAATGATGGAGCCGACTTTTCCGGAGGCGGCAGAGATGCCGTGAGAGGTTGAGCGGTAGCGAGTTGGGAAAACTTCTCCAGGGACGATGAAAGTCGTTGTGTTGGGACCGAAGTTGAAGAAGAATTGGGCAAGGACGTAAATGGCGAGAAGACCGTTGGAAGGGATGTGATTGTAAGCAAATCCCATAACCTATGCATGTTAGTCCAACTCTGTATTCCTGATCGAAGCAACTTACGATGAAAAGAATAGTCAAGATGATAAAGCCACCAAGCTGAATAGTCTTTCGTCCAAGAGTATCGATAGTTGCAACAGAAACCCAGTAGCCAGGAACAGCACCTGCGAGTACAATGATGATATTTCCAACAGCGGTGTTGTACAGAAACTCGTAGACGTTGTTGGCATCCTTGGTAGAGTAACCAATAACCTTGAGAATAGTACCGTTATTCAAAGAAAGACCATAAAAGGCCACATCAAGACAGAACCATGAACCAGCTGTTCCGAGAAGGAGAGAAGCGTTCTTCCACTTGCTGTAGTGCTGGAAGAAGTCTCTCCAGCTGGCCTTGGGAACTTCGAGGTTCTGCTTTGCACTGGCATGGACTTGGGCACGTGAAACTTCGTCAGTGCTGCCTTCGCGCTTGCCGTTTATGTAAGCCTTGACGTCCTCGTCTGCCTGTTCGACGTCTCGGGCTACATCGAAGGTATAACGGGGGGTCTCGGGGATGGTGAGACGGTCTGTTGAATGTTAGTATGATGGACTTTGATATCAAGGTTCAGGCTACTTTCAATAGAGCGCGATACAAGCCGGAACCGCGCCGAAGCCAACGAGTGTTCGCCACATCTTGTCGACGGCAACTTGGCAGTCTCCGGTGCAGCTCTTTGTATCAGGGGCCCCCTCAAGAGAGGACTTGAAGCCGAGAGTAAGGAACATCATAACAAGAGCTGCTACAAGTTGACCAATACCTTGCATGGCAAATACGGCAGCCATCATGGCACCTCTCCACTTGGTGGTGGCGAACCTATTGATATTAGCAAGAGGCTCAAGGTTCAAGGACTGGAAACACCCACTCGGAAGTAATGATGGAAGAAAGAGGATAATCACCACCGATACCAACTCCCATGATGACTCTCCAAAAGATAATAAGTCCAACCAGAGACGTCGAAGGCGAACCAGCCGTCAAGGCCTGAGCAAGGGTAGCAAAGATGATGACAATCAATTCCAATCCATACATGCGCTTTCTGCCCACGATATCGGCCATCATACCAAATCCAAGCTGCCCAATCACAGTACCAGCAGAAGTAGACAGCTTAATAGCATTATCAGAGCTGGTAGGCAACTTGCCCTTGGAAGGGTAGTACACGATGCCAAGCATGATGGTCAACATGGACACGCAGAAGATATCATAGGAATCCGTGAAGAAACCTACACCTGCAACGATACATGCTCTTACATGATACCAGCCAAAGGGAGCTTTATCAATTTCTGCGAGGGCGAGACGGCGACGTTCGTTGGGGTCGGCGATGTGGGCGAAATCGTTGTGGAAGTTGTGGAAGGCATTGTTCCCGCCGCTCGTTTTGGCGACTGGACGAGAGTCTTCAGCCATCTTGGGTGATTGTAATAGAATTAAAGTGAATATTAAGTAGTGAATGGGATATAAATGATAGGTAATGAAGTATAGACTGGCAAGGCGAGTAAGTGTACAAGGCACTCAGTATCGAGAATATCCTTACAGCCAAGACAAAGCCAAGAGATTTGACAAGCGATCTCCCCTGCAGTATAAATATTCCCGAATTACAACTATTAACAATTCTCTTTTCCAGCTCATGTCTTCTTTCAGTCATCCATGAGCCGTCCGAACCGAGAAACGGTAATTATAACGCCATACCCACAATCAATCACCCTATCAAATTCCCAAATTAAAGGACATGCTCTCCTAAAGAAATCCATGATTTATCTCGGTGTTTGAAGGAAGCACACGACACTTATACAGTCCATCGAATAGAGTCGTTGATGGAGCCACGTGCTCCCCATCGCCAAGATTGCTTGGCTGACAGAGCCTCTGGGGTCGGCAAATCGGCAACCGGGGACCCGCCTACCAAACCAAAATTGTATGCATAATATCACACTCTAGATCAACCAAGACACCGAGACGTCGGGCGCTATTGCTTTTGACAGCTTCTCTTTATAGGAGAATCTCCTTTGGGATACCGAAGGTCGGATATCACGGCTTCAGCTTTGACGCGCATCGCGTTGCCGCCTTGTTTCCGGTAGCGAGACTTGTGTCTGCCTGGGGCAATCTTCATGATTGCTTCAACTTCACCCTCCTACAACCTTTGCTCCTCTCTTTCGCTTGTCGCAATTGAAGTATCTTGTAATATTTTGAGACTTTGGCTTGATACACTTGTCATCAAGTTTCTCTTCGTTGATCTCTCATGACCACCTCACCTTCAATCACAATGTCTGAACCATCAGAACCACCACCGCTGTCAATCGAGCCTCTCATCTCTCCCCAAGAAAAGAAAGATGCCCTCAAACTCATCGCCGACAGCGTCGCTCAACAACGCCAAACTGCCTCACGCGCCCTAATCTTCCACCCCATTCCCCTCTCCGTCCTCACAGCGTGTCTCGCAGCCGCTCACTATAACTCCAACGACATAAGCACCATGTTGATCATCTTCCCTGGTATCATCCTCACATATCTCGTCGCAGTCCGCTACTTTACCAGTGCGTACATTCGCATTGCTGAAGAGACAAAGTGGATGGACTGGCTGAAGGACGATACTATCATCGGAGCGCGATTTGGGGAGGACATCATTGGGGCAGTGGTTATGAGATTGGAGACGAAAGCGGTTATCAGGGGATGGACAACCAAGACAAGATATCGGGGGAAAGGACTCGGGAGTGACATGCTGGGCGAGAGTGTCAAGATCGCTAAGGCGAAGCTAGGCAGGGATTGTGCTGTTGAGTTTGCGGAGGATCACGCGAACAGTCAAATGGCTTTGTACACAATGTTCAATGGACCGTTTTTGGAAAGGGAAACAAAGGCGAAGAAGGCACTTGGTGCTGCGTTGAAAGATTGGGAAGAGCGCAAAGATGCATCGAGGTAGAAGATACAGAGCAATTGAGGCAATTCAACCCATCTCAAAGGCATTTGTAAGAGGGCAGAAGTGCCACGATGAAGACTTGCCGTCAAGTTCATGGACGCTGATTGAGGGCGGTTGTGAAGCTCCCGTCAGCAATGACTTTAGATGTATCACTGGATTGAGCCAGGGGTCTTTGCGATTCTCACCAAATGCCATGAGTGTCTTCTTCATTGCTCTCTCATTGATCGAACTATTCCCCTTCTCACTCTACCATGTCGCTTCGTCGCAATTATGTCGCGGTTAGGAGCTCAGGCGTAGAGTTCCCCATCATACCGCCCTGTCTAGAGTCCATCGCGTCTCGTTAACGTCTGCCAAGCACGGGTTAATAGTAGACAGTTATTTAGACCTATCACAGTAATGAAGCGACAAGCACGAAGTGAGGGCACGCAATGTGCGGTTGTTCTCATCGTTCCGGGACAAAGATCACAACATAGAAACGTCTCATGACAACATCCGTTCATTTGAACACCCTTACTCAACACTGCTCAAACGTGAATCAAGACAACGGCAGCCAGAGACGTATAACTGAGCTCAATTGTGTGAGGTACAGGTTGTGGTGCAGCCGGTGATTCAACGGCACCAAGCCAGACACCCAGCAACTCTCTGTCGCGCGACACCACACTCAACAGCCAACATGGGCAGACACAATACCAACACTGGAAGTTTTAGAATCAATTACTATGGGAGAAACGCGCCAGTAGTCAGTGTGCTGCTGCTGCTCGCGACCAGGCGACGGCATCAACCTGTCGCAAGCTGCAGCAGCGAATTGATCCATACCTCCTCTCCTCTCGCATCGCTCACTACGCGTAAATCAGCCTCTTCAGCGACGATCTCAATCGGCATATCCCTCTTGAGGGTTGGTCGACATCGCAGCCCTGCCCGGCCTCACTTGAGATGCATCGGGTCTGCGTTGGCGTTGTCGTGCACTCAACACAGGTCTGTCAGGTCTGACGATCGAGCAATGCGCCAATGATCTCTTCATACGCCATCAGTTGCTCTGTACTTGCGACAAGTAATCGCTCATGCGCTCAAGGGTTCCTACCAGCAACTCGAAACGAAGCAACTCCCACTTCAATCCGCATCGCGCACGTAGAACACCACAGAGGAGGACAGCATGCTCAGATCCAACTCGATCTTCGCACAACAGCTCCCTTATGAGGATATTATGTCGTATTTATGTCTACTCAACCCTTCTTCATCAAAACGCCACAGCCGCTTCGCATCTCGGGTTCCAAGGGCGGCTCACGATCTTCAATGTCTCAGGGTATCTGTCACTCAAGTATGCTGCAGAGCCATCCTTTCGCGCCTGGAATGACGATTACAGCTTAACTTCTAAGGGCGACTTGATGAGTATCTGAATGGTGGACTTCGGTGACTTTCCGCTTTGTTCTTATTTGGTCCAGATTGCACAGCCAGACGAGCGGGCTCAGAAAAGCCTAAGAAGGGAGGCTCGGTTGAGACATGGCCCGGATATCTGAGTAAATGATCCCTTGAGCATTCCAACTGTGTTTCAACACGTGTCTCTGGGGACCATTCTACAAATGAACAGTCAATATTCGTTGGCTGTGGTGTAGATTTATTTCCAGATTGTGTGTGGTGGCTTGTTGAATGTGTTGGAATCGTGGGTTACCTTACACATTGAACATGGATAATTGGAAGCGAATCGAGGCGTTTTCCATGTCTTGGGTGACGTTGCCTAATCTTGGGGAATCACAGCCCTACCGAGACCTCTATTTAGATCTTAAGATGTGTGCAACGCAGCAAACAAGAGTATCACGATAAAATTCGCAGTCATTGTGTGATGGTACAGGGTAATATTTTCACCAAAGGCCATCACAAGTGGAGGTTGGCGGGCGCTGTCTTTCGGCGTCGCCTACAGTGGACCAGACACCTAAAATTTGATGAAACGAAAAGTCTCATGGAAGAATGCAAATGAATCATGCATATTTTGGGTCCGAGACAAGATCAAAAGTTACACCACCAGCAAGAAACCTTTCACAACATCATGCCCAAGCTCGATTGTACGCCAAGCTTTACAGTGGAAATAAACAGTGGATGAGAGGGAAAAGAGTGCTGACATGGTCCAAGTGCGATCCTCCCGTGATGGATCGATCAATCAATCACACCATTCCCCCGCTGTAATGCAGTGTGATCCTTCGGAGGACCGCTGTTGTAAATGGGGGAGCCCATATGTTATTTTCACATGAACGATGAATTGACTTCAGATTGTAAAGTGTCATTCGGACAGGCCGCTATCATGCTCAATCAACCAACTGTTAGCCGACCGTTACAAAGATAAGGACACAGACCTCCAAAGCCCCTGCAATCATCGCAGCCTTGGAACCATCCCAGCTTTCAATACCGATGGCATCTCTTGTGTAATTTCCACACAACGATAAGCTTTTCTCTCTCACTAAAATTTTCACAGGCCTGTTGCACTAACAAGGGCGACTGATGCAAGGTACCGATGATCCCCCTTGGCAGAGACAGCTGGGCAATGCTTAATTTCGGGGCCAAGACTCTTGCAAAGGTTTATTCTATGACGGATGGGATGAATTAGTGCATATGCTAAGAGAGTGATTTTTCTTAATGAACGGTTTTTATACGGGTGAGATCGACGATGAGTTATTTTTGGACGTTGCAGTCGTAACGATGGCTGGGGATAATGCACAACACCAATTGAGTTTGGAGGGATCTCAACCGAGGACATCTTTTCACGTGGTATTCGGATCAAGATACTGGATGAATATGCTTAAACCCTTGATGATAATTGCAATGCTCGAACAAACATCACGGGAGTGGCTCATCAGTTCGTCTGGCAATGGTAGACATCCATTGCCACCTTATACGGCCCGGTAGAGTACCTAGTCTTTACCAACGCACCAGTCCATCACGAGTTTGGTGTCCGAGCACTAAGACAACGGCGCTCCGCTTCTTTCGTGTTTTTCCCTCTTTCCGTTATCAACACGATGGCTAGGCTAGCCTATTGGGACGGCTACTGAGTGATCGGCATACTGGAAAGAGTCCTCCGAGGTACTGTAAATGACATCCATTTCTAAGGAGGATGCTGTATCCACTCATGACGGCCATGTTACAGCATCAGAAGAAAGTGTTTGTTATTGTGAAAGGGGCTACGTACGCTCTGAACAACCCTGCCTGTGATTGTCACTCATTCATTTTGACTGTTGGTTCCAAAGTGTGGCTGTCGCTTTGACAGCAGACCTTCAGCTTCAGTTGTCCAACACTCACTGCTACCCCTTCACCCATAACAAAGCATCTTTTTCGTAAAGTATTGGACGTCAAGAATTGCGCTGCGATAGTTCTAGATGCCAATAATGCCTTGGGAACGAGAATTCATCGTATGGATGCTGTCATGCCAGCTGATGGCAGGGTTCCATTGCAGGGATGGCTTTTTTGGTAATCGTGGTGGAGGCCTGTCCCCTGTCACTTACGCAAGTTACTGATAACCCCTTCACGGCAGTTCGTGTTGGTTGACTTGACTTCCATTGTCACCTGTTTTCTCATGATCAATAAACAAACAACAGTTCCATTTTATGCAAACATCATAGAACCGGATAATGGAGACATAAATGCAATTGACGACTAGGACCAAGACTGCGATTGACAGTTTCTCGGTTCCTTCGGCACCATCAAAGTTCATCACAGCGCTACCGACCACTGGCTTTCAGGGCCCGGGCGCTGATCTGATCGTGTCCCCCCACTGTAACACTAATCGCACCCCCGTAACGAACTCTTACCATGTGCAAATCCTGATCAAAGCTCTTTCTCTCCCTTGACCATCACTCGCGATACGAAGTTCCTCTTCGCTCTCGCCGCTTCCCACACCAGTCTAGCAATGCAGTGCAAGCCACGGCGTTTTGTGTAATGAGTTCCCCCTCTCTTGGTTACCGTGGCTGCCCGTTGTTTGTTTGACGCGGTACATGTGTAGTAGTTTAAATGTTATCTTCAATTAAAAACGCTGCCTCATTATTCTATAGGTAAATAAACTCCATGTATGTAAAAGACGTTAATGCATATTTGTTCAAGCTGTCTTCTTGCCAACGTTTATTGACAAGTTGGGCACATCGAATGTGACCGTTGTGTTGACAGAGTAGGCTTCTGTTCCCCAGGACATGTACCCGATGTAGTCCGATGCAGAAGGATAATCTGCGTTGTCCATGGAGAGAATCTCTTCGATCAAAGGCCAGAGATCACCGTCGAACTTCTCGGCGGGCTTTTCGACGTACCAGGTCAATACCTTTTGCTTGGCCTGGTTGATATCGTAGTAGAGTTTGCTGCGACAGTTAGCTTTGCCTCACATCGTTGGATGGATATGCGACTTACAACTCTGTTCCATGCAAGGTCTTTGTCGCCAACGGATTCGACCCATCAACATTGAAACCCAAAGGCTGTGTCGCAGGTCCAATAGCCGCAAACCACACCATGATTTCGTGCGATGCGTCTTCAGAGTCCTGCGCCTTCGTCTTATCCTTATCCATGAACATATCCATCGCGACGTTAGCGTTCAGAAGATGGTCCTTCAAGTCTGTGAGGTCTGTTTTTGTCGCCGGCTTTGCGCCTTTGGTGGATGCATTGCCAACAGCGTACGTCCATTCAAAGTCGATATCGATCTTGTCAATGTCGCTTAGCTTTGCAGGGAACACGTCTCCATCAACCTTGATGTTAGGAAAGGCGTGGACGGGTGCTGTTTCGGGGCCTTGAGGGTATTGCCATACTACGGACCAGCGAGGGGCAGTTTCTTTTGTGGCGTAGGTCTCGTTGTTGTTCATGTCGACCTGAGATCCAATGAGCATGATGATAATTGTCATGACGGTTGAAATGAACTTACATATAAGCATAATCCTCCATCATCACCTTCATTCCAACCCCACTGGTTAGGATTGACTACAAACGGTCAGCACAGCACTCAATTGAAGTCGCACAAGCCGGAACTCTGCAGCACGAGAATTGGTTCTTCCCGAGAAATAGGTAAACTCACGTGTGTACTCCTGTCCCTTGGTCTCCGGGTGAATACCATACGACTTCTGACAATGCTGCTCCGTGGTAATGCCATGCTTCTTCTTGGGTCCCGTAGGTTTAGGATCAGGCTTGAACAAGGGCGGTCCACCCGTCGCTGTACGTTGGCTTTGAAGACCGATCAGTACGCCCAGCGTTATGGCGATGGGTAAGGCCAAGAGGCCAAAGTTGACGAGAAACCGAATTGTCATGATGGTTGGTGATGGAGGAGAGTTGAATTGAGGTACAGTTAGAACAAAAGATACCGACACAGGCCCAGCAAGGGAGAAAAAGAACAAGCTTTTTACAAGAGAACCCGGTAGAGACCATCTTTTACACAGCCTACGTTTCCCATTTCGGCCCTCCCTTGCAGCGGAGATAGTGTACCTGTGAATACCGACATGCCAGAAAAAACACTGCATTCAGTGACCCAATCAAGCACTACCAAAAGGAAAAGACAAGCTGATAGCGCAACGCACAAGCTGAAATGTACCCCTGATCTATACCAGGATTGCGCTGGTCCGTGGTCCACTAGATCTGTCGATACGAGAGGGAGGGGTGTGTGTCGTGTGTCTTGTTCCTGGGACCAAGCTTTTTTAGGGTGCAGTTCCCTTTCGGCATGTGCGGTTCGTGTTGTGTACCCAAGAATAAACACAGCAGTGGACACTTGATTGGAGCTTTCGTCTAAGAGAAAACAATGATAGCGTCGTTCATTGGCCATTGTCGATGCTGTACATACTTCTCAGAGACTGGTCGGGATGTGCCAGTCTTGCACTGGAACTCAAATGACACACCCCCGGTTCGTCTGATCCCTCTTCCTCTCCCTTGTCTTCCGTCTTGGCTATCTTTCTCTTGTTCTTGTTCTTGAATACCTACCTCTTGGTTGTTTTCTTTTCCTTCCCTTCCATATTCTTTCCTCTCGCTGAAGAAACAGTCATTCGTTAACAACCAACCATTGTACCAAGGAAAATAAATCTGCGCCAAGTAACGCCCAGCTTCTACATCTAACTTTACAGTTTGAGCTATCGGCAGGCACAACGACGCATGCGTCAAAGATGAACGGACAAGGAAATCGTGACGATGAGTACAGGGAGATGGTAGAGATTGACGTTCAACGTCAACATCAGCAACAGCATGAACAAAGACAACAGCAGCAGCAGGAACAGTTCCACCAAGACCTGCACTCACCATATGGTCCTCCCGAGCGGTCGTACACTCCCTACTCACCATACCAATCTTCAGTAGAAGACATGCAGCAAGGTCGATCCATCACAGAGCAAGGAAGACCTTCTCGTCCTTCGCCAGCGCACTTTGAAGATTATAGCCCAGCGCCTGAATGGCCTCCTAATATCGCCAACAGTCCTGGGCAGTACTTCAATGACACACCAGGCGGCTCTCGCTCAGCGACCCCCTCTCTTCGCAGCGGCCAGGAAACGCCCGCCCGTCTGCACTACCACGCGGGCAACTCGTCCGTCGACTGGAGACCATCCAGCCTAATGGTACCCAGCCCCAGCATCCGCACCCTCGTCAACAAGTCGTCCAGTGTCACTGACCAGTCTTATCGCGACAAACAGAACCAGAGCCATCTCAGTCTTGCAGCTCTATTGCCCAATGGCGCTTCCACTCAAAACACCAGCAGCCAAACGCTAGCCAAGGAGTACATCGTTGACACCAGCGCTATCCAGCATGTGCATAAGCGCGACGATGCTGATATCTGGAAGGGCTGGAAGAGATGGGTATTTCGGTTAGTCCCACTGTTGACGTTTATGAACACTGGATTCTATATGGCGTATCTTGCTTTGAGAATTGCTTGTGTTATCTGGGCGCAGAATGCGGCGGGTATGACTTATGAGGGAGCGTGGGTGTTTATCGCTGTTGAGATTGCGGTTGCGATTCCGTCGCTTATGCATAATACCTGGACGATGTGGTCGATGAAGAAGAGACAGCGACCCAAGTTGAGAGTCACTGGCAACGACGTTCCCACCGTGGATGCGTTTGTCACTTGCTGTGGTGAGGATGATGATCTGGTCATGGATACTGTTCGAGCAGCATGCGATCTCGACTATCCCCAAGACCGATTCCGAGTCATCATTTTGGACGATGGAAAGTCTGCCGGTCTTGAAGAGCAGTGTGCGAAGTTGTCCATGACATATCCCAACTTGTACTACATGGCTCGAGTCAAGATCCCTGGACAACCTCATCACTTCAAGGCCGGTAACCTCAACTATGGTCTTGACGAGGTGCACAAGCTGCCTGGAGGAGCTGGTCAATTCATGGCTGCTCTGGATGCCGATATGGTAAGTCTCGCGAACTTGATGAAGAGGAAAAATACTTACAATAGCAGATTCCCGAGCGTGACTGGCTTCGTGCTATCATTCCTCACCTTCTCATCGACCCCAAGATGGCTCTCGCCTGTCCACCTCAACTCTTCTACAACACTCCCCCTTCAGACCCCCTCGCCCAAAGTCTCGACTTCTTCGTGCACGTCATTGAGCCCATTAAGGATGCTCTCGGCGTCGCATGGTGCACAGGATCCGGCTACGTCGCCCGTCGCGAAGCTCTCGACCAGATTGGCAACTTCCCTCTCGGATCTCTTGCTGAAGATGTCGCTACCTCGACGCTCATGCTTGGTAAGGGCTGGAAGACAGCTTTCATTCACGAGCCTCTGCAGTTTGGTACCGTTCCTGAAGACTATGGTGGCCATTTGAAGCAGCGTACGCGATGGGCTATTGGAACGGTTGACACCTCATTCAAGCTCAACTTTTGTCTTTGGGGCGATAAGGTTCGACAAATGACCACTGCCCAACGGTTCTCCGGTTTCCTGTACGCCTCGCTGAGTCTGTACACCGTTCTTCTCACCATTTCTATGTTCGCCATTCCGGTTATCTTGATCATGCAGAAGCCTCTTGTCGCATACGCAACCGATGAGCAGCTCCGATGGTTGATCCGCGCCTGTTTCGCATCCGTCATCTCCAACCGTATCTGCGAATTCGCCCTCTTCATCCCAGCGGGCTACCACACCGGTCAGCGAGGTTCCCGATACCAACTCTGGATGTCTCCCTACATCGCGCTCTGCATCATCCGCTCTTTCGTCCTTCCAACTTGGCTCGGCGGCCAAACTCAAGCCTTCAAGCCCACAGGATCCCTCGGCTCAGCCCTTAACGAGCGCGATGCCAAGCTCCGAAAGAACATGTTCCGTCGTCTTTGGGGTATCCTCGTCAACTACATGGCTCTCTTCCACCTGTTCTTCGTCTATCTTACCCTCGTTGCCGTGGTGCTCACATCGTTCCGATCATTTATCACGACCGACACTGTCCGCGACACGCTCACCGCCCTTCTCACACATGCTTTCTGGCCGCCTTTGACCTTCCTCTTCATCTGCAGTTCGCTGTGGACGCCTATCTCGTACGCGATTGATCCCCCGGCGATGCCCGACCGTGAGGACCTGCTGAACCGCGATCCGAAGACGCAGGTGGCGCATCCCACGCCACAGAGCAAGAAGATCGCATTTGGCGGTCAGGCAGCGTGGTTCGAGGCGGAATACACCGTTACCACGATTTACACGTGTCTCGTGTTTGTTGCCTCGTTCATTTTCTAGAATTGAGGGATAGAAGGTGTAATAACGAATTGTAACGATAAATGTGCGAGCATACGAACGACAGGAGGGAAAGTCAATCTCTGTTATACTACTACAGGGGGTTTCTATTTTTTGTTTCATTTATAGTACCGTATATAGTGTACGCATTACAACCTTACACATAGATCATTGACCTAGAGAGATGCTTGGAGAAAATACGAGCATTGAAGAAATAATAGAATGAAACACGCATTAACATTTACAGTTACAACCGGACGTATACCGATTGGACGAGACTTGACGGTGAACCAGTTCCTGCATGCACAGTAGAAAAAGAAAAGCATGTGAATGTGAAGTGAAACCTTGACTCGGAACAAGCTGACAGGATTGACTCAAGATGAGGCGCTATACCTTGACTAGGGAAGACCGTCTCGTTTTTGACAAAAGTTAGAATTCATGCTTTTCTCAAACTTGGTCGATTGATCTTGAAACCGAAGCCGATTGACCCCAAGTCTGCATCTCCATCTGCATAAGAAAACGGCCACGCTTGGACATTCAGATTGACAATCTGTCACCAGAGATAAGCTATCACTTCTCCAACCGCGGATACCAAATCATGGCCCCGGTCCCTCTTGGCTCCTGTTTGACTCCACTTTACGACTCGTTGAGAAACCAGAAACCGAAAATTTCGAGAAAACTGCACGGAAGAACCTTTTCTCCCCCCCTCTCCCCCTTCTAGAGCCTCTAAAATAACGTGACCGAAAGCCACGCAGCCACTCAGACCCTTATCTGAGACTTGCAGGTCCACTCTTCAGGCACACACTTCAATCTCAGATTTAGTAGATCTTCATTAATCGTAAGAGAATGAAGCAGATAAAGGAGAGTGAGGGGTTGACAAGAGGCAAACAAACACGCAATCCTTATGCTTGTGAAAAAAAAAGAGGTGCTGTGAAAGATGCCTGCCCGATATCTCACCGCAAAACAGCGTATCCTCAACAAAAACGAGACCCAAACGTACAAGGTCCCCTTGTTACCCTCGGTTAATGTTATTTGCCTTCCAACAGGGCTAAAGCTCTCACAAGCTTTACTGTAACACTTCTTTTAATGGGGGCTCCACATGGGTCGAACAACACGTCTCCATGATCTCCCGCACATCGTGGACCATTGAGCCGCGTCTCATTGGCCTGTCAGGGGTAACAAATGGAGTCTGGACCCCTATTCACCAGTCCCTGGAGGGTCCCTTGGGTCGTGACAAGAGTCGGTCTTCGAGAAAAAAAAGTTGTATCCGCTTCTTTTTTTTTTCGTATGGGCTTGTCGTAAAAGAGCTATCGCTGGATTAGGTCAAGATCGAGGGGCTCAATCCTGAGACTGGACTGTATGGAGAGAGTAAGGTCCCCCGTAGCGAAATATTTAGACCATTGTTGGGGAGCGCAAAAAGGTTTTGAGATTTTTCTTCTTTCCTCGTCTTCTTCCTTTTCCTTTCTTCTTCTCCTCATACATCCCCCTCTTTGCTGAGTCTCGTTGCATACTCTGCAATAACCCCTCCAATCGCTAGGCACAATGGCGACCAGACAGCGAACTGCCACCACTGTTGTGGTTGAGAAGGACCTCCCCAAGGTAAGCTCAGTCAGTCAAGCTTTTGCGTGAAGCTTGTTTCTAACATCGTGTCTCTCCAGGTCACTCTCGAGGCCACTTCCCAGCCTCAATTCCCCGACATCAAGACCATCAAGGATGCCATCCCCGCCCACTGTTTCGAGCCCTCACTCATCACCTCGTACTACTATGTCTTCCGCGACCTCTCCATTGTCGGCTCCCTCGTCTGGGCCGCCCTCACCTACATCCCCAGCATTGAGGACCAGTACCTCCGCGTCGCCGCCTGGATGGTCTACGGCTTCGTCCAGGGTCTCTTCTGCACCGGTATCTGGATTCTCGGCCACGAGTGCGGCCACGGTGCCTTCTCTCTCCACAGCAAGCTCAACAACGTGACTGGATGGTTCCTCCACTCATTCCTCATGGTCCCCTACTTCAGCTGGAAGTACTCTCACCACCGTCACCACCGCTTCACCGGCCACATGGAGCTCGACATGGCCTTTGTGCCCCGCACTGAGCCCAAGCCTTCTTTGTCCTTCCGCATTGCTGGTATGGACGTCGCTGAGCTGATTGAGGACACCCCCATTGCCCAAGCGGTCAGACTCGTCTTCCACCAGCTCTTCGGATGGCAGGTGTACACCTTCCTCAACGCCAGCGCTGGCAAGGGTAGCAAGCAGTGGGAGCCCAAGAGCGGTCTTGCTAGCTGGCTCCGAGTCAGCCACTTCGAGCCCACCAGCGCTGTCTTCCGCCCCAGCGAGGCCCCCTTCATCCTCATCACCGACATCGGTCTCGCTCTTATGCTTACTGCTCTGTACTTTGCTTCCAAGCAGGTCGGCGTCTCCACTGTTCTCTACCTCTACCTCGTCCCCTACCTCTGGGTCCACCACTGGCTCGGTAAGTTTGATCGCGCGACTGAATCGCTGGACTGTCACTAACGTAAAATTAGTTGCCATCACCTACCTCCACCACCACCACACTGAGCTTCCTCACTACACCGCCGAAGGCTGGACCTACGTCAAGGGTGCTCTCGCCACTGTTGACCGCGAGTTCGGTTTCATTGGCAAGCACATCTTCCACGGTATCATTGAGAAGCACGTCATTCACCACCTGTTCCCGTAAGTCCAATTGATCCTCTCAATTGATCAATAAGCCTCTAACCCCATCGCAGTAAGATCCCCTTCTACAAGGCTGACGAGGCCACCGAGGCTATCAAGCCCGTCATCGGTGACCACTACTGCCACGACGACCGCAGCTTCCTCGGACAGCTGTGGACCATCTTCGGCACCCTCAAGTACGTCGAGCACGACCCCGCCGTCCCCGGTGCTATGCGCTGGGCCAAGGAGTAGATCTCCGGTCAAGGGTCAATCGATCGAGGAGGCTATGCTATGTTATGAGACGATAGAAAGAAGACACATTCGACAAGAATCGAGATGTGATAGACACGCAAAAATGATAGACTAGACATACGCGATAGACGCGCGTGATAGAACTAGAGCTTTTCTCGCGCCTGGGACGCAAATAAAAATGGAGTTTGTTATTCATCAACTGAATTGACTTGTCACTGAAGGCGAATCTGTGGATGCATTTGTGAGGCAAGGGTGAAGGATCACATCCCCGCATCGCCACTTCCTGTCCAGACCCGGCTCGTTTGAATAATGTTCCGCGAGAAGGAATGCCAAGGCGGATTGTGCCCGGTTCTTTCCACTTTAAGATGGGACTCAAAACTGTTGAATCGACCAGCGGCTAATATCACAATCCGCAGGAGGAACCTTGGAAAGTCTATCAGATTCATCATTCTTTATCATACCTTTGCGCGTACAACAATCTCGGCATCATTATACATTATCTCCCTCGATTGACAAGATAAGGAGTGATATTCAGGGATGCAATGCAGCTCCCAATTCACATGGGTCGACGGTCGGTGGTCGATGTCGACATACCCTAAATCCTTCCATCAGAACCCAGTAAAGCACGGGCTAATACCTGGATAGCGGAGTTCCAGCGGGGTTTCCGCCAACTGCGCTATCCGACAGTGATCCATTAAATTTACGTCGCGCGCTACTGCAGCTTCACTTACCCGCCAGGTTGATCGCCTCTTATCTCTTACGATGGAAGCAGTATCGAGTAGAAGAAAAGGTAAGCACAGCACATCAAATGATGTATCAATTGGTGGGATTAATGTTGAGTGTTTCGTTTCTAGCATGTGATTATTGCGTCGCGAAAAAAGCGAAATGCGACGGGCGCAAACCGATTTGTTCTAATTGTACCCTGCATGCGGTGACTTGTCGGACTACCGCCACGGGTAGAAGGAAAGCAGCACCTCGGGAGACAGGGCCTCAGTAAGATTAGCCTCTTTCTATGGTGCTTGCATTTTGCTGATTGCTAAGATCTGATCGCATCGCTTTTTTGGAGGAGCGATTGGCGTCGATTGAAGCCCTACTTAATGTCCTTACGGGGACAAACCCGGCCCAAGTTCAGCAGGGTGTCAATGACCCTTCAAACAATGGTGTTCTTCTTGGCTCCAATGGCGACTGGGCGATTTCGCCTGCCCAGACAATCCAGGACACGACAGGCTGTCAGTCTTCGTCCGATACAGGCTCTGTGGCTGTTCCTGTGAGCGCCCCAACGTCGAACCAGCTCGAACTCCCGCCGTTGCCAGAAGTCCTCCCTGTTGTAGATAATTACTTCCGGAACTACAACACGATAATCCCTCTATTTGACGAGACTGCGTTTATGCGCATGCTTCTCGACTTTTTTGCTCAAACGAACACGCGGTCTATTGTTCCCTGGGCGGCTATAAACGTCGTCTTGGCGATTAGCTACCGCGTCCTTGAAGGCAGGGGTTCCGATGACTTGGCGCTTGCACGATGTCTTCAGAATGTTCGATCTGTGATGTCTGAGTTGATGGTCCAGGGAAAGGACCTTACGGGGCTGCAAGTCCTTCTGGGTATGGTGATCTTGTTTCTCGGATCTTCCGACTTTCAGCTCGCCATTGTCTTGACAGGTAGTGTTGTGAGACTGGCGCAGAGTCTGCGGCTGAACTCAAAAGAGGCATTAGAAGGATTGACAGGTGCTGAAAAAGCACACAGAACGTCCTTGTTCTGGCTTTCATACATATACGACAGAGTACGCCTGTGTTCACAAATTGTGTTGTACCTTACTGACCATTAATAGGAAATGTCTCAACGATCTCAGAGTCCATATCACCAGCTTGATAGCGACACAGATATGGACCTTCCAGAACCCAACCCTGAGACAAATATGGGCATCATCACATCTTCAATAGACAGCATCCGCTTCAACTATCTCCGTGTAAAAGCCCGACTTGCATATATCCATGGCAACGTTTACAATCTACTATACAGCCCAAGATCCAAGACTTTAACACAAACGCAAAAGAACAATACGATAATTCGGATAGAAGAAATGTTAGCTGAGTGGGTTCGAGAGATACCCACTGAGTTGCACACCGCTGAGGGCATTCGTTTACGACTGTCTCCAGCAGCGAGTGACTTGATGATGAACCTATGGTTCCATCATACGGAGTGTCGCATCAAGATCCGTTCAATATTTACGTTTGAAGATACGTGGGTCAATAGGGTGAGATTGTATCTAACACCGAGTGTTGTTGATGTTGATGTCGGTGATGGTGTTGATGGCATTGTGAGAAGAGGCGATATTCCGCCTTTGCCGTCTGGTTGGAATGACTGTGTTCGATACGCACGAGTTTGTCTGGAATTACTTTTGAAGGGAAAGCCAACCGAGTATATATTATGGTAAGTCTGCTTGGACCAGAAGCTGTCATCACGCTGACCTCTCACAGGCTTCATACCTGCGGCTCATTCTCATGTTTGGTTCTCCTCATCGTCAACCTCCTCGAACATCCAGACCAAGCTTTGATCACGGATGATCGTCAGCTATTGGACAACTGCTTTCTGGTATTTGAGGGAATGAGTAAGCACCTGCCCAAAGAGCCGTACTGGACTATGCTTGCCATGGCTCATGAGTTGAACGAGAAAGCTATGGATCTGGCCAAGCGTGAGAGTTTGGCTGCAGGCCCTTGCGAGGATGGTGATCATTTGATGAGTCCTTCTACGGCATGGGCTATTTTGGATGATATGGAGTTTCAATAGGCTGGCTCTTGTATCTTTTGATCTATCAAATATCTATCGAGTGTGTGGGAAGCCTTCATCTATCGGAAGTATTTAAAACGTTATGAAAGTACTTACGCGTCTATGGAATAGCACCAGCAGTTCCCTTGATAGCCCTTTTATCCTCATCCTTAAGCTCAACACCAAAGTACTTCCTCAATACTGCCACCCTTTCATCCTCATTCTCAAAAGTCTTTTCCATCTTGACCTCACCATTTTTCCTGTACTTCATCACGTTCCCATCGATAAACACACTGCCATCAATCTCGCCACCAGTCTTACTCAAATCTCTCGTCTCCATACTTGAACAATCCTCTGCCGCAGATGTGAACTGTACAGCCATGATTCTGAAGGTAAAGAAACTCGAGGGACTCTTCGATGGAGCCATGTTCATAACGCGAATATCATCCGGCAGAACTTCGTGGTCTATGAAGCACCACTGTGGCGTCCACTCGCCGTCGTGGCTAGATCGAAATTCGTAGATCCAGACTTTCTGCTTGGTAAGATACTGAGGAATGGTGTCATATCTCAGCCCCATTTCCCCAGCATCGGATCTTTGAAAAGTCTTCCCATCCTCGATTTCCATAGGAACGGTCGGTGTCCGTGCTCCAAATCCAACATCAACAGCGTAAGACTTTCCTCCAATAGTAACAACGTTGAGACAATGCGTTATCCCACCGTATCTCTTCGCATCAGGACTGAATACCCTCGCAGCGACCATGTACACTTCGTAACCTAAGGATACAAGGACTGTATGGAAGAAGGAGTTGTTTTCCATGCAGTAGCCGCCTCGTCTCTCGTTGACAATCTTGTTGAAAAGATGGTCCGCGTTTACGTCGACGATCTTATGCCATGAGTAGTGAAGTGTGAGATTCTCGAATGGAACAGCGAGAAGTTGTGCTTTTGTGAGAGTGAAGAGAAAATCGAGCTGGTCATTGTTCTGGACGTTGTATTTTCGTTCCGATTTGGGGAAGTTTATGCGGTTGTAGTAAGTCTCAAGTTGAGACTCACTATATGTGATTCTTTCCATCATTGTCGTATCAGTCCTGACCCGTCTATACTCTGGAAACTTGTGATGTGGCGGTTATTCTACTTTTTATATAGTGGGTGAGATGATGATATAAATAACGTCAAAATGAGTTAGTGATCGGTTATGAACCGGCGGCCCGCCTGTAGTGGAGCGGATGACAAATCAGGAGCCGTCCGCGGCAATGGGGTCGGCAAAGGGCATGTTGAGGTTGATATTCCCATTGACCCTCCTATAATTTGTGTTCAAGATGAATTTGAAGACCATTTAAGGTTGCACACGATCAACGGGCTTACCGGCGTGGATCACGTGCAAACTTACCCCTGCATCTTGAAGTTGCATGCCACTCGATGTGTACAATAGTCATGAGACCCATGACTAAAGAAGTGAGATTGTATAAGGCTTGCGGAGTTTATGTCATTTTTTAGGCAGTTTGCATAAGTCGAGAAAGGGTCTATGGAGGTCCGGAGGCATAGGAGTTCCTGGGAACTCCTCGGAACTCCGGACCCACTTCTTCCGCTCCGATCCGGGATGGGAACTCCGGACCCTTTGTATATTGAGATTCGGCATAACAACAAACGCTATATAAATACCATAGACAAGAACGAATAGAGGAATTCTCATAAAATCATCCGATTGCAGGCTTTTGTGCCCAAGCTGGATCTGACTACCAACTAGAAGACATCCACCAACAACTTGACAATGTCAAAAACATCAACAGGAACAGTGCTGATCACTGGCGCAAACGGCTCCTGCGCCATTCCCTTCATCTCTCACATCAAAACACACTATCCCCATTTAAGAGTCATAGCAACAGTCCGAAATGCCTCTCCAGATGATCCAAACACAGCCCATCTCTCCTCTATAATCCCCCCATCCTCCATCGAAGCTCTCGATCTATCCTTACTCGCAGCAGTCGACGCTTTCACTACTAGACTCTCCAGACGGATTACAGTCGGTGAATTACCACCTGTAAAAGCCATCGTCTGCAATGCCTTCACAATGTCCCTGAAAGACCAAGTCTTCACATCAGATGGCTTTGAACAAACGTTCCAGGTCAATCATCTAGCGCATTACCTGCTGGTCTTGAAGCTACTGGGATCTATGGCTAGTGACGGAAGAATCGTTATGCTTGGTAGCAATGCGCATTACACAGATCGAAAACATCCGCTTTTTGATATCCCGGTTTGTATACCGGATGATATCGAGAACCTTGTCAAGCCGGGGAAGGATACGCCAGGGAAGGAGTATTCCCATGGATTTCAGAGATACGGGGTCAGCAAACTTGCGAATATCATGTTTATGCATGATCTCAACGCAAGACTGGCAAAGGTAATTCCCTTTATATCACTTCATTTACCTTACTAACATGAAGCAGAACCCCAAACTATCAGGCATAACAGCCATAGCGATGGACCCAGGCGGTATGGCTGACTCGCGCGCACACAAGATCCAAACGCCTCTGGTGCGCTTCATGTTCGGTCTGGTCCTGCTATTACTTCCTATCCTGAAGCACTTTACCGATGAGGTTCGAACTGCGGCTCAGTCTGGACAGGAACTAGCCGAGCTAGCTGTTGGAGACGAATACAAGGGAACGAAGGGATATTTCATGGGATTGCGACGAGAGAAAGAGGATTCGATTTGTGAGGATGTCAAGATCAGAGATATTTTGTGGAAGGCTTGCTGGAAGTGGGCTGGGTTGAAGAAGGAAGATACTGTTTTGGAAGAGTAACGAGGTTTTGTGGTATCAGATCACGGGTATGTAGTGGTATCTTTAACTTATTTGTATTTCCTTGTTCCAATGCAAACGGCAAATTGTAACAAATCTAACTGTGACAGCATCGCCAACTGGCAAGCTCCAAGATGAGGATAAACTAAACGTACTTGATATCTATATTCAATCTACAATACCCCATGATACCGGCCAGTGCAATAATGAGTTTCTACCAAGCAATGTAAACATCACCGTCTATCCAACTAATAGAAGATCAGGTTACTCTGATTCAAGCCCGACAAGGCGTACACCGTTTAATACAGCTAAAACCTGTTAGTATGTTACAGAATAGGTTATAATGATCAACTTACCCAGTTGAGTAGCATCATAACTCCGAGAATGGCGCCTACGCGCAGGTGAAGTCCGCTGCTAACAGACTTGCAAAAGTCCCTGGCACGCTCCAAGTGCATGCTGTTGAGCATCGGCATCCTCTCCCACACGGGCTCAACAATCTTAAGTTGATTCTCATCGTCATCCTCGGGGTCATGAAGAGTTGGTCTTTGCTTGGATTCGTCCACGATGATCTTCACAATGTGGCCAGATCCCTCGGCAACCAAGTGACTGATCCAGAAGAAGACGGGAACAAGGACAGCCAGGTCGCGCCAACGATCGCCCAAAAGACTACCATCACCCTTGAAGATATCCAAGAGAAGAACACCTCTTGTGTCACCAGCAAGGAAAACGTGGAACTGGAGGATGAAAGTCTCAAGAGAGCATTTACCAAGCCATGCTGAGGCCGTAGAGTAGTAGTTGCGCATGGACGTCGTAGCATTTCGAAGACAGATAAAGGCGAGGACAGGGAAGACGGAGATGATAGGATGAAGCATGACGTAGATAGCCTTGTCGCTCATGGAGCTGCACAGATATGTGAAGGCTGCGATAGACATTATCGATGGCATGATCCAAAACTTGTAGTTGGTGTACCAGAATGCGTCGCGCTCGACCCGTTGGTGAACCACACCAGCCAGCATACCAACGAACACAATAGCGCCATCAAGGGTAACTCGGAACTCCCACTCAGCGAGATCCCACTTGATGCGGAAGACGAGCTCAAGGATGGCAAACAGCCATTTCATCAGAGGTGTGAAGTTGAGCACCAAAGTGACAAAGACGAAGGATGCCAGAATCTTGCTACCCAGGACCTTGATGCTGTCATTGAACCCAGAACAGATAGCCATGGTGGCATAGACTACCATGAACCAGAAGCTAACAAGAGGTGCAAAGTAGTAAAACATGTAGTCAGTGCCCATGACGTATGGCAGTGCGCAACTGAGGATGTTAAGACGAAGCATAACACTTGCGACGCGGCGGAACGAAAAGTCTCTCTTGGAGAGGAAGTAAATGGTGTGGCCATATCCAGTTTGAAACAGATACGCAGCGACGAGCAATCGAATGAAGATATAGATAGGAAGATCCTTAGAAGCACCCGTCCAGTGGTAGATAAGGATAGCAGCTTGCATCCATCCCTTCCATTCCTCGGTCTGGTCTCTGGCTAGGATGCCAGCATCCTGCACGGGTGTCGTGGGCTTAGGCGGTGCTTCACCGTCACCCTCGACTTCGGCATCGGGTGCCGCGACAGTCATGATCGTGGGGAGACGAGGCGCGCGAAACTTGACCATGCGAATGGTAAGTCCACCAATAAGTGAAGATATCGTAATGAGAACCCAGAATTCTCTCGGAACAAATTCCTTCATACCCTTGGAGAAGAGATGGGTGCGGTCGGCAGCGAAGCAGTAAATGAGGGCGACAGCAAAAATGCCCATCTTCATATCAAGCCCTCTGATCTGGAGCGAGGAAACGAAGGTGAAACCCTCAAAGCAAACGCACGCGACGGCGTAGACAGCAACAAAGAACAGTATAAAATTCTGGGTCCATGAGCGACCGCCGTAGTCAGTGCAACAGGATCGAGTGTATGGATAGCCATACATCCGGTCAAGTTTCGCGTTACAACGAGCGTTGAGGAGAATGTTGGCTTTGATCTCGGCCACTGAGTCAATGACATGGAATCCAGTATCCGTCTTGTCAACAATCGCTTCAGGCTGATTGACGGACAGTTGAGGGAAAGCTCGGAGTAGGCGGATGTTGTGCGGGTCCTCCTGCGTATAAGTGTACTTGTCGATAGCCTCGACCTCTCCTTTCTCGACACCTCCAGGTCCTGTTCTGCGTGAAGGCATATGGTCATAGAACGGGGGTGCGACAGGAGCGATGAATGCCTCATTGCCAATACCTTCCACAGGGTCCATGGGTGTTGTGCCCCATCTGGGCAGATCAGCAAACCCAAGGCGCTCGGTGACGTTGTTCAATGCCCCTTCCCACTTAACCGCAGACTCATTAGGCAGGAAGTTGCCGGCGTACCAAGCTCCAGCACCGAGCATAATGAGTCCGGGTGATCCAAGTTCCTGTTTCTCAGTCGAAGGATCGTGCTTGTGTTTGTTCATCAATTCGAGTTGGTGCGTGAAGGAGATTTTCTTATGCCTCCAGGTATTCCAGAATGGGTTCCAGATATGTATCATTCGGACACCTCCTATCGTCATGTTGTAACTCTTGTGGGGGTTGAGATGATGGCGACCCTCATTAGCTTTGTCGCGATTCAGCTAGAGCAATCGTTAGTAGCAGCACGAGCAAGTAGAGAGCCAAATGAACCTACAATACGCGCCATGCCCCAGAAGATCTGCCTTGTCGTAGAGTCTCCCGAGAAGACAGCATGGCGTTCACCCATACAGTCTCTAATCTCCTGGGCCTTATAGTGGTGCAGCATACATCCATCAGGCTGCCAATTGGTAAAAGGACGCCTCGCGCCGGCGATATCTGGTTTGTGAAGCCAGCTTCCATTTCGCTCGCTGTTCCCTAGCAGCGCTCTGCATCGATACGGATCGTCGGATGGAAGTACTTGGTGAACTGTAATTGCGAAGAAGAGCAAGACGGAAAAGATGACTGGTAGTAGTCGAGCCACGAGGGCTGATG
The DNA here is from genome assembly GCA_004367485.1 of Fusarium citri. Classification (NCBI taxonomy): domain Eukaryota; kingdom Fungi; phylum Ascomycota; class Sordariomycetes; order Hypocreales; family Nectriaceae; genus Fusarium; species Fusarium citri. Next base: position 223,418 of record QHHH01000062.1, read on the forward strand.
TCGAACGCTCCGTCATGATCAAGCGCTTAATGATGATGACTCTGTGACGGACGAAGTTCAAAGCCAAGACGGGTAGCCGGCCAGACTTTTGAATGAGTGAAGAAGCAAGAAAATAAATGGTGTCGATGGGTTTGGAGAGGCCTGGCCCCGCTGCGCCTTGGGAAGGGTGAACCAGGTGGCGTAAGGAGGGCCGCTTCCCTTGCCTGAAGGTCTGAGACCGTTGGGGCATATTGGTATGAAGACAGGGTGCTTGGAATGGACTATCGACACCCTAACGTATGCATGTCCAAATCGAGTAGAAGCTGTGCATAGCATTGGTCGCCCGTGGATTGTCGAATGAGAAGTCGGGCGTGAGTCACGATAGCGTGTTTGAAGTGTCTCAGTTCAATCAAGGGAGGAAATTAGAAGAGCAGCCACGAAAAAAAAAGAAGGAAGGAAAGAAGGAAGGAAGCAGCCGATTGTTATGTTATACCGGTGTCGCCTGCGACGGAAGGAACGCTGCAGTGGAGTCGCACCTGACAATTGATGAAGCTCATCGTGATACCTATTGACAGCTATTGAGCACTGTACGAGGAAAGCAAACATTTGCCCAAATAGCCCGTGCCTGGCGACAATAAAGTTAGGCTAAGGCAAAAAGTCAAGGGGAACAAAGAACTGAACTGGACAGTCTGGCCCCCTTCCCTAGAGCCCTAGACCCAAGGGATAGCTCCCCTCAGCCGCAGCCCACAACGGCCATCCCTTTCCCCCCTGCATTTCTGTCTCATAAACAAGCTTTTTACTGTTGTCATTAGCCGTTTCTTTATAGTTGCCAAGGTGAACTCACTCTATTTCCCGGTAAACCTTTTTATCGTTACCTATTAACTCTAAAAGAACGACCCTGAATGCAGGGACTGTTCTCCCGCTATCGAAGCTTATGACCCCATTGAAGATCAGGGACGGAAAAGCAATTATGATCCCCTGATGCTATACTGAATCGCGCATCAATATTGTAATTTGTTAAAGTGATGATAGTTTTGTTTACTTGAGCGCGTTTCAGCCAACATCCTAAGGGAGTTCTTTGTCTCTGCCACAAGCCTTAACAGGAAAAGACGCATGCGTGGCAATCGGCCAAGCCCCGTTGATCGATGGAAGCTGTTAATATTAATCCACTAGAAAAGACCGCGCGTCGTACCGATCGATCTGTCATTCTGTGTTTGTGTCGCTTCTTGTGAGACAGAGCATTCTGTTACACGCGACCGTCATGATTCAACTGCCGGAGGATAAAAGCTTGGCTCTTGCCGAAGATCATAATTTCTTCTTCCAGACGCTGACGTAGGCAGCTTATATTGATGTCAGTGGTGTTCTTGCCTCTGAAAAGTTGTGGCTATTAGAAGAAGGGACCGGCCGGAGTAGAGCTTACCCAAGGGTGCAGGGCGTGGTTCTTTATCGACTGGTCCGGAGTCGGGGAAGGAGCCCGTCATCGGCGTGGTCTTCCGATTGAAGACGATCAAGTATGAATGACCACCACCGTTACGATAGCATCGCTGGTACAAATAAAATAAATAACAATCACAATTAAATCACAAACAGTCTCATCACATAAACGTAGTCAAAATGTCTTTTTGGATTGACACAGAAGACTGGCATACAGGTACCTCATCCCGTCACAATCTCAACACCTAAACTAACACCTCCAGCCGGCGAACCATTCCGCATTGTCGATACTTTACCGGAAGGCTATCTCCCAATCGCCCCAACAGTAAAAGACCGTCGTCTATCAATCATAAACACGCCCAACCATCCTCTCGACCAACTTCGCCAGTCACTATGCCACGAACCCCGCGGTCACGCAGATATGTACGGCGGCTTCATCACCCCTCCCGATGACGCGGGGGCTGACTTCGGCGTTCTATTCTGGCACAAGGATGGATTTTCTACTGCATGTGGGCATGGAACCATAGCCCTTGGATACTGGGCCATTGAGCATAAGTTGGTTGATGTGCCTCTAAATGGCGACGTGGATGTTGTCATTGATGTTCCCTCCGGTCGGGTCACGGCGAAAATCGCTGTTAAGGATGGGGAGCCTACCCATGGAGATTTCATCAACGTCAAGAGCTATCAGATTGCCAAAGACCTAAATGTTACTGTTCCATCAAAGGACATGGACATTAAGGTCGATTTAGCATTTGGGGGAGCTGTGTATGCTCATGTTGACGCGGCTCAATTGGCTCTCACTGTCGAGCCGAGCAAGTACATCGAGTTCATCGACCTCGGTCGCGAGATCAAGACTTGCCTTGGAACAAGGGCGCATTACGACACATACGATCTTTACGGCGTCGTATTTTACAACGAAGCGCACGATGAACAAGACGGGAACGTCAGACAGCGAAACGTTGTCATCTTCGCGGATGGACAAATTGATCGCTCGCCTTGTGGCTCGGGAACAGCTTCACGAGTCGCTGCCCTCATGGCTCAGGGAAGACTAGACCACGGGAAGGGAAAGCTTCTACACCGTTCCATCATCGATACGGTGTTTGAAGCAGACGTCATTTGTGAAGAGCCGAGCCCTGTCGAGTTTCCCGCTTGTATACCTCGTGTCAGAGGAACAGCAAACCTGGTCGGAAGGATGAGTTTTTTCATTGATCCATCCGACACTGTCTTTCCCGGTTTTCTTCTGCGGTAGATAACAACTCAATCATTATTCATTAGTTCTAGTTTACGGCGCTATACCTTTTTTCCAATCCCATTAAGCCAAGTTCAAGTTCTGAGTATATGGGCTTACAAAGTAATTCCAATCATTAGCATCTCCCATCCCAGCAAGAGGCGATTCCCTCTGTGTATGTAAATCTCTCATTCTCCAAACTTTCAGGATGACCGCTTTCGTTCGTTCGATATTCGCAAGCGATGAACCAACCATCGCATCAAGAATTTCCAACACCAATTGTCTTCCCGATAAATATGTGCCTAACCCTTCGTGTAGGAATATGGTCTCATCTTGTAGTGGATCGAGTTCCACGGCTGCCACAAATAATGGGAACAGTAGCCCTGCTGCACTGCCTTGCTGAATAAGACTCTGAATGGATTCCAAGACCTTTGTGACGAGGCGCGTGACTTCCGGTGTCGAAGGGTTTGCGTCTCTTAGAAGACAGTGGAAATAAACCTGCACTGAAGTCTTCTTCAGATCAACGCTCCGTCGGACGTTCTCATCCATAGCTTCAACAGCTGTAACGTTTGAACTGACAACCGCTAATTCTCTGTCGAGCTCCTCAACCTGGACATCGTATTCCTTCTCGGACATGTTATTTCGATTCCTCGTCCGCGCAAGCTCAGTGATCTTGAAGATAACAGAAGCCATCGCCGGACTACAACCCATCCACGCATCGATATCGTCCGCATGATCAGGCCTCTGCCAATACTCCAGCCCAAAAATCGGTGAGTTTCCACAGGCCGTTCTGCTGATGACATCTTGAAATGCGAAATACCGCTCTGCAAACACAGCAAGACTTCCAAAGCCCGTATTGTCGCTAGACGGAAGTGCGAGCTGCTGTCTTTTTCTCATAAAGTCTTGACTTGCCCTAAGATGAAACACCCATCGATAGTCTCCATTGTCCAGAATTTCATAAAGACAGAGGAACATCATCGTTGCTGGGACTTGCGGATCAAGTATTACATCCGCCGTAACGTCAGGAGACCGAATCTTTTGAAGGAGACCTGTAAGAGCCTTTCCCTTCATCCTCATAGCCGATCGTGCCCAAGCTGGATCTTTTATACTCCTATGCCGTGCTGCAAATGCTAGAACCGACTGAACAAGCAAATCCTGCCCAGCATGTGTAAAAAGAGGCGCAACCATACTCGCAAAGGGTGAAGACAGTTGTGAGGATGGTGTAGTGAGAGGACATAGCTTTAGGAGATAATATTCAAAAAGGCTTCGCTCCGGAGTATCAAGGGTAGGAAAAGCAGACAAACACGGCCCCAAACTTGGTTTCCTCATAACAACAGCACCCTCCTCCCTAAGTGCCATCGCCTCTCTAACAAGACTCTTTTCTAGATTCGGATCTCTGACAAAATCACTATGATAAGTATTGATAAAATGTCTAGGCTCAACCGATGGCGTGAGAAAAAGCAATGGCGAGTGAACAACGGGACTTCTCTGCCTCGGTCTATCCTCCTTGGTCCAGACACCCTCTCTCCCAAACGACAGACCTCTAGCAGTGAACTCAGACTCCCATTTTAGTTGCAGAGCGTTATTACACGCTAAACCCCTTGAGGAGCAGTTGCGGCAGGAGGGTTTTGTCTCATCGCATTTGATCTTGCGGGAGCGGCATGTCTGGCAGCCTGAGCGCGTGCGACGCTGGACTGGTTTTGGGTTTCCGGGAGGTCTTTTCCTGGGCATGAGGATGGATAGTGATTGGCTGTAAGTGGGAGAGATGAGATAGACTGTCGGTATGAGGAAGGTAAAAGCGAGTAACGATATGCAACGGTGAAGTGCGAGAATAAAAGCGGGGGATGAGAGCTTCAGGATCTTGCTAGACGAGCTTATTCCCGGTTCCCCTACTTGGTGTTGGATCACATGACGATCTTTTTGACTGCTATATCCGGCTTAGATCGTTGGCTCTGTTGAACCTCACGAATTAAGCCAACCAATCGGAGTAGGATACCTTCAAGTGGATTCAACGCCGTCTTCGGTTGGACCTTCATGAAGAGGAGGATATCATGATTGGTAATCTACTATATCTATCAGCTTTGGACTAATCGTTTTATTCTGATCAATTCCCCATCTTTTGTTTCATTCATTCTCGTTTACCAAAGCTCGGTCCTTATCATGGCTTCAACTCTTACTAAAGGATCCTCCATTCTTATCGTTGGTGGCGGAACATGGGGATTGTCAACCGCTATCCATCTCGCTCGTCGAGGACACACTAACGTCACCCTACTCGATATCAACCATATCCCATCACCAATCTCAGCGGGTCACGATGTAAACAAAATCGCAAGTCGACTGAGTAAATCATCCCTCATTCCCAAGCATGACAGTATAAATTCCTAACCTATACAGACGAGCCCGATAATAAAGGCGATTCAGAAGACGATATCTGGCAAGCCCTCACTCATGCTCAAGCCCAAGGCTGGCTCCACGACCCCATCTTCAAACCATTCTGTCATGACACAGGCTTCGTGGTTTCAGCTTCAACACCCAAGGCCATCAAGGCTGTTTTAGAAGACGAGGTCGGCGATAAAATCGACCAGTTCACGCCTCTCAACACTGCGGAGGAGTTTAGAAAGACTATGCCGGAAGGCGTCCTCACAGGAGACTTCCCTGGCTGGAAGGGCTTTTACAAATCAAATGGCTCTGGATGGGTTCATGCTCGAAAGGCTATGACTGCTGCCTTTGAGGAGAGCAAGCGACTCGGTGTCAAGTTCATCACAGGTTCACCTCAGGGTGAAGTCGACAGTCTTATTTTCGAGGATGGAGATGTTAAGGGTGCTAAGACTGTTGATGACAAAGAACACAGAGCTGATCGTACAATTCTCGCAGCTGGTGCTTCAGCAGAGCGCTTCCTCGACTTTGAAAACCAAATCCGCCCAACAGCGTGGACTCTTGGTCACATCCAGATGACACCTGAGGAAGCCAAACTATACAAAAATCTTCCAGTTCTGTTTAACATCAACAAAGGGTTCTTTATGGAACCAGACGAGGATCTCCACCAACTAAAGATGTGTGATGAGCATCCTGGCTACGTGAACTGGGTCGAAAAGCCCGGTGCGAAATTTCCTCAATCCATCCCATTCGCCAAGCATCAAATCCCTCTAGAGGCAGCAAGTCGCATGAAAGATTTCCTACGGGATATCATGCCTCACCTTGCAGACAGACCACTCGTTCATGCTAGAATCTGCTGGTGCGCTGATACCTTTGATCGAAACTTTCTCATCACATACCATCCTCGTCATCCTTCGCTTGTTATCGCGTCTGGTGATTGCGGTACAGGATATAAGCACATTACGTCTATTGGCAAGTATATCTCTGATTGCATGGAGGGAACGTTGGAAGAGAGATTTGTCAAGTTTTGGAGATGGAGACCAGAGAAGTTTACTGATTTCTGGGGTAAGGATACTTTGGATCGGTTTGGTGCTGATGATACGATCATGGATCTGCCAAAGAGTGAAACTGAGGGATGGACTGATATCAAGGAGAATAGTGCGAAGCTGTAGTCTGTTGAATAACTTTATATATAAGGCTTGACAAGAAAACAATTTCTTTTACTTTCCATATGGCACAGCTCTCTTCCTCTTGACTGATCGAGCAATTTCGGTCTGTTGAGTTTCTGCGAAATTCACTTCGTTCTCAGACTCAGATTCATTCTCGGGAACCTCTCAGAATTGGTACAAGCCATCTTCAAACCCAATTAGTTCTCCCTCAATTAGGTCTGGATCTGTTGCTGCCTTGGGTCTGAAGCTGTAAAAGCCAGTATCATCAAGGCACTCCCAATAGCCAACCCGGGAACGTGGGCACCTCCAGTCATGGAGATGACCGTGTATATCAGTGCAAAAGAACTGAAATACTAGCAGACACACTCCGCAGTGGCAACAGTCCCAACCTTCGACCTCCTGGCAAGGCCGGCACATGAGGCATGTCTCTCCAGAAAGTACCAATTCGTACGCCTCTTCGGCTTCCGGAGTCGGAAACTCTGGCCAGGACTTATCATCCCAGTATGGACATTGATCTTCCCTACCCTGCCACAGCTCTTCGAAAACCTGACGTGTATATCCGTCTCCGTATCGAGCCCGGCGAGGATGACCGTTCCTGCAACTCGTAATGTCATATCCGGCTCGGTCGAAGATGGTGTCCCAGAAGTCACCCCATAGTGAGGATCTGGACATGGAGCAGGGCTTGCACAACCTATATGCATGGCCCGATATTGATGACCTTTGGGGAAGGGTCTCGTCGGTGCGTCCCCGCTCTAGCATATACGCTAAGAGATCCCTTCGTTCGACAACTTTTGAAAGTAACAGCCTGTCACCAAAGGCAAACTCTTCGCAGTCCTTTCCAAAATCAAACCGGTGTCCGCGTTCCAAAAGAAGGTCCAGAAGCTTCCGCTCACGATCCGGGTCAAAGGATTCAGGCGGCGTGGTTGTCCATCTTGAGCAAAGACAATTTACCAGACTGAGAGAATTTATGACCTCGTGGTCTGAGGAAATGAATGGGTTGGTGCATAAGACCTGTTGAAAGAAATCTTTATCCTACGCTTGTTTGTTGGTTATCTCCATTGTTACGTCACAGGGAACTCTCATACCTGTGTTTGTGTTTTGATAGCTAGTATCCTTACCCAGCTAACAAACCCGGGGGTTTCCATAGTTGGGTCGGCTCCGGCCTGCAGAAGAGCGACTGAGTTTTCTTTGTCTACTTGGAGAGTATTGGCGATATGAAGAGGTGACCTGATGTATAGCCATGTCAGCTTTAAAACGCGATATAGCTTTCATATTGAGCATTACATTTGATGGTTGGAGCCGTCATTTGGAATCTCGTTGACATCCAGTCCCTGTTGAATGAGAAACTTCAACATAGGAAGATTTCCAATCGCACACTAGAACAAGGAATGGGAAGATCAGCTAACTACCAACGGAATTATTCATAAGTTGCATAGGTACTTACATGTAATAGAGACCACCCACGCGTATCACGGATGTGGAGACTAGCATCTCCCGCAACTATTAGTCGTGCAAGATCTTCTACTGATCCATTCCTAGCCACAAGAAATACTTCAGCTTCGCAATGCAGGATTTCGGAGACTATTACTCGTGGCAACATGTTGGTGAATCTATCGAAAAGCGTTTGTCTCTGCTCAGTCGATATAGTAAGCATTGCCTTTTGCTTTTTCCACTTACAAGCGACGTTCGCCAGAAATTCCTTTCTGGGTTGATCTGTCTGCCATGTACCAGAGGGAAGCAGCGCTTGACGTCTTTTGACAGTGGTCACCATGATGGTGTAATCGTCGGTGTCGATTATTTTCTTCTTTCTTTCTTTCTTGCCATAATGCAATTCCTGGTACTGTGAGCTCTAGTACCCCTGCTGGTTCTGTCCCCAATGTTTCAGTAGTAGAAATTAAAGTAGCAGTGATAACATACCGCTTTTGTTGATCATAACAGACGGGGAAGATGCAATAAGACCTTGCATGCGTTTCAGCTCTGTGGAAACATCTAGATGACCTCCTTGCATCCTTTTATTTCTGTTGGCCTGTGCGAACTCCTTGCAAACGGAAACTATCAGGCGCTCCAAGTCACCGGAGAGGTGTGGCATTCCATCCGTATCAACAATACATGGTTTTATCTCTAGCAAACGCATCAGTCGAGTGATACTCCCATCCAGTACCGAGTCCTTCTGAACGAGTGATGTTGTGTCATATAGTTCTGTGACCCTTGCTTCTGTGTCTGGTAAGTCCGTGTTGTCGTTGTGAGAAGGGGTTTCAGGCATGTTCAGAGCTCCGACAGCCTGCTGGAGCTCCTGGAGAGTGCCTAACATCGCGATTGATTGCGTGATTGTGAAGGATGATTGCTGGGCCTGGATGAGACCTAAGCGCAGAGTCAAATTTTGAACATGGCCTTGAATGACATGGCGTATTTGGTGCAGGTTTCTTTCTTTGAGGGAAAGTTTCAACCTGCCCCATAGCCGTCCCATACGACCGCCACAACCCGAGATGTCAAGGTGAGAAAGTTTGGCATTGAGGCTCACTAGATCATCCTCGCACTCCTTTACCAGACCGATGAGTTCTAGCCTGCCCGTGTCGCTGATAGAGGTGATGGAAATCTGTGAGAGTTTCTGTAAGACACTCTGTAGTTGAGAAGTGTCACCCTTGAGAAATTGGATGATCTCAGGCCCATCCTTGGCGGCGGCAAGGGCTTCGTTGATGCACTTGGTAAGTGAGAAGGTGACGGTGAGAACAGTGAGGATGCTGGCACAGGCCTCCATCGTCACTCATGCTTTGATTGTCTCTGTGGGCATCATTGAAAATGCATGAACAAAAAAGAATGGGAGCAGGAGCCCAGCCAGCTTTTTGAGGGGAAAGTATGAAGGCGGGATCATCGGCATCGAAAGTGTCACTCAGTTCGCAAAAAGGCTACAAGGCACAGCCCGAGTTTTGACACGGACGGAAAGACTAAGCCACCACCTACATCTGAGAAATGCACGACTCGGCGCCTGATGGCCAATGATCCTTTGGTAAGGCGAACCGAGAGATCTGACAAACCAGAATTGATGATGCCCTTGTACGACCTCAGATTCACAAACCGTCACCGCTAAATTGCTGCTGGTCAATCAGAAGTAAAAGAATTGTTACCTATACAGCATGACGGCATATGGGAAAAGCCATCCTCCAAGCTCAGCCTGCGTAATTTGGCCGATCATAGTCAAGTTCAGAACGGTCAAGCTCCCCAATGGTCAACCACTGATCTCAACTTACATAGTCAATTGAGGCTATGGCAATATCTCACGGAGATACGGCCTTTAAACATGTAGAACCGAACTGTATCAGATCAAGGTTGATTACGGGCAGCATAATGTTGAAAGCAAAAAGGATTAGGATGCTGGGAACTGTTTGGGCATATATTTCAACCTGTGAACAAAACAACATTTCTAATCACATCGCAATAGCTGAGGACTTGTGCACTTGCGTTTATATCACAGAAACTTGATAGAAACCGTGTCCTTGGGAGTTGGACTTACATGCCATTAATTGATGTTGGCGACCGAGGCGGACAAACATTTCGGCGGATTTTCCGAAGTTGCGGGCCCTCAGCCGAGCCGAGTCTTGACTCATCACGACCATGCGGCGCAGTCTACCGACAACGAGGACATAAACATTCATACAAGCAACAACCACCGATTGATCAAATACATCATCATCATAAAACTGTAATCAGAATCAGAATGTCGTCTCCTCAAATTGGCTGGATCGGTACGTTTTACATACGACCTGAAACGTACATTGCTAATAGAACATAGGCCTTGGGTCCATGGGCCTTCCCATGGCCACAAACCTGCAGAAACATCTCAGTTCCAACGAATCTTCAAATCTCATTTACTTCAATCGAACCATCTCTCGCGGTGATTCACTAAAAGACCTCGGCGCCCAACCAGCATCATCACCTGGTGACCTAGTTTCAAAATGCGATATCATCTTCTTTTCTCTTGCCGACGACTCCGCCCTGAACGCAACCCTTGCCGCCATCTCCTCTAACCAATTGACTGGAAAGATGATTGTTGATACTTCGACAGTCCATCCTGATTCTTCAGCAAAAGCGGAAACCAAAATCAAGGAACAAGGAGGCCAATTTATTGCCTCACCTGTATTTGGAGCAAGTCCTGTTGCTGCGCAAGGGAAGCTACTTTGGATTGTCGCTGGTCCGAGTGATTCCGTTGAGAAGATACTACCGTTTATCGAAGGTGTTATGGGAAGAGGTGTTATCAGAGTTGGCGAGGATGTGAGAGCATCTGGAAAGATGAAGACAGCTGGGTAAGTATGCCCTCTGGTAGGTTTTACATGGACAGAACTGACAAGTACTAGAAATTTCGTCACCGCAGGCTTCATGGAAATCATAGCAGAGGCACACGTCCTAGCCGAAAAGTCCGGTCTAGGAAGCGAGAACCTGGAGGCACTGATAGAGCAACAATACGGAGCTCTACCATTCTCCATGTCTCAACGACTTACAACGGGAGCATACATGCCAGCCAGAGGTGATCGACCCTGGTCTGATCTCAACCTAGCGATCAAAGACGTCGGTCATGGAATTGCGTTAGCGGAACAGTCTGGAACAAAGTTGGAGGTTGCAGAAGTTGCCATCAAGCATCTTAAAGATGCCAAGAAGGTCTCTGATGATGAGGGAAGACCGCTTGATTCGTCTTCTATGTATGGGATAATACGGAAGGAAGCCGGATTGGATTTTGAGACGAATTTAGTCAAGGAAAGAGATGCAAAGTAAGCGACTGATATATTATATTTAAGGATCCATTCAAACAAAATGAGGATCGGTACATCATATTTCTTGAACCCGATATTGACAGCATTATATCAAAGCGAACACGCTCGCTCTATATTAAGTCTGCGATTGAGTCCGACAAAGGTAACATAATTAGGCATAATACTTCGAGCTTTTTGAAAATGATCAATATTACTCCTTATATGCAAAATCCTTTTCCCATTCCCGGCCAGGAACCTAATGTACCTCACTCAAATGATACTTTCCGGGGAAGCTCATTGCACTCGTCATGTTTTTCCGAGTATTTTATTCAGTTTGAATAAGACTTTGCAAAAATGCAAGGATCGCATCAAGATTCCCTGGAAAGTATCATATGAGTGAAGCACACTAGATCCCAATCCGGCTTATTAAATCGATCCTATATCTAGACAGTTGTAAAGCTAAAGTGCTGCTTTGCCCCTGGACTCAAATGGCATGAGGAGAACTAAAAGCCCAGCGGCGATGAACAGGGCACCGCTGGTATAAACGGGCGCAGAAGTCTCCAAGTTTGCGAAGATAGCAATAATTGGCTGGGAAAGTTAGTATGAGTAAACCAAGAGAGAGGGAGAACTTACAGCCATGATACCAAAGATACGATTACAAGACGCACAGAGTGCATTGCCCGTTCCTCGATGAGGCGTAGGAAACAATTCCGGCGTAAAAGAGTACAACACAGCATACATAATATTACTGAAAAAGTTAAAAGCACACTGCCACCCCAGCAAAGCACCACTCGAGTTCGCAGTAGTAGAGCAATAAAGAAACACACCAGTGAGAATAGTACTCGCGGAAAGAGTACCCTTGCGTCCCAATCGTGGCAACTCGACAAGCCATCCGCCCAGCAACGCACCAGGAACTCCGAGGACAGCGATGATAAGACTGTTGCGGTATGTGATATAAGTACTTCCATCGCCGAAATCAGCACCTTTTGTCGCTTGGATGAAGGGGATGAACGCGTTGTAGAGAGGATATCCCAAGCCGATGAGGGCCCATACTGCCATGATGAGACCGGTGCTTAGGCCGAGCTTTCTTGTTGCGAAGAGGGCTTTGATGTGAGAAATGTCGACTTTTTCGAGATATCGTTTTAGTGCTGCGCTTGTATCTGTCTGTGCAACGTAACCCTCTGGTTCACAAGCTTTAAGGTCCTCGAGCGTTAATGTTGTTGTCTTGCCGTTCTTTTTAGCAACGGTGTGGACGACTTTAACGGCTTCTTCGTCGCGACCTTTGCTCATAAGATACTTCGGCGATTCATAAATCTTGAAGAGAATAAAGCGCGCGAGAAACATGAGAAGTGTAAGACCACCAACTGTAATGGTAAAGTACCGCCAACCCATGTTTTCGCTGCGTCGACATATGGTGTCTTGTTCGCATGTATAATTGCCGAGGAGCGGCCATGCGATGAGTGTACCGATAACTTGTGCGATAGCCCAATCGATGGACAAAACGGTGAGAAGATATTGATGCGACGCGGGTAAGAATTCAAGAAAGATTGCTGAATCGACGGGTAAATTACCGCCTACTCCGAAAGACCAGAGGGCGTCGAAGATGGCGATGGCTGCAAAATTGGGTGCTGAGGCTGAGATGAGACCCCAGATTGCTGTTAGGCCCAGGGTAATATTAAAAGCCCATTTGCGGCCGACTAGGAGAGTCAGTAAATATCCAACCATCAATAATAAAGTTGGCGAATGACTTACAAACATCACAGCCAAAACCCCAGAACATGGCACCAGCCAATAAACCAATATTCTGCGCCAGAGTCAAATACGGGGGATTCGTAACACCAAACTCGTTGGCCACAGCCGGTAAAATAAGCGACGTGACGATTGGCCAGAGATTATCGCTTGCCCAGCCAAAGCCTATGACGATGAAGAGCTCCCACTGATAACGACCCATGCCTAGATCTTGTACCTAAAAGGTCAGTTCACCCTCACCAATTGGGAGGATCATACTCACTGCTCGATTCAATATCCTCGCCTTGGCTTCATAAACAGGATCAAGAGCCCCCTTGGGAATAATCGCCTCATCATCAATCGCTTCGACAATACCATGTCCCTCCGTCGCACCGTATTTCTTGGCTTCAGCTTCTGTAGTGGGCGCACTCATGTTGGGCAAGAGACGTTGCGCCTCGGAGTGAGAAGCGTCCTGCATTGGAGGGATCTCTTTGTCTTATATACCTCCCCAAGCACGCAATCAATAATCAAGTAAGAAAAGAGAGAGATACAGAAAAGGATCGTCAGTGGCTTGTAAGGATGAGGTGCCCTTCAGTCTTATGTATTATCAACTCCCCGGCTTCGCGGGGTTGAATCCCACTCTTGGGCTGGAGTTGGGTGCCACCAGTGACCAGTCTTACAGGGGTAGTGGTGACATCCCGCTGTATGGCGTCATTGATCAGAGGGAAGGGTCAGTAAGTAGAGGATCTGTAGGTAATCGGAGGGTTCTTTTACTCGGCCTGTACTGGCAAAGCAGTACAATGAGGTATCAGGGTGTTGTAATAATTGAAGTAAAAAAGAACAGGAATTGCGACAAGGATATGTAAATTTAGTTATTGATCTTCCACGGAACCCGATTCATCATCAACTCAAATGATCATTCCGCAATCGTCACATTGATGAGCCGGACTCCCCGCGTCGGCAGCCACAAACAAAGCACAAAGTTAAAACACCTTCTCTACGAGGAAATGATCGCTTACCATAAACAAACACCCAGAACTCTCTTATTTTCGTCTGTTCTCATCATAACTCTTCTTTTCTCATCTCATCAAGATCTTGTTTTTCGACAACCCGGAGTGTGACTCCGACCCCCACGCATCAGCCGACCGACCTTGCTGCGACAGGCCGTAAGCGGCATTCAAGATTGATCCCATGCCCCAACCCCATAATTCCTCAATTGTTCGTTAATGCACATCGTCTGATCGGCTTGAGATCGACGTCTTGGAGGCTTAAACGCCCCACTAAAGAAAATAATAAAGTTGTGAATGTTCAATATCCATTGAGCGACATCTCGCAGCACGACTAACCATACAAGTATTCGCTATCATAACAATAATGCTCCTCTACCTGCTGCTACTCTCTCATACTCATAGAGCCTACGTATACATCCTCCATGGGGTCCCTTTCCAGCACAACTCCTCTGTTGCTGGGGGACACTCATTCGCCAAGTTCTCCATCAGCCTCGTGCAAGCATCTGCCCTCTCCCACATTTGGTCTCTGCTCTGACCGCCATCCTCCAACTCAACATTACACATATTTCTCACCGCTTCCACCAGTACATCCGAGTCTGTCTCGTATGTCACTAGGGAAATCTCCTCATCTGCCCCTCCCTTGAATCCGACAACCCTCATGTATGACTGCACGTTAGGGAGTGTATACCCGCGATGGATTGAAGACCCAGATTGCTTTCTCAAACTGGCAATAAGTTCAATCAACGCCTTGACGTTCATCTCAATATACAAGTATCGAGATGTACTCATGTTAACCCCATAAAAGGATCTGGCATATTTTCCAGTGAAGGGCCCTACGCCCGGCCAAAACACAACCGGAATTCTCATCTCCAAGCTGGCACCACGGTCGAGGAAAAGTTTGATAAAGAGTGATACCCAATGGCTGATCGATGTATCTTTGGACTTGTCCGGTGACCTGGGGAGATCGATGATAACCAAGAGAAATTGTACCCACGGAGCCCCAAAGCAGCCTGCCGTTGTGTTCTGGGCTATATTCCAATCTGGTTTGTAATCCTTGTTCAGGATATTGAATATGCAATCCAGTGCTTTGTTTTTGTTTTCGAGAGTGTAGTTGGTGCACATGTGGTACAAAACACAGTACATGGTATCATGCTCATCGCTGTCGTTGAGAGTACGTACAGCATCGCATACAGAGTCATAGCGGTGCAGGTTGGCCAATTCGATAAGAAACATGGCTTTCTTGGATCGGGGGTACGGCATCATGTTGCTTTCCGCTTCTACCACTGATGGTAAATTATCGTGCGATATCTGTCTCCATGTCATCTCAATGAGTTCTCTGATTAGCTGTGGAGGATAATCATCTTCCCATTGTTCCAGCAAGCCAAGTAGCCGACTCGAATCCGAATCTACTGGCTTTTTGCTGGGATAAAATCGACATGTGGCCAGACGAAGCTTCCAGTCTAGGATGCGCATATCTTTCTCTGGCAGTCTGGATGATTTCCAAAGATCCTTTCCCGCTTTGGTGCGCCGGAAGAATCCTTCGACACAGTAGTGGGCCAACGTCACCATGGCGACTCCATTCTTGGTCTCGACATTGAATATTGCTATGAACAAGCGTTCCAATATTCTTTTGCACGCTTCATACTTAGTATTTAGGTCAGCTTCAGATACTGGCTTATTCTTGAAAATGTAATCCTCGAGTAGTTTAGTCTTCACGGCCACCATGACTTCGAAGACTGTGACTCTGTTGCGGTGATTGAAGAGTAAGTCGAGTGTTACGGAGAGGGATTTGTCGAAGAGTGCGCCGTCGATGGCTTTTTGTTTTTTGATGTAATTCCATATACCCTCCACACCCTTGGGCATCTTGAAGAGCTCTTCTATGATGTCGTCATGCGAATCTCCATCGTTCAGGTCTCGTATCGTTGATCTGGAAGCCATCAAACCCCATAGAAATACGCCCTCCGCTCTTTCTGCTATGTCCAGTACCATATCATCCATCTTGAAGCCTGAACGCTTGTCTGTCGCCACTTTTTCCAAGGTATTCCTTGCAATGGCTTCTATGTCAGGCCTTGAAAGCTCGTGCATGTCGATCACACAATGTGCTTGAAGTTGTTGTAAAATTTCCACCTCCATAGAGCTCAACACGCAGATCTTGAATTCTGACGTGGCCGACATGTTGATGAAACGAAGCATTTTTGCCATGTCCCCGGCAGCAGCTTCATCTAGACCATCGATCATGATGTAGAGCTTCCGGAATGCATTGTCGCGATAGTGTAAGAGTATAGACTCCAGCTTCTTCTCATCCCAATCATCCAATACCTCGCCTGGTTTTGCCCGCATTTTCTCGCGCAAAATATCGCCGGCTGTAAAGTCGTTAGAGAGCAATTGATGCAATAAAGAACAGAGAAACCCTTTGAAAGACTTTTGTTTCGAACTGCCAGGCCCCCAGAAGAAATGAGAGACGATATTGATGTCTGAGGGCCACTTCTCAAGAAGACGTGCCAAGAAGGTACTCTTGCCCGATCCTGCGTTACCGGCAATCCAATAGATTGGTTCATCCGATGCCACCCACCCTCTTAATTTATACCATTCTTTTCGTCGATTCTCTTGGGCTTCGCTAATCTCGGTATCGGCTTCGGGATCTCCATGTTGCATCCATGCGAATGCGGCAGGATTCTGTTCAAGAATCTCGTTTTCCCTGTCGTCCAAAACAGGGAAGCGCAGAATTTTTAATAGATAGTTGCGTTCGGATTTGCCAGCCCTTGGATGTCGTGTCAGTGAGTATAAAGCTTGGAGGTGATTGAACTTACCGCAACACCTTGTTCCAATCCTCAAGAAGCGCCTTAGTGGAAGCTGCCGCCGACTTCCTTGCACTGTCTAGCCATTCGGGTTGCTGAGAGCCGTCGCCATAGTTGGAGATGCCTTTGATAATGACGCAAGGAAGCACCTTCGATACATCGAGACTTCCTACGTCGACTCCAAGGACTCCTATCTGCTGCGCCAATTGAAGGGCTCTGGGGTTCATATATATACTGCCTGAAGTGAGACTTGCGTAGTACATTTTTGGGCTTGTTCTTTCGTTTGGACTGCCTTCCGCAGCTCCCGGTTGAGCATCTTCAGACCGAGCGGGATCCTTAGTGGCGCTTTTCGATTTGTATTGTTTTTGCTTTTGCACGAGATATCTCATCTCGAGCACTTCCCTTCCTTTGCCACTCTTTGGTAAGGTACCTATGATGCTGTGCCTATCCTGTTCTTGATCATAATGCATGAGGCGAATGGCGATGATAACATCGCCAGCAATAGTATCGTTGTCAATATAGTTGTGTAACCCATTGCAAATACCAACCACAAATGCTAGATGGACATTGATGAAACTTTTGCGGCACCATTTCGCGATGTCCCCGGACAGTGATTGGTCAGCGCCGGGACGATAGGCGACAACGACATCGCGCTCTGCTATAGTACCTATTGAATACTGATTGGGATCATCACCAAAGGTACGCCCGTATGATTCGTCGGTATGATGCTTATCGAAAAGCTTGATGATTGAACGTGCTTCGCTTTCTTGAGGGCAGAGTATAGCAACTCTGATAGACCGGCGTCGTCTGGAGCTTTGAGATGCGGGGCTACTCATTTTCTTTTTCGAAGGAAATGTCTGGTCGATGGATACTTGAAGTATGATGGCTGTGTGATGAATGTTTGAAGTATGATTCAGCCAAGTTTGAGTTGATCCGAGAACGCGAGGTTGCCAATATACCCCAACAAACTTAACCACGGCAGGTGGATTCATCTTTAAGGGAACGTGCTGCACGTGCGCTCGACGTATGTAACTACCTACACAATAAGAGGGCGAACCTGTTTTGGCAAGAACATTCACCCTAACATCACTGCTCTTTGAAATCTTCCAGGGTTATCTCCCTACCAAGTTTTGTTCTCTCATCTTCAAACTTGCCTCACTCTCGTCCACGTTCACGATGCATTGGCAGTACCTTTTTCTGGTCCCAATCTCATGTTGGTTCGGAAATCACTATTGTCGATCAACCCTCGACAAACACATTGAAGCTGCTATCGATCCACGATTCAATAACGGCTCACTAAAAACGGTCTTTGATATCGACATTTCTACTGAGATCTCACCTCGGCCAGAATCTCGACATGGCGAGACGCTAGTCCCTTCTGCTCTGCCAAATGCCGCCATGTCCGCTGCCAAGAGAGTCTTGGAACGTCGAGGCTTGCTGGGTTTTGGTGAACTCGGAAGCTTAGGCAAGCAGTTCGACAGTATCTCACGCCTCGTATACATGGATGACACTGTGCTCTACGAAGACGTCCTCTTCCACTTCGACAAGACGGCAGAAGAAATCACTAGTTACGCAAAGGGATTTGAAAATCAGTTCTACGCTGGAATACTCATCCAAGACTTTGAAGGACTAGCCGGTCAATTGTTGAGAAAATGGTTCAGGCTGATGTTCTTCCTGGGCACTCATAACACGAATGTTACAACACAACGTGTCTGCGTCCAAGAGCTTGAAGCTGAGATTGCCGTCGATATGCTTGGCGATGTTCTAGGCAATGCAAAGAAGAGAGGACAGCTTGAACCTGTATTCCTACAAATTGAAGCTTGTACGAACTCCCTCATCCGAGACGTCATGGATATGACCAGATTTATATCAAGTCTTCGTCGTACAATACGCCTGGACCTCGAAAAGAGTGATTCTCATTCTGGATCTCTCCTCGAATCGATGTTCAGCCTCGAGCGTTTGCTTGAGACCATAGGGGAAAGCTTCTCTGATGCGCAGTTGCTGTCTCACGCTGCAGCGGCCGAAATTGCGACCTTGAGAGAGATAGTGCAAATATTGGAGCATAAGAGCGACGATATCGGTGCTATCGGGGATGATGCATGTACGGTCTATCGCTATTGCATACCTTCCTGTGCCGATATGGAAGTGATATTGGAAAATTGTCAAAGGGAGATGGAGTTTGCCAAGGCCGACACAAGACCACGTTGGCTCACTTGGAGGACTTGGATGGAGGGTCGCCGAAATGAAAGGCAACGCTTTGGGTATTTGCTTTGCAAATGGACACATCGCTGTTGGATCTGTGGTGTGCTGCCCTTTTATGCTTATATGGTTCGGCTGACATAGATTAGCCAAGGGCTGAAGACCAATGTTTTGTATTCGCTGCTGAGTTATGTGATGGGGGCTGAATTGATAGCCACGGAGGTCCGGACATTGTTTCATGAGAGTGTCTACGGGGTACATGATAGCATTGGGTTATTGTATTTTTACTCAACAATACATTCGTATGGTTCCGGGCTAAGACTGTAGCTATCTACAGAAAAAGGAACATTATCGTGCCACCGAATGTTCTTGTATTCCTCCCTGGGTCTTCTTTCTTTCCGCTAATTCTTAAAGTTTTGCACTGTGTATTTCACACAGCTCTTTAGGCTTCACAAACCGTCTCCTCGTCCATAAGAGCCTCTTTGAGTTCATAAACCTCTAACCACATTCTAGGCGCCCGGTCTTCTCTCTTTTTCTTCCACGACAACCTCGCAACCATATCAAAGTTGGGTGAAAAGATACTCAATGTCAGAGGTTCAGTAAAGTCAGCATTCCAAACCTCCTTGAATCGATTCACCACTCCCAGTCCCTCCATTTTTATGACTAACGTCTCCATTCCCGTCCATGTGGTTCTTCGCTTTCCAACGCTAGGAATTTTGGCGATTCGTGTTCGCAGCAAGTTCCCATCCGAAGAGACTTTGGCATCAGTGAAAATGCTGTCCTTGCTATCGTCTCCGTGAATATCTGACGCGGAAAGACCTTGGGACAGGATAACGGCACCGGAATCGAGGTTAAAGGTTGTTACTTTAAAACCCGTGTTTCGGAAGCCAGCGTGATGCTTAGTGCGAGTATTGCTTGTTCCTTTCAAGATAGACAACGTGTTTTTCGTAGAAGTGAGATTAATAACCCTTTCTTGGTGATTGAAGTCTTCCTGCTGTAGTTTGACTATAACCGGATCCTTGATATTCTGGAAGCTCGCTACAGCCTCTTCGGTAAACCAGTCTGATGCTAGCTTCCAAATACAAGTAGATAACTGTTGTGTGTCACCCAATACTCCAACGACATTCTGGCCAATTCGCGATATCCTGACATGGTGCAGAGCAGGCTCTCTACTTGAAGGTAGAACTTGATAGTTCCAGACCAAGCCCTTCTTGCCTGTGGTGGACAGCGTTCGGCGTATTCGATTAATGGTATAACCTTTTCGATAGTGGCCCATCAAAACAAGAGAGCAGTCTTCTGAAATTGGAAGAATCTGTTGGGTCCATGTGGAGAGGGAGTTGGGAAATTCTTGTTTGATAGTCGTTTCCGCAAGTCGATCATAAACTTTCCAGCACGACTTGGAAGTTTTGAATAGAATCAGAGAAGCGTCAGTGCTTAAGATTCGCATTTCTTTTTTGTATATCGTGTGGCGAAGTCTGTCAACTCGCTTCAGAACCATAGCTTCACTGGTAAACTCTGATTGGATATCGTACATGTCGTCAGGATTTGACCCAGATTGCTTCCATAACAGTTTCTCTCCGCCGAATGATAGCGCTGTGGGGTAGGCATCTTCCGAGATCTGAAGGCGCCCGGGGAGAAACTGCGACTGTCGAAGCTGGGATGTTAGTACCTGGGTTTCAGAAGTGCCAGGTTGAACCGTAATCTCCACATCTTCAACAATGAAATCCGAAGTTACAAGCCCTGAGATCAGGCCTGGCGTTAAGGCCGTGTTGGGGATCTCAGGCTGGGCTGTCAGTGCTTTGGTTCTATCATTAGAGGCCGGTAGTATACGCACTGGAAGTGAGGATGGGGGGATATTCAATCCATTTGCAATTGTTTCTGGCCTTTTAGTGTCATTTAAAAACTCTGATAATCCACGGTGCCTTCGATGTGTTGGTGATCTGATCCTTCTGCGTCACTACCTTCATCGCTTGCGCTAGACGGAGAGCTACTCCATGGTGGCGTGCTGGTTCTAATATTACTTCTCCGTTCTTCCAAGGACGATGGAATGGATACTTACGAGCTTTGGATGGGATCTGGGGACGCAGGTCTAGATGAAGGGCCGCAAACTGAACCAGCTACTGAAGACAACTCATCCAAGTACCTTCTTAGCATAAAGGCGTGGGGATCGTCTCCTTCTTGATGAGTGACCAGTGCTTCCAGGTTCTGGATTCTGAACATAATTCTGGAGAGATCCCCTTTCATGTGGGTGGTGTCGCCCAGAATATCGGTAGTATCTTGTTTGATATTCTTCGCTGTAGCTCTGTTCTGACATCAGCGTCATAGCCGTGCAACAGAAAATGGACTCCTTACAGGGTAATAGTCTCGACAGCTAAACTGAGAGCCCGTCGATTCGTTTCCAAAATTACCCTATACGTAGCAACCTTTCTTTTCCCCCTCGCGGCCCAGTTGACTGCAAGAAGTCTTCCCTGCTGACCGCGTAGCTCGTCATCTAAAGTTTCCGCAATACCAAGCGAATTCTGAATAATATCGCGAATATCCCGCTTCGTGTTGCTTGTCAGATCCCTTTCGTCTCTTTCAGAAACAAGGTCTTTAAGTAGATTTAATGTCCTTTTCAACGCAAGGAGCTCTCGATTGACAGCTTCCAAGTCGCTTTTGGCATCTTTACAATCTCTCACGAACTCTGATACAACTTTGAATGATCTGTCAGCTATTTCGATGAAGGCGAAACATGCTGTAGCAATCGAGAGACCGTCCATTTTGATTCTCCAAGTAGGGATAGAACTTAATAATGGGAGGAAGTAGAGATTTGTAAGGTTGAAAATACCTACTAAGTCTCAAGAGGAAGCGGGGAGTCGGGTCATAAGAGAAGGCAGGCTGCCCCACCATGCGTTGGCAGTCTGAGTGAGCCTTGCGAGACATTGCAAAATAGCAGCGAATCAGACTATGGACAGACAGCAACCATTTCGGGGAGCTGGTGTGGCAGTACAACAATCTTGTATAACTAGCAGATGTCTAGTAAATGAACATGACAAATACACAAGTCTCCTATAGCCTAAATAAATTACTCTTCGACAGTGCGCCTTGCGATAGGATCAGGAACATGACGGCCAGTGCCAAGACAGACGTGAAAAGAACCGCCATCTGTAAGGTCGATGCTGTTAGTGTTGCTATTATAGGTGGTATTGAAGATAACTTACCTTGGCGTTGCCATCCCACCAGCTTGCACCCTCAGGCTTCCAAGGTCCATAGGCAGCGGCACTCCATATGAGCGTGGTCGTTGCGATCACCATAAACAAGACAGCCAACACCAGAAAGGCAAGACTGAACTCCCAAGCATATACATGTAGCCAACTAGGTAAAGCCTTATTATCAGATCGACGTCTTCGGCCGAGACTGTGCCGTATCAACTCCAGACCATCAGGATGTGCCGACAGACGATGTAGTCTCATGCTTTGAACACCAGCAACGACAACCGAGAAGAGAGCGAGTATGAGACCGCTGTATAACATCCCTCTTACAAGCCACGGTTTAGATTTGCCGTTTGGTAGAACATCCGGCCAGGAACCCGTTGAGCTGAGACAACTGGCGAGAAGAGCGCCCTGTAAGAGTCAACAAAAGATAAAGAGATAGTGATGGGCCATAGAGAGCATACAAGTGTTCCAACAAACTTGAGCTCTTCCAGCTTGTGGTTTCGCCAGTTCTTGGTCATTTCATCTTTGACCTTCTTATCATCTTCATTGAGCATTTGGATGATGGTATCACAGCCCGTCGCGGTGCCCTCGAAGAAATTGAAATGCTTCATAATGACATGGGGTCCTGCTTTATGGAAGCTGTTTACAATCACGATTGACAACTGGTTTTGAAATGAATTGAATGAAATTCCAATTGCAAGAGAAAGAAAGAAAAGAAGAAAGGGAGTGAGGAGGAGATCATCCTCCGCATTTCATCATGAAGAAAGAACTAGCGTCGCCACAGGCCACGACAGAGAAGACCTATCGGTCGAGAGAAAGGTGAGCCTGATAGAATAAAATACCATAAAAGTCCATATTATGTTTATTGCTGGTGATTGAGAGCTACTGCAAGGCTAGATTCTCCCCGCAATATTAAGCTTTCTTGAAACAAGATCTTGGTACAGCGTCGCTGATAGGTTCGTCGGATCTAGACCAGCCACCTACGTTATGCCCTATGACGGAGATTTATTAGTCTAACAGTGATTGAAATGACTCGGCGGGCACCAGCAAGGGCATTTGCTTCCGAACAAGACCTCAAGGTGGTCGACTTTGGTGCATAAATATCGTGACGTTCCCCTCCTTCTTTAGCGATGACTAGCGTCTTCAACTGCATCAACCACAGACTCGCAATGGCCAATGCAACACAGTGTAATGGAGGGTAAGGTCTCCTTTTTGGATCTTGGCCGCTTATTATTCTCCTCAAAACCCCTCTTGTTAATCCCACTCTTGGCTGCCCTTCGGGAATACGGAAAAAGACAGATGAATACGGTTAAAGATCTCGTTAGATCTCGGCCTTTTACCCTCTTTTTGGACCCCGCCCCACGACTATATCATGGCCAGCCCCGCATTCTCTGAGATTGCTCGAATGAGTTCTTAAAAGGGTCTCTTTCTCAATTAACTTTATTCTTGTCTTACAATATCTGTATCATTATCTACAATATGGCTTCTCTCAAACCTTTCCGTGCTGAGCATATGGGCTCTTTGCTCCGACCTCAAGCTCTTCTTGACGTCAGAGAGCAGATCCGCGAGAAGGGTCTTACTCCCGAGAATGCAGGTCTCGAAACTGTGGAGACAGATGCTGTCAAGGATGTTGTCAAGATGCAGCAGGACCTGGGTTTCAAAGCTGTCACCAGTGGTGAATTCACCCGAACTCGTTTCTGGGGTTTGATGTGGGATGAATTCGAGGGCACTACTCAGCTTCAAGACGCTGAGGCCAGTCTTTTCCGTCTCTACCACCCCGATGTTGTCAGCTTGATTGAGAAGGATCGTCAGGTCATGCCTGGTGACTCTGTTATCGCTGGAAGCAAGCTTTCTCACAGCGCTGAGAAGTCTGTCTCCAACTTGCATGAGTTGAAGCTTGTGCAGCAGTTTGTGCCAAAGGAGCAATGGGGCTCTATCAAGCTTACCATGATCACTCCTGCTTGGTTCCACATGCGTTACAAGCAGGGCAAGGCTTATACCCCTGAGGCGTACAAGAACGATGAGGAGTACTTTGCCGATGTTGCAAAGGTTTATCAGGCTGAGCTTGATATGTTGTACAAGGCGGGTCTGCGCAACGTCCAGTTCGACGACCCCGGCATGGCTTGTAAGTTTATCTGACCAATGGTTGAGGGTTGTACTAATGAAATTAGACTTCTGCAGTCAGAAATTCCGTGATGGCTGGGCCGCTGATTCTGACAACATTGGTACCGTCGATGATCTCCTGGATGCTTATATCAAGCTCTACAACGACAGTCTTTCCAAGATTCCTTCAGACATGCACACAGGCATTCACCTTTGCCGCGGTAACTTCATTGGCGGCCGTCACTTCGCCGAGGGCAAATACGACATCATTGCTGAGAAGCTCTTCCGCAACTTGAACGTCAACACCTTCTACTTGGAGTACGACACTGAGCGTTCCGGTGGCTTCGAGCCTCTGCAGTTCCTCCCCAAGGACAAGAACGTCGTTGTCGGCGTCATCAGCACCAAACTTCCCCAGCTGGAGGATAAGGAGGAGATGAAGAAGAGAGTCCTGAGCGCGGCGGACTGGGTTGCCAAGGGTATGGGTGAGAGCCAGAAGGAGGCACTTCAGAGAGTGGCTGTTAGCCCTCAGTGCGGATTTAGTACTCATGAGAGCGGATATCCTCTTAACTTGGATGAGGAGAAGAAGAAGTTGGCGTTGGTTCGGGAGATCGCTGATGAGATTTGGGGTGAGGCTTAGGACAGCAAATAATTGATTTGGATATCAGCATGAAACGATGGTAATAGTACAAAGTTACTTTCATTAATTAGCGATATGTTCGAATTACATTGACACAATTTGAAAAAGTTTCACTTATCTTGGTAACTTGGAGTGAACGAGATGTGCGATGATAGGACGGCGTTCGCAACTTAATGGCTGAAAAGTAAAGTTCTATCTATATATACCATACTAGCAATTGAGTTTTCCAACAATCACAACTACAAGCGGCTTCAGCCGTTTCATCTTCCGTAGTATAGTGGTCAGTATGCAAGCTTGTCACGCTTGAGACCCGGGTTCAATTCCCGGCGGGAGAGATCCGCCACCTGTGTTACACAGGCCCTTCTTTTTTGCTTTTTTTACTGAGATGTTTTCTACCAAAGCATCCTTATGTGATGACAAAAGTTTTGATTGAGGAACACGGAAACACTGCTCTGTCCTCGGATATATGTAAGGGTCGGGAGACTGGTGTTGGAGGTAGAGGTTCAAGGGAAAGAAGTGACTGGGCAAGAATAAAGAAGACCAATACACACAGAGACAGAAAATGAAACAAACCGCAAAGCTAAGTGGCATACACTAAGAGGAAGGACAACGAACTGCAAGAATAGAAGACGGTAGAGACATTTGCAAAAAGAGATATGACGAAGATTAGTAGTTTGATGAGCAAACCCCAAAGATGAATATTCTGAACTCAGACTGAATCTTTCCACATCGTCCAAGATGCGATATATCAAGTACGAAGGTAAAGCAGCATCATCAGTTCCTTGTTCTCATTGCTCTTCATTCAGATTTATTCATACACTCGACAGTCAAGTCACATAATACATTTTAATACAGATCTATCCATCATTCGTACACCATCAAACATTATTGTACAGCCTCCTGATACTGGCTCTTGACCTCTTCGTCCCGCGCCAAGTTTCGCGCATCCCTTTCGTTGTAGAAGTGCTTCTTCGCAATCATGCCCTTCATACGTCCAATACGGGCCATGAGAGTAGCATCGAAGGGAGGTCCTTGCATCATAGCCATGACAAACGGACCTTGAGCTCCCCAAGTGCAACCGTGCAAGTGATCGGAAATCCTGTTGACCAGTTCCTCAACTTCCAAAAGCTTATCGGGCTGGGTCGGGAAAATGCCGAGTGGTTTCATCTCATCTAGGGTATCAAATGCAGTCACGCCGTCGCCGTAGCGCTTCCAGTGAATATCAGCGAGCTTGAGGAAAAGGGGTGTGGATACGCCGAGCACGTAGGAGGAGAGACCAAGTTCCTTGATCCGGGGGAAGACATCAAAAGCCAACATAGAGGGCTTTTCAAATGCACTGTCCAGAAGCTCTAAACCATAGGAGAGTAATTGAGGATATAGGTGCCCATGGACATCCATGATAATGTTGGCATCCTTTGTCTCCTCTTTGGATTTGGACTTTTTCGTCTTCTGTACCGCGGGTGCGTTCTTGGGCTTTCGTCCCCTTGTCTCAATCTTTGGTGCTTCGACAATACCCAGCTTCTCAGGGAGGGAGAAAACTTCCCTCTCCATAACATCCCACAACTCGACGTCGGTCTTGCAATCTCTCATCAACTTAGAGATTCTTTCGTGTTCCTTTTCCTTTCGTTGTTCGTACTCTTTCCATTTCCGCGCCTGGGCCTTCTCTTCCTTGTCCAGTTCAGCCAAGTTGTAAAGCTTAGGGCGTTTCGGCGCAGACTCAAACTTGCCCAGAGCGTTCTCTGCAGCCTTTCGCAGAGAAGCCGGGTACTTTTTCAAATATTCCATATTGGCGCCTCGGGCCTTCTCAACTAGAGTGTTTCCTATGTTTTCCTTTACCAGATCGGATTCAGTTGGTTTTGGCGTAGGCTGAGCATCTCCAGTCTGAGCAGGCTTCTTGGTTTGGCGTAACCGGGCATGAGAAATATCATCGAAAATACTCTTAAAGATTTCGGTTTCCGTCGGTGTAAGGGTACCATCTGGACCAGCATCTTCTTCCCCTTGTTCCTCTACAAGAGGCTTCCCACTAGATTCCAGTTCATCCTCGTCAAATTCGAAGGGGATTGAATTATCGAATCTTTTGGATCGACAGGACGTTGTTGCCACACCAGCTTTTTGTGTGAAAAGAATGGAAGCGGGACGTCTGCAAGCCAGTTGCAGTGTCCTCGTTTGGTATAAGAATGGTAATAGATTTCGAGACATTTTTATAATTGCGATTTAAGATTTATCAAAGTCTCGAATTTCACATGAGAATTTCTGGTACTAAAAATCGATAATTGGGTCTGCAAGCTCGTGCGGTTCATCTTCGGAAGTGGAGCGCGCTCCAGCAGGCAGAAGCGCGTGACTTCGCGCCAAATTCAATTAATCGAGTCGCGTTTCTTGCGCTTTGCGTCACCACTTCACGATTGCCCCAAATCTGCTTCTCTTCTATTTGCACAAACCAAGGTTTGTTAACCACATTCGTTTGTCCTGGTCGCGAACCCCAGCCGTATATATAATCACCAAATTATTGATTCCATTTGAAGCGTTTGTATATCTCGATTTCCACGATGCCTCCCAAACGAGGCGCCGACGCTCCAATGAGCGCGTTCGAGAGGAGGCGTTTGGAGAACATTGAAGCAAACAAGAAGATGCTTAACGACGTCGCTGTTATCGCTAAGAAAGTTGCTCCGACGCCGCCAAAGCGTACTACGCCATCACGACCAAAGACGCGAACGCCCGCCAAGCGAGAAATAGTGAAACCTACACGACAAAGTTCCCGCCTTGCAGGCATCGACGCTGATAATGATACCCTCAAGAGGAAACTTGAGGTTGAGGCCGAGGCGGTGGCCCAAGAAGCCAGGGCCAAGAAGCTACGAGTTAACGGTGACTTGAGCTTGGACGACATTGCTGTCGAAGGCAAGAAGTGGGTTGCGGACATGAACGGGATTAGAGGTCTTGTTCGCGGCGCCCAGCCTGGTGTGCGAACTTTCACGGAGGAAGACGTGAAGGAAACCACCGATAAGGGGCTCAAGGAGCTCCGCGAGACCATCGGTGATCTCAAGCTATATGAACACTGGGCACCAAATGGTAAGTGGCATTCTTTTGGTGGTAACCTACTTGTCTAACCGTACACTACAGAAATCAAGATCACCCCGCAACGAGTATATGCCCTCGGGTTTCACCCAATCGAGGAGAAGCCTCTCGTCTTTGCCGGCGACAAAGAGGGTAACATGGGCATCTTTGACGCTTCACAGACCGTTCCAGAAATTGACGAGGACGACGAAGATGTGACCATACCCGACCCGGTTATCTCTGCTTTCAAAACCCATACTCGCACCATCTCCTCCTTCGTCTTTCCCCAGGAAGATGCGAACTCGGTCTATACGTCCAGTTACGACTCGTCTATTCGAAAGCTCGACTTGAGCAAAGGCACTTCAGTACAAATTTGGGCGCCGTCAGACCCTGATGATGAACTTCCCCTTTCCGCACTCGATATGGCAGACTCGAAGCCAAACATGCTTTATTTCTCGACGCTCGCTGGTGCCGTGGGCCAATATGATATCCGCACCAAAGATGCCGACATTTGGAACTTGTCAGAACAGAAGATCGGTGGATTCTCCCTTCACCCCCTGCAGCCGCATCTCCTCGCGACCGCTTCTCTAGATCGCACCCTCAAAATCTGGGACTTGAGAAAGATCACAGGAAAGGGCGATCTTCGACACCCTGCACTTCTTGGTGAACATGAGTCGCGACTATCTGTGTCGCATGCCTCCTGGAGTCCCGGGGGACAAATCGCTACCAGTTCCTACGATGATACCATCAAGATCTACGATCTCTCTGAGGCCTCCTCCTGGAAGACTGGTCAAGACGTTCCACTAGAGCCCACTCACCAGGTTCGTCACAACAACCAGACTGGTCGATGGGTTACTATCCTCAAGCCTCAATGGCAGAAGCGACCTCACGACGGTATCCAAAAGTTTGTTATTGGCAACATGAACCGCTTCGTCGATGTGTTTGCTGCAGATGGCAGTCAGCTTGGTCAGCTTGATGGTGAGGGTATTACAGCAGTGCCAGCGGTGGCTCACTTCCACCCTTCACACAATTGGGTTGCTGGAGCTACATCCAGTGGCAAGCTTTGCTTTTGGCAGTAAGCTCGGGATTGAGAATGTTTGTAAAAACACATGCATGTACATTTAAGCGGGAGTTTTGGTTTGCTACGGAACCCGGAGGATGGACTATATCGCGTCGGCAACGGCAGAACGGAACATGTTTGCTAGAGTGAAGAGTCGAAGCTAAACACCTGTACGAGTACGAGAACGACGCAAAGGTCGAATACTGGCTTAGACATTTAATTACGTTGCACATGGCATTTGGTTGAGGCTGAGTCGACGTCACGTTTGAGTTTGTCTCGATCCAACACTAAAAAGCATTTTGTTGAAGGGAAATCAACGTGGTGGCGTCCCACTGACTCAGGCACAAAAAAGTTTCGCATGCACATAGTTTATGACGTGTTAAGATGAAGCAGGTGATGATGATTGTCTTTTT
The DNA here is from genome assembly GCA_004367485.1 of Fusarium citri. Classification (NCBI taxonomy): domain Eukaryota; kingdom Fungi; phylum Ascomycota; class Sordariomycetes; order Hypocreales; family Nectriaceae; genus Fusarium; species Fusarium citri. The sequence continues at coordinate 252,542 of QHHH01000062.1, forward strand.
AAATGAGGGCTTTTATGGTCACCATGGCCAGAGCGCTATTCGCATCATTCGGGCTCATCCCAACACTTGACCAATCCTTGCATGTGATCGATTCACCGTGGTAGGAAACATTGGCTGGGCATTGGCGTCATTTCTTATCGATAAGTTATTCGCCAATCAGAGCTTTGATCTGCCGCACAACAGTGGACAGCTCCAGTTGTTTCCCCAGGCGCCTCGACCGCTGAGCAAGTCAGGTCCACTATCCGTCCCCTAAAACCCCACTGAGATTCAGGCAGATGGGCCTAAACCTGCCTAGACGTCAGCCCCAGGGTCAGGTTCCTTCTTGATTGGGAATGCTGTGATTCTTATCTTCACTTCCTGGCGATCCGAATGTTTGCTTGTCACCTCCAATTTATCTATTCTCTTCACGTCGTCTTACCAGCCGGTCGCATCGTGAACTCGTATCGACTCCATCATCATTTGCCGGATCTTACAGTGGGCTATAACAACATTGAGCCCTAGTCGTTCGCGATAGCGAAGCGCTGGCTGTTTTCGGCGCAACCTAAACCTATTATCTCGACGACTGCATGATCAGCCTGCCGACCATTTTTGCGTCCACGAAACTCCCACGTCCTTCCTTGAACAGCCTCAAACCTTCTACAGCGCCCCGGATTTCTCGTGATCGCGCATGATAAACACAGCTCGGACCGCTGCTCGTACATAGTCACCCCGCTCGTCACGACCGTCCAAAATGGCTTCCCAAGCTGATGAGGCCCCGGCGCCTCAGACCAGCATTAGCGAGGGAGACCTGAAGGACCATGTTCACGATGAACTTAACAAGAGACAGCGACAAGGTTCGACGGCGACCGTATTTCCTGAACCGCTACGAGAAAGCGATGACTCCGCAGACGAAGACAATAGGCCAACACAAGCGCCCCCGATGTTTATGAACATGAACCAGAGTATATACGGGCTTATAGCGCAAGCCAGCTCCCGCGTCGACTTCAATGATCGCTTCGATGGAATGAGCAGCGACGAGGAGGGCGAAGGTTCGCAGCAAAACGCTAAAGAGAATATTGCCCAGACATCAATTCTACAGCCTGCAAGCAAGGGAAAGGAAAAGGCTAATCGGCGAAGGAAACTCTCTGATCACAAGCTTTTGCGCTCATTACCTGCGCTTCCTAAACTTCGCTCCAGACATAAGTCTCAAACTTCGCGATTATCTGCTCCTGTGGAGGACGCTGATGAGGCGGACAATGAGGGCGACAGTAGCGGCGGCTTGCTACCACCACCCTCTGTAAGTCGCCAAGATACACAAGGGCGCTTAGCACCTGTCATGAGCAGAATGTTGGAAGCCAAGGCAGACTTGTCAAGCCGGCCGAGCTTCGATCTTGATCGGCTATCGTCAGACGTTAGCCGATCTAGTGATGGCGACGAGGCGTCGGCTCTCTCAAAGAAGCTAAAGGAGATCTTCGAGTTCGACGAATATGAGCAGGTCATTGAAGGTTCGTTGACCAACGGCATATCAATCCTATGCTTCGCAATGCTGACTTCAACCAGAATACCCCTGCTGGCTTTTACAGAGCGTTCTTCTTCAAGGATATATGTACATTACCTCTAAACACATATGCTTCTACGCATATCTTCCCAAGAAGGCGGTAAGTTACCTCGAGCTCAATTATCGGCAATGGTTATTAATATGATGCGCAGCATGAGGCTGTCAAGTCCGGATATCTCTCCAAAAGTGGCAAACGCAACCCAAGCTACGCAAGGTTTTGGTTCCGACTTAAGGGTGATGTTTTAACATATTACAAAACAGCGACAGATGTTTACTTCCCTCATGGCCAGATCGATTTACGGTATGGCATATCAGCAAGTATTGTCGACAAAGACAAGGAAGGTCTGCATTTCGTTGTTGAGACACATTCGCGAACATATAGGTTCAAGGCCGACAGCGCTCCGAGTGCGAAGGAATGGGTTAAGAGTCTCCAAAGAGTGATATTCCGAAGCCACAACGACGGTGACAGTGTCAAGATCTCATTACCAACCAAGAACGTGATGGACATCGAGGATACCCAGATGATCGCGTTCGCGGATACTTGCAAGATTCGCGTCATAGACAATGACGAGACATACGCTATTGATGAGGTATGTAGCTTGAGACTTGGATGATATCACCGCTGACAGTCGTAGTACTTCTTTTCGTTCTTCAGCTTTGGCAAAGAAGCCATCAACGTTCTCAGAATTCTCATTGAGAGTTCTTCGGAGAGCCGCTCTGATGAGAAGGCAGAGCCCGGCGGTAAAGACCATCATGGCTCGAAGTCTGCTTCCGGCCGACCGTCGAGGGCATCGAGCAAACACCGCACCAGTAAATTACACACCGGGAAACTACCAGATACCGTGAAAGCGACCTTGTCCCCCATGTCACCTGTATCACCTCGTTCACCCGGTCAGTTGAGTCCCCGCGTAAGTATGGACGCGGCACGATCGAGTTTCGACGGCTTCAGACGATTCGGAAGAAAAAGCATGGATGTACCAAGCCCCATGGGAGACCATAGCCCTCGGAGGAGCTTTAGCGGAACAAGGCATTCGACAAGTTTCCAGCATCGACAGGGCACTACGACGCCCAAGCAAGCACACGATTCGGAAGATTCATTCCTTCAGTCGTCAGTCGAGAACCCAAGCATTTCCACTCTATCGCCTTCCTCCTACGATGAACCCTCGGCAAGTCAGATTCTCCAGGGAAGCGACGTTTTTCACAGCCCAATGATGCGACGATCTGCCTCAGCGTCGAGAAAGCGCGACCGATCTGGCAAACGAACACCTCGTAACTCCAGCGCTCATGGGGAACGTCATCCCGGAGTCCCTCATGCCGCCACTACGGGTTCCTTACAGGAGATGGGAGGTGAACAGGGCGATTCCCAGCGTCCTACTACCCCGACACTCAACAGCATCACCAAGATCGGAGCCTACCCATTACAACGAGCCAACGCCTTCGCCGAATACTTGAGTCGTACAAGCCAGCGTATGGGCTCCATGTTTGCTACCGAGTCTCTGGGATATGTTGAGAAGGTGCACGGCATGTGGAAGGGGGAGCACAGACATTACGATGAGCCTCGTGAGCTCCGGACCGACGACGACGGCGAGGACATCGACTCGGAGACAGATGACAAGATGCAGACTACAGTAGATCGATTCCGAGCACACTTTGCCCTCCCCGACTCGGAGAAGCTGGTCGCGACGTATTTTGGAGCCATCTTCAAGGTATTGCCACTGTATGGAAAGTTCTATATCAGTGACCGATCATTCTGCTTCCGCAGCTTGTACCCTGGAACGAGAACAAAGCTCATTCTTCCTTTGAAGGATATTGAGAATGTTCATAAAGAGAAGGGTTTCCGTCTTGGCTATTCTGGTCTGACGGTGGTTATTCGTGGTCACGAGGAGTTGTTCTTCGAGTTTAAGCGACAGGACCTTCGAGATGACTGTGCAGTGACCTTGCATCAGCTCATGGAAACGAACCGCTTTCTTCAGCAGTCTGGAGTGCTTGACCAAGAGGAGCAAGAAGATGAAGAAGCAGCTGCTGCTATTGCAGAGCGTGACGCCTTACAAGAAGCGAGGCAAGATGAGTTTGTTGATCACGAACTGGCACTGCCGCGCGAGACGTCTGGGGTCTCAAATGCCCCTACGATCCTCTTCGACAACCCCAACGCATCGGGCCTCGCATTTAAGCCGCAGAAGTCCATGAAGATCACATGCCTTACCATCGGATCAAGGGGTGATGTTCAGCCCTACATCGCCCTGTGTAAGGGTCTTCTTGCTGAGGGCCACAAGCCTCGAATTGCGACCCACGCTGAGTTCCAAGGCTGGATTGAGAGTCACGGAATCGAGTTCGCACGAGTTGAGGGAGACCCTGGTGAGCTGATGCGTCTGTGCATCGAAAACGGAACATTTACTTGGGCTTTCCTTCGAGAAGCCAACTCCACCTTCCGAGGATGGCTTGATGATTTGTTAGATTCCGCTTACACGGCATGCGAGGGCTCTGAACTACTGATCGAGTCTCCATCGGCCATGGCGGGCATTCATATCGCTGAAAAGCTTGGGATTCCCTACTTTCGGGCGTTCACTATGCCTTGGACTAGGACACGAGCATACCCCCATGCATTCATTATGCCCGAGCACAAAATGGGTGGCGCTTATAACTACATGACTTACGTTATGTTTGATAACATCTTTTGGAAGGCTACAGCCTACCAAGTGAACCGATGGAGGAACAAGACTCTAGGCCTTCCTAGCACAAGTCTTGAGAAGATGCAGCCCAACAAGGTGCCTTTCCTATACAACTTCAGCCCAAGCGTGGTTGCGCCGCCATTGGACTTTTCGGATTGGATCAGAGTCACGGGGTACTGGTTCCTGGACGAGGGCGGTAATGACTGGCAACCGCCTCAAGAGCTGCAGGATTTTATCACCAAGGCGAAGGCGGACGGGAAGAAGATTGTCTACGTCGGCTTTGGTTCAATCATCGTCAAGGACCCCGCCAAGATGACACAGGAGGTCATTGATGCTGTTCTCAAAGCCGATGTGCGATGCATTCTCTCGAAGGGTTGGTCTGACCGCATTTCTCCTAAGGACGACCCGTCAAAACCTCGACCCGACGAACCAGAAATGCCTCCGGAGATCCATGTGATCAAGTCGGCGCCACACGATTGGCTCTTCAGTCAAATCGACGCTGCTGCCCACCATGGCGGCTCGGGAACAACGGGTGCTAGTCTGCGAGCCGGTATCCCAACCATCATTCGTCCCTTCTTCGGTGACCAGTTCTTCTTCGCAACTCGAGTTGAGGACTTGGGTGTTGGAGTTTGGGTCAAGAAATGGGGTACCAACAGTTTCGGTCGAGCCCTCTGGGAAGTGACGCGTAACGAGCGCATGATTGTGAAGGCTCGTGTTCTTGGTGAACAGATCCGCAGCGTAAGTCTCTATGTCTCTCTATCTCTCAACATTGCTAACAATTCGCAGGAATCTGGTGTCGATAACGCTATCCAGTGCATCTACCGTGATCTGGAATACGCCAAGAGCCTCATTAAGCGCAAGGCAGGCAAGAACAACGCTCAGCATGACCCTGTCGAAGATGATGATACTGAAGAGAGTTGGACGTTCGTCGGGAGAGACGAACCGGATCCTGATGCCGTGACGAAGAAGCTGAGCGAGGGCCTGGTAGGTCTCGGGGCGGCTGGTGACCGACCCCTACCATTAGGAAGCCAAGCTCCGACGGTAGCATGATGTGCTCGCCTACTAGGCAATGGTTTATATTTGCGTTTATTTTCTTTTCTCGGTAGGCTTACTACTGGTCAGTGGTAAGCTTCTCGGTGCCATATGTTCGGGAACCAGGCCTTAATGGGCTTTCCATTTGCTATTTGTTTTTATTTCTGCTTGGCCCGCCTACCATATGGATATTGGTAAGACTGCGATCGTTGTTCGTTTGGGAACTGGGCGAGTAACTGGCCTAATTATGAGCTCTGCCATTTGGATAGGAGGAGGACTGGATGAATAATGATTGTGATCTTATTAGGTATAGATGCCATGCTCTAGATGGATAGAGAAACACATGATGATAATGTTATGTAACACTTGCTTTATGGTTGAGCTTGACAGTGTGCCTGATGTGGTTTCTGTCAACCCGCATCCGTAGTTTCACTCATGATACCTGTTCTGGCTAAATTGATTGCGGATCCGAGGATGGTTGCAGTTGAACTGGAAGCAAGGAGGTTGTTACTTGCAGCACTTATATAGCTCAGCTCATTATGTGTCGACAACACGTGAGCAAGATGCTCAACCCTGTCCACCCCAGAGTGCCAGACTGCAACCAACAAACAAGCTTAATCCTGATTCTAATCTGTCACTGTGCATATAGCCCTGTATTGATCGTCCCAGGGAAGTCAGATCTTGAGCACGAATACTGGTGCATCTCGGGGCGATGACTACCGAGGAAGTCAGGTGAGGTGGTTCGTTCCATGCATGCATCCAGGCAGCGGAATAAAAGTTTGACTTGTTTTATGCGTCCGAATAGATGAACCGGGACAAAAGGAAAGAATGGGGATAACTCGGGAGTTGGGGTGCATGAGGCGGCTAAATGGGTGTGGTGATCATATCCACGTCAGGTATATGTAAGTATATGAACCGACATGCTAGACTTCGACTACAGGAGCATCGATATTTTTAACTCCATATCTCATTCAGAAGTGATAATTGTCACTTTGTGCTGCTACAATGGCTAAGGCGGCAGCTAAACAGCCCTTCTTCGGGCTTAGAGGTGGATGGCTTACATTCTGGATCACAGTCAGTCAACCTCAACCACACTCCCAGGCTACCTTCTAACAATTATCCCACAGGTTGCTTGCGCAACAGACATGACACTTTTCGGCTACGACCAAGGCGTCTTTAGTAAAACTGCCACCAACTCACCATGAACATCTGTTAACTCTTCAACAGGTGGTGTCGTCGTAACTCAGGACTTTCTCCGCCTTCACAACCTCGTCGGTCCAAGCAAGACCAATCTCCTCGCCACAGTAACAGCAATCTATGACATAGGATGCTTCGTGGGCGCAGTAATCGCCTTCACTATCGGTGAGAAACTCGGTCGTAAGAAGGCTATCCTTCTCGGTACGGCTATAATGTCTATCGGGACTGTTATAAAGGTTACATCTTATAGTCTTCCTCAAATGATTGTCGGACGTATCGTCTTAGGGTGCGTACTCTCCCTCTTTAGAATGAAGTTGATACTGATGAAGTAGGATTGGGAATGGTATTAATACTGCTACTGCACCTATTTGGCAGACTGAAACTGCTCAAGCGAAGTGGAGAGGGAAACTCGTTATTCTTGAAATGGCCATGAATATCGCCGGTTTCTGTCTTGTCAACTGGATCAACTATGGACTTTCTTTCGTTGAAGGATCTGTGGCTTGGCGGTTCCCTCTCGCGTTCCAGTTTGTCTTTATTTTTGTTCTATTCGGGACAGTTCCATGGCTTCCCGAATCACCACGGTAAGTCCATCCTCTCATGAAATACAACTCTGCTGATAGTTCTGGATAGATGGTTGATTGCACATGGGCGTACTGAAGAAGCAACACAGATTCTGGCTTGTATAGAAGATAAACTCACTACATCCCCCATTGTTACAGCTCAACTCCACGAGATCCAATACAGCGTCGATTACGAGCGTTCACATACGATAAAATGGAAAGATATCCTCCTACGCCGCAACAAAGATACATCTGATACAAAGACTCTACGTCGATTACTCCTCGGTGCAAACACTCAACTTATGCAGCAGGTTAGACAACCCAAACCCGAGGGACACTGCTTCTTACATTGGCATATTTACTGACCAATAAGTTCGGAGGCATCAATATCATGAGCTACTATATGCCCACGGTTCTAATCAATAGCGTCGGTCTGACCGAAAGTATGGCTCGGTTACTTTCAGCGTGCAATGCCGTGTCATACCTTGTGTTCTCATCCGCGGCGATTCTTCTCGTCGAGAGATGGGGACGCAGAGGGCTTATGTTGCTCTCTACCGCTGGGCAGCTCTTGTCTTTCCTTGTCATCACGATTTTGCTGCGTTATGCGGTTGGGGATAAGAAGGAGGCTCTGGGATCAGCTTCTGTAGCGTTTTTCTTCTTCTACTTCATCTCGTTCGGTGTGGGTATGTTAGGTGTTCCGTGGTTATATCCTACTGAAGTCAATTCCCTTCCTATGCGAACAAAGGGTGCTGCTCTTGCCACGGGAACAAACTGGTGGGTCTTCCTCTCTTAAAATTTCCTCTTTATTAACTCAAGTGTTGTAGGATCACGAACTTCATCGTTGTGGAAATCACGCCCATCGGTATCCAGAACCTTGGATGGCGCTTCTGGATCGTATGGACTGTTACAAATGCTCTTTTCTTGCCCGTGATCTACTTCTTCTACCCAGAGACCTGTAAGCCATACGTCTCGTTGTACATCATTACTTACTGACATTTTGTAGCGAACCGCAAGCTTGAAGACATGGACGCCTACTTTCGAGAGAATCCCTCTGTTATCGTTATCAGGGACAAAGACGCCATCATTGCCAAAAGACCGGAGAATTATATTGAGCAGGATCAGGAAGACATTCGACGAGAAGGTGTTGAGGTCGGGGGAAATGGATCTGAAGAGAAGGTCTTATAGGGAAGAATCTGGGCTGACTCGATTGGGTGCTTTGAAGCAAGACTCGCATACGGAGTCATATACCTCACAGGTTGGTAACAGAAGAATCGTCTTCTGAGGCTTAGGCTATCACCATATAAATTAGTTTAAGTGCCAGTCTAAGCTAGCATAAAGTCACCAAATTATCTCATCTCTTATGTCTACAGGGACCAATTCTTCCAATGCCCTTGAGGCTCGATAACGGTGATAGAATAGTTTAAACACTATCTATAGAAAAGAATGCTGGGTATAATACACGACTCAAAGCGCTATCTATTTAACACGCTTTGGTGACTTGACGCCTAACAGAGAAACTAAGGAGTAGACAGTCCGTTACCCAGTAGCTGGCCGGTGTAGTGAAGCCTCGTAGCCCTCGTCACATCTACGGGTTCTCTGCCACATCCACCCGGTCTTCGTCGGACGAATCATGCGAAAGCTTACAATCAACCAAGTTCTCATGACCGTCCACTGGTACATCCATCTCCCTATTGGTGGTTTCTCTTCCTCGGGAAACATCATTGGTATCTTGGGTCGAAATGTTCGCGAGACCCATAAGACCCTCGGCCCCATCAACTTCGCCAGCTCCATCGACTTCATCAGCTCCATCGACTTCACCGGTCTCGTCGGCTTCGTCAACTTCATTGCCGATGTTCCACTTCATCGCCTTATCGCCGTATTTCTCACGGAAATAGTCTTGCGTCATGGGCAAAACAGCATCGCCATTCGAGAACCTCCTCATCGGAAAAGCTGTAGAAACATGCTCCCATTTGTTCAAGAATTCCCGCTCCAGTAGCGAATGACGCGGGCCCCTCTTCTCAAGCATCGTGCCCACCTCCCACCCACCCAAGTCACGGTCGTCGGTCCCCACAGGCTTCCACAACAGACAGTCAAAGACCGGGCAATCCCACCACGGTGAACTTATCAAAGCATAACGCCAGATTCCGTCCGAGCCGGTTCCGTCTTCGCCTTCTTCCGTCGGCATTTGCAGTATGTGTCGCTACCAACGCATGATACCGCGCATGTCCTTAGGCTTCCAGCCGAGTTTCCAGCCAAATCTCTGGTCTGGTGTCCAAAAGGTCCGGTTTGACCTGTCGAGGGCGGTCCAGAAGTAGAACTGTATGTGCATTGACTTCTGCTCTGGGTGATAATGGGCTCTGGATGGTTGGGTAAATACTGGGACTTGTCGCGCCGCCTTGACCCAGCTAATATCCATTATGTCTGTCCCACGAACGACGGGGGACCTCAGAGGGTATGACCAGGGCCTGCCTGTAGGATCGAGGAGTCTTGCCGGGATCTGTTCGACGTAATCTGAGGCTGGCATGAGGACAGAGGCTGTGTCCCAGTTTGCCCAGCTTATTCGGAGGTTGCCTGGGGGTGCCCGTACTTCCTGAGAATGTGCCATAGTGATTGTTTTCGATGTGAGATGGAAATACACAACCGTATGGACGACCTCGCCACTACCTTCTGCAGTACTGAATGGATTAGCCTGGCGCTTGAGAGCGGCCGCAAGCAACAACCTCTAATCAGTCCATAGTGATTGAGTTGTCTCTGCAAAGCCGCGGATCCAAGATGGTGAACGATGAGATTGAGTAATGATCACAAGGCTCAAGGTGCACCAGCGAGTAAATGGCCCAAAAGTATAAGCAGCCCCGGGGAATAAGTAAACACAGCAAAATACTATTTCCTTGATGATGATGATGGGATAATTGGTGATGCCTTCGTCTCTTGTTAATCCGTGCAAGTTAACTGGCTCGTCCGCTTACGTAACCCTCTTTCCCTGTAGACGGTTTTACCCCGGGCATGGGAAAGCTCACCCCAGTAGCCTTACGTAATACGGCAGGTACTGCAATTGGAATTCGGTTTGGCAGCTTCAATCAATCACCTCACGAACCCGAAACCGCAAATCTGACACGAGAGACTCGCCCGCCCGCGCACGAGGGAATCACGGACGAAACGAGACGACCGGACGGATTGACAAACCATACAACAAGGCCCCGAGCCCGACAGATTTGCCCACCATGCCTCAAGATATGCCCCCTCGGGGCGGGTACGAGCCCGTCCAGTACAAGGTGCGTTCGACAGAGGAGTCAATGAGAATGGGAGAAGTGGGATGTAGTGTTTGAGGGTGTTTTGGAGATCAATTGGCTTGGTTGGGATGCATTGAAGGGAGGGACTACACCACGAAAGAGAACGAGATGGATCGAATGGAAACAAGGAATTGCATCACGAATCAACACGCTGACTCTTTTCCCAGCGAAACCTCCCCGCCAAGGGTTTCCGTCCTGGTATCCTCCTCCTCGGCATGGGCGCCGTTATGAGCTACGGCTGGTACAAGCTGATCGGCGGCATGCGCGAAGCCAAGTACGTTTCCCAGCACTAGCAGCATCGTTGGACAACGACTGACAGCTTATAGCGAACTCGGCCGTGAAAAGATGTGGGCTCGCATCAACCTCATTCCCCTCCTCCAGGCCGAAGAGGATCGTGATCAGGTCCGACGATACTTGGCCGACCAGAAGCGCGAGAAGGAGCTTTTGGGCGACAATGCCAAGGTTTACCACACCGACCGGTGCGTACAATTGCTCAATCGTTCATTAGTCATGTACTGATAATAAAGCAGATTCGTGAGGCCGACTTTTGCTGTCACCCCTCCTCCTACCACAAACTAAGCTACAAGAAGAAGAAAGGAAGCGGGATAGGATGTGCTGTGTATATATGTTTTGACAAATTGGTTACGCACCAATGTCTGGAATTGAAAGGGTTACGCGATTTTATTGACTGACTAACTGAGCAAGAGCTAAATGTGATGAAAAAGGCAAGGGGACGTCTACATCTTGACACTCTTAATTTTCTCCTCGGTCCACTCCCAAAGCTTCTTTGCCAACTTTTCATCAAAGCATAAAGCATCACCAGCATTGCTCTTTCCAACAGGTTCATAGAGCGCAACCTTTCCACCATCCTTTTTGGCATCCTCAGAAGTCGCAGCCCAGACAGTGTTCAATCCACCCTGCTCAACCGTCATCATTCCCCAGGGGTTGGTCACATACACAAGCATCCTCTTCCAGAAGCTCAACTCAGTAACCAACCCCGTAGCAATAACACCTGGATGGACCACCACACTGGTTATCATGGGGTATCGTCTCTGGACTTCCTTTGCAAAGACAATATTCGCAAGCTTACTCTGCCCGTAGCGACCCCACGTTCCGAAGGACATATCCTCCTGCTTCGAATGCAGTGTATCAAAGATAATGCCGTTCTTGGGATGTCCTCCGTAGCCAAGTGAAGTAAGAGCCACGAATCTTACATCGCTCTTGGGATCTTCAGCAGTTTTGAGCATGGTGGGTAGGAGAGCCATGAAAAGCGTTGCGTTACCAACGTGGTTGACACCAAACTGCAGTTCAAGCCCATCTTGCGTAAGACCATCAACAGCCATGACTCCTGCGTTCGCGATGAAGATGTCCAAACGATCATGTGTGAACTTCTTTGCAGCTGCGCGCATGCTCGCGATGGAAGTCAGGTCGCATTCGAGGAATGTTGCCGGGATAGGGGAGATGTCTTGAATAAGAGGTTCTGCAGAGCTTGAGGAGCGACCAGTGAAGTATATGTGCGATGGGCCATGGGCTGCGAGGGTGTTGATGGCTGATCTACCGAGGCCAGATGTACCTAGAGTTGTTAGTGATATGGCGTAGAGGATGGAGCGCTTGAGTTACCTCCTGTGACGAGGATGACCTTCCCTGAGAGATCGGGGACGTCTCTGTCAGAGTCAAAACCGCTGTAAACAACCATTTTGATAAAATCAAAGAGTATTCTTGGTAGGAAAAAGTAGAGTCTTGGGATGAGAGTGTGCAGTTGTCTAGAGATGAACAGGAGAGCTAATGAGGAACACTCTCAATTCAACGAGACAACCCGTCCTTCTTATACACATTTCACCTACCTTATTAGTCTAATGCTTTGACATATTTGTAATTACAAAGTGAGTCAATATCGTCATGGTATATGTGCTTTGTGAGACGCTTGGTGGTTGAAGCGGGAGGATTATACACCGATGGCGGACGGGTTTGTGTAGTAGCGTTTACTATCGCGCTTGTATGTATAAAAAGTGCAAGTGTGTTAGTACGGGATAGCTGACCATCCCTGCTCAACACCACAAGTCGGCCATGATATCTCCCGTAGCGCGTAATTGATTTAAGCTTCAAACCCAACCATCCGCCTAGATTGTTCTTCGCTTACAAACGGAAAGTTCCTTCAAGACCGTGTTGGCACTATCGTCGAAAGAGTGTCTCCTTCTATCTCCCATCCATCCGGTTGGTGATCTCGTCGTCTTCACATTGGATCTAAATCACATTGAAACTACGGTTATGACATCAAGCTTCACCACCATAAATCACTTCGCCATACTGAAAGAGTTTTGTTCTAGGACAATATTCATCTTAGTTTGCTTGAACAACGCAATTACAAAAGTGTACATAATTTTTTACTATGATGCTGTAAACATGCCTATGCAGCGCCTTACGCCATTCTCTTGAGAGCTTTCATTTCTGTCCATAGCCACTAATTGGCCATCAACTCCGCTAACAATTCTCGCTCCAACTCATCATCGTCAAAATCTTGGCCCTCGTCTGTAATAGGGATAAGACCCTCCTTCCTATCCTCCGCCGCCTCATCGCCTGTTGGCACGGGTGTGGGAAGGCTACCGTCTTCTGTGTCATCGCCGTTTGGCGTCTGTATTGACCTTAGGCTGGAAGCGCCCCGGTTTCTGGCCAGGCGTTGCTTCTTGGCCAGGACACTTTCGCCAATGCTTGATGTGCCGTCATCGTCTGATTCATCTGCGTCGGCCTTGCGCTTGAGTGTTGACTTGGAGTTCCCATCTACAGTCTCCATATCAGACTCTGTAGCTGTTGCGGCAACGCTCTCGTCGTCATCGTCATCCTCGTCATCATCCAGGAAGTCGGCAAGCTCATCTTCAGCTTCTCCCCAGTCAAAGTCCTTGAGCTCTTGACCCGTCTGGGCATCTTCGACCTCTTCAGCTTCGGACGTGACTTCGGTATTATCGTCTCCTCCCTTTTCCCTATCAGCTTCGAGGATCTCCAAAAGATACGGTCGTTCATCGAGCCTTCGCCATTGGCTTAGACAATCGGTGAGCCAGTTCTGGTTGACAATCTTGATACTAGGGATCTTGGCCGCCTGCTGCACCTTCTTTGTCCTAGGTCTTGAAGATGCAACGACAAGATGTGTGACTCGTCTCGATATCGTGTCCAAGACCTGAGCACCATAACTCTGGGCTTGTAGTCCAATCTCAGAATCCTCTACTCTGACGCCAAGAGGTACTAGACCAGACAACACGATCACAAGACCAGACAATACGTTAGATTTGAGCTCGTCGAGGATATCTCCTGCATCTGGCACCATAGACAGATCAACACCATCGTCGACAGATGGCCTCCTCTTGGATTTGCTGTGCGCAGGTGGATGTGTACCTTCCTCCTTCTCCATTCGCTCCGCTCGCCGTCTATCGTATGTCTCGTAGAAGGAGGTATGTAAATCTGTCAGGTGGTCCTGAAGAGCAATAAGTTCTTCGTCGTCATCGACAAGGACATTTCGGTGGTGAATGGATGGCGAGTCGCTGGTGGTGGTGGCTTCTTGCTGCTCGTCTTCTTTATCAAGCTCCTCCTGCATATGCAGCAAGGGCCTATCCTTGATCTGTTTCTCCAGAGTCTTCTCTTGCTCTTCAGCCTGCGTCTTCAGACTAGCTGCATCATCGCCACCGCTCATCCTCACGATCTCGTCCATGGGCGAAGCCTTTGGTGCCAGCTTTGGGCTGTTGTCCACAGGCTTGGGCTTCAGAACAGGGAGGATATCTTGTCGCTTAGGTAGGAAACTTGAGTTGATATCTCCAATACCCTTGAAGAAGTCGTACGGTACCACTTTGATCAGGTTCGGTCGGTTCATGGGCCAGACATCGGCACGATCGTCAATGATGACGACCATGTCTGTGCTAACAGGGAACAGTCGTTGCAAGCTCTTTGAGGTGATGCTGCCATTCTCATCACGACTGATAACGCGATTTCCAAAGAGCTTCTGGTCAGGATCAACAATCTTGGCGATGTTGAGGGCGTAGGCGCGTGTTCCCATCGTGTAGACGTGCAGCTCGTACATCTTAGATACCTCCTCAAGGAATTCCATCAACCCAGGTCGAAGCTTGATATAATATGTGCAACCACTCGTAACGCCGCGAGGACCATCGTCATTGAGCTGGAAACTCCTGACATCTTTGACGGCGTTGTGGTTGGGATTTGTCGGGTCGCGCTGCCACTCGCCGATGGTAGGCTCGATACAGGCATGGATGATGGTTTGATCGAGATCGACGACAAGGCTCAGTTTCCGTTGTCGGAGTAAGCGCTTCTGGTTCTCGTGCTCTGCCTTTGTGGCGACGCTCTCGCTGACCCTCAGAACAGTCTGGTCATGACTCATGTTGATCATGGCGCGTTCTGTGTCGAGGTTGTCGCTCGCCCAGTTGATCTCGGTCATGTCTGCGCCACACAAACTGCAGAGTCCTTGAACCTGTACCTCGTGGCCACAAGCCTCTTCAACCATCAGGCATGGAACATCGGCTGCTATCTCCTGACCTTCCTTGATGCGCCATTGCTTGAGCTTGCCCTCGGCGGGACTGTCAAACTCGGTATATGTGGTTTCGTCGCTCCAATCATCCTCGTTGACCCTGCGCTTCCAGTGGAACTTGTATTCGAAGATACTCTCCTGCTTCTTAATCGAATCGCCGGGTTTCTTGAGGAGTTTCGTGACGGTGATGGGGTAGTGTAGGCGCGAGCCCAGGGGAACGATTTTGTCGTACATGGTGTATGTGGTGGTAATAGATACCTAGATTAAGTATAATACATGAACAGGTGGGGGGTTTGTATGATGAGAAAGCCTGGTTTGTTTCGGCTTTAGGCTGCCTGAATTTGAGGCCAGGCGCGTTCACAATGTGGATGTAGCGACGTCTTCATGGCCTCGCCAAAAAAGCGTCGCGATAAAGCGAAGTAAAGATGCACCAGCGCGCACGTGCAAATCGCAATTCAATGATCGCGTATTCTAGTCGTCAATGGACAATAGTACGCAGTGTATCGGATGGAAACCTCTTTGTAATAATAAAAAAGAATTCCGTGTTGTAGTGTAGTTTGTTGGTGCCAAGTGGCTGATGTCGGGTCTTTGCTATGATGCTTCAAAGGAAAATGGAATGGAAGCTGGCGCAAGAGTGACAAAGGTGACGCACTAAGTTGGCACAGCTCAGCTCTAGACTCGGCCACTGTAGCGCGGGCCAGCTCCTTCCTTGTAGTAAATTACTGCTTGCGAACTGCCCGCTGTTGCGCGATCACGTGGGAGCGCTCACTGGCTGATCCGGAGAGCGCTGGAACGTAATCCCGGCGCGAATCGTCCTGCAAGTCGGTGGCGCAGGTGGGTTCTGGGCTCTGGGATTGGCGATCGCGATCTCTGGGAGAATAGACGTAATGCGATTCGATATCGATGAATGGATGTCAAGATGTATGGGGAATCTCAAGCGATACAGCTTACACGGAGTTGAAAGTAGCTTTTGTTTAACTATATCTTTTCCTTAACTTATGACTTTATCAAAGAAAAGAAGAAAGAAATAGGCCAAACAAAGTACTGTACAATCCTCTCAACCCTAAGGTTTGGCTTGTTTTCTCCAACAATGCGACACCCAAGCAAGATGTTGCGATAGGAGGGGTGCGTCGTCACACCAAACGCGGGGGAGATATGAGGTGTGTATATCAGATTGTGCCAGCCAAGTGAAGCTGATCAAGATAAATTTGCTATCGAATTATTGATAGCAGGGTGGTAAGGTAGAGTAGCGTGATGTCTATAAATGAGAATCAGCACAGCTTCACATAAGGCGAATGCAGAGTAACATACTAAAAGAACCAATCAGATTGGAAATAAAGAATAAGTTTCGTCCGACAACTGCCGCGATAGAAAAGAGACCTAACAGGAGTGGGAAACCCCGCCCTTTTTGTACCTGGGGCCAGCTCCTGTCAGTACCTGTCACATCATTCAATCATCGAGAGCTTCGTAGCTCATAAAGCTTATAGTTTGCAAGTGACATTTACGGGGGCAATCTTGAGTCGAGACCATCAATTAGATACTACAGTTCCAATCAAGCCATCTTTCTCTATATGGATTCTTTGTTTTGATGCTTCTAATGACAATCATTCTCTTTGTTCAATTGATGGAGGGTCAAGGCCGAGGCTATCACTTGAACACCTCGTGTGGGGGGGGGGCTCCAGATCCCGCGATGTAAGAGTGGTCTCAGCTGTGGCGTGTCGAGGAGGTTACCCTAGATCAATTGGGGAATGCCAGATTATCACCAGTTTAATCTATCATGCACCCTTGGTCACGCGTCATCTATCTCTTTAAGTATCTTTGGTCGGTGTACAAATGTCTTCGCGTTACCTATGAAACTTGTGACGTTGTACTCGCGTGTATCGGAGAATATAGGACATAACGTGGTGAAACACCAGATGACACTTACAACTGCATACGTGCGATGGAAACAATCAAGACCACGATTAATTCTCAAAACATCAGCAAAGAATAGTGGAAATGGCACAATTGAAATACCAAAATTCTTCAAAACACTGGTATCTATCGCAAAAAGACAACAAATGACCTCCCACCAAGATCAACCGTCTATATCCATTCATCATTACATGGCATTTAGCATCACTCATCCCGTCATTGCAGCCGATCCTGTCCAACATCAAAATCGAAACACCTAAAACACTCAAGCATGGGACTGAACGACCCTGTAACCTTCCGATACCAGCTTGGTGATTTCTTCGTTCTTGTGCTGTAGGATACCCAACGCAAACGCGACATCGTTCCATTGTCGTTCTGTCTCGCAACGGCTGAGACGAGCCGCAAGCTTCTCTGCCAGCTGCTTGGCGTGCTTGTCCTGATCAACGCGTTAGTTTTTGTTTGTCCGATTGTAGATTTATGACATACCTTTTCGACAAAGCCGAGCAAGAACTTGATAATTCTGCGGAAACTCTCCTCATCCATGTTGTCACCGGCACTGAGCAGGCTGAACATGTCGACAAAGTGGTTGTAGACAGCGTTGTCCTTGGTACTGAGCTCAGTGAAGAACATTCTTGCCATATCCGCGATTCGACGATCCTCATCCTCAAGACACTTGGCCATCTCACCAAGCTGACCCTTGACCTTGACTTGTCCGGCCAAAATCAGGAAAGTTAATGTCATGAGACAAGTTCGCTTGACCGAGGCATCGTCATCAGCCAGTCGACGGTACAAGAAGTCGGTGTTCTCATCAATGAGGTGGTTGAAGCAAACAGCCATATCTCCAAGGGCGATGACGGCATTGCTTCGGACTGTCGCGTTGGGTGATCGCTCCATAATGGTAATGAGCAGCGGCAGGTTGGTCTCACAGTACTCCGCCGACACACACATAAGCTTGGCGAGACAGAGTGTCGCGGCGGCCTGAAGTCCCTTATCGGCATATGTAGTGTTGTTGGCGCAGATCTCGGACACCAGAGGACCAAAGACAGCAAGTAGCGACTCGGGGCCGTACAAAAGTTCTCGCTCACGAATGAGTGTCATGGCTTCTGTAAAGTCGTCTTCGGTTGTACCTCCGATGAGATCCAGCTCGTCCGCGTCCTCCTTGTCCTTATCGCTCTTAGTGGGACCCTGCTTCTCCTTCTCCTGCTTTCTTCGCTTGAAGTCGAGCTCGCACAGCTCAAGGTGAACAATCTGCTTGATGGCGACATGACCAACGATGAAGAGAAGCTGCGATAGAGCGATGGCGTTGTCACGCTTCTTGGACTTCTCGCCCTGGGACTGGGATTGAGACTGGGATTGTGTTTGAGTTGGATCTTCACTTGGTGTATGCTTAGTCTCATCGCGCGATCCGGGTCGAGAGTTGGGCTGCGAAGATGGGGGCGAACGAGGTTGTCCAAAGATTTGCTTTGCCCTTCGCCGAATGATGTCTGAACAGAGAGTATCGGGGTGTTTGGAAATAGCGTAGATGGCGCTGACAGCTTGCTCAGCTACACCATACCACTCCTTGCTGTCTGACTGGACCTCAGTGATGGCAGCAAGTCTCACGCACACAGCATGGTCGTTGGGCAATCGTGAGAACTTAACTGGCGAATCCTTTTCCTGTCGTCCAGTGGGGTTGATTCGTCTCAAAGCAATGCAGGTGAACTTAGCCAGCTGAAGATCGCTGCGTCCATGGGAACCAAGACCTGTTCGAAGCATGGTCTCCATCTCACCAACGACAATCTCAGGGTTTGCTGTTGCCAGCATACCCAGAACAATGATAGCACCTCGTCGCTGGGTGCGCGAGATCTCACGCTTCTGGACACCGTAGACCTGCCACAATTTGTTGATAACAACCTCGGAAATCATGCCACCCTTCATCATCGTCGCTAAAAGCTGCTCAAGCGAGGTGAGCTCGGCTGGTGTCGCGCCAAAGGTAAGACTGATCATGTTTCGCGCAATGTAGTTGGCGGCATCATTGGAGCTGAAAGAGTCGGGAGCCTCGAAGAAAAGTCGCTTATAGCATTCGATCAGATGTGTTTGAACACCCTTGCCTTCATCACTGTTGCCCTTGGTCCAGATGAGACGAAGCATGCGTCGAATGCCAACCTTGTTCTGCTCAATGTTGTAGGCATCACCAACCTCAAAGAAGTCAATGGCTTCGATGACCTCGCTCTTGTTCCTTGAACCAAGAAGTTGGCAGATAGTGGTTGTAGCGTCGTGGACAACATCGATGAACTTGAGCGCCTCGTTGTAGTATCTTCTGGTCAGGGTGAGCTTCTCAATGGCCTCACTAGTGGCTGCTTCCTCTTGAGCCTTCTTAATGGCTGCAACCTTGTCCTCTTCGGTCATCTGTGTTGGCTTCACGGGAGAGCCAAGTTGTGTAGCCTCATCCAAAAGCTCGTTATCGACGGTTGTGTTTGCTTGGTCACCACCGAAGCCAGGGACACCAGGAGGAGGCTTGAGAGCGTCCAATTCCTCCTGAACCTTGTCCAGACGAGCCTGCCATTCCTTTCTGGAAAGCTGCGCACCATGCATGACTGTGAAGGGATGGGTCTTGATAAGTGTACCCATCAGCTTGATGGCATTACGGCGGACATTGCTACTCTTATCCTCCAAACTTCTGCACGCAAGCTCGGCTGCCTTTTGTCGTCGCTTGGGGAATTTCTGAGCAAGATCGCAAAGTTTCATGTACACTTGGAGTGTCCTGCATCTGCAGTAAGGGTTGATATCGAGGAATCGCTCTTCCAACACGTCGAAAAAGGCATTAAGCTGGGACTTGTGGTTCTCACTGCGCTCATCCTGCTTGCTAAGGTAGCCAACCATGTTTCCGCAGACCTCAATCAAAGCACATCGAAGAGTGTATGACTATTCGCGTTAGTCAAGGGTTTGCATCTGCCACGATCTTATTCACTTACCTCGCTGTCCAGTTGCTTCGCAAGCATTGTCATTTGCTTAATCACCAATCGGGGAGCCAGCTCCGAAAGCTTAGCGATGAAAGAAGAAACCGACTTGGGCCCTCGGGTATCGTTGGAGTTGAACTCCTTGTTGCTAAGCTCTCGTAGCACCTCATCAGCCAGTTGAGGATAGTCGTATGTCTCGGCCAAAATGTTTAGAAACTCGGCCATAGGTTCTGACAAATGCTCGAAGTATGTCAAGTTTTGGATAATGTTGATTTGCGCCGCTACTAGTTGTGAGTCTTTCTGTTTTCGATGGTGAAGACTTGCAATACATACCATATGCGTGTCCATGGTGCTTCACAGCGATGCAAAGGACCTTGAAGCAATGCATTCTGATACTTGTGGTCTTAACTCGCTGCTCGCTCTCCAGAACCATGTATACAGGACGAGTAAGGAGACCGACAAACGTGTCTCGCTCGCTCGTTGTAAGGAAGATCTTGGAGAGTTTTAGCTTCAGGACCTTACACATAACTTCCAGAGCTGCCTGCAGCTGTGTAGCTGAATCCCAAACCGCATCCTTATCTCTAGCGGCGCCCTTCTTTGGCTTTCCACGGCCTCTAGCAACCGGTGCTGCTGTCGTCTTCTCGGCGGCCTTGGTCTCGACGGCGGCGATCGTCCATTGGAGGAGGAAACCGAATATCTCGAGGAGTTTCTTGTGGTAGGCAACCGTGTCCTGCTCGTCGGCGGAATCGATATCGGTGTGTACAGAGTCGGCCTCTGCACTCAAACCGCTCATGACTAGATCGAAGATCTTGCTGAGGGCGTGGGTAGGGAGGTGTGCGGTGTATCTGGGATTTTCTAGCTCAGAATGATGTCCCATAGCCGTAGTATCAGGGGATTGGTGAAGGGAGATGGGGGCTAACTTGAGAAGAAACTGCAGCGAATCTATGTTTGAGGCGCGCATGATTGCATCTGGGTTATCGGCAACTGCGTCGACGATCGGGTTCAGGACCGAGTTGACTAATGGCAGGGTGAGGGCCTCGGGGTCATTTTCGCAGTCGAAGAGGGCTCCGTCAGCCTCAGGCGTAGCAATGCTAGCCGGGTCCGACATGTAATGCTTGAGGGCATCGTTGAGATCGAAGTCCACGGTGTCCATGGCGGGCGGTTCGAAGGAGTCGTCGCAAAGAAGCGAGCGACAATAGGTGGAAGGAGCGAAACGGTGAGAAACGTTGAAAGTCTAATCAGAGGGGTATCATAAAAGTATCGCAGTATGAGTCGTCCTGTCAGCGTCGACCTTATTCTGCGACCAAGCGTGCACCGTTGAATACCGGATCCGTCGGTATTATGTTGTTGACGATGAGAGCCCGCAGTTAATGCTATGGAGTCGGTGGAGGGTATTTGCTGGAGGGGATGGTCCAAACCCTGGGCAACGATTGTTTTTGTTTTGTTTAACGCGACCAGTCAGGACCCTTCCCCGCCATGTCCCGCTAAAGACAGCGCGTTATGCCTGTGAAACCCCTGTAAGCACACCCATCTCGAGTCTTTGTCTTTAATCTTGTCTTGTCGCAGCCCCTCCAAAACTCGAGTACAACTTAAATTCCTTGTTGCTCAAAACAACCAATAACAGGATTTCCTTCCTTTGCCGAATTCTTTCTTTTCTTTGAACGAGGCTTGATTGACTGCAGGAGCGGCTAAAGTTAATTCCTTCCAATTACAACACGAGTACAAGATCATGACTACTGCGGTCCAGCAACATGTGGAAGAAAGTTTCGACATTCATGAGGATTTGAGGACGGAAGACACGGAGATGATGGCAGAAGAGGAGCGCACTGAAGAGGCTGCGCCAATGGATGATGATGAGCGCGCTCAATATGAGGCGCTCCAACAACATCACCGCATGCAGCAAATGCATCCTCATCAACAACACCAGACATCCCATCACCAACAACAACAAAACGAGCCTCAAGAAGAGGAAGAGGAGGAACTAGAAGAGGAGGAATCCGAGGAAGAGGCTGTTGATCGCAGTGTTCAAGCAGATATGGACAAGCTGCAAAGCGACTTCCCCGGCTTTCGCAATCGGTATCGTTTGATCAAACGTATCGGTGAAGGTATGGAATTCCCAATGTCCCATGATGAATACAATTGATACTAACACATACAAACAGGAACATTCTCGACTGTATACAAAGCGGAAGATATAATGTACGACCACTACGACAACAGTTGGGATTATGAAGACGACTCGTCAAAGTGGACGCCACCCCCAGGTTCAGCTGAAAGCCCTGTCCGCCGTCCTCGTCGCAAGGCACGATACGTCGCCATCAAGAAGATTTATGTAACTTCAAGTCCCTCACGCATCCTGAACGAGCTTGAACTTCTTCACGATCTTCGCCAATGCCCTTCTGTTTGCCCTCTTATCACCGCTTTTCGAGAAACAGATCAAGTCGTGGCCATCCTACCATACTTCCGACATGGAGACTTCCGAACATACTTTCGCGACCTGACCATCCCCGAAATCTCTATCTACTTACGAGAACTCTTCACCGCCCTCAAGAGTGTTCACGACCACAAGATTCTTCATCGCGATATCAAACCTACCAACTTCCTCTACGACCCCAGCACGCAGCGTGGAGTTCTTGTCGACTTTGGTCTTGCTGAAAGAGAAGGCTCTGATGCCAAGCCTTGCCTCTGCCACGAGAGCCGAGACGTCCGCAAGACTCGTCAAGCGAACTCAGTATGGGCTCAGAATGCTGCCACTCCTCAAGCAGGTTATCCCAAGTCCGACACCCGTTCGTCCCGTCGCGCCAATCGTGCAGGTACCCGCGGATTCCGCGCCCCTGAAGTTCTTTTCAAGTGCACGGAGCAGTCAACAGCGATCGACATTTGGTCCGCGGGTGTTATCCTTCTTACAATCCTGTCGAAAAGATTTCCTTTCTTCAATTCGGCGGATGACGTTGAGGCCATGATTGAGATTGCAACCATCTTTGGCTCCAAACGCATGAAGGCTGCCGGTTTGTTACATGGATGTGTCTTCGAGACCAGCATCCCTACTGTCGGCCAGGGAGGCTTCTCAATGGAGAAAATAATCATGTGGAGCACATGCCGAGGCGAAGACAAGCCTTTGACATCAGACGAGAAGATGGCTATTACCTTCCTCGAATGGTGCATGGAGCTGGATCCTAGCAGAAGAATCACTGCTGCCCAAGCACTTGAGCATGACTTTCTTCAAATTGGAGAGCTAGAGGCTGAACAAAGAGTATACAACGAAGAGGCATTGGCCGCGGAATACTGATAGAGATAATGTATAACTAATGTAATAATAGCATGCATGGACAGGCGTTGGTTTGGTACGGTTTTAGCTGGCGAAGGGCTAGATATTTGTATATAGGTTTGCATGACTGCAATACCAATGGAAGCATTCTTGGCGATTACACAACACGGACAATATCGACAGATAGTCACGGATTGATGGTCACATTTGAACTTAAAAATATTTCATTGTCATAATCATGGGCGAAAATCGATTTTTATTTCGTTAACTCCGTGCAAGAGTCCAATGCAATGCCCGAAGCCGACCGACCTGGTCCCTGGCTCACCTTTCCCGAGCGCAGGAAGACCTTTCTCTTCTCCAGTGCCCGCATTGGGGTTGGAGAGATATAATTTTCCGTTTGTAGAATTTCCCATACAAGCCCAACCGACTCCTCAAGCATTTACAGAACAGTTGCTGTGCTTCGCTTAAGCGACGAGCTCAACGACACCACCGGCCTGCTTGATCTTCTCCTCAGCCAGGCGGCTGACCCAGCGGGCGCGGACGACCAGAGGGATCTCAGGGAGACGGCCCTTTCCGAGGACCTTGGAGTAACCGAGAGGGAGGAGGTCGAGGACGGGGACGGTGTCCTTCTTCTCACCCTTGACGTAGGCGTCGCGGGTCTCCTGGGGAACGAGAGCCCAGAGCTAGATGGGGTTAGTTATAGTCCGATAAGAATTTTGCGACTGATCGAAGAAGTCGCGCGGGGTTGTATGTACCTTGTCGAGGTTGATGATGGGCTTCCAGAAGTGGTTCTGCTGCTTGTGGAAGTATCGCATACCAACCTTTCCGAAGTAACCGGGATGGTACTTGTCCATGTTGGTACGGTGGTGGTGCTGACCACCAGCAAGACCACGACCACCGGGATGCTTGCGGTGCTTTCCGACACGTCCCTTACCGGCGGAAACGTGGCCGCGGCTGAAAAACAAGTCAGTCCATCTCAAGTTCCAAGTATATATCGTATCGCTTTTCGTCCGAGTTTTCGTCGTAGGAAGAGCAGCCGCCGACAAAGGGCGATTATTGTGAGCTCCAGCGGTCTATTTCAAAACTGTTTCCAGCGATGAAACGGACGCGGTCTCTCTCAACGACCAACCTCGTCGACGGCGAGGGGGATGAGGACATACTGCTTGCGGGTCTTCGACAAACGGGTAGGCATGGCGACGGCTGTGTAGGTTGTCGACTGTTCCGGTGTTCACAAGTCGAAAGCTGAAATCGAGTGGTGATGATCGATTAAGCCAGTCACTTTTTTTCGGCTGGCGAGGGCGACAACCCTAAATGAAAAATTGGGTGTGGGAATGTGGGTCTGGCAGATGCAGCTGCCCGCAGAGGGGATGATCAGATGGAGACTGGAGTCAGGTGATCTCGCGGTCTGACCGTGGTGAGTCTCGGTGAAGGATCCACCGTTGCTCAAGGGTAACTTTATGCATTGAGACGCGCTGATGAACGCGGTGTCTTAAAGATCAATCAACAAACGTATTATCGCTATCAATATGGCGCAAAATGAGATTGATAATGTCACGAGAGATCTGGAAAATCTGGACTTTCATCATCCCTACACGCCTTATGATGTTCAAGAACAGTTCATGAAAGCTGTTTACAATGTTTTGGAAACAGGCAACGGTCAAGTTGGCATCTTAGAGAGTCCGACCGGTACTGTAAGTTTAACACAACGCCAATGGGGATTTTGATCCAGTCCTCATGAGATTGGCCTTATAGTGAATACTGCGAGCTTATTAAGTGACTTACTAACAATAAACAGGGCAAGTCGCTTTCACTCATCTGTGCTTCATTAACATGGCTTCGAAATCACAAATTCAATCAATTCGAGACCTCAATCCAGGAATCTGCAGAAGAATACAAAGACGAACCATCATGGCTCGTCGAACAACTCCTCCGTCGCAAGCGCGAAGAACTTGTATCACGCTGGGAAGAGCGAGAAAAGCGTCTAGAAACCCTTCGTCTCAAAGAAAAAGCTCAAGAAGAGCGCGCTCGTAAGCGTCGTCGCGTTGATGACATGATGCCTAGGTCTCGTGCAGTAGAAGATGAGGATGCCGAGTTTTTGCTTGATGATCCTGATGATCGAAATGATACACCTCAAGATTCCTTGTCCGGATTGAGTAAGGAGACGAGAGAAGTTCTGGCAAGTATTGGGTTGGGAGGGGCCAGGAAGACTGAAGAGGAGGATGACCTCGTAGAGGAACCGATCAAGGTGCGAATAATTATGATCACTCGTAAATGCCGTATAGTAACAGCAATAGATCTATTACACGTCGAGAACACATTCTCAGCTGTCGCAATTCATCACCGAACTGCGCCGTCCTACGTTTCCGCCTTCGCTTCCAACGTCGATTGCTAAACAGGAAGAGACAAAGACCGAAGCCGTTAAACTGTTACCACTGTCTTCTCGGCAAAGACTATGCATCAATCCTTCAGTCTCAAAACTGGGATCCGTCCAAGCTATCAACGACCGCTGCTCGGAGCTTCAACAGCCAAAATCGGGCCAAAAATGCCCTTTTGTACCCAAGGAAGACCTCATCTCACAGACTCATCAATTTCGCGACTCGGCCTTGGCTACATTGCCTGATATCGAGGATCTTCATCAACTTGGCAAGTCGCTTGCTGTGTGTCCTTACTATGCATCTCGAACTGCCCTTCCGGGTGCAGAGATAATCACACTCCCTTATCCTCTGTTATTGCAGAAAAGCGCCAGAGATGCTCTGGGTGTTAAACTGGAGAACAGTGTGGTTATCGTTGACGAAGCGCATAATATCATGGATGCGGTGGCCAATGTACATGCAGCTGAGATCAAGTTGAGCGATCTGCGAAGAGGTCGTGGCATGCTGGGAGTATACGTCAAGCGATTTGGCAAAAAGTTGAAAGGCATCAATCGAGTGAATGTTGGAAGAGTAGGCAGAGTCATTGACGGACTCAGTGAATGGATGGATGGTGCTCTCAAGCTCAAGGTAGCTCCCCGATCCCTTGGATGTAACAACTACTAACATCAAACAGCAAGAACATGGCATCGTGGATCCAAATGATCTGACTCGACCCAAGGGCATTGACCAGATCAACATGTTCGAGCTGATACAGTATATCCAAGAGTCGAAGCTCGCTTTCAAGATCGAGAGTTATATAACCCACGTGGAGAGTGAAGACGCAAATACAAAAACGCCCAGGTCAAGCACGCCGGTGCTTCACTCTCTAGTATCATTTCTCATTGCCTTCACGAACCTTAGCTCTGAAGGTCGCATATTTTACCAGAAGATCAAAGGTCCGACTCCTGATATACAGCTTTCTTACTTACTCTTATCACCTACTCATGCATTCTCATCCATTGCGTCAAGCGCGCGAGCAGTTGTCCTTGCGGGAGGTACAATGTCGCCATTTGATGACTACAAAGATCACTTGTTCCCTTCCCTAGAAGCAGACAAAGTGACGACTCTGAGTTGCGGGCATGTCATTCCGCCCGAAAACCTCTGCGTATGGACGCTCGCATCATCACGGCCTGGCGCACCACCTTTTGAGTTCAGCTTCCAAAAGCGAGGTGATCCAGAAATGATAACACAACTAGGCCTCGCAATCCTGAACCTTTGCTCATTGGTACCCGATGGTGTTGTCATCTTCTTCCCTAGTTACGGATACCTTGATGAAGTAGTCGCTGTTTGGCAAAAGAGTCAAGGCTCAAGTACTCAATCAGTCTGGGACCGCCTGGGAGCACGCAAAGCACTCTTCAAAGAAACAAAAGGTGCATCTAGCGATGAAGTGCTAGAAGAATACTCATCCGCCATCCTCGGCGAAAAGAGCAACGGAAAAGGTGCTCTCCTTCTCAGCGTTGTCGGTGGTAAAATGTCAGAGGGCATCAACTTCTCCGACCGTCTAGGTCGCTGCGTGATAGTCATCGGTCTACCCTACCCCAACATAGCATCACCCGACTGGAAGGCCAAAATCGAATACATCGAAACAACCACACAAAACAACCTGATAGCACAAGGCGTAGCGAAAGATGAAGCTGTGAGTAGAGGAAAACAGACAGCACGGGACTTTTACGAAAACGCTTGCATGCGGGCCGTCAACCAGAGTATCGGCCGTGCAATCCGGCACCGGGGCGACTATGCGGCGATAGTGCTCGTGGATCGACGGTATGGCACGGAGAGGATCCGGGGGAAACTGCCGGGGTGGATCAGAGGCGGGTTAGTTGGGGATAGTCACGAGAAGGGTCTTGGAGGATTGATGGGTGCTGTCGGAGGATTTTTCCGAGGAAAGAAGAGTCAGCCTTAACCAAGCAATTCCTTTGAGTCACGAGAAGGTTGAGCTTGTACAAAGATGGGAGCTGGTGCTTGTGTGGAGGTCGAGACCCTTCTTGGCGGCGCAGAAACGGTGGATGAGGCGAATGGAATCAATTGATGGCGGATTAGGCTTTTCCGCCACCAGATTGTGCAGATCAGCAGCTTCTTGGAAGGATGCAGAACATGCGTCGAACATTCGATAACACAGGGTCCAAGATAACCACAAAGACAATGCATACCTGTACACAAAAATCACACAAGTAACACCTGCGAATGTGTAACAAGGCTAGCACCGGTAACATCAGGCATATGATAGATATCCTCTTGTCAAACATTAAAGTGAGGGGCGATGTTTATCCCGCAAAAAAAGGCCATTAGCAAATAAAGATACTGGTTCTAACTGCAATTGGCGAATTAGAAGCCATTTTCATCGGAAGCGAGACTAACGACTAACGTTGTGAGGAGAAACCGCTGCGAAGAAAAAAAATTAGCGGAACCGAGCAGCACCGGGACCGGGACCGGGGTGGCCGGTCACAATCAAATGGTATGAGTCTTTCTATAAGACTCACTCTTTTCCATACATAGTATATAACCATCTTGTTCCTGGTCCTCATCTTTCACCTTTTTGGTGTATCTTGTATCTTCAAGAGTCGTCATTGCCATACAATAGCATGACTGATACAGCAAAGAACGCTCCGGTCCGGAGCATGGCCCCGGCCGATGAGCATGATCATGACCACGACCACAGCGACGTGGAAAGCCTCAAGGCCGCAGCGCTATTCCACAAGGCTCTTCGTATGGGAAGAGTTGAAGAGAAGGGTATCCAACCAATTCCTGTCGAAGAACGCACAGCAACACGGTTCTACAACATCTTCACGATCTGGGCGTCTATCAACTCTAACATCCTCGGGTGGGTAATTCTCTAGACAAAGGAAAGAAGAGATAGCTAACAGTGGGAATAGTATCACTTTTGGAATGCTGGGTCCTTTGGTTTATGGTCTAAGTTTGAGGGATTCTGCGCTTATCATTCTCTTCTTTTGCCTCTTTTCTACCGTTGGACCGGCTTATCTTGCCACTTTTGGTCCGAAGACAGGAATGAGGCAGATGATTCAGGCACGATACAGCTTTGGGTAAGATATCACTGAATATTTTGAGAAACCTCGTGAGAAAAGTGACTAAAATACTACAGTCGTTATTTGGTGTCAATTCCTGTGCTACTCAACCTCGCCACTCTTACAGGTTTCATGGTCATCATCTTTGTTGTCGGTGGCCAATGTCTCTCCGCTGTATCAAGCGGCCATCTTAGTCCCGACGTCGGCATTGTCATTATCGGAATCTTGTCACTTTTTATCTCTTTCTGTGGATTCAAGGTTCTACATTACTACGAGACATACGCCTGGATCCCCGCCATCATCGCCATCACTATCGC
Organism: Fusarium citri; assembly: GCA_004367485.1. Classification (NCBI taxonomy): domain Eukaryota; kingdom Fungi; phylum Ascomycota; class Sordariomycetes; order Hypocreales; family Nectriaceae; genus Fusarium; species Fusarium citri. The sequence goes on from QHHH01000062.1 coordinate 281,227, forward strand.
AACAGGATGCGGCGGTTCAGAGCTCTCCAAGCAAGCTGCTCCCGCGGCCCCAGCGACTGCACCAGCTGCTCTGAGCTTCGGTATGATTGTTGCGAGCTATATGATCCCCTGGGCTGCTATCGCAAGTGATCTCACGACCTACTTTGACCCAAAGGTTCAGTCATGGCGGGTCTTTACGTATACTTATCTCGGTCTTATCACGCCTACTATTCTGCTCATGACACTGGGTGCTGCCATTGCTGGAGCCTTGCCAAATGTCCCTGAGTGGTCCGCTGCGTACGGTGAGACTGCTGTGGGAGGTGTTCTCGCAGCTATGCTCTCCAGCGCAGGTGGTTTTGGCAAATTCGTTGTCGTGATCCTCTCACTCACACTTCTGGGTAACACAGGCGGCACAATGTACGCCATCACACTCAACTTCCAGACTCTCATTCCCGGCCTTATCAAGATCCCCCGATACGCCTTCGCCGTGGTTGTTACCGTTATCGTCATCCCAACCGCCCTCCGCGCCCAGCGCGATTTCTTCGTTAACCTCGAAAACTTCGTTGCGCTCATCGGTTACTGGTCCGCCTCGTTCATCGGCATCGTCAGCGTCGAGCATCTTGTTTTCAGAAAGGGTCGTTACGACTCTTACGACCATGCTATCTGGAACGTCGCTTCGGAGCTACCCCTTGGCATTGCGGCTATCGCGGCGGGAATTATCTGCTATGCGCTTGTTGTGCCGTGCATGGCGCAGGCTTGGTGGACGGGACCTATTGCCAAGACGACTGGAGATATTGGATTTGAGATCGCCTTTGTTATGAGCTCGTTGTTTTATATCCCTTTTAGGTATTTGGAGAAGCGTCTTTCTGGGCGTTAATGGTTAGGATAACGGCTTCAACGCCGTGGCTAAAAGTTAATGAGATATGGCTGCAGTATAGTATATAGCGGGAATAGAGAAAAGATTATCGTTATCACTATCTACAACTGGACTTGGAGGGGTCCTTGAGCTACCTAGTACGACATGCATGTGATTCGATGTTACAGGAGTTGTAAGACTAATATGGAAGTATCTGGCTTGGCGAGTTGTCAGAAGATCAAATCCAAGGGTCCTGTGTATATGTATGCGCCCGCTAAGCCCATCTTCAACACACTTTCCCATATCGCGATATCCAAATCTCACTTATAGTAGCAGTTAGCCATGTTATGTCATTACACAATACCTACAATAGTCGTTACTCAAAGTTTCCGTGTCTGCATCGCAACCATGTCTTTGGAGGCTATCAAGTCCTGTATCTCAACCCCTCCGAATAAATCTCTGCCAAGAATGCCATATCTTCTTCAATAAGCCCCTCTTACAGACTCTAAAAAAGAGACATGATTGTAGATCCACGATCACACGGATGACATTACAGTAGTGCACTAATGCTTTTTTCTTATTGGCTTGATCGTAACTTTCCATCGTCTACCGTTGCAAACAGTCTAAGGACACTCCACTAAAAAGTTCAAGTATATGACATAGCCTAGGTCTAAGTCCTTTCTCAAGATATGAATCTGAGTTACCATTTCCTTCAATCTAATCACCAAGATGGCTGACAATATATGGGCAATCCCTCTTCAGACGACGAATTTCAACATTGTCGTCGCTTTTTTAGGCGGCTTCATCTCTATATTTGGCCTCGTTTCGTACCTCCTCAAAGAGAATTACTACCTCTCAGAAGCTCGTAAGTACCCCGGACTCGCAAATCTCTTGGCTTCCTTGGCATAACGGGAATAATCAGTGATTTCGCTCTTGGCGGGCATCGCCTTTGGACCTAATGGTGCAAACTTCATTCGACCTGACGACTATGCAGAATGTGATGTTCTTTCCAGAGAGGACTGCGAGGCAGATCTCAATGCTATAACACTCAGTTTCTCGAGGCTGGTTCTTGGTGTGCAGCTTGTTCTTGCGGGTGTGCAACTCCCCAGCAAGTATCTCATCAGAGAATGGAAGTCAATTGCGCTTCTGCTGGGTCCGGGTATGACGAGTATGTGGTTAGCTACCAGTGTTCTCGTCTGGGGATTGGCAGGACAACCTCCATTTCTTCACGCGCTGGCTATCGGAGCATGCGTTACGCCTACAGATCCTGTTCTCAGCGCCGTTATCGTTAAGGGAAAATTCGCAGACCACAACATCCCGCAAGACCTCCAATATCTCATCACCGCAGAATCAGGCGCCAATGACGGCCTCGGATATCCGTTCCTGTTCCTTGCCTTGTATCTCATCAAGTTCACGGGCGCAGGCGCTACGTCTGGTGGAGCTGATGATGCAATGGGTCTCTGGTTCGGGATGACATGGGGCTACGTTATCATCCTCAGTATTATCTACGGCGCAGTGGTGGGATGGATTGGCAAAGAGTTGCTTCATTTCGCCGAGAAGCGTAATTATGTTGATCGCGAGAGTTTTCTCGTGTTTGCTATTGCGCTTGCGCTTTTTGTCTTGGGAACATGCGGTATGATCGGGACAGACGATGTTCTGGCTTGCTTCATCGCGGGTAATGTCTTTACATGGGATGACTGGTTTCGTCTCGAGACCATGGATGATTCCCTCCAGCCGACTATCGATATGCTTCTCAACGTGACCATCTTCTTGTGGTACGGCGCATACATTCCTTGGAGTGACTTCAACACCAACAATGTTATTTCCATTGGACGTCTTATTGCTCTGGGTATTTCCGTTCTTATGTTGAGAAGACTTCCGTGGATTTTTGCTATGCATAAGTGGATTCGCCAGATTGAGGAAGTCAAGCAGGCTGTGTTTGTCGGTTTCTTCGGACCAATTGGTGTGTCAGCTATATTCTACCTCTTCATCAGCATTGAGTTCATCGAGGAGCACCTTAGCGATGAGAACGGACGTCCTAGAAGCGACGTCAAGGATCTTGCTGAGCAGACGCGCATCATCGTTTGGTTCCTTGCAGTTTGCAGTATTGTAAGTGCAACCCCCACTAAACACCCTCACTTATACTAATTGTATCACAGATTGTCCACGGTTTAAGCATCCCAGTCGGAAAGCTCGGATACTTTGTCCCCAGAACCCTAAGCCAAGCCGTCAGCGACACCGTAAATAGCGCCTCAGACAATGCGCGACGAAGAAGAATCCCATTGATCGGAAGACTCTTCGGTGGCGGTGACAAGGGCGGACGTAGACCATCGGGCCCGATTGTCATCACCGGTGGTCGAAGCCTTCGCGCTGATCCGCATGTGAATACACATGCTGGTGATGAGACACCGCCTATTAGAAGAGAGATTCGATTTGGCGATGAGGTGTGATGAAGTCGTATATAACACTACACATACACATTCATTCTAAAGAGTTTTGCATGGCTGGGTCATTTATAGATAGCGTATCTCATTAAGCATATATCTCTAACAGAAATCCTCATACATATCATGTAAGACAAAGTAACCCATATCTCAATCCACCGTCCATCTTATAGTCAATTCTGACACTTAGGCAAGGAGCATGGCAGCACCGATAACAGCACCGACGAATCCAGCAGGGGCCATAGCAGCAGCAGCGTTGGTCTCATCAGGGCTTGAAGCATCGTTGGTAGCAGAAGCACCGTCAGCAGCAGCACCAGTGTCGGAAGCATCGTTGTTGTTGTTGTTGCTGCCAGTGTTGGAAGAACTGTCGCTACCTTGAGTGCGAGTAGCGCCTGCAACAACGGTGGTAGTCAATTGCGAAGCGTCAGTAGGACGGGTCGCATCGACACTGACGCCTGAGACAGCAGCTGAAGCGGCAGAAGCGACGTATGTAGTAGAAGCGAAACCACAGGTGTAGAGGATATCATCGATATCTGTACCAGTTAGCCCAATTCCTGTGAACCACAGCAAAGAGTTACTTACTCTCAGTCTCATCATTGTCATTGTCATCATCATCGTCATCACGACGAACATTCTGATGAATACAGTCCGCGCAAAGCGCAGCAACACGCGCAACGTTGAAAGAGTCGTTGGTGCAAACACATTGAGCCTCGAGACGATCTTCGTCACGGTCACGGTCTCCTCGGAGGTCAGTGTCGCAAGCGCGGGTCAGGTCGACGATGGGGTTGCAGATGGTGTCGCATTCCCGAGGGATGTCGTCGCGGTCGAGATTGACATCTGCGCGGGCAAGGAGGAGAAGGGGAGCGAGAGCGAGAGCGATGGTTGAAGTGTGCATTTTGATGGTGTTGAGCGTACTAAGTTATACTGTTGTCTTGTATAATGTGGTTGAGATGGTGATGAAGCTGAATTGAGATGATGGTGATGATAATAACGAGAGCAAAGACGGGATGGTCCAAGACATTTATACACAATCCCTTGCCTCCCAGATCCTGTTTCACAACCAACATTAACCTTTCTTTTTCGTTCTTTGCCGACGATCGACATGACCTGCCCAGGCTTACTAGCTTCATCATACCAGGATCTCTCAATAACTCACTGAAACCAAGCCACGGGCACTTTCGTAATAAGCTACCTCTTTGACCAATTAATCTTCTGCCACGACTCATTGGTAGATCTTGGCATTCACTAACCAGGGGAGAAACTTCCATGCAGTGGAGAAATCTCCAGGTTTGTAGTGACGTACGGGGAATCCGAGATTGGATGTCGTGTTTATGCCAATGCTGTTCTACTCACTTGGCGAGGCTTGTTCTATGTTCTAAGGCGTTAAACCATTGTGTAGTATAAGCCACTCAGCATCGCATTACACATATCTTTGGCTGCTTATGCTTATTATTTTTCCTGAAAAACCGCGCTCTCTAAGAGTAAGCTTAATCTTGCATGTAACACTACCCGTGGGATAAAACTACCCGTAGCATCCCGTCTCAATGACATCGTCCTTCGGCAGTTGTTGTCCGACGACCCGGGAATCCTTTTCTAGCAAATGATCATCCCTGGAACAAGGGACGATCGTCAGTGGCTTTTCCAGGCCACGCACGCAGCCCCTCCACTTTCTCCAGGCCGGGGAAGTTTAACTTATGCTTGATTGTTCTCCTGTTTCTAACCCTTTGGTCGCGTGAGGTCTTTCCTTCTTTGGAGAACCCATCAATGAGTGACTGTCGTGATGTGATTCGTCTGGAGTTTGTGTTTCAGCTGCCAAGCAGCATCAGCCTCATTATCCACGCGTTATCTTCCTATTCTCCTACGCACTTAACTGCACGTTGGTTGGCTATTATCTTGGCGATATGCTTAACTGAGCCCTATCGTATTAGAATATCGGACAACGTGCTTGTTTCATTGATGGTGAGTACAGAGACGTTGCGCCAGAAGCTGCGTAACAAACAACCGCAGTCCTTCTTGGTAATTGCTGTTATAAAGCTATTCGTGACGTGGCCGTGCGTGTGTCGTGAAGACAATTACACCGCATATACATAGGGTATCAATTAAGGGTTTCTGCCAAGACTGTTGGGTAGTGAGTAATTAATGCTAATTGAAGGCTGTGAAGTTACGCTCAGATCTATTAATGGCACGGCCATAAGGCGAGGCAGAATAATGCCCCCGCAGAAGAAAACTTAATTAGTGAAGGGAAAGATAGGAAAGAAAGAAAAAGGATCGGATGCTAGAAAAAGAGACCGTGATTGGAAGAGGCACATTTTGTTGTCTATCATCGGGTGCATGAATCGAGATATTGGAAATATCCATTTACTGAGCCTCAGTTGTGGATCATCGGAACGTTGTGCGAGATGTATGAGAACCCTTTTGGAATTGAATTGAGCGTTCTGTAGATCATCTAGACTTCTGCTTGCGCGGCCGAGTGTATGACACTTTCGTGAGTATATCGCGCTCTCATATTATTCTCACTTGTGAATCTCCCGCGGGAATTATCACATTTCGGTGATAAGTTCCACTGAACATACTACGTAGTAGCATGCAAACTGCCAACAAAAGTTGTAACTTATGTGAGCCGTCCAAGATACTGTATTGTGTTAGTTGAGAAACCACTCATATGAGACTCACTTACCTCTCATCTCTCCCTCATCCCTCATGGTCCATCTCATCCATCTTAGACACTCTTCTCAAACTCAACAAGCGCAATCTCCTTTCCCTCATACCTGTCAACCGGAATCTTGGTAACATCCCCGGTCCTGGCATATCCCTTTCTCTCATACCACTCAATAAGACCCTTCCTCGTCTCCAACGCATTCAAGCCCATCTTCTTCGCCCCAAACTCCTTCACAAGATACTCCTCCGCCTTGTTCATAAGAACCCTTCCTAGACCGCCGCGCTGTATCGTTGGATCAACTGCCAAAAGGGCTATACGGCCGTAACCGGGCTCTTTCTTGTAGACGTTGACACAAGCTATCGCTGTCCCGTTGGGTTGGTCGCTGGCGATGAGAAAGACATTATCTGCGGAGCCGATTCTTTCGTTTATGACAGAGATTTCCATTGTGAATGTTTCCGCGAGTTCAGGTGAACCGATCCATTCTATGCTGGCGTCCGTGAAGCGGAATGCTGCTTCAATGAGGGATTGGAGACGAGGAGCGTCGTCTGTTGTTGCGATACGGAAGTGGTAGTTGTTCGACATCTTGGCGATTGTTGATTTGAGTTAAATGTAGTGATTGAACGTAATCTTCATCTACTTATCATGCTGAAATCTTTAATGCCTCATTTGTAGAGAAATAGGAAGGTCGAGTAAGGGCGTAATGTTGACGCGAAGGAAGCGGTAACATGACATGTTTATCGTGCTGCGATGCCGTTTAAGCGGCTCGCTATAACCAGGGGCGAGATTTTGACAGATGATTGTGTCTCCAAGGGCGCAGGCTGTGTTTGTGATGGAGATACGAGGCCCAAAAAGACGGGCAGTTAATGCCTCAAATGAATAGCGAAGGTGTCGTCAATTATCCGACCGTAAGATCGATCGGGATGAAGATGTCTCTCCCGACAGAATCATTTCTCATCTTGTAGTTTAACGTTGGAATCCATCAAGCTGCAGTTATTACGCTTCGGTGCAAACTCACCCGAGACCAGCTCATGAGAGAACATTTGATGTCCAGTCAATCCTATTTGAGCCATCACTTTCCTCCTAGCTATAAATACATTCGCTCCCTTACAATCATAGAGTCGCTGTAATCCGTCTCCTTGTATAAGAGCGAGAGCATTCCGGACTGTCTGCCTACGCCCAGCAGATGGCCCTACAGAGTCGAACAGCGACCTCAAAGTGAGATGGAGCCACCAAGACCAACCAGCATGTGTGGATTGAACCCACGAATAGTCTCCATAGAATCCCACTCTCCATGCATCTACTACTGTAACTTAGAGCCTATCTTCCCCATCCTCTTGTTAAAGTCGCATCGGGGCCACGGAGCCGTGGAAGACTCCGACTGCTGCGACGCCTTGTAAGGCGTTGTCCGGAAATAATCTGAGCCTCTTGACAACCCACCCTCAATCTCGAATTGACTCACACAGTTGAGAGTAATTGGTCAATTGTCCATTTCCAATTCCTTTGCAGACAGACTCAATGCCCATTGAATTTAGGAAGGAACACGAGTATACGACCAACAAAAAACCCACCGAATTCACAGATCTCTTGTTGGGTTCGGTATATTCTCCGCCCTCTGATACGATATCGTTTTGAGCTTCCTGCTCAGGCAGTCCGTGAGCGGTTGATCATTCCTTGAGATTCCTAAACCAAACTTGAGGCTGACCAACAGTCACAAATGCATGTCAATTGTCCTATCACATAGGTCACAATCCGAGACTGTAACACTGTCGGCCCCTCGGACCCACGGCAGTAGATCACCTCAGATTCAGAGCTAATTATACGCAATGTCCCCTAGCGCTTAAACCGTATTCAACACACTGTACACCCTTATAAATCACCACGACCTCCCCGTCTTCAATCGCTTTCCTTCTTCATCAACCATCCCAAAGACGGACTTCTCTGTTCGTTCTTTCAGCTCTTCCTTTTACCTTTAGCCTTACAGGCCCCCTTGCAAACGTAGGGGAGGCCGTCAGCCCCCTCTAACTTGAATCAATGGACGCAGCGTGCGCATCAGCAGCCGCCTGCAGCCGCAACTCGGCCATGTCATGGTAGTCTGCTCGCTGCCCCGACGCCTTTGCCTAGTAGCGACCTCAGTATCGATCCTGGTCTGCTCGTCGGCGATGTTTCTCCTTTCTTGGATCTCCTCCCGCTCGATTGCAGTTTTGACGGGCAGGGATTTGATGATACCACGTGGGACTTCAGCAATGGGAATGACAACAACAACAACGTTCCTGTTATCGATGAGGGATTGTTCGACAACATTATGATTCCTGACTTGAACGTTCTGGATACACAGTTGCTCGGTGTTGGAGACGGCTTCCTCGCTCCGGAGCAGCCTCTCAACCTCAACTCTACCCCCATCGAGCAACCTTCAACTTCAACATCCAGCACTCCCCATCCCACGACAACCACAACCACAACCACCAACAAATCACCCATTCCAGGAACATCCACCTTCTCTCTCCACCCCTCCCCCTCGTCATCATCCGGGTCCTCTCTCAAACGCAAATCATCACCCGAAGATGAGGATGCAAACGTCACCCTCAAGCGCCAGCGCAATACTCTTGCGGCGCGCAAGTACCGCCAGAAGCGCCTCGATCGTATTTCCGAACTCGAGGCTGCCTTGGCGGCTATGACCAACGAACGGGATGACATGAGGCTTCAACTTGCCAGGAGGGAAGCTGAGGTGGATGCTCTTAGAGAGATGCTTGACAAGAAGAAATAAGGACGAACAGAGCAGTCTTTCGACATTGTGTTAGTTACTATACTTTGGCTTCGGGGCTTTGAAAGGGCTTCCTAGATATGTTTTCGAGTTAGCGAGTTGTTGTTTTATGAATAGTAATTTTTCTTTTTTTGACAATTGTTGAACCTGATCCTGCTGTGATATGTCTAGCGATAGTTCTCTCCTGCATGATGTCCATTGTCTTGATAACGTAGAGTCTGGAATCCATATCCAACGAACTCGTGTTTATCTCAGTATCTTGGTAGCCATTCCACAACGCAGTGCCACCATGACCTTTATATCATCTAAGACACATACCCAGCTTTCATAACTACTATTAGTGTCCAATTCTCTTTTTATAAGGCCTTACAGTTACATTCTCAGGCCCATCATGAACACTCATAATGAGCAATAATGAACCATAATGAATGAGCATCTCCCAGCCAGTGCATCGGCAAACATAGAGACACTGTCAAAAACGCGGGTAGTGGGGTTCAGGCGGGGTCGCTAGTCTCAATGCAGGTTTGAGCCAGAATGACTCATTTTGAGCATTTCCTAATTGGGAAGACTGAGACTTGCGATAAGATAAGCCGTTGGTGATGCTTGATGAGGGGTCTCGAGATGGATCGACATCAATTCTTTGGTGTTTATGGTGATTTTATATAATAACGTCGATTGTCTGTTTGTGTAGTGTGAATCTTACGGCGCTGTGGGCTGTGAGTCAGAGATGTCGGGCCCTGATTTATCCGGGCGCTGCATTCGCTCAGCCGTATCTGGTTACTCACTTTTGTATCTTAGATGTTTCTTGTCAGTTTACAATATCGACATTGTTCATTCATCGGCAATCTACTCCAGTTGGTGACAATACCAGCAGTGGTTATGCTTCTTCAATTAACTATGAACAGGACTCTAGCGAAGCCGCTCACTCCCTCAACCTCCTCTGCTCATGATACTGCAGTCATTCGGTCGGAAAGATGAACAGGCCGCTTCAGCACAGAACAGAATTAATGGTACGTATCAAAGCGAGGTTGGTATTATGTCGACTTGATGCGGTGTTATCAGCCCTGCTCTGCTCGTAGGTTGCAAAACGACTTCACCAGGAGTACAATCAACGTCCTTCACCGCACTCGACGACAAAGAGACACTCTTTCGACAAGGTCCCGCCAGCGATAACGAACAAAAAGCAAACCACATCAATCCTCTCATCCGAGCAGGAAATCTACGCGAATCCGAACCCCTCAAGGCCCACGATGATCTCATGCCCCGCCCAATACGAACCCCCTCAACACCAGCATGACTTATACTCAATCATCCAGCAACAAACATACATTACGCCTCGAGACTCGGAAAGATCGATCTCTGGACTGGCTAGAAGATGTCTTATCTTGCTTGTTGATCGCTTGTCGCGGTCCTATCATGCTCCTCCGGCAATGTTGCTGCGAGGCACAACCGATGGATGATCAGCAGCATGCCAAATAGCCAGAGTATCCTCGGTTGGATAAGAAAACGTCTGGAGTAAACAAACATTAACTTGTTTTCGACTCCTGTCATGCTGCATAATATGACAGGTCTACAGTACAATCTCTACAAAAGTGCGATCCCTTACCGGGCCGTCCATCCCCACAAGGTACTTCAACAAGCGACACTCCCACCAATACCTTCCTTTATCTTCACCTCAACTCGCTCGCCCCGCCAGAGATGCGCAAGTGACATCTAATCGCGATCTCTTCCTCAAAAGCAAGTCCCTTTCTTCAACAACACTCGTGACCATACCATCGTATCAAAAAGCCCTTGGCGCCAACCTGCTACACGACACAATCTTCTCTATAACCGAGTGTAACTTGAGATTGTTTCTGTATACGGCAACTGCATTATTTCACACTCCTCACAAGAGGAAAGAGGGGAGAAGGGTTATGATAGACCGCCCTTTGTTCTTCAACACATGGGCTAGAAGAAAGGAGACGCCACATTCTCGTTACCTTGAGTACCTACACACACGATTTGTTGTGCATGTCACTGGGTGACAGTTGCACCCTCCCCCCTTCTCCAACTTGATCAGCATCACCAGCCACAGTCGATACTACAGCTTCCCCAATCTTCGCCACAAATGTCGTCTCCTCCACAGCGGGGGAAGAGACGACATGGCTCATCATGTGTCCCGTAGCTCCGTCAAAACAGAGCTCCTTCTTGCTCCCGGCCTGTCCCATTCGCTGGGTGCTTGTACGAGGGGACCTCGAGGCTGCAGTATAGCCTGGCCCCCTATTTGTGTAAACCTGTAATCCAGACCGAGACATGCACATAAGTCATCTGTTGGTCTTTTGCCTACGGCGGAAGCGTAGCGAAGACGATGTTATTGGGAGGTTGCAGTAAGCGAGGCTCTGGGCGCTGTGCTAGTCAGCCAGAGCGCATGACTGGTGTATCATAGACCTTGGAAGGCTCATGAAGATGCCCCTGTTGTGATCCCGTAAGAATGTTGTCATATCGTGTCCTCGAAACCCACCGTAGTGTTCACAGGTAACATCATATGGTTAAGTTGACAAGTTAGCGAAGATCTCGGTTCCTTCAGACCCTGGGACCTGATAGACTTTCATCTTCCAAATGAGGAAACCCCGATGGCAAAATGGCCGTTGAAATATGAGCGATCGTCCTCAGGGTCTCTGCAGCAGGGGAGCTGACTTGGACCCTTGACGCAGGCGGGGTTTGAAGTTATGACGCCGGAGTATTTTGACCGGACGATGGCACTCAAACACAGTGATATCTCAGCATAACAGGATTTCCAAACATCTTGAGGTCTTGGCAAAGCTGCCGTAGACGCGTCCAAGGGGGCGAAGAAAGTGATGACGCCGGGGTGGTTGGAAGTCGGATGATGTGGGGCAAGGATCATGAGGCTTCCCTGGAGATGCTGCCCCATGTATAAAGTCGATCGAGGGTGGGTGACCCCATCCTTGCCTTGGAATTGGGTCGATCGAGCACGGGGTGGGTGTCTAGTGTGTCAGGCTGCTACTTTGACTTAGCGCAGTACTTTGCCGAGCGCTTAGTCCGGGACAGAGACAAAGAAACAACTACTTCAGTTGTGGAAGCATGTAAGTGACCCAACTTGGGCTTGCGCGTACACAAGTAGAAGAAGGGGATGTGCAAAGAAGGTTCAGCTAGTAGTAGAGGGACTGCTGTAGGAAGTAGAACATTCGATAAGGCCGCCACCATATGTGAAAGGCTACGAAATCTGGGGACGGAAGAGCCAAGCCACTCGGCAACCAATACAGTTTGACAGAGAGGCAACCAATACATTTCCCCAGGGCTGCAGATATCACATATCTTAGAGAATGAACGATAACGACTGCAGTTGCACAACTCTGTGCGATATTGTCGAGAACAAATGTCGGATTGCCGGTCCTAAAACGTCAGTGTTTCTCGGCAGTTGACAACCACGAGATGATGCTGCAATTCAGAACGGGTGGTAATAAGGTGACAGAAACAGAAGAGGTGAAAGAAAGGGTGCAGGAGGTGACGAATCAAGAAAAGCGGCGTGATGAGGAGGGTATGAGATGTGGTGGTGGTGTTGATGATCACCCGCCTGAGACAACCAAGGCTGAGAAGGATTTGACCAAGAAGCATCTCGCCCGGCCGTGGCGTAATACGAAGTTCTCCTGATGTGTTCAATAATCCATAAATTGAGATTAGTACCAAGTGGTTCAGATATAAAGTCGAAACTCAAATGCTGTAGTATTGGATGGGTGCACGACAAAGCTGCGAACATCTGCAAAGATGGACATCTAGGAGCGAATCAATTAGCTTAAGAAGTATGCAACAGCAGCTGAAGGAGCAAGGATGCTTGATGGGATGGGATAGATGCAGACTGCAATTGGTCTGTCGCTGCCACTACTGAACATGTACGTTGGGCAGATATGCGCATCCTAGTCGACGGAAGCTACCCGCAATGCGCATTCGCAGCCCAGGTGCATTAGGTATCGTAAATACCGTAGTCTGGTTACAGCAGCCCGAGCGGAACTCCATCGTAGAGAGTAGATATGGAACAAGGCTCGGGATGGAACAAAACGAGCCGGAATGGATACTGTGGTGAAAGGTGCGGGTGGTGGGTAAGAAGAGAGGAACGTGGTTGGAGATTGATTGATAGGATGGACGAGTCGGTAGAGGTCATGTGGTAAAAGTGGTGATGATAAACAACAGTCTAGCATCCGGCTTTATCCGGAACGCTGACATACCCACACGCTAAAATGACTCTTACTGAGACACTTTGACTTGTTGGATTGTATGCGCTGTATCGTGAGTGTCGACTTTATTGTCAGTTGTTGATATGGGTTAATTTGGTGATGGAGTTTCGAAGTTGCGCTGCAGGCATTCACGGCTATTTCTGGATCTAGACCCACCGCTCCAACGCTCGGACCCCCGCCTATCTATTCCCCGCGGGCCTCTCCTGCCTCTGTAAGTTGCGCTGATGATGGGCGTTTGTCAGGGGACCTCTTCCGCTGGAAGGAATCACTAGCGCGCTAGCCAACAGTGATTGAGTTTCCACTATCCGCTACGAGATGCATTCTGATGCACGCACTCTGCAGGAAATACATACATGCAGCTGAGATGGATGATAGACCGGGCTGGGCTGTAATTGGAGTTGTGTGTAACTCTCCAAACAGTTGACTCCTTTTGGCTCACATCACATTCTCATCCTCGCATTTGTACTGTACTACAGAGCAGGGGTTGTTGATGTCGTCAGTGACTTTTCTGTGGTACCCTACCATTACCAGGAAGAGAAAGAGAGACAAGATCCAGTAAGTCCACAAAGAACAGAGTTGCAGTACAAGAGATGACCGACGGTCTCAACACGGAGATATCTCCTCTTCCCGAGTGATACGAATCTAGGCGCCGTGTCTCTTTCTGTACTCTGTACACTACAGTTGTTGCACGACAGCAGTCATTTACTTGATACTCGGTCGACCGAGTCGGGATATAAGTGCATTTTCAATCCTCTTGTCATGTTTTTATGTGTATCAATCAGCACGGCAAGCTGCGCAAGCGTCGCTGTCCAAATCGAGAATGCCTCGACTAACGTTAGTCCTCGGGCTGAGCAATGACGCCAAGGGATTGACATTCAGAGACCCTGGCCCTGGTACAGTACACGACCCTCCACTCTGGGGGCGCACATGGACACGAGGGAAGAGGGTCTAGTCGGCCGAGTTGGGGATAGGCTTCGATTGCCTTGATTGTAAAGGTGACGGTGAACGGTTGGTGGCTTGCCTGTATGTATGTATGTCAGACAGACAGGGATACCTCTCTGCAGCTGTACATATGTATGTATGTACATACAGTAGTCTCTACATGTAAAACATCTTGCGACAACAACAATGAATGATGCATAGATATCTTACTCAAGAGAGCGCCTAGAACAAAACTTCCCAGCAAGGATGTTTCTTGCCTCGTCATTCTCGCGAAGTTATCACTCGTCGATAAAGAGGCAATGCAAGATCGGATCCCTGGATATCCGGTCGGCTCTTGGATGTTGTAGGGGTCCTGTCGATGGTGGGCATCAACAAATCGGCGGGTGGCGACCTACGATCTTCGAGGACCCTTGATGGGGATATACGAGCGGCATCTCTTCTTTCAGCGTATTTGTGTTTGCCAAGACTGGATAGCTTTTGGCATGTCGATATTGTGAATTCGGTATGTGTTGAGAGGGTGTGATGAGTGTCGTTCGTTGATACATACCGGTGGCAATGGCAGAGCATTCTAGACAGAGCTCCAGCTTCAAATTTTCACGTCTCTCCAGGTGATTGCTTTTTCTTAACTCGGTGCCTCTCCATGTCTTTCTATTGGAATGGAATCTCTACATACCCCTGCTATAGACCGGTGTTCGCTTATATCGCTAGCCAGGACAGTCAACTATAACAAAATCCAGACCAGGACAGATGAGATCTATGATACTAGCATGATGCCCCATACCTGCACGAATGCAACCCAAAGACCATTCAATCATGCATTATAACAAGTTATTCAGCACCTTGGACTGCATGTGTGACCCTGCAATGGCCTGATTCCTCAATCGCCTGTCATCCAGACATCTCTTTTAGGAAGAAGCCTCGTAACGAATGAGGAAGCTAGCAAAGCCACCATCGAAGGAATATTAAATAACATCAAAGTTTAAATATGTCTAGGTCGTAAGCCTTTGCAAATCAGACGGGCGATGTTCCCAGGTTCATGGGTCGAGGCTTAAGGCGATGTGGAAGAAGGCTGCGGCTGGGCCCTTGCCTAGACTTCCGATTCGCGTCGGTCCGCGGAGAACTATAAGTATTAGAAACAGGAAGAGGGACAATAGGGGCGGTGATGTTTCAGATTATCGCTCTGGAGTTGTGAGTGAGAGAGAGACTTTGTTATCCCACCCTCAGCCTTTCCCGCTCCATGGTGTCTGTGTACTTGAAGTCGGGTATCTTACATACACCCAACCAGACAGCCAGCCGTGTGGTCCAACAGACATACAGACACACACGAAAGAGGTTGAAGTTTCGTTTCGGGTCCGAAATAAGTCACGTTGGGATGAATCTTCTGCCTAAGCCCAGGACCATCCATACAGTTCAGTCCCCAGGCCACAAGACACGGTCCTAGGTACAGTATGTAAGCACCCATGGGACTAGATTAAAAGGGCACGCCTTTCCCACTTGAGAACCTGATAATTGTTGCATTATATGTGATGGCTCTTTCATCCAGTCTTCGTCTTCATTCTTATTTTATTGTTTATCGGCGACTGATATCGGTCACCTGAGATACCAATATAGCATAAGGCTTGGTCTGACTTACACCAAAAACAGCATCCCGAGATATCCGCCACTTTATTGCCATCACATAAGTCTGCCGTCCGGACTATATTCTCATATCAGCACCATTTATCTGGAAGACTACCGAATATAGAAAGAAGAGTGGAAGTATCTGCGGCTTGGCTTACACACAGTACCTATTCGCTATTACCGGGGGTCATTCAAGCTGATCTCTATTCGATGCAAGCCTGGCCAGGTGCATTTACCAAACAGGAAAGCACGGGGTAAACTTGTCTCCCCATCCTTGCCAGGTGCCCTGTCAGTTGCCTGCCTCTTCTCTCTCAACATTGAAAGACGAGCCAACTCCTCGTCTTCAACTCTTTTCAATTACATTTACAACATCGAATTTATTTTTGCGCCACCATTTTTGGACCGCGCAATCTTAACGCAAAAAGATTCGCGCCCCTGAACCGGTAGTGGAATTTAGAAACTCATCGTCGCCGCCGCCGGTTGCACCATCAGGCACGGCGACACACCCCGACAGGTACAAGGTTGTTCACAGTTATTTTGCTGGTGGGCAAAGTCACTCCCGGGCACCCCTCCATATCCGTCATTCGTTGCTCTGGCCAGAACAAGAACAGATCATAACAGTTCACCTCTTACTCGAGGTACCTTGGGAAGTATACTTTGGTCAATCACAACCAAAAGTCAAACCAAACGCCTCTACCAGTTATCGCATCTGGCTTCATTCTCCTGGACCTTGAAGAACCATCGCCTGGGCATCTGAAGGCTACAGTGAACGCCCACTTCGGCCGCTCTCGCCCGCTTTCACCCACTACGGGCCCTCCTTTGCCGCCCACTCCGCCGCTGGGCTTCATTCAACTTGGCTAGGTACTCTTGTCTCGGCTTCCAACTTTGCTTGGCTTTGGGATTCCCGATTCTATCTTTTTACCTTTACTTTTGTTTCCTTTTCCTCCACTAAACGACCTACTTAACTCCTCCTCGGCCCGCTCCCCGACTTCGCCTTGCGAATTGCTTCGCTCCGCTTTGCTTTCGCCCAAAAGTCAACTTGACAAACCCAGCGATTAATCATGCCTGAATACCGCCACGCAAGAAGCGGTAGCCTCAGCGTTGCCAACGGCGGCTCGCAGGCAAGCACTCCTCTGTCTTCCGCTGCAGCTCCCCGCTTCGACGGTCCTCGAAGCCCTCCGAGTACGTTTATATCATGTTTAATGTCAATGTCATGTTATGACATATTTGCTTGGTTGCATGTTGCACACGACCCGATCTTTCCCCGCCATGCCATACCATACTGTTGTCCCTACTGACACGACTTGTTTTGAATAGACACATCTCACGTTCCCTGCAAGTTCTTCCGTCAAGGTGCTTGTCAAGCCGGAAATGCCTGTCCTTTCAGTCACGATTTGAGCAATGCTGCCGAGAACGTCTGCAAATACTTCGCAAAGGTGAGTGCGCCATATCATGATTCGATCTTCCCTGCCCGCATGCAGCCCCAGCCCCTCTCACTCTGCACGTCGCAACGGCTTTAATGCGTCAATAACGCTGACAATTGTGTCCAAAAACGCAGGGAAACTGCAAATTTGGTCCCAAATGTGCAAACATCCATATTCTTCCCGATGGCCGACGAATCAACTACGGAAAGAATGGCGTCACAATAGGCAATACTTCCACTCTCGCCGGTCGCTCCAACCCCACCTCCGCAAGCAACAATCAATCCTCCACCAGCGCCCTCACCACTTCGCTCTACCGCGCTGACGTCCCTTCGTACACTGGCGCGTATCCTTACGACGAACAAGAGCCACATAGTCTGGGTCGCCAGCCGAGCCTCGAGAATGGCCTCCCCACTATCGACATGTCCTATACTGGGTCCAACTACGGTTCTCCCCGAGACGAAGAGTCCTTGCGCTTTGGCATGGGACTCTCTCCTATTAACAACAAAGGTCTCTCTGTTCTAGACGCTCCTCTCCCTGCCTCGTTCGATTCCAATGGCATCTCGAATGCCGCCCGCTTCCCTGGTGGTCCATGGCCCTCATCCGTGCCCAACCAATTCGGCATTGAATCGCCTACTCCTTCGCTCAGCAACGCCAAGGATTCGCGCACTTCTGAGACTCTCAAACTGTTACATACCTCAGCTTTCGGTTCGTCGGATCACCTCCTGGCCCCTCTGGATAGAAGCCCACCTAACTCTCATCAAGCCAACGGGGAAGAATACTTTGGCAGGCGAGCTATGCACTCGTCCCGCTACACCAAGCCCCGTATGCTCAGTTCCAGCATGCCTAAGACGTCTGTTGATCGAGACTGGGAGCCTGGTTTTGCCTTTGGCGACGACGACGATAACCTTCCCGAGAACTATGTTCCCGAAAACCTGCAGGACCTCCTTACGCCCGTTGAAAAGGCCCGACGTGGTTCCATGCGCGCTGACGGTGATGGCGACGGTCTGAGCAAGTATGGCAGTCCCATCGGAACTAGCCCCAGCCGATGGGGTCCCATGTTCCAGCGACAGAAAGAGGAGGAGGAAACCTCTCGATCACTCCGAGGCGCCTCTGCTTTCGGCCATGTGGGTAGCCCACTCCGAAACTCTGTTCTGTCGCAAGAAATGGGAGGGACCAACGGTTTCAACCGTCCATCTTCTTTGCGATCAGGCAGCGATGGCATGTCTATGCTTTCTCAGCAGCTTCAGCGAAGCCATCTTGATGAACCTACCAACAATTCCAGCCCTCTTCTTCACCCCGCAACCGCCCGGGCTGGTAACACCGCTAGCGCTATTAGCCCCATTAGCCCGATCGGCAGGGAGCGTGAGCGTATTGAGCGTCATGTGTCCAGCGGCAGCATCAGCTCATCGATGAATGGCCGCTTTACCACCCCCATCAACGAGGACGACGAGATGTTCCACATGGAGGGCATGGAGGAAGACGGCGACTCATCAGTCAAGTCCCCCAAGAGACAAACAGCCGGCCTCGCCAACATGAACGTCTGGGGCAGCTATGCTTCTGTCGCTGGCAAGTCCTCCACCAACGGAAACAAGGGCGTTCCCGTCAGCGGCCGATAAACGACTCAGGCTGTAAGGCGGGAAGGGCAGCGTGTTCTTTGAATCACTGTTTCCAGTTTTATAAGCCAAAGCGTTGGAGTTGGGTCAGCTTTATCTGATAGACAAAAATTGAGGTGAGGATGATGAGTTGACGAGCCATGATGGGATACAAAAAAAAACACGACATTCGCTACAACACATAACTGCATATCGCCATTGCATAGGTATCGCCGATCAGGTCACTCATTTACATACAGTGAACCGATCGGACGAACATCTGGCTTTTGAGGGAAAGATAAAAATGACAAGTGCATGGCGGTTTTTAATGGCCAAGATCAAAAAAGGATATAGGATACACGGCCAGGAGTTTTGACATTTTTGCTATGTTTGCTTGATAATTGGGAGGTTTGGTTCAATTGCTCACATATGCGGTCTTTGGATAAGAAGTGGACATTTCACTCTTTAGGATGTTGACTACAATATTAACGTAGTTTTATTCTACTGGAATGAGAGTTTGACCTTTCTTTTCTTCTGAGTTGGCACATCTTGCTTCTCGCCTATGGACTTGCTACTGAGCTTGGTGTTTTGGGAAAGGAATGGGATCTACAAAAACAATCGCAAATGGAGAGGTCTTGAAACTTGACTTTCGTTAGATATCGCTTGAGGAAAATAGTATAAGAATAGGAGCATAATGGACATATGTTCACCGCCTGTTGGCACTATTTGAGGGCTGTTTTGTTAGTGATCATGACTTTATGCTGTTGTGTCGGTATCTTCGTAGTGTCTTCTCCGTAGCTTGGAAGGTGAAAGATAAGAGTGCTGTCGGTGCCCTCACGATGCCCTTCTGGGCTACGAATAGAGAGAATGGGGCGTTTCTATACAATAGTACAAGGTAAAGTCATAGTAGTAGAGATTCAATCATCTATCCATCCATCCTCAACTGAGTGCCTGCAGACACTGAACCACTCATAAATCCTACCATCCAACCTTTCACGATATGCAAACAAGGCCAATTGTCACAGCTCGTGAACAGCACAAAGCACGGGTAGACGAAGTATGCATTTCATGCCGACCACACTTGTCGCCAAGGATCTTTTATTCGTAACCCTCTCACTTCCTCTCTGTAGCTCTCTCCTCACCCCTCCTTCTGTAAATATAAATAGCCCTTTCTCGTGGTGCGCCGAGATTAAAAGAAGAATTGGATTGCGTTATATTGGCGGATTTTTGTTCTCTTTATCTCCTCCCTCCACCACCATCGCCCCCCGAATTCCTCTTCTTTCCTGGGGTGTTTATCATGAGAGTTGGAAGTAATTGTACAAAGATGGGGAGAAGGAACAGAAAAGAGGGAACGGGGGAGGTGGTGGTGGGTGGTATATGGGAGATTAAACCGTTTAGTTGGCGTCGGGCTGGTTCAGGATGTACTCGACAGCCTGGTTGACTATTCATGGGGGTCAGTATCATGTCCGAGAGTCTGAAGTGTGCGGATATAAGTACCGGAGTGGATAGAGTCGGCATCCTTATCGGGGATCTCAATGCTGAACTCCTCCTCGATAGCCATGACGACCTCGACGGTGTCAAGAGAGTCGAGACCGAGGTCGTTGGCGAAGTGAGCGGAGGACTTGATCTATTCAATTAATTAGACAAAAGATAAACCGAGGTATCTTTCCATTCGAGGACGTACGTTGGAGACATCGTTAACCTTTAAATGACGTTAGTATTTCTGGCTCTATACATATCTAGAGGGAGCTATCTCAAGCTAGATATCTCCCCCAATTGCTTAAGCTCACCTTGTCAAAGCCCTGCAGCAAGCTCATAATTCGGCCCTCGACCTCCTCCTTGTTGAGCGCACCGCCAGCGCTGTAGAACCGCACGGCCTGGAAGCTCTGGATCTTGGGAACGGCGGCGGAAGCGACGCGGGGCGCCACGGGAGCGAAAGAGCGGATGGTGGCCGGTCGGGCGGCGACGCGGAGGGATCGGAGAACGGCGGATCGGAACATGTTTGCTGTGGTTTTCGGAGGAGAAGAGAGGAGGATTGCGATTGAGCTGGTGGTGGTGGAGTCGGGTTGATGATGAGGGTGATGATAAATTTCTCGTTGCTACTCGGGTTGAACTGGTTCTGTTTCCGATGGAGCCAAATTGTGCTAAGCTAAGCTCGGTTTGGAGGCATCACGTGATATGTGTCCGGGGGAGTGCTCCGGCTTTTGAGAGAGAGATCGCATACGTCAGCGATAGAGGGGATATGATTGGGTGATAAGACCGAGGATGTCGGATATAAGAGAAGCATTGTGAGATGAAGATTTGAAGAGTCATTATACTGAAGAGTGAAGTTTACTTGATATGAAAGGAATGACATTTGGTGTTTGATTGTTGCCAGGTGCTGGTTGTAGTCTAGTCAGCATAATCGAACTTGATCTCATTGGTTCTGACATCTATTTGAGAGTCTGGGGAAATGAAGGATCAGAATTTGCAAGTGCAGGAATGTCTAATGCTTCAATTGACATAGAGACCCAATTGAGAAGTAGATCATGCATTGAAAGTTAATTCAATCATTAATATTCAATTGACAAATCTAGAAAGATAAGCTGGGAATGTAACCCAAAAACAACCCCATTTCATCCATCATAATCACCTTACCCTGGAGACGCGGATTGAGAACCGGTCCATCGGCCAAACCAAGCGTCTAATTCCCCCAATAAGCACCAACTACCGACCGGCATAGCATCTCTCTCTCTTGCCTAGAAACATCCCCTGTCTATTTCCTCACTATATCAGGTTAAAATAAAGATAATCGTGCACACGGAGATCTCACTCGCCCCCTCCCTTCTCGCCAAGCTTTCCAAACGTTCCTTGCCGCTATCCAATCAATAGCCCTTGTTGAATGGTTATCTATCGCTTCACCTACCGCTTCCAGTCTACCTCCCCGGCCTTAACTTGAAGCGTATCGAGCTTTGACTATGGATGTCCATCTGCCATGATACGTCCCATGGGAACTTTGTTTCTTGACGGAGTGCATGGCTGAGATAGGAAGGAGATGTTGATCTTTCTACTGGCTCGTCTGATGTCTTGGAAGCTGCGATTGGTTTGTGTTGTACAGACAATGCGTTGGAGGATCGAGTGCCAATGGGAAGGACAAGGTCATCACCACTCTTGAGCTTAAATATAGAGGCTCGTGCCTCCCCAGATTCTTGTTGCAACCGCTCGCTCTCCTCATCTGCCTTCGCTCTTGTCCAATTGCCCATCATGAAGTTCGGTCTCCTCGCCTACGCGCTCTCTGCTTCGGCATGCCTGATTCCCTCCGATTCAGTCCCCCACTCGAAGCGCAACTACGGCCTGTCTGCCCGTCAAGCTCGTCCCGAGCCAGACTTCCCCATCGGCACAGGTGACCGCTTCAACAAGGGCAAGATCGCGCCTAAGGGTCTCTCCACTTCAGACCGCAACCTCAAGTCCATCCTGACTCCTTCCGAGGTCAACTCTGCGCTTCAGGGTCTCGCCAAGGAGTTCAAGGAGGTCGAGCTCATTCATCCTCCTCACGCGACCTACGAGGGCTTCAAGACTGTCGGCGTAAAGATCGGAAAGAACCCCAAGTTCTTCATCATTAGCGGTGCGCACGCTCGTGAGCGTGGTGGACCCGATAACGTCGTCTACTGGCTCTCTGATCTTCTGCACGCTCGCAAGGCGGGCAAGGGCCTCAAGTATGGCAAGACCACATACACTGCTGCCGAAGTCAAGAAGGCTCTCGACGCGGGTATTGTCATTCTTCCCAACATCAACCCCGACGGTGTCAAGTACGATCAAAAGACCAACTCGTGCTGGCGCAAGAACCGTAACCCTAAGAGCTCAAAGGGTAACCCTGACGCCGTGGGCATTGACATCAACCGCAATTACGACTTCCTGTTCAACTACAAGAAGGCTTTCAGCGACACCATCGACCTGAGCTCTGTCGCCTCCACCGACCCCAAGAGCGAGGTCTTCCAGGGCACTGGTCCTAACTCTGAGCCCGAGACCAAGAACGTTGTCTGGACTATGGACAAGTACAAGAGTCTGAGCTGGTTCGTCGACCTGCACTCCTTTGGCGGTTACATGCTGTACGCCTGGGGTGACGACGATGCGCAGACCACCAACAAAGCCGAGAGCTTCTCCAACAAGAAGTACGATGGCCGTCGTGGTGTTCTCGGCGAGGCTGAGACGGCCAAGACCAAGTACAAGGAGTACATCTCCAAGGCTGATCTCTCCGGCCAGCTCAAGCTGGGTAACCGCATGAAGAAGGTCATGGAGAACGCCGGAACCTCAAAGTACACTGTTCAAGAGGCTGTTGGTCTGTACCCTACCGCCGGAGCTAGTACTGACTACGCGCTTGCTCGATACTACGGTAAGGCTTGTGGTAAGAGTAAGCTGCAGAGCTACACTATCGAGTTTGGTGAGGAGAGTGGTTCAGCGGCATGCCCATTCTACCCTGACCAGAAGCAGTACCACATGTGGATGAAGCAGGTTGCCTCTGGATTGACCGAGGTTGCTCTCCAGGCTGCTGATACCACCCCTGAGGTGAAGAAGTGCCCCTACTAGATAATGACGATGGACGATGCTGCGTTTTTTAGTTTAATGTATATAATTTGCAGTCCAGGATAACCCTTGACTCACTCGTTAATGAGAAACATCAAGAAATGACCTTGTACCAATACCATGTTTATATCCGCTCTGTACCGAACCATCCATCTCGTCAGCATCACACCAAAACACCAAAATTGAGTGACAAAGGGGCATTTTTCTGGACGTCTAGATTATGTACACCTCATCGCCCTCCCAACCGGTCCCTTAGTCCTTAGCCGCCCTTTTCAATCACCAAAAAAGAAGTCCATGTTCCTACAACAGTGACGTTTCAAACGACCCGAGGGCAACAAAACCAAGTAAACAACAAATAAAAACTATGCATTCCATTCCAATCGACATCTCCCTTTCCCTTTTTCGTCACTGCTGGTTTATCGGTATGGTGAGTCGGCGCGGATGACGGCTGCGAGCTCAGGCTCCCACTTGTCTCCGTTGGAGAGAAGTTTCTCTGTATTGATGTTAGTTTTAGGTCCAGGTAGATAGTTTGTAGTCCGGAGTAGATGGTGTACACACCCTTGTTGTATAGAAGCTCCTCTCGGGTCTCGGTAGCGTACTCGGCGTTAGGGGACTCAACGATGGCGTCGACGGGGCAAGACTCCTGGCAGAAACCGCAGTAAATACACTTGGTCATGTCGATATCGTACTTGGTGGTTCGGCGGGATCCATCAGCTCGCTCCTCGGCCTCGATGGTAATGGCCTGGGCGGGGCAGATCTGTATCTATGTCAGCGAGTTGTTGATGTCGTTGTATACAGGTTATCGTACAGCCTCGCAAAGCTTGCAGGCAATGCATCGCTCTTCGCCAGAGGGGTATCGTCGGAGGGCGTGCTCGCCACGGAATCGAGGAGAGATAGGGCCCTGAATGTGTCAGTTTATATATTCGGGCATTGGTATGTCTTCGTCGTCGTTTCGCATACCTTCTCGAAGGGGTAGTAAATAGTGTAGCTGTATCCCGTCGTCAGCACTCTATCTTCTCTCGTAGAACTTGATTGATATGACATACGGTGGTCGGAAGTACTGCTCAAGCAGAACATACATGCCCCTCGCCATCTCCGTCATAAGGAAAAACTTTCCCATACGGTCCAGGGTGCTCTCCTTGTCCCATGTCCACTGCACACGCTTGCTCATTCGGAAGTTGGCGGGAGGAGGGCCGTGAGGCGTCGCATAGCCTCGCTGCTGCTGCTGGACGAAGCCAACAATGCTGGTGGTGGGAGCTCGGGTGCTCGAGACGAGCTGTCGTCGCGCGATCATGGCGGCGTGGGCCATTGTGAATAGACTCGAGGACGTTCGAGGTGGAACCGAGACGTTTTTGGCGGAGAGGGGAGAAGAGGTTCAATTGAGACTCCGGGGAGGGTCAATTGGTCGGGGCGGGAGGCGAGGATTTGACGTGATGGATGTGTTCGGCTACGAAAGTTGCTCAGCGGGATTACAACTCTGGGCATCTGATTGGCTGGAGCTCTACCCGTGACTTGGCACGTGATCAACGTCAATCAAACATCAGCATCATTACTCAAGATGATGAAAGTGAGAGTCATTATTGGACATATTGTCGGTTCATGTGATTATTTCCCATTTGCCTATATCAGCTATCTAATTGGTACGCCTGGTATTTCCATTCCCGTGTCGTTACGTCGTCTCAGTCCTTGGGGCTATATACAGCTCTACCAAGGTTTAACATGTAAACTACCTCCCTAATATTGCAACAAAAGAAAGCAAAAAACTCCAAAAAAATGCAATCGTCTCTGAGATCATCTCATGGGAATCATGAGCTTAGAAACTTTTCTCCCACACTTGCCACCATAGTCCCATGTTCGCAGATACCAACAAATCCAACATCTTCAATCCATCAGGATAGATGATGAGCTTGCCCAGCTTGGCTCTCTTGCCACGATTACCGCCACCGGCTTTCTCTTTGCCCAGGTTAAGATCAAACGGCGAAACCATGCCGTCGTCAGGCTTCTCGTCTCGACGGAGAAGCTTGTTGAAGTGTCCCTGAAGTTGGGTTTTAACTTCTTCACGGACTTCTGGCGACTTGAAGAGTTCTGCAGTTGGAAGGTTGAACCGGAGTTCGCTCATGGCCATACCACCACCACCACCACCGACGGGGATTTGGCCTTGACTAATATCGGCTAGAGGGTTGTTTCCGTTCTCGTGCAGGATGTGATAACATCGCAGACTTCGCCCAGCAGCACCAGTGCGGAACTCGCATCGACCATTCCAAGGACTCGTGAAGATATAACCTCTCGGCCTCAAACCAGGTCCTGGGCTCATTGATATCGTAGGTTCAACTGGCGATGACGCATCCACAGAATCGATCGACCCGACACTACCCTGTCGTCCATGACCCCGTCCAGCACCATCCTGTAGCATCTCACGCCAATTCGTCGTCCAACTCTTCGCATAAGTCATCGCAACCTGTCTCGACAATACAACACCGCCGACCTTTGGCTGCGTAGTATCCTCGCCGGGTCCTGCATCGAAGCTTCGTCGCGCAGGCATACCGCGGAACTTGCCATATCCCAACGTCTCAATCGAAACGTTGATGGGAGGGTTTACAGAGTTTAGCGGTTGCGCAACAGGGGGCACAGGGGCGAATAGCGGGTTCACATCGTCCTGCTCGGGTGGTGGTGCTTCTGTCTGGAAGGACGAAATATGCCCGACGTTCCACTGGTTTCCTGTGCTTGGGTCACGGCGTATAAGAGCCAACGTAAAAGGCTGCTTTCCCTCGTAGCTCTTACGCGGAGAGGGAGACCGGCTGTTGCTCTTTCGATTTGTGCGTTTTCGCTCTGTAGGAAGCATGCGCTCAAAGTCCGCGGCTGTTGGGTACGGCTTTGGGACTTGTGGAAGAGGATGCTGGTTCTCTGACCCAGGCGCATCACTTGGCAATGTTCGGGGACCGACTGGCTTTCGACTTATTGAGCCTGAGCCGCGAGAGATTGACTCAGGAGTTTGGATTTGGGGGACGTTTGTTGGCCGAGGAGGGAGGACGGGACTCTGCTCTTCGGGTTCGTGGGCATGTCGTGTGGACGCTTGTTGTCGAGGATCAAAGGTCGAATTAACGGATAGGCCGCGCTTTCGGGTAGGATCTGGCACGGAAAGTTGTTCTTCGCTCGGTATAGGAAGAAGATCAGCTGGAGGCGTCAAAGGTCTTGCGCCACCAGGAACAGGCTTTCGCTTGATATTCCTCGCTGAAGAACTCTCGTCACTGGAAGATCGGTGACCTTCATCCCGCATGGGTGGCGCACCACCAGCTCGTTCTAGGGAAGGTGCTTCATAGTGGACGTAGTAAAGACAACTGGCGACATCTTCGGCGGTGACGTTTTTTAATTGAGGTTTGAACGGGGAGAGGATAACATCTGGTCCAAAGCGTTTAGTGTCAGACCCGGTGGGGGATTTGGGTTGGGGGCTGTCTTACCTCGAGTACCAGGGACTCGTGAGATGTAGAGGACCAAGGGATCTTGTCTCTCTTGAGCTGGGTTGATAGGATATTGAGGCGGATTACCTGCCAAGGTATTCAGGGCAGTAAGAGATTTAGCCTCCATCTCTTGAAATTTTGTTTGACAAAATAAGTCAAGTTCGAGGTTGACAGTTGAGGATCGGAGAGGGTGGGGGGGAAGGAGAGGAGAAGTAGTTGACTATGGGGGGGGAGGTTGGAGTAATAAACAACCTTAGCGAGTCGCCCAAAAGTTCCACCCTGATATTCTTATGATGTAAAAATAGACAAGGTGCTGACAGGAGGAGAGAGGAGGATAAAGAATTAAAATAAAGGAAAAAGAGAAAGCTGGGGTATCAATCAGAACCGAGCCAAGGTGTTAGGTATCTGGAGCTGCTGGTTACGTGGGTTGGGCTGACGGGACGACTGAGAACTTATAAGAGGGGCGACAACAGTTGAAGATGTTAATCCAAGACGACGTGGCATTTGACATGAGCTGAATGAGAGAGACGAAAAAAAGAGAAGATCTTGGCATTTAAGAAGGGACTGGACCAGAAAAGTAAGAAGGATCAGCCTTGCATTTTGATTTACAGTAGGTAAGTAAATAATAGTCTAATTAATTGCTGCGAGGGCGAAAACCCAACGTCAGCTCAGACCAGTGGCTGTGTCAATCAATCAATCCGTCCCGTCTGGTCTTTTTTAGTTAACGGCCGCCTATTTTACTTGGCAGGGGGTCCATTCTCCTGTTCTAGATTTGTATCTCTTATGCATTAAGATCCATACTTAGGTACTGTTGTTCTTGTTGGTGATACACAGAGTCTAGAGTAGATAGAATCTTTATTGCATCACTAATATTGGGTTTTTGTATTCCCCCGTAGTCGGAGCATAGCATAGCATCCATCCATGTCAGACAGAACAATGAAATGGCGGGCTGTGGAGACACGTCTCCCATGGAATCCAGTGTTTAGACACGCATACGCTCGAGCACTGCCGACGTCACTTGGCGGGTCAAGGGTTGTCTCTGCCGAGGTTTCCAGGGGACCATTTGCCAAACTCACACTGTATCGCACCCATACTTTGGGTGTCGCATCACAGTGTTAGATTCTCCTGTCCCTGAGTTGTCTCTCGTAATCATCTACGCAAAAAGCAAGCCACCTCCAACCTGATCAAGTATTTCTATTCTCAGCTTTCCCTAACGTATTTATCTAGTCGACCTTGATTCTTGTCACATGTACTACTAGGGTCTTTGGTCGTGTGCTCTTCTCATGCTTTCTTTTTTGATACCAAAGAGACTTGACATGACATCCCATCTATCGTCACCTACTGCCCGCTTACATGGACCATCCCAGATCAAACATCCAACCACCAGCGAACAAAAACTTCAGGGCTGCCCAAGCTGTGACGTACTCTCACCACCGCATAATTTTCATTCGCTTTTACACATTTTGTCTCATTTCTTTGTGACGCTTGGATGTAGAATTCACGTGCTGTGCCAATAGTTGAACGCTCGGATCGTTGTTTGAGCTGGTCGAGGCACGTACGTACATCATCAATGTGGCTTTGCTAACTGCGCTGTCACTGCTATTAGAGTTTTCACGTCAATGTTGACATGTAGCTAAATCATTTCAATTGGTTGGACGGGTTATTGCGATTCGCGAAAGCTCGAGCTTTCATCTCATCTCGAGTCAAGTTTGCGCTGAACAAGACGCTCAGCATGTCAAAGCAAGACTACCACTCCTGAACTCCATTCTGACCAACGACCTTTCCAACATCCGCATCCTTCTCCCCCTCAACAACCTTTAGAA
This sequence comes from Fusarium citri, assembly GCA_004367485.1. Lineage (NCBI taxonomy): Eukaryota > Fungi > Ascomycota > Sordariomycetes > Hypocreales > Nectriaceae > Fusarium > Fusarium citri. Next base: position 309,580 of record QHHH01000062.1, read on the forward strand.
CAAGGTCCCCTCCCGTCTTCGGATCCCCCGCGCCGGCCTTTTTCAGCAGCTCAGGGTTTCCTCCCAGCCCCGTCGCAAGAAAGCCCGGACTGACGGACCACACTCTGACCCCTTCGTCCTTGAGCAAATGGTACCAGGACAGCATGACCATGTTGAGGGCCGTTTTGGCGGAGCGGTACGCTACCGCCGTCGGGATCCCCGACTTGGGCCATCCTTTCGGGATGGACCCTGAGAGTTTCATCAAGAATGAATCGTGCGCCCCGTGGAGTGTTGAGAGTCCCGAGGTAAGGAAGATGATGCGTGGGGATGGGGAGGATAGGAGGAGAGGGATGAATGTGGCTGTGAAGACCTGGGTGCTGGCTACGTTGACGTTGTAGGTTCTGTTGAAGAGGAGACGAGCGGTGGGAGGGTCTGCGCCATCATTTTCGTGGAATGATTCGAAGTTGGCGCCTAACAACAGTCAACACAAGCCAGATTATTTGGTGTCATGAGAACGTACCGGCGTTGTTGATCAAAATGTCAACCCTACCATAGTTGGATTTGACATACTGGAAGAGATTTTTGATGTCTTTATCCTCGGCGATGTCAATCCGGACGATGTCGATGCTATGCGCAGGGTTTGGAAACTCATCGTAAAGCTCAGCGAGGGCGCGCTCCCCCTTGCGAGGGTGGCGACAGCCGAGAAGGATGTAGTAGGGCTTTGAGGAGCGAAAGAGGGCTTTGATAGTCTCGAAGCCGATACCAGTATTTCCACCGGTGATGAGGACGATTTCTTTGTTCTCTGCCATCTGTGCCATCTCTGTCATCTTTGTCATTGTGATGAATTGGTTGAGTTGGTTTGGGGAGCTCTAAGAGGGGATGAGCTTGCCATTTTATAATCATTGACAATGTCCTCCGTAACACTGATTCACTGATTCACTGTTGCAAGTGCAGCTTCATACTGTTGCTTTTACGAAATCCTCCGGGATGTAAGCGAGCTCTGCAACGTGACCAACGAATCATAATATCGAGATGAACCTTTGAATAGGCTAATAGATAAGGATTCCAAACATTCTTCACTCGAAAGGGAGATATTGTCATCACAATTGTATAACCCATCGTCATGCATTTTCGGTAACAGGCATGGTAGAACTTACACCGTATGTATGTCGGCCTCAGGATGTCAGAAGAATTGGCCGCTGAGAGCANNTTAGTATACTTTATTTCTGTAGCCTAAGCCTTGAAGGACAATTCTTCTGGCACCCGGACATCGGACCCTTGTGGAGCTCGCGGTCTCGCGGCCGGAGATATCGCGCTAGGAGCCGGAGCCGGGTGGATAATTTGTGCGAAAGGCTTCGGACACGGAGCAAGTGTTCATGTAGTACGGATACCTAAAAGAGTAACTTGTGTTGACCATGTTGATCAACGTGTTGCATGGTAGGAGGACACTCGCTTCCGTTGTACAACGCAAAAGCGGAAGGTATCCGCGGTCGCTTATCGGACTAACAATCCGGCTTCCTGCATCGGAGTAGACCTCCGATGTCTCATACTCTCGCCGAAAGGAGGAAAGAGCTGTACTGAGGTTGCTATTGTATTAAGATATCTACCCCACATTACCTACCCCGCGATGTCATAACTCCAACTTCTTTCTCTAACACCAACCTTTACATCACCAATAAACGTCATGTCTCTCAAGAAAGTCCTCCTCGTTGGTGCAAACGGCACCCTGGGCTCAGTCCTCCTCGAAGGTCTCGTGTCCTCAGACTCGTTCGACGTCTCCGTCGCCAAGCGTCAATCCTCCAAATCGACTCCAGCGCATGCGGAGTCCATCAACATCGTCACCATCCCAGATGACTTCGCCATTGACGGTCTAGTCTCTGCATTGAAGGGTCAAGATGTCGTTGTTGCTTCGTTCCCATTGACGAACGTTGTTGATCAGCATTTACGTCTTGCAGAAGCCTCTGCAAAGGCTGGTGTTAAGCGTTTCATTCCAGCCGACTTCGGTAGCTGTGATGCGCAGAGCGAGCAGAGCAAGAAGCTTCTTAAGCTGTACAGAGATAAGGACGAAGTGAGAAACAAAGCTATTGAGCTTACGAAGGAGTATTCGAGCTTCTCATGGACTTCTATCGTGTGTGGACATTTCTTTGACTATGGTATCCGTGATGGTCTGTTACATACCGACCTCAACACCAACAGCGCTGTAATTCTTGACAAGGGTGACGTTCCCGCCTCAGCATCCACCCTCTCTCGCGTTGCCGAGTCCCTCGTCGCAGTCCTCAAACACCCCTCCACAACCGCCAACCGACTCCTCTACGTGCAAAGCTTCTGCAAGACGCAACTCGAAGTAGTAGAAGCGCTCGAAAAAGCTACAGGTGCAGTGTGGGAGAAGGAGCATGTCAACTCAGATGAGTTCCTAAAGGAGCAGGTTGACAAGATGGCTGTCAAGTATGATCCTCATGCGTTGGAGAAGATTGTGTTTGTGTTGGGTGCGCTAGATGCGGAGTGGCCTAAGAGGGGAGATTTTGCGATGAAGGAATTGGAGCTCGAGGATGAGGATCTCGATGAAGTCGTGAAAGGGATTGTGAATGGGTGGAAGAAAGAGAGAGAAAACAGGAGGAGAAGTGATGGGATGGGACTTGTTATCTGACGAACCTAAAAGTTATGAATAATTAGCCATCGAGAGTATAAGAGATGAAATAATTTAGTCTCCTTATGTGAGCTTAGACTGGAACTTCGGACACTTTATTTCTGTATTTCAAGCCTGAGAGGATAATTCTTCTAACACCCACCGGCTCCGCTATAGACTGTCAATAAGAAAGCAAGATTGCAATGCGCATATCTTTGTACCGATCTTCCCTGCAATGAAGGACGGATGACAAGCCAGTTTCTTCACCTGAAATGTGTTGCACAGGGCTGATGACATCCTCAGCTGGGTCAGCCCCAACGACAGGATCTCGATATGCAAGAAACGTATCGCAGAGACCTTCCAAATGCAGTATCTCGAGTCACAAACCCAACAATCAGCTTCAAATTCCAGCGGACAAATATAGGATCTCATAAATCTCCCTTCAGCCAAGGCTCAGCTTGCATCATCGCGCCTCGTATTTCCCCAACGGCCATAGCCCCATCCGGTGATCATCAGGGTCCGTCCAATCGACCTACTGCAGTTACATCACCTCCATTCCTAGTTTGTAAGTGACAGGTTATCATTCTGTTTGATATACGGGGTAATCAGATCCTCGGAACATTTCTTGTAATATCCCGTATAAGAGCCTGGGCTGACGAGGTGTGATGCAAAGGTACGCTTGGCAAGGCATACATTGTGACTATCTTAATACTATATAGATGACTGAGTCTTCCATGTAAAGGGAGAGGTTTTGGAAAGGAAGTTGCAACATAATCAGAGAGCTCAACTTGTCGACATAAAACAACTATACTTCTATCACATACTACCAAGTGTCCGTTCACTATGCTGTCTTATACCATCTTCGCGACTCTTCTCCTCATGTATAACCCCAAAACCTTCTTGATAGACCAACCATAACTAACGCCATCAGCTCTCCTACTACCGCAAAGAAAGAATCTTGCGATATCACCACAAAGCCCTGCCCAACCATAACATCCACTGCAGAAGTTTGCTCAACCTGCATAACCCTCCCCTGCCTGGACTACTCCGTCATCCCTCTCACCCAAAAGGGTTGTCCCACACGTGTCTCAACTGTCTCAACCTCCTTCCCGTGCTCCCAGTCTGAGTGTCCCGGTGGTTGCGACACGTCGTATATTTATGCGTCTTCATATGGAACTGCCTCTAGCGTCGGTGCCAGTCGCCTTAAACCTGGTTCCACTGTCACCTCAAGGCGTCTTACACCCATTTCTACCGTTACTGCGAAAGAGCTCACACCTGTTTCTACTGGCCACGTTAGCAGCGTTATACCCGTCACCATCTGCCCAACCGTCACAGAGACAAAGACCATCTGCCCAGACTGTATCAGGCCTATGTGCTTGAGCTTGTCGACGGTGAGTTCCGTTTGTGGATGTCCTGCAACGGCAGCTACTGTGACCACTGCGTTCCCATGTGGAGGAGATTGTCCAGAGGGATGCGGAACTGAGTTTGTCACTCCTACTGTTACGCCAGATTGCAAGTAGAGGCTGGTAAGTGTGGTTGGAGAATCTACAGTGGCTGTTTAGTACGATTTCTGTAGCGGGAGGCGTGAAACATGGGGAGGGCTGATGGAGATTGGAATGTGAATTATATCCGGGTGGCTGGATTTGGTGTTAGGTATACTTCCGGATGGAACAGTCTAGGGACACTCATTTATCACTCTGGGATCGGTGTATTGTTAAGGTATTAAATGCGAACAACGTGGTATTTGACCTTCAATTGGACTTTTTGCTTAATATAATTCATGATATGACAAAAGTCAGTCCAACTTCAAGTAGCCGTGATCCATTCCTTGCCGTGGTGTTAACGGGATGGCTAAGACACCATCATAGAAATACCAGCCACTGCACTAACCTCAACTGCCGCCGCTTGGAACGAAGACCCCAGAGCGAAGAGAATCTAGATCTACTATTCCCGAGAAAGTCAAATGTTGGACATCAGATAGTGTTATAATTCACTAGAGCCTCATAACTAATTAACGAATGGCTGGGTGTCAGCAAGATATATAAGACCTATCCTTGGCTAACCTCATCATCAACGACTTCACTCACAAACTCATCGTCTCTGAAGAACAACAGAAGATCTCTTGAAGAACAATATCTATAAAACCGCCAAGATGCTTATACTCATCTTTCTCAACCTCATTCTCCTAACATCCGCCCTCCCCTCGCCATACCAATACATTGGGTGCATCTCAACAGCCTCCGCACCACCATTTACCCCCAGCCCTATAAAAGCACCCTTCACTGCACCAGAATGCCTCAAGTCCTGCTCCTACACCGCAACGCTCATCGCCGTCGGTTCTGACTCCTGCCTCTGCGACGCAGGCGGTGCTTCCGCTTCTTTCGAACTCGTCGATGAGGCACGCTGCAATGCACCTTGCACTGACGGTGGAAAATGTGGTGGAGAGGGTGTGCTGAGCTTATACCAGCTTTCGGGATCGGGATGTGGTGGTGACTGCAAGGCGAGGAATGGAACTGTCCCGCCTGTTGTGCCGACCTGTAACGTTTGTGATCACGTTAAGACTCCTATTCCTACACCTACGCAGACTCAAGTGGTTGTCACAAGTGTTATCTACCCGCCCGAGGGATGTAGAACTGTTATTCCGACTCCTGTTACGACACCTGCTGGAAACTCGACTGGGAAGCCGTGCCCATCAGGAGGATGTAACTCCAACAATGGAGGAGGCAGTCAAAATGGGTCATCTGGATCGTCATCTGGGTCGTCTGGGTCATCTGGAGAGGGATCGAATGCAGCACCGGATCTTGTGAGCGACAGTCCCGAACTTTTTGCGCCGAGTATACTACCAGCTATCGCCGCTATCATCTTTGGAATATGCTTGATATAGGATTTGGAAGGGAGTTGCTGGATATTTAACACGGAAGTTCGCTTGCATATTGCTTTGGAGTTTGGGATGGATACGATTTATGATTTGATAGATGAACGGATTTGTCAACTTAAACAGCTAGTTATTTGGGACCATATAAAATGCGGTTACCATTACTCAAGTTTTTTCTAGGGTGTTAAAAAGACCAGTGAATGAGGGTATCATACCCGGGAGTCTACCTACTTCGGCGCCTCAGTCAACGGAACATATCTCACGCCAAACAACTGCTTCTTCGTGACCTCTCCATTACCATCCTTCTCAATCCTCCACACGTGCTGGTTATATCCCATCTTGTCATCATCAACGGGTATAAACATACTGCCCATTGTCAGTACCAAGACTCACACTTGAGTCAGTGGACTTACCACCCAGGAGCCTTCAACTGCTCAATCAACTCAGGATGAATCTCCACGGCCGAAGCTCCAACATGAATGACATCCCACCCCTTTCCTTCATGTTGTTCACCCTCCCTTGGCTCTTCAATCCACCCCTTCCTCCCATCACCAAACCTGAATCTCACCTTTCCACCCTCCAAGAACCGTCTTCCTTGCTCGCTTTTAGCCATATTATTCTCGCCTAGCTCTTTCAGCTGCCTTATATGTTCCAGCCCTACGACAAGGCCCTTTTCGCCGACAAGTTCAGCCATGACGTGCGTTAAATACCCCGAGCCAGAACCGATATCGAGGATCCGTGGCGAGGGAGATGTCGAGGATGGAAGGAGATAGCTAAGGACGTGTTCGATGGCGGAGGCGTGCATGTGTGGTGCTGATATGGTAGCTGCGTGGCCGATAGGTTGGGGAGAATCTTCGTATGGTGCTGCTGGAGCATAGTGTGCGCGGTCGACCTGGACTGTTAGCATATACCTCGATACAAAAGGGGGGCTGTACCTTGAGGAATGCTTCCTTTACTCGCGCATCAGTGATAAGTCCATTCTTCCACATATTCTCGATCAACGCCGAGTTTGTATCGCCACTGCATGTCCAAGCCATGTTGATGCTAAGGAGTCGTCGCTGCTGTGTAAGTCGAGGAGATGTCTGTCTGAAGCAGCTTGAGAGAAAAGAGAGGGGTTTCCTGAAGAGAGCCACGATGACGGAGAGTAGGAGCGATAGGTAGGAAGGTGGTAGTGTGATGTTCGATCCAGGCCGGAGATGCTGTCATGAGGAAGGAGTGAGCTGTAGCTAACGACAGAAGGTTGTAATACTATCATCATGGTGGGAGCCGAGCTGCCGCAAGCTTGTGCGGGGCCGTTCCGTAATCTGGGGATCGGCGACGGGTAACCCCACAAAGTAAACCACGCGGCTAAGTTAACAGGGGCTTTAGTTAGGTCAACAGGGGATATTAGAGTTATTTATTTCAGGAGGGGGTTCTCTAAGGAGGTTGATCTTGTCTAAGACTGTCCTTTAAAGGGCAAGGGTTCAGCATCTGTGCAAATACCTCAGACAGACACTTGACATGACCAGAGACACCACCATATTCACAACCAGGGATAGAAAAAGAGACCAAGATCAAATGTTTTTAGACATATATAGACGTATGAAAATGCGTGTGACGCGCCAAACAAAAAGCTTGTAGTAGGGACCCAGATATCCCTCCCGTCCATCCCATTCATTCCACCCAAGAAGAAACGCCCAAACAGAAGAACAAATAAGAGAAACGCTTACGTCTCTCGACTGATGCGCTTGCATGATGTAGTATGTTGCGTTGTTGTACATGAAGAACTCCTCTCCCATATTCTTAAACTACCCGCGCAGAGGACTCGCCTTCGGCAATAATCGGGACACCCAGGCCGCGATCAGGGCTCTGTAGGACGAGCTGCTCGTGACGACGTGCCCGCAGGAACTCGGCGACGCTCTTGATAAGAAGGAACCAGCCGACCACCATGAGCACGTATCCTAGCCACTCGCCTCCACTGATGGTGCCTAGATCTTCGTCCGTGACATCGCCTTGCTTAAAGTTGTGCGAGTTTGGGTCTGGTGGGGCGGCGTAGCCATCGGGGCCACTCATCGCTGGAGGTTCGTCTTCGGAGACACCCTTCATGTAGAAGCCGTATTGGATCAGTGTGATGCCGAGACCTGCGCGGGAACCGTTTTTGGCAGCGTGTGTGGAGTGTAGGAGGTACGTGAGGAGAAAACCGACGAGTTGGAAGGATGTTGAGATCATGCCGTTCCAGACAAATGAGAAGAAGGATCCGACTGGCATGCCGTCGATGTAAACTTCGTCGGGTCCGCCCATGCCGGGGGCGAGGATTGTTGTCTCCCAGTATGGAGGAGCAGCATCGGCGGCGGCTTGTTCGTAGGACTAATACCAGTTAGTATACACAAACTCAATTCCATGATCATGAGCGACATACTGGTGGTAGCTCATCCTTTTCGGGATCACTGTTGCCTCTCTCCGGACGCGCAGACAAGTTGGCGAAAACACCATCCGATCCAGAGCCGCCTCCTACAACTCTTGTTGACCTTGATGCAGAGGGCGCTGGTGCCGGAGCAGCCGGTTGAGCAGGAGTTTGCGTCGCATTGGCAGTATCGAACGACGGTGTCGAGTTTTGTCGCATCAACCGCCTACGGTCGTCAACTTCATCGTCGCTATCGTCGTCATCGTCAAAGGCATCGGCGAGGGTGGAATCGACTTGACGGTTGGGAGAGGGGGCTCGGGAGTGAAACGAGGGCGGTGGCGAGTGGGGGACCGAAGATGATAAATGGTTGTTATTGTTATGGAAGTCTTCCTCGTCCTGGGCGTTAACCTGAGGCCGGTCAGTATATTGTATTCCCTCACTCAACATTTCGAGGTCGCGACTTACTCGTTCGTATCGTCCTGACATGATAGGCTATCGTCGGGCTGCCTCCCGAAATCCGATTACCAATGAAAATAAACGCGATGTCGTAGGGGCGAGAGAAAAGAAAACAAGAATCGTGAGACCAAGAGGAAAGGAAGTCGGAGAAAAAACAACACAAAAGGAGAGGCAATCTATTTGGCGAGAGGTTATGCGATAAGGTGTGAAGGAGCGACGGCGGCAAAAGGGTGGGTTTTCAGGCGTTTCGTTGGCTTTGAGGTTCTGAAGAGCGATTACGAGGCGAGGAGAGAACGGAAGCCTGAAGCGCCTTAGTCAAGATGCGGCGGACGGGACAGTATTCGGATCCTGTTCGGTATCGCCACAGTGTGGATAGTCACAGGGGGATGTGTCTAGAAGGGTCTTCAGGGGGTCTTGGTACCTACTCGAAACGCAGTAGCGCACTGTACTTGTACTTTAAATTTGTCCTTCACAGCCCCTTGTTTATTAGTACTCTTTCAGAGGCACATCAAAAAACAAAGATAGCTGAAGTTTGAGTGTGACTTTGTTTCTGCAGCCGGTAGAACAACATAGAACTGAATGGCAAACGTTGCGGCTTTGACCTTTTTCCCGGTTTCTCAAGATTGAGGTGGGCTGTGTCAGGTCGTAGCATTAGACCCGACTGGTCTCCACCTCCACATTGAATCATATCACGAGCTTGTCCTTTTTGAGGTGAAGAATGGATGAGGCTTCCATTTTCAAGGGTCTCGTGGTGGCCTGAGGCAATTTGCACATGACCCAATCAGATGCATTTCAATTACAGTTTGAACAACCATCAACACTGTAAAAGCGCACTGTCGTATGGAATTTCTCTGATGGTTGACGTCGAGATATTCTGTGGTAGAGAGGTTAATTCTAGCAACCACAACAGCCCCAATTCACAATGTCTCGATCATTATCTGTAAGTATTTACTGCCTAAAGCATACGAAAAACACCAGAGAGCTAATTTTTGCACTTCTTGTAGCAAAAGATTTACTCAGACGTCTTTGCGCGCTGGCCCAAGCAGGCCCTGCGACCCGATCACCAACTCCAAGATGTCCTAGGCAAGGCCGTTACCGAGCGATTCCAGAACTATAAGCCGTCCATGGAGCGCGAGGAGCTTCTCAAGGCGCGGGCGCTGCAGTTCCTTGCCCAGGACCGATACCACGATCGAGTACGTGCGACGATGTCATACAAGCCATAACGGAAGCTAACATTTGTACAGTTCAAGCTTAAGGGTCGATTGCTAGAGCCAAAGAGTCAGCCTACATATTTTGCGGATCTAGTAAGGGAGATCGACGAGGCGCCGAATAGATCATGGTTTGAGAGATTGGGCAAGAGGTTGTCGGGTATGATTCGGTTCCAGTAAAGATGACGATAAAACGAATAATGCCGGACAAAACTACAGAAGGATAAATTTGGCATCTAACGTGTATATGTAAACTGTACTTGTACATTGTATCAAAAAAGCGATTCCCCCCATTATATTGCCCGCTCTCCAACGCCTTTTCAACATTATATACCAGCATGTTTTAGATGTACTTCTCCTCGGGATCTATCTTGGTAAACCACACCTGGATCTGCTCATACGCCGTAAAGACCAATCCTCCTGAAACAATCAATCTCGCCAACCGGGGCAGCGCTCCGCTCCAGAAGGTCAAGACACCTTCCTGCTTGAAGATAGTTGTCGCACACTTGAAGCTGTTTCCGTATGTCTTGTGCGCCTCGATACTCTGCATTCTCGTCTTGATAGTGTCGAGCGGCTGGGTGACGTACACGGTGATCAAACCGGCCAGACCACCAATTCCGAATGTTCCCACGACGCCGAGCTTCTCGCCGGGTGCTGTGTACGACTCGGCCATTTGCTTGAAGAAGGTGTAGGCCGTGAAGCGGGTTGCGCTGTTGGCAGCTTGTCGGGCAGTCGTGGGGACGAAGCCTTGGAAGAAGCCTCGGAGACCGCGCTCGCGGGCGATGATGGGGACGGCGTGGAGGAAGCCGCGCATTCGAGGTTTGGCAGACTTGCGGTCGTCGATGCTATAGGGTGTAAGCTTGGTTTGCGAAGTGATTGGGTTAGACTTGACTTACAGTGTGGTCTTGATGCTCTCAGTGGGAGTAACGGCGAGCAATGACTCTGTTACTCCAGCACCGAAACCAGCAATGACAGTTCGAGGTCCTGAGAGCTTGCCATTCTCGTCAACGAGCAGCGCCTTGTACTGATCGAATGCCACGAATCCTATCCTCGGTTAGCCACTGCGCCCCTGCGATGTATATTCGGGAAGTAGCATACGGATTCCAGCCTTGGCTGCGTTGCCGATGATCAGAGTGGTGCATCCAGCATACCACTGCTTTCCGAACGGTGGCCAAGGAAGCTTCTGGCCCTCGGCTAACCGTCTGTTCAACTGCGACCTGGTCTTTGCAACTGCGCTCTCATCAGTCCCAGCCTATTCCAACAGTATCTCGGCAAACGTACATTCGGCAGGATAAGTGATAGCTAAACCTCAAGTTAGTATCCCAGCTTCAGAGTCGCGTGAGTGTTCTGCATACCAATCTCAATGGCACCAGCCGTTGAACCAGCGATGACGGATCGCAAAGGACTGGGCTGCTTCTTCTTTTCTGCTGGTTGCGCTGTGGACGCCATTTTGCATTGACTTTTGGTGGTTGAACGGGAGCTCTTTTTTTCTGGGCGTGGGGGATTGAATGGATTTCGTCACTTTTACTGCTGTTTCGATTCACACGTGCGCCGATGTCGCTATAAAGTTTGGGGTCGGTTACTGTAGTGGGCTCGGTAGCGGATCGACGGTTAGAGGTCGGCTATTGAAGGTAACAACAATGAACCTATGCATGCAATCGTAGTCACAGAGTTCATTGAAGGAAGCCATCATATGTTGAGTGAATGGCCTAAATACTCTAGATTTTGTTATTTGGCGTTCAATTGATTTGACCTCGTTTGAAACGGTTAAAACCTCAGCGCAGCATACCTGGCTCCAGACCAGATGCATGTAACCACGACAACTTCTCCGACTAAAACACTGAAATTAGCCATGGATACATGCCTCACTCTAACCTGTATTGAGAATCACGCGTGACAGTATTCCCTGACTTTTGACATCCACCTTAGAATGCAGCTTGCCGGCGGTGACGAATGCCCTTTCTCTTCTAGGTACATGCTGCTTGCAGGGTAGATGAATATTGCCATGTAAGCAATTTCACTTACACCAACTGTCCTGAACATACATACAACTTCCCCAGACCAAGCGATCACTGAACAAAGATCTAATACAACTTTTTCCCCCTCTCATGAGACTCTGGCTCTATGCTTTCGACTTGAGACCAAGAGTTCTAAATCCGCTGCGTTGTGCTGTACCTCTGTGTCCACTCTATATGGCTTCATGCAGGAGTTGTGTTTGCTATAAGCCAGGCCTGTCGCTTCCCGCACTCACAAACAAAATACACACCAATTAAGCTTCCCAACCGGCGAAATTGACCATTGAATGAAAGATGCCAATAGTTGTTTGATCAAAGAGAGGGCGCCGCTGTTGATTGAATACTCCAGGCATAAAAGGCTAGGAATTTCCTCTTCCAAATTGTAAAACATCGATCGCTTCCCAATCATCTACTCACTGCACACTTTCCGATTATTTTCTAAATGATGATGCCTCTGAAGTTCTACACTCGAAACGAGCTTGAAGCGTTGAGCTCAGATGTTCCGCCCCGAGACGTTGTCAAAAAGTTCCTTTCTCCGGGGATGACGTTTGAAGACGTTGCGCCTGCACACCCCTATCGAAGCCAGATCATGACCCCAAACCCCACGAAGGACAATCAGAACGAGGAAGACCGGCAGGAGGCAATAAAACGGGCGAATATCTACAATGCATTTGCCGACTACCAATCTCCCTATGGCATATCTGTCAGAGTAATGACCTATCACGCTGTCAATCCTTGGGACAATGTCTCGATCCCTCGTGTTCTTGAGAAAGCTTTTGTTAAGCTCTGCTCAGCAACGACCGACTATCGTGCGAAGCATGAGATCATCCCTGTCCTTGGTCGCGATTTTGTGCGCGGCAGCCAAAAATATCATGGAGTATACCGCTCTTCCGGGCCCTGTTATACATGGACAGTTTCTCTTGCAGGCTTGAAAGAGATCTGATTGGACTTGGAAAGTCTCGCCGCCACTATGGGAGATGCTCTCGCTATGGTCTTTTACAAGTGTGGGATGGCCTACTTTGGCCCATTCTTTTTCCGACCCGTGCCCATCGACAGCAATGAAGACCCTGGCTCTTCTACGATCAGCCTCTGTATCAGCTGGGTAGACTTCGAGATTATGGATACGATCTTCCCTCACCCTCTTGTAATGAAGACAATGCTACGCTATTGGGGACCGAACGTCCCTTCCCCCAACGAGTCGCCATACTTGTGGAATGTATTCAAGATGGCGTTCATCAGTCGCGGCAACAGATACTGTTCTATCATTGTTGGTATCACACCTGAGGATATGATCCGACGATTTGAAACGCTTTACGATGAGGTCACCGATGCAGGCCAGCATCCTTGGGCCACGTTTTAGGAGACAATGCAAGAGATGGCGGAAATATTCTCTCATTAACTCGACTTATGGGACTTATCAGGACATGCGGCATGAGGGAGAATGCCCAACTACCTGTGTAATCACTCGATATCTGTCTTGTGTGTTACGCACGAGAAACGAGAGAAGGGGTAGCGGGAATAAATAGCACTGTCGATTTCACCCAGGAAGTTTACGATATCACAAATCTACCCATTCTCATGTCTAAAGATGCTGTATATCTGATGCTTTATCCAAATGCCAAACAAACTCCACCAGATGCCTCATTCATATCTCATACTCTCATACCCAATCCCCAATCTCTCTACTTCTTGCGTCCCCATTTCTGCTCCAACCCAGCCTTCCACTCCCCAAAGCTCGCCACCTTCCCATTCCCAAGCAGAATCTCCCCTCTATGTAAAACCCTCTTCAACGGGGGCACACTAAACCACTTATGATCACTTCTACAGATCAAATCATCCCTGTGATCACTCGTCTTGTTGCCCTCACCCTTGATTACAGACATGCACTTGGTATCATACGTCTCCATACAGAACTCGCAGATGAAGTACTCATCCGAAGGAGGAATGAGGTCCAGACACTGCGCGCAGTTTTGACGCATGGTTTGGATCTCGGGGAGTTTGGGGTCGAGACGTTGAAGGACGGGGGAGTCTTCGGGTGTGGAAGCGAGGATCTTGGGATCGACTTTGCGCATGGATTGGGCGAGGGCCACGGCGTTTTCGATGTCGTCGGCTGCGATGAAGAGCCCGAGGAGGTTATCAAGGGCGTATTCATCGTTTGAAACATCGTCATCAGATAAAATATCTAGACTGTCGTTTATGAGAGCGCGGAGATCGCGATCTGTGGAAGGGTTTCGACCGAGGAGGCGGTTGAAGAGGATCATGTAAATGGCCGCAATATTGACATCTGATCCGACCATCTCAATTGGCATGTCGTGGTTCTGATGTCGGTTCTGCTTGTGCTTGATCTTCTCCAGCTCTTCAAGCCAATCATCCGCTTCCTTTGTTCTGAGCCCTGCGTGAAGAATGCGCTCTTTATACAGTGATGCGAGTTTCTGGAATGCAAGTGCGTAGGCTTGTCGTGTGGGAACATTGCCTCGGGGGCGGTAGCCGAGTTGTGTTATACCTTCGAAGAGATCGAGCGCAGATTCAATGTCTCGACTGTATGTGTATGTCGCGCCGAGGGCTAGACGCAGATACAACGCTTTGAGAGGATCGCGTGTTGCGGTAGCGACATCGATGGTGAACTGCAACCGATCGTACACGAACTCTGTCGCGCCGACTTTGCTGGCAGCCTTAGGGATCCAGTCGATAACAAGAGGCTTGTTATGAAACTCGAGCAGAAAGTCCACAAGCCGAGTACGATTCTGCTCTGCGTCGGTGACTCGTTCAGACATTTGCTCGAGGAACTTGATGACAGCTTCGTGGCGATTCTCAGTAGCCAGAAGCTCGAGATATCCAAGCTCTGGCTCAAAGTACTCCTTGCATTCCTTACGATCGAGACCGACATCCTTCGCGCTTGTAATAGACTTGAGGAAATACTCGAGTGCTTGGTCAACTTTGTTGAGTTCCTCGTAACAGCACGCAATGAGGATGTGATCCTTGTACAAGCGCCATTTGCAACTCTTCAACGCTTGCTCGTCGAGCTTTCCACTGTCGATACTTTGGAGCTCGATGGTTTCACACTTGAGCGCTTGCTCCAGCGCTTCCTTGAAGCGACCATCACATGACAGACAGTACGCAATGCGACCGCGCGTCTCGACGCTGTTATTATCAAGAACAAGGGCCCTATCGTAGTGTCCCAACGCCTTGGTGTGCATACCGTTGGTGAGGTACGTGCTTCCGAATCTTCTGTGCCAGTGAGCACTTTCTGGGATCTTTGCCCACTCAGATGCTTTGACGAGACGAGTGTCGACAGGGATCTCGGTCCAGTGTGTGTTGCAGTCTGACCAGGAGTATCCTTCTTGCATGAACGCGATGGACTGCACGATCTTGAAGCAGAAGAGTGTGGGGATGTATTTCTGGAAGTCTTCTGATAGCCAAGCGCGAGCGTATAAGTCACCGATGGGTTTGAAGATGCCGGGCGATTCCTTGACGCTCTTACTTGCCCACTCGCGAGCTTCGGGGTTCAGAGAGGCGAGGACATCGGCGTCGCCTATCCATCGTTTGAGACCCTTCATATTGGCGTCTGTAAGAACTTCAAGACCTTCGTCATTCTTCTCGTACATGAGCGTCCAATCAAGAATGATGTTATCGTCCGTGAGCATTTTGTACACATACTCTCCCAAAATCTTCTTCTCGGGCGCAGGGACTGTTGTGGGATCGAGCACGGCTAAATGTTCCTGCCAGTACCAAGCAGCGTATTGTTTGATAGCCTCACGACTGCTGGGCCCAAGACGATGTTTCTCGAATGCAGACTTGTCGGTGAATATTGAGAGACAAGTCTTGAGGATGTGGATGCGCGAGATCAAAGGGTCGAAGCCAATTCCTGAGCCGTACTTGGAGGAGTTTTCTGTGCTGAAGAAACCTTTGATGGATGAGTGGAAGAAAGTGATCCACGTATGTGTCTTGCTTGAGCGAAAGTCCATGTCGCTCATAGGATCGAGAAGGTCAGAGTTGGCTGCGGGACTGACACCGCGACCGGGACTTCCTCGCACAGGACTCAATGCATGCGTCGGACTGGCGCGTCGAAGAGGAGAAAGGTTTCGCGAAAGATCAGGAGTTCCAGTCTGACGACCAAAGATGGTAGGACTCTTCGGACTTCCGCTTCTTCCAGAACCTGGTCTGCTCGCAGAACTTGAACGTCTTCCAGATCCTAGATCGCCGTTCTTAATGCGCTGCTGCTTCTCATGCTCACGGATAAGATCATCTGTCGTCAATCCGTCTTCTCTCTCAAGCTCAAAGAAGCAAGCATATTGCCCCCGCAATGTTTCTTCAAGATGGAAGGGCGGATCTCCAAAGCGCATGATCAGCACAGCCTCCAATTGCTCCAGCGACAAGACTTCCTCCGCGCACGCAGCCCACTGTAGCATCTCTTGCAGGTCCCTCTTCTGCTCTTCATACAGCGCTTCAGAAAGGTTCTTGAGCGTCTGCGCGATAATGCCGTTGATCTCCTTGGGATACGACTGCAGGCTTGTAAGAATGCTCTGGGGGTGTCGCTTGCGGCTAATGTCTTCAATCATGAACTTGGCGAGGATGAAGAGTCCGTCTGCTTGTTTGACCATAGCATCGATGATCTTTTGGCGGAAGTCGGGTGGTGTGCGGCTTAGATTGCGGAGATGCCAGACGCTGTCTTCTATATAGAGCTTTACGTCTTCTGCATTGCGGTCGGGCGTAACGTGGAGGGTTGTTATGACTTGACTACCGCGATTAGCAGGATCGAGAGTGTATGTCACCATTTCGGTCAAGTATGTCCTTCCAATGAGAGCAACCTGGATGGTGACATGTTTCGGTGTTCGGACAGATTCATCATCTGAACCCATCTGTTCGAGCAGTTCTTCCACACCTGCAGAATCCGCTTCGTCAATGCCGTCGAGGAAGATGTAGATCGTCTTCTCTTGCGCTTCTTGCTGGAAGGGCTCGACGAAGAGCTTGCGGTATGCACTAGGGATTGTGCGGATCTCATCGATGCTGTGCACACTTTTGAGAAGCTGTTTTGCGTAGAAGGGGTCGCTTTCGCTGAGTTGGTATGCGACGTCGCGTAAAGCTTGGAGAACTGAGCGAGTCTCTGGGTTGTTGTCGCGGAAGTAGAAGTAAGCTAGGCGAGAGATTCTTTCCGAACCCCATGAGATGAGACGAGTGGTGAGATATGACTTTCCAGTGCCTGCGAAAATGTAAGTATTTGTTAGTAAATTGAAGGATGATACATACCTGCTGCACCAGTGATCCAGAGAAAATTGGTCTTGTTATCCATCCACGCTTTGAATCCTCCATCCGTCAAGATCCAGTCTCCTGTGGACTCAGCTCTCGACTTATTGAACATATTGAAAAAGTCTACAGGAAAAGGCGAAGGATCCAGTATCTCCTTCAGCTTGTCCTGATGCGCCGCAATCGTACGTTCCCTTCCCTCGGAGCGGATCTGCATCATGGTCTGGTTCATCTCCTCCAGCTTACTCTGCATATTCTCCGTTGTGACATTGAGCTTACTAACGCCTCCATATGTATCAGCAAGAACCTGCCTCTCCTCTCCAATGTTGAGAGCCTTGAGATTGTCCAGTGCTTCTTGCACGGGTGTGCCCTTGCCCACAAGGGTTCTGAAGTATGCCTTGAAGCGACCGCGCCGAATCTCCTTGGCTGCTAGAAGAAACACTTCAAAAAGCTGTGCTAGAATGGTCACGACTTTATTTCGTAGTGCGTTTCCCATGCGATATTGCACATAGACATCCAGTCGTGAAGTAAAGTCCTAGGCATTGCGTTAGTAACGATCTCCTCACAAGCGGGGTTCATATTTCACTCACCTTCAACAGCTCAAACAGCTCGACAATAGTATCGTACGCAGACGAAACATCGCGCGCAGCACTAATAAGATACGTAACCGCTCCAAAGATTCCCTCAGCCGGCGCAAAGGTCTCAGCTGCGGCGCCACTCACGATTTGCCCAATGGTTTCTACCGGGTCAAGACAGGCAGCGAGAGCGCTAAAGATGGACTGGCGCTTTTCGCGAAACTTTGCGAATTGCTCATTCTGCTTGTCGACTTGGGATATGAGATCTTTGACGTTGCTTATGGGCGGGTCAAGAAAGTCTTTGAGGGTGCGTTTGGACGAGTCTGAGTACAATTTGCTTGCGTCGTCGAGGATCTGTGCGAATTGGGCTTCTGCTGTTTTGTCTTTGCGGACCGCCATGATGATTGACGGTCCACAGATGTATAGAGATAAATATGAGAAGAGGTGAAAGATGGGAGATGGGTAGAGTTTATTAACAAAAACACTTGGTGTTTCAGAAACTAGGCTGTGATGTTTTGCAGCCTTGACACTAGGTGTGACTCTTTTTGACTGGTGGGTACTGAAGCTCAGTTCAGAGCAAATGATCAGTCGATTTCCAGAAGCAGAGAAAATAGAACAGAAAATCCCTGTAATTTGGTTGGAAATAATCAGGACTGGCTTGACTGTCGCACTCCATACTCGGTCTGTAACTTATTGCTTACTGCATTTATACCATGCCTCTGTTGGTTAAGACGGTAGGGCGATCTATGGGGCTCCTCGCACAAGATGGGTACGAACAAAAAAGGCTGAGTAGCACAACTCGGACTTCCGTAGTATGGAAGTAATTGTAAATAAATTCCGGGCGTATATGATTAATAGTATTTGCGCAAGCCACCAAACGTCGTAGTCATAACGGGAGGCGTTCAGTTGATTTGGGGTTGGGTTTCACCGCACGTCCTGTAAATCTCCCCCACAGTTGGTGGCTGTAGCGACAACGTGACCAACGGTTTAGCCTTAATGGAATGCCGTTAGTTGTCGATCTTTTTGATGGTTAGGCAGCTGACAATTATACGTAATCTCTTCGTTTACAGTCTGTCAGGCAAAATAAAAACAAGAGTCATAAAGTAACGCCTTCTTTATACATTTGTCTTTCGGGTTGGGTTTATGAGGCTGCCCGACTTCCATCCATCTCAAGTGGATATATTCGCTAGCACAGCCTCCAGGCGGCTCGGGCCGCCACTCTCATCTTTACAGGCGCCAACTCGTCGTTAATGAGGACATATTGGTGTTGTTGTTGGAGGATTTGTCAAATAAATTAAACAGTCTTCTGCTTCGGAACTAGAAAATATGTCGAGATTGATGCACCTGTGTTCTGGTCAAACCATTCTGCATCTCAGAGACTACCCAGAACAGAGGCAACAAGACTCTCAGCATTCTCCTCCTTCACACCAAGCAACCCAGAATCCGACTCCTCCCACGACGGCGCAACAAGACAACGCGCCTTTCCATCATCATACAATTGAGCAACAGCCAAATCCAGGATCCAACCTCCTTCGCCCTTCTCCTTCTTCTGCCTTGCTCCATCAATGAGCTCCTGAGTAGTTCGTTTTTCAATTTTCCAGCTCTCTTCCGTTCCTTTCTGAAAAGCTTCCAATAAATCGTTCTGACAAGTCTTGATTGACATGACCTTGACGGTACGGTTTGCCGTCTCAACTGGGTTCTGAAGAATGCCAACTACAGACTGTCCAATGCCTTGTAGTGTAGTCCCTGTGAAATGTTCCCTTCCCTCATCGTAGATTGTAGCGGAGTGGTTTTTGATGTTGAAACCCATGGTTGGAAAACGCTTGAAGGCCCAGTCAATGGGGTTGCCAGTTGCAATGCTGGTCCAAGTGAAACCTGGGTTTGCAGCTGCATGTTTCTTTGCGTGCTCGAAACCAACAGCTCGTTGAGCACGCACTGGCTCAAACTCAGGGAAGCTTTTAAATTCGGGTCCCCATCCAAAGTCAGCTACGATGAATCGTCCAACACCAGCGGCTTCGGCAGCGTCGATCATAGCTCCTTGGAGAGGAATACCGCCTGGCCCGATAGCGCATGTAGCCGCATCTTGTCCAGCCAAAGCTTTGGTAAGAGACTCAAGGGTATACTCCGTTCTGACGACAGGGATATCATCCGGAAATGTAGATTTAGACTCAGTGCGTGTGATGATAGTAACGTCGAAGCCAGCTTGTATGAGAGCAGAAGTGATGGGTGTGCCGAAGTTGCCAGAGGCCTGGAAAGGTTAGCAAGTATAGGATACTTGGACTAGGGTAACTTACACCAAAGACGGCCACTTTAGTGATTTGAGTGGTAGGCATTGTGGTTTAGTGGTGGTAGTGATATGTGTAAGTCAATGTTTCTTTGGGTGAGATTGTCTCGATTGGGTTGACTTTATGGACTGACTGCCCCACCAGGCGGAATTCCGCCAGCTAAGGTGAGACTAGCAACAGCTTATACCAGCTACGTTATCGAAACTATCATAGGAAGATAGGAATCCCATACATCGAGAATGAAAAGCTCATACAATTTTCTACTCCGAGGCCTTCCTTCCATAGATAGAATAACTAGCACTGTTAGCAATATCGCCTCATAAGTTATACACAAAAGCAACTTACATAGGCCAATAAGCATGAGTATTCTTATCCGCCATCGCCTTTCTCTGGTCAATCAAGAACAGAGTAACTTCTTCAGGCCTCCACCCATGAGCTCTAGTCATCGGCG
The DNA here is from genome assembly GCA_004367485.1 of Fusarium citri. NCBI lineage: Eukaryota > Fungi > Ascomycota > Sordariomycetes > Hypocreales > Nectriaceae > Fusarium > Fusarium citri. Next base: position 329,677 of record QHHH01000062.1, read on the forward strand.
CCATACTAAACGCTTCCAATCCACTAGCCATATTGACATAGCACCACTCTCCCAACAACTTAGCCTTCTTATCCTTAGGCCATCCATTAATAGGCCACTTGAACATCTTGACCTCGACATCCACAAATCCAACTTCTCTCATAATATCCGCGAGAGGAGGGATGTCTTGGTAGGGACGGCCGAATTTGATGGATGCTTCTGTTAGGAGACGTAGGGATTTGAGCATGATGTTGTCCGGGTGGAGGGTATTGTCATCGGACTTCATGTTCAGGTCTGCTTCTTGAATTTCCATGTAGCCGCCTGGTCCGAGGTTGCTTGAGGAGTTAGAGGGGATAAGTGTGGAGATGGGAGACTTACGCATGGCATTTGGCGAGGAGGTCAGTTCAGCTTGCAATAGCAGAGGACATGAAGCGACTATGGATGTAGTCGAAGGGTTAAGCGTAGGTCCAGTCATCTTCGATATCTTCGATCACGAAGCTGAGATTAGGAGGAACATTGATCCTGTTAGCAGATGAAGCATAGAATAAGGAAGGACCCGGGACATACAAAGCTGGCTGGATGGGAGATAGATCGACACCGATCACCTGAGAGATTCATTAGTAGCAATGAATTTCGAATCAAAAAACCACGTACCTGAGCCTCAGGCCGTTCATCGGCGTAGTCAACAGCCCAAATTCCCGCCCCTGTCCCAACATCCAGTACATGCTTCACTTTGGAGTCAGGATCATTTGGTGGAGCTAAACCGAGCTTGTCGTCGAGAGTGAGAAGGAAGAGATTGTGTTGGAGATCTGTCACAAAATCAGCCTGTAGTGTCCTGACAGAGAAGTTGTATTTTACCTAGTCTTTCATTCTCTGCTTCATCATTGGGAAGAGCATATTCTTAGGCGCATCGTTAGTGTCTGAATGGGAATCAACTCAAAATATGAGATGGTCTTACTCCCATCCTTGTACGCATGGTACGTTCTATCGTTTTCACGACGATAGTTCAGAATTGAGCTGGAGATACTTGCGGTAGACGATGAAATGTCCTGGAAACCATGAGCTTCCATAGACCTCAACCGGGCTGAGTAGTCTTCTTACCTCTCCGAGAGAAGAATCAGTATCATCAGCCTATGCTTGCCAGACCATATTTCACAATCACAGGATGACAGCATACCGACTCATCGGGGACAACAGCCGCCGGGCGAGCTTCATATGTTTGAGCTATGTTTAGGATAGATAGTTGAAGAGAACTATTTCAGTTATGTGATTTGAGGATCATGCCAGAGCTTCACCACTTTATATGTTGGCCCTCCCCGGTCTCGGCAAACCGTTGGCTGCACTGCACCTCCCAACATGGATTTATCCGTTGTACCGCCGCTCCATTTTAGAAGAATCTGGTGATTTATACACCAATTGCAACTTTGTGTAACTCCAAACAAATGAGTGTTCATGCTGGACCTCGTATGTGTTGGTTTGAAGTTGACATGTCATACTACGCCGCAGGAATCTTGACATGATATGAGGGTCAAGGCCGCGTAGATCCTGGAAAACATCCTTCGGATCTTCTTCCCGCTTCGCTATTTGAAGTGAGACCTTAATTTTGACATCCGTCTTATTGTTCTTGAGTGTTGCTGTTCAGTGAATGCGGTGTGCTCACTTCCCCCACCTGGGAGTTCAGCGGATCACTTTTGTCAAACAGCTAAAAGATACTGTAGTATGTGATTTGGAGCTAGGACAGTTGTTATTGTGCTCAGATGGTCCTCAGGTCCGTTCCTTCCCTTCCTGATGCCATAAAAAAAATAAAAATAAAGACGCAGATAAGCTTAAGTAAAACACGTGGGCGCAACGGTCGCCTCCTTCCCATACAAACGGCATGGAATCGGCTCAACACCATGAAATATCACAACAGACCAAAAATATGAATCAAAAGCAAAAGGATAATTGCGCTGTGAAGCGCCTTGTAATGCGTAATCTGGGAATCGAACCCAGGGCTCCCCGATGGCAACGGAGAATTTTACCACTAAACCAATTACGCGGTTACTGTTTGTTGAAGATTGACCCCCACATTGAGGTACAGGAAGTCTAAGCCGCTCAGAATGTAGTCATGAGCTATCCCCAAATTCCACCGGGAGCTTCTTAAACATGAGGAAGAGCATGTGGCTAGCTCTGTTATTCTAAGTTTAGAGTTCATTACAGCGGTCACCAAAGGTGAATGCGTATACGAACCAGTCTCAACGTCCGAAGGGTGGAGTAAACTTAAGCAAGCAAGCGTAAAAGGATATTCGCAATGGGGGTTAATTGATTCCCCCACGATTCTGTCATCGAGAGTTTGGGGTGTCTAACCAATCCTGAATGATCGCATCCTTCAGACCTCGCGCTAGCTTTCGTCGGACGATCCCTCCCCCAAAGCTCAAAAGGACATTATATAATCTGGACCTGCATTATCAGTCTCACTTTGACGGTCACCCTGCAACTCACTTGTTGAAATCATGGCTTCCGATAACTCCACCATTACTTTCACGAACCCCGTCATTAGAGGTTTCAACCCAGACCCAACCATCTGTGTTGTTCCAGCTACCGATTCTGCACCAACGACGTTCTTCCTTAGTACTTCAACTTTTGAGTTCTTTCCAGGCTGCGCGATTTATACGTCTACAAACTTGATCGACTGAAAACTTATTGGTCATGCACTTAATCGTCGAAGCCAGATCGACTTACGTACTGTTGAGCCAGGTGCTGGAAGTTGGGCGAGTACTTTGAGATATAGACCAGAGGAAAAGAGGTGGTATTTGGCCAATGGAGTATTCCATAGGTATAGGCCTAATATTGATGTGAGTTTGTTTACCGATCATCAGGATGGTAGCTAATGTTGGCGTAAGGAACGGATTTTCCCTCGAGGCTTCTATGTCTGGACTGATAATATCTGGGATGACAATGCCTGGTCTGACCCAGTCTACTTTGACAACCCAGGATTTGACCAAGATGTAAACCCCCCTGCATACACTCGCTCATGGTACTGACGAGTATTAGTTATTCTGGGATGATGATGGAAAAGTCTATCTTTCCACAACAATGCGCATCGCCTGGCGCGACCCAAATTCGAAACAAAAAGACTTTGCAATCCACATCTCCGAGATAGATATCTCAACAGGTCGAACACTGACCCCACCAAAGGTTATCCGGGAGTCTCCTTATGGCCTCGCAGAAGGATCGCATATCATTAAACGTGGAGATTGGTACTACCTCTTAACCGCCGAAGGTGGCACAGAGCTGGGTCACCAGGAATGGATTCTCCGTAGCAAAGATGGCCCATATGGTCCCTGGGAGAGCCAGGGGAAGCCGCTATGGTATAATGGTCCAGAGGAGGAAGTTCAGAGAACAGGACATGTCGATGTTTTCCAGGATGGGGAGGGGAACTGGTGGTCTGTCTTGTTAGGTGTAAGGCCGGTCAAGCAAGACGGAGCCTTTTTGGAACCTCACTTAGGTATGGTAAGCTGACTCAATTGGTGAATTCGTGCTAATTTTACTAGGTCGAGAGACCTTTCTTGTCAAGGTCGAGTGGGAAGATGATTGGCCTATTTTCAACGACGGTAACAACATCACGTTGAGGACCGCAGGACGAGACATTATCAAGAGCGCGTCGAAGCCAGGTCCACAGATCTGGAAGGCTGATCTCCAGCGAGATACCCTCGAACTAGGATGGTATCAGAAGGGTATGTTCTTACACGGAGTCAAATATTGGCATTATTGACAAGTCCCAGGAACACCTATCAAGCAAAATTACACTCTTACAGAACGACCCGGCGTTTTGAGGCTTTATGGAAACTGCTACGATCTGACTAGTCCCGAAGCTCCAGCCATGCTTCTCAGAAAGCAAACTTCGTACAACCAGATTTTCAAAGCGAAGATGAAGTTTAACCCCACAGTTCGAGGATACGAAGCTGGTGTTGTCCTTTGGTGGAGTCAATACTCTTACGCTTCTTTCGGAGTCGTCGCCTCGCTTGGTGACAATGGCAAGTTGGTACCGAGGATATCTTACAAAGGCACGACCGGGAAAGCTGGAGACTTCAAGGTAAGCTATCCACGACCTTTTCCAGAACCCAACTGACGCTTTGGTAGACATCCACTACAGATTTCCAGGGAAGTTTGACTGACGATGTAAATTTGTGCATCCGCGCTTACCCGACTAAGTACGAGCTTTCGTTCGAACCGGGAGGAAAGCAGACAGAAGTCTTTACGGTTGAGACGAGTGCTCTGACGGTCATGCCGCCCTTTGGAGGATGTTTCGCTGGTGTTATGTTTGGAGTTTACTCATGCGGAAAGAACCAGTCTGTGTTGGACCCAGCCGACTTTTGGGATATCAGTACTGAAGAGCTCGAAACATGACGGTTGCAACAGCAAGAATAAGAAAAGATGGAGAAAGTTCAGTACATCTAGCAGTCACTATCCAATGTTAAGAGTGAGGCTTCGTAAGCATGGTAGCCACCCTACACTAGCCGGTTTATTGAGTAGTAAAAAATGAAACATAAAAGGTCAGGTTCACTCAGAAAGAGAAAATGCAAAAAATGATTCGCCTGTGTAGCACAGGTGGCGGATCTCTCCCGCCGGGAATTGAACCCGGGTCTCAAGCGTGACAAGCTTGCATACTGACCACTATACTACGGAAGATGAAACGGCTAAAGCCGCTTGTAGTGAGTGTTTGTTGGAGGGAGCAGCGCTATACTAGTACATATACCCCATGCACCAAGCCCAAAGCGTCTGGAGCAACCTTGACTCTGTGGCACCTCACTCCCCGCAATCTTCGTCTTTGATCTCGTTGCTCTTTCCATCATTATTAACTCTTGGTGTTAAATTATTACTCCATATTTTGATTGACATCATTGCCTTGTGCATCAACATCGTGGCAAACGTGCCCCTCACTCCAAAAGAATCAAAGGTGAAGCCATCTTCAGGGTATCAGAAGAATTGGCTTCGGAGAGTACAAGAGACGAAATAATTCGGTCACTTTATTCTGGCTTAGACTAGCACTTAGACTTCTTTATTATTGTAGTCTAAGCCCTAGAAGATAACTCTTCTGACACCAACCTGGCTATCGATCACAATCAAGATGGAAGATACCAGTATCGCCATCATCGGCGCAGGTACATTAGCCTCAATTAAACTCCCCCGGGAAGGAGAACTAACCTCGTCCATAGGTCCAGCAGGCCTCGTCACTCTCAAGGACTTGCGAGAACAAGGCTTCAAAGCATTCATCTTTGAACGCCGCCCATCAGTCGGAGGTCTTTGGTCATACAGCGAGAACCCTGAGTACACGACAGCGCTCGACGATACAACTGTTAACGTGAGCAAGTTTGTTGTAAGTAATGAATATCAAAATATGCTATCATTGTTGACTCCGCGTGTACAGTCTAGCTTTAGTGACTTTCCGATGCCTGACCGTCGGTGAACAAACGAGCCATGATGGAATACACGTACTAACGACTGGCAGATTATCCGGAATTTCCTTCGCGGCGTCAAATCCAGGAGTATTTCGAAGCTTATGCAAATCATTTCGACCTTCTTAGGTATATACGATTCGGGGTCACCGTTCATAAAGTCCTACGTAACTCTTCGGGCTCTGCTTGGGACATTTACTCTACAGACTCTAATGGAGAATCGGTCTTGCCATTCCATAAAGTCGTTTTCGCGAACGGTTGCGAGACCATACCTGTTTGGCCATCTATGCAAAAGCGCGAAGAATTCAAAGGCACAGTGATGCATGCTCAAGAATATCGAGAGTGAGCACAGCCTTGTAGAGTAGCTGCCGTTTGCTGACATTTTGTGAAGCTACAAGAAGCATGACCTGCAAGGAAAGAGGGCAATGGTGGTTGGTATAGGTAATACAGCCTGCAAAATTGCCTTGAATCTCTGCAAACAGGCATCGAAAACCTACCTGGCCTATCGCCGTGGCAGAATCCTGGTATCCCGATATGATGACAAGGGTGTCCCGATGGACAGTCAGATCCCATGGCCAATGCTGTGTCTGACCTACATCCTGTCTTACTACACCCCAAGAATAATGAAATGGCTCGTTGATAAGGCCATGATCAACAAAATGATTCATGATGCTGCGAAGCATGGGCCAAACCTCGAAAATGCGTCTGAAAAGCAAAGACTGAGAGTAGAAGAGAAGAGGGTTCGTGAGGATTGGCGTCTTGTTCCTTGCCCAAGTATGGCTCACATAAATCCTGCTGTTCAAGAGGATATCTTTCCTGCATTTTACAACGACGACATCACACCAGTCCAAGGCTTTGTGGACTTTGCTGGCGCGAAAAAGGTGTTACTTGAGGACCATAATACCGTCGAGATTGACGTAGTTATCTTCGCTACCGGCTATCGACATGGCTTTGCAATTATACCAGAGCTTGAAATGGATGGCGCAGCTGGGGTTGAGCTGAAGACAGCCAGCATGACAGAACAGCATGAAGGTTTGGAAGATAAGATACAGCAGCCAGCCCTGCCTAGGCTTTTTCAGATGATATTTCCGCCCAAGCATGCATCTTCAATGGCTTTTCTAAGTTGGATGGCTCCCCAAGCGAATGTTTGGTGTGTTTGTGAACTTGCTTCCATGGCGATTGCTCAAGCATGGGTTGCAGACAACACCCAGGGAAGAGAGCTGCAGAATTCGCAACCTCCATCACTTTTGCTATCTGAAAAAGCGATGGAAAGCGAGGTCGACTCATACCACACTTGGTGGCGTAGAGAGTGGGCTACTGACAATTCTATACTGCACGGATACGCGAGAGCATACGGCTTCTACCGATTTCTTCACAAAACAGCAGGAACCGGCCTAGACGCGTACCTAGATAAATACGCCATCCTGAAGGGCTTGCGGCGCTATAGAAATGACTATGACCTTTGGAAGTGGTTGTATAAAGGCCCAACAACTAGCCTGTCGTGGAGATTGTTTGATACAAATCCTGGAGGAATTCCCGGACATGGAAGGAAGGTTTGGGGAGGTGCTAGAGATGCACTTCAGGGGAATGTAAGTTCAGATATTCTTGTGGTTTGGTCAAGAACTAATGAACTAAAAGTACAGAAAGTTGGAAAGAATTCAAGAGGCAAAGGCGAAGAATGACTGAAGTCTGCCAAGTGCCCAACTCAGATTCAGAAGGGCTGTGCCTCGACGTCTTCACGGTGCCTTTACTTATCAAGAGAAAAAAACAGTACAATTAAATTTGGTGCTTATTAAATATTACATAGTATGCTATTGGGTCGTTAATTATTTTCATGAAGGCATCTTTCAAGCCGACTCTGGAGATCTCGCTCTACTAGAGCAGTTACTCTTGGAATTCGCATTTATACTGGCAATTAAACCAGCCTCATCATTTCCAAGATGAAATGGATCCTGTTGGGCTTTCTTGCTCGTCTCAACTTGATATGACCTTGTCATCATGATCTCGCCATGTCTGCTGATATCGGCCGGCCCCGAACTTTGGTACCCGCGGGAGGCATAGCCGTTGCGTCGGACGAGAAGGGCGCTTATGGAAGGAAGACAGGCGCATATTAAACCGATACCAGCTTCTGCGTTACTAGAGAATGTTAGGAGGTCCTTGGAAGAGGTTTCAGCGAGGCTACATACCCAGAAAGAATGACCTTGGTAAAAACAATGGTCTGGTTTACTGAATCCCTCTCCTTCAGAATCATGGCCAATCGATAGATGCTGAACCCCGTAGCGACACCACCGGCGCAAAGAATACCAATGACTCGAAGTCTCTTTCTCATGGAAAGCTGTAGTGACCAAGTAAGAGGGGTAGGCAAGAACAGAATCGCCAAGTCGCTAACCACACTGATGAAGGCATCGGCAGTGATAATGGCGTTCTGATCAAGACAGTTTTCCATCTCGCCCATCCAGTAGGAGCTTATAGGCCTGCAGATAAAGATCTTGATGAAGAGACCGGATACGTAGTAGGCGACTAGCATACCAATGAAGATGTAGATTCCTATCGTGGTTTTCTTGTGGACTGTGCCGAAGACGCGGATTGTTATGAAGAGGAGGGAGAGTTTGACTCCGAGAGCCATCGGGGCGTAGAAGATGGTGGCTGCGTAGCCGCACTAGGTGTGTTAGTATTAGGATGGACAGGCATGTTACTGGTGACTTACCTTGAGGAAGGATGTTAGATCCTTTGGGCTGACCTCCCACTGATCATTACCGGCACCATATTTACTAGCTAGACAAAAGTTAGTGAGGCTATGGTAACAGAAGGACTCGAGACATACCTATAGCAGCAGTGATGCAGTAGCCAATCATCAAGACAAACGAAACATATGTAGCGACTAAATCACCAGTCAGTACCAATCTCAACATCGTCACCAGTGACACTCACCATCATCTCTTGAGATACCTCCTCCCATAACCTTATACTTTGCAAAAAACCGCGTCGCAACAAACACCGTCGTGAAGACGAGGGTCAGAGCCTGAGTGACATAATTCGTGGTCACGAGTATATCGGCAGGATTCTCCAGATTTGGAGTGACGCCTTCGGGTGGAGGCGCGGCACCGGGGAAGCTCATTGTAAATGGATTAGAGCCTTGGTAAGGAATGAACAAAAGAAGGCTGAAGGATGACAAAGGGAACTTGCAGAGGAACCACAGTTAACTTATGTTATGTACCTTACATAAACGAAAGGAAACCCTTATGGACTAACTTAAGGGGAACGTCCATCACTTCTCAGTTCAGACTAATGCGAAGAGCGCTGAAGGGTTGCAGTACCGGGCGGTAGGTTAAAGGCATTGTAGTTGATTATAGCTCTGACATGTTTGATCGGACGTCGCCTCAGTGGCACCATGTCTTCCTCATTGGTCCCTTGATCTTGGCTGATGTCCCGCAGAGTTAATACTCTCCTTCCGGTGAGGGGCGAAGATCAAGGAGTCAGGGGCAAGGGGAAGAAAAACGTGGGATTGAGTGGTATTCTACAGGGGAGGTTTAAAATTTCCGCGGTATCTGGTATTTCCGTGGTGATCTACTGCGGTGGATGGAGGGTCTTGAGGTAGTATGAGTGAGACATATATAGAGAGCAGGTGAAACATAATGAAGAGCCACTGCAGATTCGGGACTGAAATCCGAGTATACGAGTATGGGGATATACTCATTCGCGCCATGTCATGCGGGAGTGTCTGTTCTCCTTCTCCTATCGTAAACAACCTCGCTTTCTCATCAGATGGACTCCTCTCAGCTGACACCCTGACAACCTCGCTTCTTCAAGATGAACTCCATCAGATGGAGAAGTCATCATGGAAAGAAAAGATTAGATGCTGCATGTATTGTAGATCCGTGCACTCGGTGCATCTCCTCCGCTCTCCTCTTACGAGCCGCAAATCTCTTACCAAAGTGGGTTCGAATAAAGACCACTGACATCGAGCTACGTCTCAGAATTGACGCGATCTGCATGCGTAACATCTGTTTTTTGTTTTATTACCGGACTATCCGTCGGCCGTGCGTAGACTGTTCAGTTCACTAAAAGGTCACCGCTTGACGGAGGGCTCGGCGGTGGAGCATCTCTCTTATCTTTCGGCCCATTTAATTCGATCGGACACATAACCGTTGTCTGTCAGACCGTTGGAACCATAAAATAAAAACAAAGGCAAACTCATTCCTATTTCTGGCCGTTTCATCTCATTTATCTGAGTTGACTAGACGGCTCCGTACAGATAAACATGTCTGCAAAAGAAAAGAAGAGGCAAACAATTTCCCCTGCATATCCACCACGTGCTGTCTCCTCTATGCGTGGTGGGGAATGGCTCCATACACAGCGTCACACTCGGTAAAAACTTGACTTCCTACCATGGACCAGGGTGGTGGATAGTTGAAGACTTTTGATCGTTCTCTTACCAATCAGTCTTATCAAGTAGAATTCGACCATGTCACATCAACTCAAGCCTGAGCCTGATGACGATATTAGTGGATGAGCTATAGAATACCAGACGAAAGCCAAGGAATATTGACATGAGTTTATTCAGGGGACAATTGGGTCGCTTGTTTGGCAAACAATGCCGAGGCTTTTGCCTTTGATGTGCAGGACAACAAGCCTTGTTGAGTACCATTGCCAAGCATAGCATAATTCTTCCAAGGGCACGCATGTTCGCCCCATGAAACAATGCTGGTAGCCTCTATATCCGACTTGGTATAGCCGGCTCGTCGATCTCTTTCGAAGAAATTAAATACCTTGGCAGACCAGACTCTTTCCCATCTTGAGACATCTCGGTTAGAAACTACATCATTGTCACTTCATCTTTCATCTTTGCTTGTTAGCAGTAACACTTTATCTCTGATCTTCATATCTCTACTTCACAATGGGTGACATTTTTGACGCAGGAGCCAACTCCAAGCTTTTCACTCCCCTCGATATCGCCAATGGCAAGATCCATCTCAAGCACAGGATCGTTCATGCCCCTCTCACTAGAAACCGGGGAACGCCGCTGAACCCCGAATCGACTCCCGAGAACCCTAACAGGGTTTGGCTTCCCAATGATCTGATTGCCGAGTATTACTCCCAGCGGGCTACCGATGGTGGTCTTATCATTTCTGAGGGTCTGCCGCCTTCGCTAGAGGTTTGTCACCTGAAATATCACTCAATGCGGTAAAACTAACACATTACAGGGCAATTGTATGCCTGGTGTGCCAGGAATCTTCCTCCCCGAACAGGTTCAGGGTTGGAAGAAGGTTGTTGACGCTGTTCATGCCAAGGGCGGTTATATCTACGCTCAACTATGGCACTCTGGCCGTGCCAATATTCCCCAGCTTACAGGCTCACCCATCGTCGCTCCCTCGGCTACACCATGGGATGACCCCAACGAGACCTTCGCCTACCCTCCTCCTCACACCTCCACCCCTGTCAAGCTGGCCGACTATCCGCCTGTGGAGATGACCGTTGAGAAGATCAAGAGTACTATCGGCGACTACGTCAACGCTGCCAAGAACGCTCTCGAGGCTGGTTTCGACGGTGTCGAGGTCCACGGCGGAAACGGTTATCTTCCCGAGCAGTTCCTTTCGTCTAACATTAACAAGCGAACTGACCACTATGGTGGTACTGAGGAGAAGCGATGCAACTTTGTCCTCGAGCTTATGGATGAGTTGGCCAAGACTGTTGGGCAGGATAACTTGGCTATTCGCCTGACACCCTTCGGTCTATTTAACCAGGCCCGCGGTGAGAAGCGCGTTGAGACATGGGGGCATCTGTGCCGTGAACTCAAGAGCCGCTTCCCCCAGCTCTCATATGTTAGCTTTGTCGAGCCTCGCTACGAGCAGATCTTCTCCGAGTCCCAGAAGCAGCAGTTCCTCGGCTCTTGGGGCCTTCCTACCGTTGATCTGTCTCTGTTCCGAAACATCTTCCACGGCACACCCTTCTTCTCAGCTGGTGGTTTCGACGATGTTAACTCGTGGGGTGTTGTTGAGAGTGGTAAATATGACGGTATGCTTTATGGAAGATACTTCATTAGCAACCCAGATCTGGTGGAGAGGTTGAGAAATGGATGGCCTCTTCAGCCTTATGACAGGTCTACTTTCTACGGACCTTTCAAGGATAATGCTGTTGGTTACACTGATTACCCTTTCTACAAGAGCGAATAAGTTATAGATATCTGGTACTAGAATTTTAGATTGAATACATATATACAAGGCGGCTCTCGTCACGCCAATCATGGTCTCATTTAGCCAACTGAACTTCCAATACCAGAGTCCGTGGGCGTCAATGGCCTTTTACTCTCTTCTTCTGACAGCTCATTCAAAGGCTCCGTGTCGCTAGTCTTCGAGCTATACCGCTGTAAGGGAGGCGACAGCTGACTCTGTCTTCTCCCTGGTGTACATCGCTTCAAGAATCTAGAGACGCGTGATCTGGAAGACACTGTTGAACCGACATCACTCTTGTCAAACTCGGGTGAAGATGTCTCTTGTGGGCTAGGGGGTGGCGTGATAGAAATCTGCGGTCGAAGATGTTGTGTTTCCTGCTTCTCAGCCTTCGTCTCGGCTGCGTCGTCTTCGTCTTTGACCAAAAAGCTCAAGACGTCGGGTTTCTGCTCGGCAAATCTCAACTCTGGCTCAGGCTCTGTAGCCGAGTCGATCTTGAGGGACAGCAGTTCCGGGACTTCTCCACAGTGCTTCTGCCGAAACGTAGATATCGAGTTATAAAATGTCGACGTATAAAGACGTCTCTGTCTCATACTTCTCAATTGGAGCGTCGTGATAGCGAGCTCTTTCACCATAGACTTAACAGGATGTTAGATGCCTAAACTCTCGAGGTCTAGAACTTACCCATGTTGTACTCGGGTCCAGAAGAACTCTTCCTTCTTCTCTGCCCTTGGTGGACAGTCCAAGCTGACTCAATGCTTCAAAGCTAGCCCATTCCTCTCCAACAGCCACGTACTCTTGTTTCATAGCCGTCTCATCGGATTCCTTTGCAGGATAGAACTGCGGCAAGTATCCACAGTGGAAGAATTGTAGGAATACTGGTTGTTCGTTGATGAACCAAGTCTCTCCCAGGTCTGTGTCAGATTTAGTAACTGCTTTCGTAGAGGCTCTTTTTTACGTACCGTTTCCTCGAATATACACAAGCTTCATATCTTGACCTCGGATCAATGTATGAGCCAAGTCCAGACCATGCGGATTTCTGGCTGACTTATCACCAATGAGACTTCCCATGATAGTTTTCCCAGGTATACTGTTCTGAGTCGCAAAGTCATCCGAGTTCCATATTGCCTCATCGCCTTGCCTGACGATACTCATCTTCAGGCACGGCGAAACATCAAGCTCAGGTGTCGAGTTCACCTCGGCATCGGCTTCATCTGCCTGTGGTAGGATAACTGCATGGGGCTTCTGGAACTTCGGTTTCGTAGGCTCTTGGGTAGGTAGCGGAGTTGATGGATATGACCTATATGGATAGTTGTCCTGATCACTCTGGTAGCCCGGATCAAAATGATGGGGCTCGAAGTGAGGGCGTCGATAATCATGGGCGTTTGATTCATACGGAGCGGAATACTGTGAGAATTCGAAATTTCTCTGCTGGCGACTAATGTTCAACCGTGGACTTTCACGGCCCTCACTTCGGTGCTCTGTCTATAAAACTGTAAGAATATGACAAGGTTTTCGTTCAACAGCTGACTTACTCGACTTCCTAGAGAAGCCCAATCTTCTGTTTCCCCACCATCGTTCTCTTGCTCGTTTTCACTCGAGGACGCATCTTCCACATAAGCAACCTTTGGAGGTGGCTTCTTCGTGCTAGGCTGTTCTCCATCTGCACTACCACTCTCAATCTCCCCTTGACTAAGCGAAGTCCAGGTCAGTAACAGATGGTTTACCACTTTCGTAGGTTCTTCAGGCTTGCGGTACGCATGAACTCTGGCACTTCTCTCGTGGTTATCTGAATCGTCAGAGTCATATGAGTACACGGATTCGTTCTCTGCATCAGTGTCGTGATAAGGGCGCGAACCAGGCATGCGGTTTCTAGCCGGTGCCTCATCCATGAAGACGAGTTTGTATAGAAACGTAGCTGCATCGCCGTGAACGTGAAAGTGCCGGCCAAATTGAGCGACGCGTCCGGATAATGGATCGAACCCTTCTGTACGCCCACGGTCTTTGTCGTGACTAGAATCTTGACGTTGTTTATCAACACGTCGAATTGGCGGTGTTGGACATCGTACAACAGCCGAATTCTCATCGTCTTCTTGTTCCTTCGGGACACCTAGGGTTTGGCCGTACAATTCATCTGTGCGTCCATGACCGGGAATCTCAGATTGACGAACAGGGCTAGGAAGTCTTTTTGCAGTCCGGACTGGAGGACTTGGGGCTCTTTCGGAAGGAGGAGCGGGGATCTGACGTTGGGTGCTGTCTCTCTGGAGAGATGCCTGGCCAATTTGGATTAGACTCTCTGCTTGGAGCCGGAATCTGTTGTCGGCTGGTTCCTTGATAGGCGAGGATCTGGAACGATCAGCCAACATCCATATGCTCTCCAGAATAGAGTACTTACCCATTGTTGGTCTTGACCAAAACTGCAGCAGACAAAACGGTGATCTGTAAGGTCAAGGTAACCTTGTGCTTATCAATATCTGACAGAAACCTCGCCGCCTTGAGCCACTTCCATCGAGCAAAGATAGTCTGATCGGTAACCATCTTGGAAATCTCCTGCTGAGTAGCTTGAATGTTTTTGATAACATTGCTGACACCTTCGAAAAACAAAGGTTTTGTATATGATTGGCCTTGTTTGACAATATCGCGCAGATGCTCCAATGTTGCTGTCAAACCTGACATTTCAATTGCGATTTTCTGGATCTCACGCGGGGCATTGCGAACTGTTCTAATGAGACGAAATAGGGTGCTGGATAGTTGTGCGCCCGCTGTTGCTATACCAGCTATGCTGGCTATTATTGACAAAGGATCCATAGTGAATTGGTTGCGAATTGGCTCAATTGGAGGCCAATTGCTGTAGAAAAAAGAAGATGAAGATGAATTGAAGAGACCTGGACAAGTGCAGAAAATTGAGGCTGACTTTCTTGAGGAGCAGGTTTGATTAACGGGAAGAGCAATAAGGCAATTGGTGAGAAACTGCCTTATGGCTGCCTCAAGCAGGCTGTGCAATGTTCGCGCATGTCTTGCTTCCCCGGATGCAGGTAAGCTTCCGTTTCTGAAAGGTAGCCTATCAACCCTTGCCGAGCCGGATTTAAACGCCAGGTTGACCAATTTTCAGCCCCCCAAAAGGGCAAGATAAGAGCGGCTGATTGCCTTGGCATTGAGGGACTTTTGCAAAGAATAATGATCAGTACTCTTCGGCTGGTAGATTTCATGCGGTAGCTTCCCTACAAACCTTTGGATGTCAAGTCAAACAAGTGGCTGGTTGTGCAACAAGCCACTTGTTATCAGTATGCGCTCGCACAATCAACGAAGCCTTGTACAACGTGGCAGAGAACATGCCAGGAACGGCAAACAAGTTCTATTACGAAATTGAGGCTTCTATGTTCCAGTTATGATTAATCGAAAATAACGGTTGTCGAGTCTTGAAACATCCCATGCTTTGCTGATCCTACTCGGAGGCTTTCACAGCCTTCCCACTTGAGCCATGCTTCTTCCCCCAATTTCTAACCTTGACATCCATATCCCACCTGATAAACACCATGACAATCATAACAACCCAACTCAACATCGTATTAGCCAAACCCGTCCAGAACCCGCCTCTTATAGCACCGCCCATGACAGTCGTCATGACCAACCTAATAATGGTGCTTGTTGCAACAAGCTCTTCTCCTCTCTCAAGTCCTGCAATTGCTCGTCTCGCACATTCATCTGGTGTGAGTATCTGATCTCCTTCTTCTAGAGCCTTTGTCACGTCTGTCTTGACGCGGTTCTCGTCGTCAAGAGATTTTGTTGGCATCGTCGCTGGGAAGACTGTGTGGACGCGTACGCGAGGTTCTTCGGGGTGTGCACCTGCGTAGAGATTCATCTCTTGGGATAAAGAGTCTGATAGGGATCGGATAGCAGCTTTTGATGGAGAGTATGGTGTGAAGCCAGCGAAGCTGTACAAAGAGACGAAAGAGCCAGTGAAGATGATATGTCGGGCTGCCAATGCCTTCTTCTCAGACGTCTTTTTAGTTGCATCCGGTTTCAACCAAGCATTAAGCGTAGCATGTGCCATATAAGCACTAGAAAAGTAGTTGCTATCCATCATAGTCTGAAGCTGCTCGACAGGCGTATCAACAAACAAGGTAGGATGCGCACTCCCACTGCAGCACCAAACGATATCCGGGGGTGTATCATCATTCCAGGCTGTCACTTCAGCGATGACTCGTTTACACTCTTCAGCTTTGGTCACGTCTGCCGTGAGAGAGAAGAAGCGCTGGTTGGAAGAACAAGCAGATTTCTCAACCTGCGCGAGAGCTTCTTTCAGGACTTCAGGGTCTCGGGCGCCAATGGCAACGTTTGCGCCTTTGGAGGCCAGTTGGCATGCTGCTGCTAGACCTAGACCTCGAGAACCGCCCGTGATCAGGACTGTCTGGGGATATTAGTTGAGGATGTTGAGATGCAGGGAGTGAGACTTACTCGGCCCTCAACAGGGAATTGATTTCGAGACAGGAACGAACCCATGTTTCTTTTACTATTTGCAGGTTTGAGTCTTGGCTTCCTGGCGACAATGGAGTATTTTAGGGAGCTTGTTGCGAAAACGCGTTGATGACTGTCAGCAAGAGTGAGATTGGAGGTCCACTTTCAGTGGGGGCTGATTGGCTTGTCCTGCTGTATTGCGCTGAGACTCGGGAAATACAGGGCAAAGAGGAGAATGGTATTGCGATTCAGAAATAGAGACAAAGTCAAGGATCAACAGAACGGGGAACTAAAAAACATAAAAAGATGCAAAAATGAACGACAACGGCAGGATTCGAACCTACGCGTGCGAACACAATGCCTATGATGTCTCGAAAGATAGCAGGGCATCGCCTTAACCACTCGGCCACGTTGTCATACTGTAAATGCTCCAAATTACGTATTATATAGTGTAGCAACTACAAATATCTCATGTCCTGGAGGGGACAAACTCCATCCTTCGTGATACATGGCATATAAAATCTCGTCCATCTGAACCTCACTTGAAGTTTCTATCCACGCGTTTAAAGTACGTTTATTTCTAACTCAATCTATCGATATAAGCTCCTATAACCGTGTGATCTCCATAATGGCGAAGAGGGCGTAATATTCCGCATCCTCTCCTCCGCTGCATCGCATTCTTCCTCGGTCACATAAGATTCACCCTGATCATTCAAATGCCCATGCAACACCAGAACTTGCCGATCGCTAAGCTCAGGCCAATCCACACCACTCGTCACACATCCCTGTCGCGGTGGCTGTGGAGGTAATTTCCTCTCATATCGATCGCGGAAGATGTGATACTCTGCGAAGGCATCGTAAGGGTGCCATCGAGGTCGGTTGATTCTTGTTCCATGGATAGGAAGCGGACACTCTGGAATAGATTCTGGAGGTGATATCAGGAAGTTTATTAGAGAGTTAAACTGCTCTTTTGTTGGGGGATAGAGCGTCATTGGGCCCTGGATTAGGTCGCCGTGAATCCACATAGACTTGCACTATTCAAGACGGTATTGTATCAGCGTTTGACATTGTGCTTTTGTTGTTGGGTAAACTCACCTCCTCTTCCGTTACGCCTCGATCAAAAACCACAACACCGCCAAAGATCTTGGACTCAGCCCAATATCCGGCTACATCAGCAAGACCTCTTGGATATTGCTCAGGATATCGATATGCTGGATGAGCAAACGCGGTAGCAGGCGGATTATAGAACCTCCGCTCCTCTACGTTTTGTTCTTTTTCTTTCAAAACCTTGTTTCTCCAGTCTTGGTAGAGCTTGTTTTTATGTGCCCCTTCATCGAGATCGTAGATGTAGGCGCCAATTTGATGACAAGCAATAGCCACAAGCTCTATCAAACGAAGTTGGAACGCTTCTGACCCAACTGGTTGATCTTGGAAGCACCGCAAAGTCTGTCAAGTATGAGAGAGATGATCTAGTATACAGAAGGCACATTCTGTAAAGGAACTTGGATTCAAATGCTTGCAGGAACAGTCAACTTGCCTTCGTTTCGAAATTAAGACGACCAAGGTCGAATTGGGTCTTATGCTCGCGAGCCTTGTCGATAAACCCTGGACAGATTTCGGCGTGCCCGATAGTTTCAACGGGGTGATCCTCAACAAAATCGAAGCTGTCCCAAAGAGAATCTTGTGTAGGTAGACCGTCGAGCATTTGAGCATATGCGAGCTCAGCTCCTTCTGTACTCAAAATGTTCTTGATTGCTCTGTCCAAGGCATTTCGATGGTCATCGTCGAGCACATCTAGGTTGGTACTCATGTTGTTAAGCTGAGGCATTATGAAGGGAGGAAGTTGGAGTGTTGCCTGTTGTTTCGCATTTAACACGTCGCTTACAGATTGGATCTTATTGGACAACCCCAAGCCGTAAGAACTCGGCAATGCATGATCAACTGTACTGTACTTTAGCCTTTACAGCTTGTCACGTATTTCCAATTGTGTGAAGGTTATGCTATCATTGCTAGTATTGAAACATCATTATTTAAGATTCAATGTATTCTTACTCGGCTGTCGTATTCGGGTATGCAGTGATCGTCACCCTTATTATTTATCTGCGCCCTCTGTACAAGCCTTACCCTTTCAGTTACTAAGGTGGGGAAAGCTTTTCTCTCTTTCATTTATAAGAAAATCATTGTTGCAATTTTATATTTCTACAGCGAAGGTCGCATTGCCTTATAAACTTGACATACTCCCCAGGAAATACCGCCAGAGGCCAGAGAATGCAAGAATCAAGACCAGTACCCGCGGAGACTATCCCCCAATCTCAACAAACCGTCGATCTACAGAGTAGCCATCCAAACAATACACCTTTTAAACAACGCTGCTAATCCGTACACATCAGTTCTAGACGAGACAAATGACGAGTCCACATATCCAGAAGGCGGAACAAAAGCATGGCTAGTCGTTCTCGGTGCCTGGTGCGCTATGGTTCCGCCCATGGGTTTACTCAACACCCTCGCCGTTCTCCAAGCATGGATCGCAAAGAATGAGCTAGCCGGAATAAGTGAGAGTAGGATTGGCTGGATCTTCAGTTGCTACGCTTTCTTCATCACTGCTTGCGGTGCTCAAGTTGGTAAGTCGTTCAGAACCAGAACTGTGATGGAGTTGTTGGTTGACAGGTTATCAGGTCCCATCTTTGATGCGTACGATATAAGAGTTTTGATACTACCTGGATCCATTGGCATTGTTCTTTGTCTGATATTTATGAGCTTATCTACTGGTGAGAAGTTCTCCATCTGCGCTGAAGCTTATTACTAACCTTGATAGCTTACTACCAATTTCTCCTTTCCTTCGGCGTCTTGGGCGGTATATCCTCATCACTCATTTTCACTCCCAGCCTATCAGCAATTGGCCACTGGTTCTGCAAACGTCGAGCCTTTGCAACAGGCGTTGCTTGTTCGGCAGGCGGTATCGGGGGCATTGTCTTCTCACTCATCATTCTCTACCTCACACCACGCATTGGCTTCCCTTGGGCGATCCGAGTAATCGCATTCTTGTCACTCGGTCTTCTGATAATTGCAAACATGTGCTTACGAAAACGCATTCCACCAATCGACAAGCCAAATCTATGCATCGACTTTAGACTTTTCAAGGACATCAACTTCTCTGTCACGGTTGTCGCGATATTCCTTGTCGAATTCGCAGTTTTTATCCCATACACATACTTGTGCTCATACGCTCTAGCATACAACTTCGCTCCTCAAGAAGCGTATCTTCTTAACGTCCTTCTCAATACAGGCGCTATACCAGGACGAGTCTTGCCAGGATACATAGCCGACCGCTTCGGTGCTTTCAACACCATGATACTCACATCACTATCATGCGGGGCATTTGTACTGGCCCTCTGGCTCACAGCAGGCGACTCTCACCCTCGTGTGATGGCATTCTCCGTACTCTTTGGCTTTTGGTCTGGCGCTGCGATTAGTCTATCACCAGTTTGTATATCTCGAGTGTGCAAGATTGAAGATTATGGGAAATCAAACGGCATGGCCTACTTTGTTGCGAGTTTTGGAGCGTTGGTGGGAATTCCTATTGCTGGATCGCTTTTGGATGGGGAGAACGGTTATGAGAGGTTGATCATTTTTGCTGGCGGGTTTTATATGGTTGCTTGTGCAGCTTTTTGTGTCGCCAGGGGAGTTGCTGGGGGATGGAAGTTTTCCGCGTTTTGAGGTGGCAGAGTAATACAACTGTAGCTCAAGTTGCACTGTTATGGCAAGAGGAGGTGACTGCTGGGATCATCCCAGTAGACCGACTATAAATACTACGCGAGTTCAATTCCATGACTTGCACGATCTAAATATGGTTAGAAATATGCCAACAGCGCAACTTCCCTATATCAAATGTACTAATGCCATTGACGACCCCGTCCACTGGCGGCATGTCGGCTGAAGGATCAAATGCGTTGGATGTCACTTTCATCTGCTATGCTGACTCCGCCTTTTCCACAAAGATGCACATCGCTGAGAAGGACTTTAGTAATACCCCAGACATATGTTGTGTAAAACAAACGGACCATCTAATTGGAGTGGCTTTCTTCCTTCTACACGTGGTCTTGTGCTTATAATATGGGGGCCATATTCAAGTCACCGTCTTTTCGTTCACTCTGGCATGGTTTGCAAAAATTAAGATATCGCGCATTAGACCCCAATGGAATAGAGTCAGTTCGGAATCCGGCACTTAGCAAAAGTGGACTTGGATCTTGGTATCGCCGTTGAGAATAGCGGAACGCCGCTGAGTGAGACCATTGCCCTGGGGCGAAGAGGTA
This sequence comes from Fusarium citri, assembly GCA_004367485.1. Classification (NCBI taxonomy): domain Eukaryota; kingdom Fungi; phylum Ascomycota; class Sordariomycetes; order Hypocreales; family Nectriaceae; genus Fusarium; species Fusarium citri. Next base: position 350,035 of record QHHH01000062.1, read on the forward strand.
ATCTAACGAACTGCCAAGCTGATCGTCGGCTTACTCATAACTGCCGAGATCACTGAAAGTAGAGCTATACTCCGCTCTTTGTCAAAATGTCCGTCCCCAAGTGAATCAATCATCATGTGGCGGCTGACTGTTAGAAGGTTGTGCAACACACGTCCTATGGGTAAGCATCCGACAACCGGTTGTCTTCCTCTCGTAGGAATACCACCTGTCAAAGTAAAGCAAACCCGAAATATCCAACGCAAAAAGTCGAGTCTGGATAGAAATAAGATTCTGATGTTCCAAAGCATGTTGAGGCGCAGTTCTGGGGGCTAGTGCCAAAGCCCGCTGACGATGCCGAGAATACCGCATGTCAGCTTCTAAGCCCAGTTATAGTGGCTTTGAACCAATCAGGGGAGAGTAACACATGATTGACAGGTCTCGGGAGAAAGGGGTTCCGGAATTTTGGTCGGGCTGAGTTGAGATGTTGCTATTCCCAGCTGAGGTGAGGTTAGGCGTTGTGAGATGCTGATAGTGTGAAGCTGCTATTCTGAATGGTGAGAATACCTTTTGTGAGAGACTCTAATTTGTATATAACGGCATGATATTTCTTCCCAATTTTCATTCTCATCATCCCTATCACTATCACTTCACTACAACACAAACAAGCAACTCAACTTTCACTCACAACAACTCACATCCACTACATCTTCTCTCACTTCTACAACAACAAATCAAAATGTTCTCCAAGATCTTCTCCATCTCTCTCCTTGCCTCTGCTGTCCTCGCAGCCCCGGCTTCCAAGACCGTTCGCTCACACCCCGACAAGACCGTCACCCTCACCGGAGTAACCCACTCCGTCAACGCCGGCCTCGGCGGTCTCCGATTCGACCCCGACAACGTCGTCGCTGAGGTCGGCGACATCGTCGAATGGCACTTTCTCCCCGCCAACCACTCCGTTGCCCAGTCCAGCTTTGGCGAGCCTTGCGAGCCTCTCGCTGACGGCTCGGGTTTCTTCGCTGGCTTCAACTTCGCCACTATGGAAGGCCAAGCTCCTGATGTCTTCCAGATTGTCGTCGAAGACACAAAGCCAATCTGGTACTACTGCCCTCAGCAGAAGGGCAACCATTGCCAGATGGGTATGGCTGGTGTTATCAACCAGAACTTCGACAACCAAGACTTCAGCCTCCGACGACACAAGGAGCTTGCTGCTTTGACTGATGTTTCGGTCATTCCTCCCGTCGAGCAGGGTGGAAAGGTCATTCCTAACCCCAACCCCAACGGTGGCTTCTAAGAAGCTCTCTTTGCTTGACGGATTCAGCTAGACTGACTGGACTTTCTTTAACTTCCTAGTGAAGATTAATTGGGGATGGGGTATGGTGGTTGGGCTGTATATAGAATAGCGGTTGTGTTCTCTTCTTTTCTTCATTCCTTTCGAGATATATATTCGACTTTCAATAGAATTCATTCCTTTATGTTTCTTACACCAGCTGAGTGACGTGACAACACGATGCTACCTTTGCTCCAGACTTTATTACATTTCTATTCGACAGACTCATTAGACATTAAATGGGAAACCGCTGTTATTTACAGTGACTCCGAAGACTCCGCGCCTGATCTGGTGCCATGCATTGGAAGATTTAGCTCCTTCATATGAACCAGGTAAGCCTCATCATTATCCGCATACTCCACATCATAAGTTCGGTCGCAAGTAATCCCAGCAGGACTAATCTTTCCACGCGGTGCCCTGTCAACCTTTGAAGTCGTGCCCAAAGACATCTGGTTTCCACTCTTTCCTGGGGCCCTGCTGTTCGCGTTCTTACTGCTGCCGTAGTTGATGTACCGTGTGGACTCGCCAAGAATCTTGGGGAAGAGACGGACGAAGAGGACACGGATGGTAGGCATGCAGGCGCACCAAATGCCGACGTTGGTTTCGATGGTGGACCACTTGATGGCGGGATGATACTCCCATGATACGTTGTTCTGGGGATCCCTGCCGGCAACGATAGTGGCGTAGAGACGGAAGATACTCATGATGGTGACACTAGACATCTGTTAGTTTCGGGGGCATGAGAATAGGTGCTTGGGTGAACTTACAAGATGCCGGCGCTGAACATCAACCCAATAGCAATCTTCTTCCTCCAGTCCAGGCTCATCTTCCGAAGCTGCGTGAGCGGAAGGCCCAGAATCCAGAAGTCCATAGCAATGTTGATAGCCGCACTCGACCAGGTAATCGCGTTGATACTGGCACACTTGCCTTCGTGTTCATGATCCCACTTTGTCCAAAAGTAACTTACCGGCTGACACTGGAAGATGGCAACGAGCACAAACGTGATTCCATAAGCCGTTGTAAACGCCACCGTCCCCCAGAGCGTCCTCCTAAACTCAGCAGCCGGGAAGATACGAAGATAGAAAAAGACCAACGTCAACTTGAGAGTCGTCTGCAACAAAAAGTACATGATAGCGAGGGCATAAAAGTTGCGTCCAAAGTTTGTGATTTGATCGGGCGTCAGGGTCCAGATGTCGGTGCCGATACCATTGGGTGCAAGTCCATATGAGTTGATGGAGATGCACGGGATAGAAAGGAGCATCGTGATAAGCATGAGTAGATCGTCTATGCCGAAGGGCAGTTTATAGGCGAACTTTGTGACGAAGCGGATAAGACAGAAAACGCCAGATAAAGTTCCCATTACATCATTGAGGACAACGAATCCGGCTGTTTCGTTTCGAATGGGGGCGCCGCAGAGATTCATTGTGGTGTTCTTTGTGGCTGGAGGAAGTGTAAGTACATGGACTATAGATGGGAGCATCAAGGTTGGTTACATAAAGCTTCTGTGACTGTGCATTCTGCTAAAACACACTTTTCGATTTGTGCTTGCAGGTGTTCATTTGTACATGTGCATTGGACGTCGTCGAGACCACATATTGATTGCAGAACATTGTTGACAAGACATTTTGCCTATAAACAGTCAATCACATGCCACACTTCAAGCAAGGCCCGATACATACCGCACAATTGGGCAAACTACCCAAAATCAAGCCAGCGTCGTGATCCAAGGCAGCTAACGCCAAAGGTAAAGCCAGGAGGCAAGCAAGGATGCCACTGAATAGCTTCATTATGTGAGACAAATGTCCCAAAAAGGAAACCAAAGAAAGATAAACGTCAAGTCGGAGGATTAAAGAGAGACACACATTGCTTCTTTTGTCTTTCCTTTAACGGCAGGTGGGAAAGGACGGGATGGGGGAATACATATAAGCAGCGGAGCCGATCAGCCCTGAACCACAGACAGCTTGACCCAGAAGACTGGTGGTTAGTCTGCGGCAGTGGAAGAGATTAGACCATCAAGTTCACAAAGCGTGACGGTCGGACGTGCACAGACGGAAAATCCGAATCAGTCGTGACATACCAGATCCGGCAGTGGAGAGACTAATGTAGTACCTACTGCAGAAGAGAAGACCAAGCAGTCTAAGCTACATGGAAGTCATCTTTGATTACCGGTAGAGGCTTGGAGAGGAAGACTAGAATCATCTCTACTCCCAGGTAGGAATAGCCAAGGAGAGAAGAATGCTGAAACACTACCAGAAGGTTTATTCACCACCGTCAACATTCCATTCTTGTTGGGATCCACGGCCAAAGCGTGATCTACAAGCTCCATCCTTTTCCTTCTTAGCCGTAATCGATTCCCGAAGACAGGCCCGCAGATCTACAGCGACTCAGGGTTGTTATGCCATTAGCCTTTTCTAGTAACAGGGCTGTCGGATAGCGCCAGAAATAAGTAGTCTAGAAACCCCATAAACCTGTTCAAGGTATTCTGTCGCTAGTACTCTCGGTCGATCTTCTGACACCTTGACGCGGAGTCAATCCGCCATCTTTCGACGTAGGTGAGTGAGTAATTTACTGGAAATACGGATAAAGCGCTCCTTTAAATCGTGTGATATTCACTAAACGTCACCATAGCGGTGATTGACTTTATATAGGCGGTTTGTAATAATCTGGACATGCTTAGTAAGTATTGTAAATGTTGATAGCATGGCATTGAGATCGTCTGTCATGCCTCAACTGTAGGGTTACTACCAAGGGAATATACACTTTTGCTGACGACACCCTCAGCAATGCAAAGAGAAAAGGTAACAGGACATCAATTGAGAACAACATCAATAATGAAGAACAGTACAATAACACGATCAAACGACAAAACTGGGGAACCGCCTACAAGAGTTTTGATAAGACGATGCGCTTACAGCCACCAACCTCACTAAGAGACATTTTAGTTCTTATCAACCGCATTTTCGGAATAAAGCAAGCGGCTCGTCCTTTAGCGGCAGACTTTAGTTTCTGTTCTTTAACACATTGGGAAGGTGTTTCGTTAGCACGACTTCTCATGGCTGCCCGCCGTTTGTCTTCCCTTTTAATTAACACCCACCGCTGGAGACATGATGCCACTAGGCCTGTAATTGTTGAGTACAGTGGGGATCCTTAGACCCCTGCCCCTGAGTTTAGCGCACGGGGGCAAGGCTAGAGGGATATTTGAGTCATGACCTCGCAGCGAGTAATTGTATTGCGTACATACATGGTGGTGTTATCGGCAATTGAGATGATATAAAATATGACGATGCAATGATTAGGAGTTCGGATGAAAGCCACCAAGTGCATCGTGCGTGTTCTCAGGTTCGATGGGCTGAAACCTCGTGGGCTGAGTGCATGAACTTGGCTAGCGATCGGTGGAGAGAGCCCTGTCGACGTGGCGAGAGTGGACCTGGAGTCTTCCATTGTTCTCTGCCATTTTGGTTCTCTTTCAACTCTGTTGATCCACTCAACTTTGACTTGACTCGTTAAATGACTTTTATTCATTCGATAAATGTTAACTCTATCGTTCCTTTCCGCTCTGAATTGATCATCGCTTCCTTTGTTCCGGATCGACATTCAATTGCACGTGGCTTTCCAGGGATCCCATCTTCCGCTGTCGTGTCGCTGGTGATCCAAGGTCACTTCCCGCAGCAGCCAAGAATTACCAAGGCCACTTCCCGAGGTTCTCGTTGTCTTCCATTCTTTTTTCATCTCTAATTTCCGACTTGCAGCTTCGGCTATCAAAAATAGAGGTATGACATCCTTACAGCGTTACATTTCCCCTGTGTCTGGGGAGAGTCGACCTGCCCAGAATGGACATTCACCCAGCGGGGACCCTTGCATCCGGGAATCTGGACCAACAGCTGTCAAACTATCTTAGTCGAGACCCTTGAGGGTTGGAATCCTGAACGTTCATGCATGCATGTGTCAACCAACACATGTAACCAGATAGCAATTGTAAAACCAGAATAAATACCACTTCATCCTGTCTCTTTCTAGATAGTCTCTACTACCATCCGTCCATCACTCTCGTTCAAAAGCCAAGCCGCTACAATGAAGACCCTTCTCTCCTTGGCGCTTCTACCGCTAGCAGCTTTAGCCACTAGTCCAAACTCCAAATGCCGATGCATGCCTAGCGACGCTTGCTGGCCCTCCACCAACGCCTGGTCTTCCCTCAACAAGACCGTCGATGGCGCTCTCATCAAGACCGTTCCCATCGGCTCGCCCTGCCACGATCCCACATATGATGAGGAGGCTTGTACAGCCTTGCAGAGCGCTTGGGGTCTACCCCAGACTCAGTAAGCTTGGCCACCGCTTTATCAGCGCAATGTTCTAACGTGATCGCAGCATCGAGTCCTCATCGTCGGTTATGCAACAGTTCTTCGCCAACCAATCCTGCGACCCTTTCCTGGCACAAAGTCGACCCTGCACTATTGGAAACTATCCCAACTACGCTGTCAAGGTCTCCAACGCGCGCCAAGTAGCCGCCGCCGTGCGCTTCGCCAACGATAACAATATCCGTCTAGTCATTCGCAACACAGCACACGAGTACGTTACCCGTTTCCATCTACCCGGAAATAACTAACAATATTCCAGCTACTTTGGTCGCTCCACAGGTGCAGCCTCACTAGCAATCTGGACGCACCATCTCAAGTCCAAGGAGGTCATCCAATGGTCTGACAAGATCTACTCGGGCCCGGCCTTCAAGCTAGGCGCGGGTATCCAGGGCGCTGACGCCGTCGAGTTTGCTAACGCGAACGGTCTCACCGGCGTTCCTGGCGAGTGTCCCACCGTTGGTCTCGCCGGCTTTACTTTAGGCGGAGGTCACTCTCCGCTAAGCACCAGTTTCGGTCTTGGCGCGGACAATACCCTTGAGTTTGAAGTCGTCACTGCTGCGGGTCGTATTGTTCGTGCTTCTGCAACTGAGAACAGTGACTTGTACTGGGCTTTGAGTGGTGGTGGTGCTGGTAACTTTGCGATTGTTACGTCGATGATTGTGAGGGCGCACAAGACTTCTACCATCGGTGGTGCTACCCTTACTTTGGGTGCAGGATCGGATAAGGATGCTTATTATGCTGCGCTTGAGAAGTTTCATGAACTGCTTCCTGCCATGGTTGATCATGGTCCTACCGTCGTTTACCTTGTTACTGGCGCCGGTCTGTCCATCAAGCCTGTCACTCTCGCTAACTCAACCGGCGATTATGTTCGGGACAAGGTTCTTGCTCCTTTCACTGAGTACCTTACCAAGCAGGGTCTGAAGCACACCGTTTCTTACAGCACATTGAGCTTCCGGGACCATTACGAATTGTACAACGGTCCTCTTCCCAACGGCCACATCGAATCCTCCCAATTCCAATACGGCGGTCGTCTCATCCCTCGCTCTGTCCTCGAGAACGACAACGCCGCTTTCGGCAAGGTCATCCGCAGTCTTCTGTCCAGCGGTCTCGTCCTCGCCGGTAGCAGCGGTACATTCATTGCTCCCAAGGGCGTATCCAACGCCGTTCTTCCCGCTTGGCGCAAGGCCATCATGTCTATGCAAATGGGCACGCTCTGGGATGTGAAGCGTTGGGATGATATGCTAGCTGATCAAAAGAAGATTACCGAAGTATACATGCCTCAGCTTATCGCTGTGACGCCCGGCAGTGGCACGTATATGAACGAGGCAGACTTCAACCAGCCCAACTGGAAGGAAGTCTTTTACGGTACTAACTGGGACCGTCTTATGGCTGTCAAGAAGAAGTGGGATCCTAAGAGTCTGTTGTATAACTGGAGGGGTGTCAACAGTGAGGTTTGGACTGTTGCTAAGGATGGACGTATGTGCAGGGCTTGAGCTTTAGATTGATTCTCTGTATATTTTTGCATTAGAACTTGTATATACTTGGCAGAGCATAGCATAGCAGGAGAGCGTTAACTATAATTTATTCATTTACAGAATGTTATTGAATCAAGCCAGTTGAATGCAGTCTTTGACTATTGACGTCATTATTTTCAGAGGCAGTCTGATTGACACAGAATGGTTCTTGGGCAGAAATCCAAGCCCACTTACTCAAATGCTTCGACGTCAGTTCCATGTCACGATTCGATAAACCGATCAGTCACATTTTGTTACCCCTCCATCGGGATTTGACATAATTGGCAGGCCGATCTCACGTTTTCCCCCTCACTTTAGACCCGAAGCTTGATTGGCGGCTCCGATCTTGTGTCACACAAACAGTCTAAAGATGATTAGATTGGACGTTCCGAAAGTAGAAAGAAATAGACAAGGAATGAGGCCTCATGTTTGTTTATTTATTGCATATTTTCCTCTTGCCATGGATTCTTTCTCTTGTGTTCCAGGGTAATTACGGTGGAGATTCGAATGCGCTAGATTACTTGCCACTTCCGCATCTCCCGGTTCTTATCTTCGTCAAGGCAAAAGTTGTCATTCTGTGTGAACAAGGCAAGACAGACAAACAAACTCAAGATGGCGCCGGTTTATAAGATTGCTATTATACAGTTTGAGCCAAAGGTTGGTCACCCCCGGTCTACGTCTACGGTTATGCACAAATGACATCCTTGTTGATGTCATCCGCTGACTCACCCAGGCCATCGCCCTAAAAGAAAACTTCACCAAAGCAGAATCCCATCTTCGCGCAGCAGCAACAAAAGGAGCCGACATTGCTCTCCTTCCAGAATTTCACTTGACGTCATGGGAGCCTGAGCATCCTGAATTCGTCTCGGCGAGCAAAGCTTCTGCATCATATCTTGCAAAGTATCAGGCTCTTGCTAAAGAGCTCAACATCAACATTGTCCCTGGCACAATCTGCGAAGTGCACAAGGTTCCAGATAGCGAGGATGAAGAGTTGAGAAACATGGCCTACTTTCTAGCGGCTGGAACTGGTGAGATCATCAGTGCGTATCAGAAGAAGAACCTGTGGCATCCCGAACGACCACACTTGACATCTTCAACGCACACGCCGCATACAGCATTCGATACACCACTCAAGCACGCAAATGGAAAACCCGTACGCGCGGGAATGCTAATTTGTTGGGATCTCGCTTTCCCCGAAGCATTCAAGGCTCTAGTCAACGATGGCGCGGATATAATTCTGATCCCGTCATATTGGTTCATGAGCGACGCGGGTGACGAAGGTGGAGATCTAAACCCTGATTCTGAAAGACTCTTCCTCAACTGTGCTCTAACGGCGCGGGCTTTTGAGAATACTGCCGCCGTCGCGTTTTGCAACGCTGGAGGATTGAGTTGCGTGAATATGCCGATTCTGGGACCTTTGGGAAGGATCGAGGTGGGAGAGGAGAAGATGGAGGTTGTCGAGGTTGACCTGGATGTTTTGAGGATTGCTGAATCGCAGTATAAGATTAGGATGGATATGCAGAGCGAAGGGTGGCATTACAAGTATGGAATGAATGCTGGCAACGGATCATAGAAAAGTGAACATCTATCAAGGTATCTTGGACCATCTGGTAAGAATTATGATAAAGTATACGAGCAATCAACAATTGAGGTTCTGATATGTCATTTTACTCCTAATAGATCATTCTGAAACCCCATTCTGCTCCCCACTTGTGTTCACATCCTCCTCGAAATCCCCCAATTCCTTAACCTTCCTAACAACCCTCGCCGGTGACCCAACAGCAACACTCCAGTCCTCAATATCCCTCGTAACAACACTGCTCGCTCCAATAGTACAGCCCTTTCCAATCTTAACACCTGGCAAGATCGTCACACCACCTCCAATCCAGCAATCATCCCCAATACTGATCGGATAAGCATATTCGATATTGACCCGTCGGCTACCAACCTCCGTCTCATGCGTGGCTGTCGATATCATAACGTTTGGTCCGATCATGACTCTATCGCCGATGGAGACAATGGCAGAGTCCAGGACTGTTAGGTTGAAGTTGGCGTAGAAACGTTTACCGACAGACATGTTGGGGCCGTAGTCTACTCTGAAAGGAGGCTCAATGAAAACCTCGTCGTCTCCTACGTGTCCGAGGAAGGATTTGAGCATCTTGGCGCGGGTTTGGGTTATGTTTTCGATGTTCAGATCCTCGCCCGAGGGGAACCAGGTGTTGTATTCGTGCATGGCTTTGCGTGCGGCTAGACGCGCGTTTGTGAGTTTGGGAATGAGTGAGTCGTATCTGGACGAGTCAGAATAGCTTTCTATTGCAAATATCACTCTTTTACTTACAGCATGCCTGAGATCATCCTCTCATACTGCTCGCAGTGCGGGATGTTCACCAGCTTAGAAGCCTTCTCCAGCTCGACGGGGTTCTTTTCTTGAGCCGCCATTGTACTATAGTATTGTCTTGAATGGTGATATAGGACTGAACAAGTGACAAACTGAGAGTAGTATATTCTATGATCGAAATATCGTGAAAGAAATTTGCTGCTTTTATGATTGTCCTGTAAAATGCCAAGACTCTGCGCTTCAATCGACACCAAGCCAAATGGGGTAACTCCTCTACACCATCATGTCCGACTCCGACTCCGATGAAGCGGAATATCGGGCCGTCAAAAGAATAGTCGTCATCATGGGATTGAAGTAAGGGTAGACCTGCAGATGGGAACTTGGTGGGTTCTCGAATTCTCTCCAAGAAACTTTAGAAGATCCATGAATATCCCTCTGCCGCCCCTCCTTTGCAGACCTCAGTCATGGCGGGATACTGAAACCCTGTAACCCTCTTGATATCCTCGATACATAAACTGGCGTAGTGGATTTGATGAGGTGAGCGGGTATTTGCTCTAGCCAATAACAGCGGGCTCAGAAGGCATTTGTAAAAGACGTTATCTCTGGGCATAACTGCGCAAATGTCCAGAATCGCTGCAACAGATAACTGAATCTGAGGATCGTCGCATGAGATTGCAAAAGGATCAGGAAGGCGCATCATTCGAAGAAGACACGCATGTCGATAAGCTCCTGCAAGCCGTCTCCATTCATGATGGACTGTTGGATAAGCACTTTGTTCAGCATCCCAGCTCTGCAGGAATCTCTCAGAAGTCTCAAGTACTTCCTCAAATCCTTCGCCCAGAATTTCTCCGACCAGATAGGATTTTCTAGCGCCGAGAATCTGGCTAAACTGTGAGAACAAAACGGGTGGACAGCCAGCTAGAGTTTGAATATGAGGACTGCCGTGGTCGTGGACGTAGTCTCGAACTTTTGCAGAGAGGGACAGCTGTCCGGTTCCGATGAATCCGTAAAGTATGTCAAACCTTGGCTGTTAGTATCGCTGATGCGATGATGAGTTGGAACATACCATGCCAATGCCGATATGAGAAAGGTTACTGTCTTAGAGCATGATGAAGCATCTGCTTGAGTGATCTTCTTGCAGAGGGATGACACGCCGTCGAGGTGGCCTCCATTGGTTGGGATAGTTGATGTACAAACCTGAAGGTTGGTCAGAAAATACTTTCGAAGGACAGGCTGCGAGAAAGCATACATCATGTAGCACAAGTAAAAGCACCATAGCCATCAGGTATTCCTCCTCGGCGTGTGTAAGCCCAGACATCTCTTCTTTCTGTGCCAGAGACGCCACCAAACGCGTAGCAGATAGTCTATACCCCATCGAAAGACTTTCCAACCCTTGATTATTGTATAGACCACTGTTATGCATATGACTTAACGATAGTCCAAGGAGAGCGTGAAGGACACCTTGGTGCTGATAAGCTAGTGGAAGGACATAGTCCCGGAAGGGATTGCTTAAGCCAGTCACTTGTATAGATAATTGCTCGCTTAGTATAAAATCGACTGCAAGAAAATTTAGTAAAGGTGCTGTAAGAGCTTAGGGGTCTTACAATGGCTGATTATGTGCTGGTTTGTAGTGATATCGCTCTCGAGATCAGATCCGATATCTGCTGTTCTGGTAAAGCCGACGGGCATAGGCGAGAATTGGAGGGGAGAAAAGTCGGGTGTCAGTTCAGGCGTAGCAATAGATAAAGGCGATGGCAAAGCGACACCCGAAGTGTCAAAAAGCACCTCCTCGGCATAGAAGGATGACAAGCCCGTCTTGAATGGTTCATACCCCGACCACGAGTCTTGGGGCAACTGGCGTGTCCCTACCTGTTCCACGGTACTATCCGGAGTCGCGACTTGTGGTGTGTCGGTATCAGTAGATACCGTCAAGTTCTCCTGGAACTGGAATCTCGGTGGATATCCCTGACACGGAAGGCCCTTGATGCGACATCTATCGCAGATAGGACGCTTACGATCACATTTTCGACATTTCTTGCGACAGGTGCCGCAGGCAGGATCTATCAGATGAACTCAGCACATCATTCTTGACGTTCATATATATATGCGTCTGAAAACGGAAAGATGGCTGTGTACCTTTTCGTCGAGCTGTAGGGCGTGTTGATGGAGCGCGAGGCATGGTGCTGGGGGTGTTACCGGATTCGGTATGAGAGAACGACGAGAGTGTGAATAGAAGCGAGGGAGGATGTATTATATTTAATGGATAGAACTATTAGGGAAATACAACCAGCTTTTCTACAGGTCTTTTTGATATGTCCGATTCCGATTGTGAAGTCCGACTAGGATATAGACCCTAGGAAACAGGACATGGGACATCATCCATAATCGCGTGAGAGGCACTACGATCAATATCTAAAATCAGTACTATATGTTTCACTGTAAAAACTATCCCTCGAATTGGGCCTTCATTAAGCTGACCAGCTCCAGCTCCAACTCCGCCATTCCCAGGACAAACTGGCTTCTTAGTACAAACCGACGCCAACCCATCTCCAAGTCAGGCTTCGCGACTTTAACGGAAGCACAAGGAGTTTCACCAGCCTATTTTTATCTACTGGTATATCTAACTTTGTAAAAACATAATGGTAAGATGAATATTATTCAACCGTCTTCTCGGACTAAAAGGACACACATTTGCGGAAATCTCCGAAAGATACCCCATTCGGAAGCTAACTTAGTCCGATGAACTCAAGTCCGATCGCCAACATCCCCAAGTCCGACTCCGATTCCTATGTAACAACAACAACCAATATGTCAGCTTTTCGTCTCAAATATCGTGCGAAGGTATATATAACCACTCCAGTAGCATATATAGGCCTTCACCTGTTTAGAATCTTACAAACCATCCGCTGACCTCGCGACTACAGGGTATCCCGTGATGCTATCTCGGTTTGCCCCGTCAAGTGCTACTGACTTCCCAGATCCCTCACAATGGCAGAGAAAGAGACTTTATCTTTCAAGGAAGACATCACAGAGCATAACTCAATGTGATATCTCATATTCGACTCAAGATCTCCCTGCTAGTCACACAGACGGTACGCGGTTTCGTATAAGTCACGTGCCGTCTTCGATCAGTATAAACCAGCCAGGAATCCATCATCGCCAACTATTTTTACTCCCTACTTCACACCCTACATGGGCCCCTATGCGAAGATCTACGATAAGACCCCAGAACGATCTGGACCCTGAAAATGCTCCATCTGAAGTTTGTATTCAGGGGCGTTTAGATGGCAATTTGCCTCTCTGGTCGTAACCATCACCGCCTGTTCTTATTCTTCCTTTACCGCTTTATACATGTTCACCGCCGGAGAGAAGTGATTTATGCAGGCTTACTGAAATACAATTATGACGTATGTACCTACTTGATACAGTCAGCTGCCAATAGTGACCGTTACTGTGTCAAAACACCAAAGACAACCCTAGGATCCCCCGGTGACCCGAATGTCTGGAGCATGGCCTGATTTTGACTTGACGCTACTGTATTGTTGTGTCCAACTTCATACCTGAAGAGAAAAGAAAGTTAGCAACGGAGATCTGAACTTCTATTATTGGTTGTGCTTAATTCCCTTTGATGCCGGGACCCCTGCACTAGGCCCCATCGAGCGCCTGCTAATGCACATGATTGGCTTACGTGTGGTTCGTCGACCTTCGATTCTGACGTCAAGCTTCGATCTGCCAAAACGGTCCAGGATCTGAGGATCGAAAACTTGATCCAAGCGGGAATATTCAAAATCTCGCGATAACCCTCGCTTTTTCCCCCTTCCTCCTCGTATCACTGCCGTAACTTCAACTATTTTACTCTTGTCACTCCATCGTGGGTGACACCTCATATCGCTAAGCTCGTGCACAGTCGCTTACAGACAAACGCTCAAACACACTCTTTCAATGACTCCTTCAGCAGAGGAAACCCTGGCCGAGCCCAGAAACTTCTTCCTCCCACGAGCCCCCACTAATGCCAATGCCAATGCCGACGCAAACCTAATCCATACGGTACGAGATATATTGTTTCTTAACACCAAACCAAACATCTTGTAACTTTTTGACTGTAGACGAAGCTCTTGCAAGATGCGCATGCGCTCCGACAACTCGCACAGTCACGCGACATAGATGAATTCCTTAACAATCCATCGCCAATTGACGAAGCCACCATTGATTTCGCGGATGGTATTACCAGTGCGCTTGGCGATGCGCTGCGAGGTACACCACTGATGACTGATACTGAAACACCGACGCGACCAGGTCGCCGACCAAAGCGCCTATCGCGACACAGCACCACAAACTCTGTGTCTTCAGTGGGAGGAAGTTCGGCGAGGAGAAAGTCAAAGCGATGCTATCTCTGTGGCGTGACTGATTCACCACGATGGCAGGAAGCTGGTTTTGGACGCCGTGTGTTCTGCAATGTTTGTGGACTGCTGCACTCAAAGAGAATTGTGCGAAAGATTCTTGTTCAGTCTAGCCGTGGTGATACAGCGTCTACTACTGACAGTGCCTGGTCTTGACTGTCAAGGGTCACTTATATTTTCCTTTGTTCTTGGAGTAAAAGGTTGGAAGCTGGCGTTGGGTATAGGGTACATTTCGGCTTTTTGTCTTTTATTGGTTTCTGGCTATTATCTCAAGTTAATAAACATGAATTTCCTCATAGTAATCGCCAGTCGCGGTTGTAATTCTCTTCCGCAACGTCCGTCCTGATACTGTTTTGATCAACGAATTACACTTTGGAAGCGTCATGACTCCAATGTTCACACGAGACTTTTTGTCCCTGCCCTCATTAAAGTTTCCGCACCATCACTGCCTCGTGAAAATCCCTTCCTAACTCATTCTTTCGATGGACAACTCTAAATACGCAGATCCCTCTGCAAGGAATATCCAAGACCCAAAATATAACTTGCTGCAGAAAGAATCACCCACACTTGGGCATGATGGTCCGAACAATCATGGAGCTTCATAGAGGTTGGACCCTGAAAATGACGTCTTTTGGGAACATTCTAGCGCCAGGGCCACGTAACCGCTTCCTCGGAACCTCCCTCTCTTAATGCCGTAAACGTGCTCTTTACTGCATTTGTTCACCACCGAGAAAAGTCCATCTGGGGTAAATCTTCTTCAGTAGCGGAGTTCCATTGCTCGCTGATTGGTCAACTCGTGAGCTTCTTGGGACCCTGGAACTCAAAAGCACTAACAGAGGTCTGACGTCCTCTGATTGGTCATTCTCCCTCCTCGTGCCCAAAATGACATCAATCGTCGATCTGTCCAACCACACGTGTGTCTGCACATCGGCGATGAATTTTGAGGGGTGGAATTCTTCATCTCAAAATCTCACTATTCGTAACCTCATCTTTACAACTGTGATCTAGGTCGAGCTATTTGCCTGGAATCGTTACTGCATCTGCATTGCCTGTCACCAACCGTCACCGTCACCGTTGCCGTTGCCCTTCCTGTTACAGCGAGGCGCCGTTAAAATGCCTGCCAGCAGCAACTTCTTTTTACCGCCGAGTGCCCACTCGTTCAACACATTTGACACAACCAAACTTCAAAATGTATGGCTCATACTCTGAAAAAGCAGATTCTTCTAATTTGGCTTGATTAAATAAGGTTCTCGAAGATTATGAGTTCGATTTATCTCAATACGGATATTCTGAACGCCATGACCAACCGTACACACAGCTGCAACCTCTTACCGAGGCAGCAGCAGAATCATCTTCCTCGCCTGCAATAACTTCAGACACCTCCAAGACACCGACTTCACGAGACGCCATCAGACTATCATCGCGATCTCACTCATCAAGATCTCATCGGCGCAGCAAAAAGGTGTTATCTATTACAATTATTCTCGCGTGTGATTGTTCCTAACATGCAGCAGACACCTGATGAGACTACCCCAGGAGTGAAACGTTGCCATCTATGCGGTGTCACAGACACACCTCGTTGGAGAACCAACTCCGTCGGCGCAGGTTTCTTATGTAACGTCTGCGGTCTTGTTCAAATGAAGAGAATCTCACGTAAAAATCTCACCGTCAGTCGAGACTCTACATCGACAAGGAGCAGCAGTCATCGATGATACAACACTACGAAAATTGCTTGCTTTCTAGAAGTTCACAGCCGGAGTTGATTTCGAATTTATTCATGGGGAGTCATCGGTGTCAATTGTATCCCCCAATCTTTATCACTTCTTGAAAGAGAAACGCTACTCGCTCAAACACGCCCAGCACCGCGGATTATCTACTCACCCTCATCAGGAGCAAGCTCGCTCATCCGATCAAACTCCTTCGCAAGTCTACCGCCCTGCGCCTCAACCGAATTTGTCACCGCTAGGTCTAAATCAACCATCCATCTGGCCATTATCTCATCCGTACTCTGATCATCAGTCATGAACCGTTGCTCAGTATCTTTCAGCTGTCTCTTCACACGCCGTGCTTGAGTCTGCTCTATGCTACCCTGCCGAATCGCCATTCGCATGATGCCCTTGGTTATGGAGCCAAAGACCCTGTACGACATGAAAAGTTCTTCGAGGCCAGCTACGCAGAGATTCACGAAAAACTGCATCTCGTCCTTGTTGTGGTAGTCTGCTCGTATGGTTGCGTTAGCGACATATATCACGCCAGTCTGCCAGAGCACAGAAAGAGCTTCGAGTTGGAATACAAGGCGGTATGACAGTAAGAGGCGCTTCATTTGACGGATGGATACGTGGTATACCGCTTGAGGATTTGCGCGGTCTGCAGCGAATGTTCGCAGTGGAGCGGACGAGAGGTCCGGGCAGCGTAAGAAAGGTCGGAAAAGGTCTGTGATTATGGCGTGAAAGAAAACACTACACATGTGAATCTTAGGAACATTCACTGACAGGTAACAGAGACTTACTGCATGAGATAAACGGCATGGCTACTGCCGGGCTGTCGGACCAGTCGGAGGGGTAACGCATCTGCCCAAGCAAGAAGTTGGCGGTATGTACCTTCGACGTATTCGAGAGCAGCGGTCTGATTCATGAAGGCTTCTAAGTCTGGGCCATAGTAAATTCTGGCCACGGGAGCGAATATTGTCCACAATTTGCACATAGCCCGGAAGACCTCGACATCTTCTGGTAATGATATTGCGATACCATCTTGAGCAGCAAGGGCAAGGTCTATATCGCCGGGCATCACTAATCCGGGTGGAGTTTCGACTTCGGTTTTGTGATAGTGCAGCGCGAAGACGCTGCATCCAACATGTCAGCACCGTTTCACCAATACAACGAAATCAACTTACGAGGCCCAATTAAAAGCACCCCATGCCGTGTAAGAAGCTGCCTTCTGCCAATCCGGATAACCATGAAGCCAAGCTGAGGCAGACTGAGACTGCGGGTCAACATTCAACAGACCCATTATCCCGGCCAGCTGAAGACCTTTTTTCAAAAACGCCAACGCCAGTTCATCTTGTCCATGCGTCACAGACGTCATGCATAGAAGCTGTAATGCAGATATGTTTGACAAAGTGACAGACTCATGGTGGCCCAGTCGGCTCCACTGAGTCTGAGCATCAAGAAAGAAAAGCGAGCTCCAATATGCTGCTTTGGGGTGTAAAGACGTGTAAGCTTGCTACACAAAAACTTTAACTTCGAGTCAGTCATTTGGTGAGATTGACTTACACAAGCCCATCCTAAAAGGGCCGAAACCAGCAGCCGAGAACAGAAATAGGGTCGATTTTGAGAAACGTCTTGGAGAAACAAATCGGCGCTGAAAAGAGGAAGCACTGGGTAGTCGTTGTTAAGATAAAGCGCAATCACCCGGATCGCGACATCGTTAGGAATCGGCAATTCTGTCCAGAGAGCTATGTCGACCTGGCGGAGAAGTTCAATGTGTGACTGAGACAAATGCGACAAGTTTTTACACCAGCCGTCAAACGTCCCATTGTCGCTAGACGCCACAGATGTGTCAATCCGTTCCGAGTGAGCGGCGCTGAAGAGAAGTCGCCCTCCCAGCATTTCGGCTTTTCGTGGAGTCAGAAGCGTCTCCAGAGGCAAGGCGTTCACAGCAATCGGCATCAAAACAGGATAAGCAATCGGATGTCGAACCATAAGCTCCTGCTCCATCGGATTCGACGCAGGCGGTAAAAGACTTCCTACAGGATTATATTGCAAAGGCGAAGGCGGTTGAAAAGGAAGGGGCGTACATGGCGGTGGTGATTTCGAAGATGAAGCTGACGATTCCGTTGTGACAGCACTTGACGAAGAAGCAGTCACGTCTCTTGGCATTTTCCGGAACATCTCAAACAATTCCAACGCGTCAAAATACGGCAATGTGGCCAACAACTCGGAAAGGGCATTCGGATCCCGATTCAGTCTGGTCAAACGCTCAAGCTGGACTGAAGATGCTGGTGTTTCGGGCCCGTCGAGATACTCGCATGTCAAGCCGCGTTCGGCGCATTTCATACATGATGGACGACTGCGGTCACACTGCGGCACAACAAGATGTCAGTGATTTATGCCTTTTGCATGAATTATTGTCAGCACCGTACCGTCTAGTAACAGCATGTGCACATTCAATCTTTCACTTCAGATGAGAGGGAATGAATGATATTATATCGAACCTTTTTCTTGCGCTTTCGACAGGGTTCACAAGCGGGGACAAATCCAGCCTTCCGGACCGATCCGGGCAGCCTCGCCAGCTGAACGGCGGACGCCTGCCCAGTCAGCTTCTGATTCAGTGACCGTAACGACTGTGGCTTCTGAGGAGCCATAATGCTCAAACGAAGGACGTGCTGAGATGGGCTGAAAAGAACACGGGACTTTTTTCCGGGAGGAGGGGGATTTCTGGTCTAGGGGTCCAGTCAGTAGCTGGGAATTTCGCCACTTGTTGGATGCCTGACTCAGCATGTTGGTCTAGACTTTTCTTGGCACTCAGGGACAGGGTTACATAGCTTGTGCGTCATATGGTATGATATCTCGGCAGTTGAAGCTGAAGCTTTATAAAGAGACTTTTATAGTGATATTATCTCTATTGACCCAAGGATTTGTTTTGTACTTCAATTGGGCGTCAATATGTCAAGATATAGCTAAATTGACACGTCAATAAATGTTCTTCGCACATGCCGATACAACACAAGAAAAGACCCTTGGTCCAGACCTGCACAGCCTACCTATTCTGATTGGTTGGTGGTGCCGCCGAGTCGCGTCTATCACCAAGTCTGACTGGTTATTTTATTTAAGAGGAACCTTCCATCCGGATAATACTGTAGGGGATTTTAACCAAGCGATGGCTTCAATTAAACATCATCGAACCAGCCCCTTCTCCCATCCGGCTCCCATTTCCGACGAGTCCTTAGCTAGATTTCCGCCACACATGGACTTTCCCATTATGACGTGATCTGCAGCGTTACATGATCCCGACAGTGAAATACATAATCCATCTAAATAACTGAAATAATGATACTTTCGACATATGCAACACATATACTAAATTACAAGCTAGCGAGGCATCCCAGATCGTACCACTTGTACACAGTCACTGAGCCTTCGGTGAGAGTCTTCCCTTGAAAATACTCGCAACGGCCCGAGCCAGTTTCATAAAAGGCTATGAGCTCGCACCCAGCCCAGGTTGCACATCCCTCCAGGCACTCCTTGGCGCTGGCTTTATTTCCAGGACTGGTGAGATAGGTCATGGCCGGCTGGCCATCGACAAAAAAGCCTGTAACGCCACAGACGGGAACAGCGGCTGAGGTGGTGGCTCCGGCGGCGGTAGAGGTGGTAGTGAGATCATTCGTGGTAGTAGAGGCAGTAGTGATTGTGGATTCATTGACGGTAGTTGTTTCGATATCTGGGGATGGAGTGGTAGTAGGGTCTTCGACATATGTACTGGTGGACTCCGCAGCAGAGCTGGCAGTGGTCTCGACAACAGAAGTCTCGGCAGCAGAAATCTCGGTAACCGAAGTGCTAGTAGTCCCTTCAGGAACGACCGCTGTACTCAGGACAGAACTTGCGATAGCCTTGCAGGGACTGGCAGCGACGGTGGAAACAGCGGCAAGGGCCACAAAGAGTGACTTGTACTGAACCATATCGAATGTTTCTTGGTGAAGTTGGCTTGATAATGAGTGACTGAAGGTGAGACCGTTGTAAAAGAGTGACTATAGGTATGACCCGTAATGGATAAAGTGCACGAGGTCACAATCTGAGGAAGCAACCACTCTTTATATCTTTCCATTGACATTAATCTGATCCCCAGCATGGAGAGTAGTATGAGACGAAGGATCAAATCCCTGACTCAGCTGAACGAAACTATCCGTAGA
Source organism: Fusarium citri (assembly GCA_004367485.1). Classification (NCBI taxonomy): domain Eukaryota; kingdom Fungi; phylum Ascomycota; class Sordariomycetes; order Hypocreales; family Nectriaceae; genus Fusarium; species Fusarium citri. The sequence continues at coordinate 369,856 of QHHH01000062.1, forward strand.
GTAATTTGAGTTAAAGGTTGGTGAATGTCACTTGAAGCTAAAATATGCAGCTGTTTCGGCGAGATCAGGGGTCTTAGTGATTTAGATGCGTAATCGCGTGGGCTTAAGATTAAGGATTCAATAGTTTCACCGTGCTAGAGCTATTACTGTCCACGGACATAAGCCACAATTGTCTAGTATGATTGACGCTTCATAATAAAATCGGGTTTACATGAATTTGCGACTAATCTGCTTTCCAATAATGTGGCCAGGAGCTTAATGAGTTCTAGTTGGCCTCTTCGGTGTCCGGGAGGAATTGTCCATAGTTTTAAGGCGCATCTTTCAACAGGCGTCAAATCGGAGTTTTCGTGTGTATAGTTTGGGATTTGTTGTTGCCACCGGTGAAAAAAAAAATGAAGAAAAAAAAGAAAAGAAAAAAACAATCATGAGGTGGTAGTATAGAGAGTACAAAACTCATCACCTTACGGTTGTAAGTTTCGGCCAGACAGCTTTCGCAATTAAAGATGTATACATGAGTGTTGCAAGCCAACGACATACGAGCAAAACTCAAGGCTAACAAATCAGTATGAGTAAAATAGCAATAGAAGTTAAAGTTAATTTAATATTTTTTTTTATTCACGGCATTCACAGGTTTGTGGTGCACAAAGCCTGATCACAATTGACACGCAAACCCAAATACCCTACACTGCCTGCCCGACGGCCCAATCTCGGCTAGCAAAAAAGCCCACCATAAAAACCCTTCCCCCTCACGAAATCTTCCTTTCTTTCCCTCTTCAAGCCCATCGCCCTCCCCAACGCTGCGTTTCCATGCTACAAACAGAGAGATTCTCAGAATCTCTCACCTATTCTTTACGCATGTGGGAAATTCGGAGTAAGCCTCACCCTCACCACCGCCTGCTTTTTAGTGGGATCGGTCTGGTCTGCCGGTAACGGTCTGGCGTCAATGTACGTCTGCAAAGGACATCAGAAATCTCAGAGCTGCTGCTTGATCAGTTGTCTCTATGGGAAGTCTTTGCGAGGCTCGTTTTGGGAAAAACTGAAGTGCGATACGCGGCGTTCGGTCCTCTGGACCGGATGACTCAATTCCGATCACTCTGGGGAGGGCGATGGCTTCACCTTTTTTTTTTCCAGGTCAGTATTTTCTTCATGGTTCAGGATGTTTACTAATTTGGAGGGGTGGTAGGAAGGGAACAGCGAGGAAGAGGGGGAATGGAGGGATAAGAGGAGGAATGGGGTTTTGTCATTTCGGTCGTTAAATACGAATATTCTCAATCATCACTATTTTTTCCCGGCGCATTCAATCCATGCGATCCTGTCCTGTTCTGTCCTGAAGCCAAACAAATCACGAGTACTTTGCTCGTCCTAACCCATCCAGAAAACACCACCGAACGCCGTCGTTAATACCCTAGCAATACAACTTCCATCGAACCGATCAAACATCTCCCGAGTCCAGCCCTCTCACGATCGCATAACTCGTTCCCGCGGCCAACATGCCAATAACAAGCGTCTGCACCGCTCCCCAGACACCCGCGCGATGGTTGCGAATCGCGACATAGTTCTTGACATACCCAAACACCAACAACACAGCAACTGTGATTCCGATCGACACCCACAAAGCCTCGCGCACGCGGGGCATAACAAAGTAGGGAATCATAGGGATAAGACCGCCGATGAAGTAGCTCAGACCCATTGTGACAGCAGAGATCCACGCACGGTGGACGTTGGGCTCTTCAAGCTTGAGCTCAAAGTCCATCATGAAACGCACCCATTCGCTGGGGGACTTGCAGAGTTCGTCGACTAGTGGTGCCGCGGCGCTTCGGGAGATGGAGTATTTTTGTAGTACGTCGTACACGCCTGTTCTCTCGTCGGAGGGGCGGTTGTGGACTGCGAACTCCTTCTTGGAGGCTTGGGAGTGGTAGGCGTCGCGTTCTGTGACGGCCGCGAGGTAGGCACCTAGACCCATGCTAATCATGCCTGAGAAGAGCTCTGCTAGGCCAGCAATAATAACAACCTTTGCGCTTCCGAGACTGGAGAGACCAGCCGTCAAGGCGAAAGGGACTGTGAGGCCATCAGAGAAGCCAATGATGATGTCGCGTAAGATGTCGCTGTAATCCACATGGCATTCTTCATGTTTACTAGGGCAAGGATGGAGAGCACGAGTGTCGTATGGTGTGTGGTTGCTCTGGTAAGAGATTGAGCGCTCAACAGCAGGCTCAGAGGGAAGAAGGGGACTGGTATCAGAAATGTGCGTCATTGTGATAGTAGAAGATGGTGGAAATTTGGATGTGGTGATAATCGTATGGTGTTTAGAGTAGCGTTGTCTTAATAAAGCAATCAATTCGCCACAGTCTGCTCAATTTATAATCAACAACACGATGGGTATTCTCCGATGTTCCGTGATATCTGATCTGATTCTCCAATTCACCGTCGCCGCAACGCCTGTCTTATATCTTTTCCTTCGCTCTTTGTCTCTCCACTGCTGCACAGACCGAACTGGACGCTTTTCCGAAAGGGAATAGACCGATGCAGCACCCATCGCATCATCCACCAATGAGAGCTCGTGTATTCGTAATATGGTAGTAAACAGAATCAGCACCGTAACGCTCTTAAATTTGTACTCCATCGACTAAGACGAATTAATTATTCAGGGAGAAGAGTTTTTTTACGAGATGGATACGAGTATTGCGAAAAGGGATTGAGGAATTTTATTAAATGCTCGCTTTGTTACAAAAGTGGTTTAAATCTGTGTAAATGGAGGCAATGGAGGCAAGAGACCCAAGCTAGGTACCTACAGCTTGGCGTCACGCTTCTTACGCTGGTAAAGCATCACCTCGAAACCCTGCACACCACCATCCCGGATTACCCTTCTCAGAATCTTTCCACTAGGAGACTTGGGAATTGCTTTCACAAAAACAATTCCGCCTACGAGCCATTTGTACCGCGCAGAGTGGCTCTCCACCAAAGACTTAAGATCGTGCGCCAAAGTCGTGAGGTCAGCCTCTGACTTATCCTGGTCTGCAGCGACGACATAAGCACGAGGCCACTCTGTCGCTTCGCTCTTGTCATGCACACCGATTACGCCAGCGTCTGCGACATCGTCGCTGCTGCATAGGATGGCTTCTAGTTCTGCGGGCGCGACTTGATAGGCGCGGACTTTGATGAGCTCTTTGATGCGGTCCGTAATGCAGAGATTGCCTTCTTCGTCGAGGGTTCCTACGTCGCCGGTGCGAAGCCAGCCGTCGGATGTGAGGGCTTCGGCTGTAACACTCATGTCGGGGGTTTCAGAGCTTCCGAGACCATGGGTGGGAACATAAGCGCTCATTAAACCGGGAGATCTGACGAGGATTTCGCCTGGCGCACCGAAGGGAGCGGCTTTGGTGGTTGTATCGTCTGAAGATGACTCTGCTTCGCCAGACGCTGCGACCATGAGTTCCACGCCCCAGTGAGGCTTGCCTGTGTCGTTCTTGTAGCCGTGCATGTCATTTTCGTGTAGACCTCTTTGGACCGTGATGCTGCATGCTTCAGACATGCCGTAGCCCAATCGGACGAGGAAACCTAGTCGTTGGAAGACCTTCTCTACGACCTCGTGGCCTAGAGGTGCTCCGCCTGTAACGCCTGCGACGACACTGCTGAATGCATTGCGACCGCGTGCGTCGCGTCGCGCAAAGGGTTCCACGACGGGCGACTTGGCGAGCATGACAGCGACGGGCGGCGCCATGTGCAAGTAGGTAATCTGTCGTCGCGGGATAGCGGACAGGACTGTATCGAGTTTAAACGCAGGCATGGTAAACACGCTGGATCCGGTCGCGAAAGCCAGCAGAAACATGTTTGTCAATCCAAAGACGTGGTAGAATGGCACATAGCCTAGCCATCGCTGATGGAAGCCATAAAAGTCCGCATCGTGCCACAGCGACGCAATAGAGAAGTTAATGGCTTGGTGAGAAAGCAAGACACCCTTTGAGCGACCTGACGTGCCGGATGACCAGAGAATAATAGCAGTGCGCGTAGCCGCTGATTCAGGTGAAAAAGGGTGAGCGGTAGTAAGAGACGAACTCGTGTCGACAAGCAGATTCTTCCAGTCCCCATCCTCAGCATGCGATGCAGGCGAAAGAGGATACAAGTCCCTCACAACGTCAACTGTATAAACGCGCACGCTATTCTTGTAAGCCTCATCCTCTTGCGACTCAATCGCCTTCTCAACGGTATCAAGAAGCGCCTTTGCAGTGAAGAGAACGCGCGGGCGGGAGTTCTTGATGACCCACGCCAGTTCAGTGGTAGTCAGCGATGGCGACGCAAGTGTGGCGGTGAGACCTGCAGCGATTGTGCCCATAAAGAGCGTCGCAAAGGGAAGACAGTTAGGGAGCTGGATGAGGACCACGGGTGCGACTTCGGGACCTGTGCATGATGCTGTTGGGGGGAGAGTCTCAAGGGCGTTTGGGTCTAGACCGAGAGATTGGAGGTTTGATGCTAGAGTGAGGGCGTCGCGTTTTACGCGGGAGAATGTGAGGGGACGGTCTGAGTATTTAGTCAGTAAGATGAACAATTGAGTGATGAGATCCCATGTGAGTGGATTGAGTGAGCGAATGGGTGAGGCTGATGATAGCGATACTGAGTGAGGTTAGTGGATGTAACTTACCGCTGGCATGGTCAACGAAAATGGGCTGATCATCACGAATCTTGGGTACCCTCCTCGCTCTAGGCACATATTCGCTCTCATTCTGAAAGGGATTACTGAAAGCAAAGTCAAAGACGTTTGCGCCGGGTACATTAGCGGCTTGTCCCGCATAGGCAGGCTTAACGGAATCTGTCGCCATTTTGTGTATGCTGTATCTCGTCTGTCCCGTTCTGTGCCGTGTCTTGAGGTGGTTTGTGTCGCTGAGGTAACGTGGCTGACAGGGGTATAGTACAGTGCAGTAGTGGTTGATGATATGATGGATTGTTACTTGCAAGTCTTGGTAAGGGACATCTTATATTGAGGCTTAAGATTAGATGCTTAGACTCGTTACCTTGGGTACAGAGACCACGTCGGGCCGGCGTGGGGATTGAACACTGCGGAGACCCCGCGTTGGAGGGCGACTCTTCACACTCTCGGGCCTGGCTGACGGGAGCCGGGCCCTGCGGCAGTTGGCGTCGGCTTCCGTTACCATGATGTCGCTGTAAGAATAAGTTGGTCAGTCCATCAACAACCAACAACTCACCATCAAAAACAATAATAATGTCAATAGATGCAATAATATAAAGATACCCTTTCAGACTATTATTTTTTCGCCTATTACTTATTTCCTGTCATCACCATTGATTCGTGTACAAACTGATTGACCAAATACCCGGACATAAGAATATCCATCCCCGCTCCGAAATAGGTAACCCGAGGAAATTGTTAGTGCACCTGCACCAAAGGCTCCAAATTAGAGTTATCGCTTGCCCAAAACCCCCTGCCGTCCACCTCGGTATTGATCCAAGTAACCTCATCTACTCTTCAATCGTCGGGAACCACCACGGCTCCTTTCTTATCTTGAGTGGGATCAATAGTCGTAGAGAATTCCATGCCCTTGATCTATATGTAGTGTAGAGGCATGTTTGTGATGACGAGGTCAATGGCATAGAAAGCGTTGGAGAATGTATCGTGCGTGTATTCTTTTTCGTTCGTTTCTGTTCCTTTACTGTCTGGTTCAATGCCTGGCTGTCCTGTTTCGCTTGTATTCTGCTGGTAATCGTGTACGCCGACAGTCAAGTTGTCCTGTCTTCATGTCTGTGTCACAGACTATCCCTATATCTCGAGATGGGATCGTGTCAAGGTGTAATTTCCAATGCGTTCTCCGTAAACTCCATATATGCTGTTGCAGCAAGTCATTATAGGTTCTGTTGCCTTTGTACTTCAAGGCTGTCCGTGATTGTCTTTGTCTGTTGTCGCCTCATCACTCTCGTCCGACCTTGCTCTTGGACTGGCCTCTTCGCTGCTTTGCTTGTTGGTTGTCGACCTCGCTGTACCAGCAAGCGGCAGTAACAAAGCTGCCTCGTGTACACTGTCCAGATAATCATCGATCGACGGCGCACCCCGGATCTGTCTCAACATCTCCTCCAGCTCACATCCCTCCGCGACGCGCAGCATCTCAAGCACCGTCACCAGACACTGATATCTTTGTCGCATATACGGTAAGTATTCGATGTTGACGGCTCGACCTACGAAGCTGGATATGGGGAATTGGCATTCTTGATTCGAGGAGAGACAGGGTGTGCATTTCGGTTTGCGGTTGTCGCACTGCAAATTCGATCAGAATAACGAGCAAAGACTAGGGACAGGACGTACTTTGACTTTCCGGCGTCTGCAGCCTGTAGACATCATTGTTAGTAAGTAGGCAGATCGTTAAGGGACTAACTTACCGCCACATGCTATAGACACCTGCGATCTCTTGGTAATTCCCTCACAGAGTCTCGTGTTTGGAGCCCTCCGCGTCGCAGCATCTGCTCTCTTGGGCAACAGCTCACGCATTGTACGAGGTTTGACCTAAAAGCCTAGACAAATAGAAGGGGGGTGAGGGCTATATAACTTGTCGCAATGGATGTTACACAGATTACCTTAATTATGACATGGCCGTGACATCGAATAGTAACGGATAGTGAGTGGTAAGCGGAGGCTTCCCAGGCGGGAATGATCTGATGTGCATAAGTGCATAAGGGGGATGTGTTAGTGACATAAGGCTGACGATTTGTCTCGCCTAGAATAATGGGCTATGGGGTTAATGATTGGCTTTTCTCCGGAAGACAGATATCTCTGAGAAATAGCCTATCTGTCTGTCTCTTTTTCGATCTATGCCACGCGTTTGAAGTTATGCATAGGCTATCCGTAATTGTGAGCGCGAACGTCGTTTCACGGAGGCCTCAATGCAATACTGAACTGATCCCTTAGAAGTTGCTCCCCATGAGTCCACGACAGTTTCCGCAGCACCACGACGTGACGGTGGAGCCACTATTCCCAGGAACATTAGGGCATTCTGGCAGTCTGTGCATGTGCATTGTCCTTGGATAGCGAGTGGTACATTGGCGATGCCCTTTGACTCTCTGCTGTTACGGTGGCACTGCAAATAGTTCCCCGTAGTATGTCACATCCGCAAGATGAAGTACACAGGAAGCGACCATGCAGTATCCTGAGAGCTTGACTGGCCGGGAATTATGTTGGTATTAAGTGTCACAATGCAAAGGATGAGAAGAGCCAGTTACCACCGCTGAACGTTATATGCTCAGGATACAGCTTCGTGCAGGACAATCCCCGCAGCCTGCCACTGCGGGAGGGGGCGACCTCTGCAAACATAGGTAGGTTAACAAGACAGGTCTGTCAACTTAGCATTGAAGCACCTGACATCATGCGCAATGACAGAATATGCTGCATCGACATCCAGTTGAGAGCCGTAGTCTGTCATTTAACTATGTCTAGAAAGAAAAGAGCCATGTTCCCACGAAAGTAAAGGAGATAACCTTACAGTAGCCGCTGTTATGAATCACACGATCCAGTGCGGGCGACCGTGGCGAGCCAGAAGTGGCGTGCAGCTCTACGCGCGGAGATATGTTTGGTGGGTTTGCTCCGGCGCGTCCGAAACCTGCAGAAAGCAAGGCAAACGGTGATTCGTTGTGAGAAATCGCTGTATGGGATGATGCTGCCCATAGCATGGTACGCGGTATCGAGGAGCAGTGCTACATTGTGGGAAGGTGGTGTCCTCAGCATCTACCGTGGTGAAACGTAAATAATAGCACTAGAGAACTAGAGCTGGGCAAGAGGTGGCGTAAGGAAACTACAGTTCTACGCATTACTATCTAAACTACCTACCTATCTTGCCATAACATCTAGAACAGAGAATAATCACGTAAATGGAGAGTTCAAGGAGACATTTACTGTACGTTCGTGGTGAAAGACATACCGAATCTGTAGCATCGACATCAGGGCGTGTCTGTCTGTTCCAATGAATAGGGGCAGACGGACAGCGCATCCATGAGACCAAAGCCGCTTCTACAGTACTCCGAATAGAATAGTCTACTGAAGTCTACCATGCAGGAAGATACAGTACTCGAACATTGTTCTTCTTCGTTTTTATCTTCGTGCTTCGTTTCGTTTCGTTCGTGGAACGCGTCAAGCTTGTTATTCGTCGTCCGAGTTTTCTATCGAGGCAGTCTGTCGAAGGGGTTGATCGTTCGAAATTTCGTGTCAAGGACCGGCAGGTACAGAGTAAGGATATCGCTATCGTGATTATACATTCCTCTTCGCGTTCGATTAAGTGGATGATGAGGGTGTCTGGCTTTGCGGTGTTTGGGTTGATGTTGGAGGCGCCTCGAGAGTAGACTCGGTCTCGTTCGTTCGCAGGGGAAAGAGTTACCGTTCATCGCATTCGTCAAAGGCCATAAGACAAAAGAGCCAAGGCAAGAAACCTTGCGAGAGTTTCGAGAAAGATATATTCAGCTTGCTTCAAGCACTGACGCGCAAATACCATCAGTCTGACGCGTAGGTGACCATGTTAAATCTGCATCTTCTACTGTATTGTGAAAATTTAGGGGGAGTTGTAAAGGGCTTTGTAAGTTTGTATCCACAGGGATGCACCAACATAGCCCAACACATGTCATTATTACAATATTGCCAGGGAATAATGAACAGCGAAACCATCAGAGCTATGTCTCTTTGTCTATCTTTTAATGATCAATCGGTTGTGGTATGTGGTGACTCGGGTGGTTGCGATTAATGTCATCAGAATGCGTTGCCTGTTGCAAAATCCAAAGGAGCACCTTCGCCACAAGGGCATAATCTGGTTGATTCTATGGCTTTTCAAGGGGTATTCAATCTTGGCTTCCCCACGCACGTGTCACTAACAGATAAGCGTCTCTTTATGAGTTTACCTGTCATGAAAACCTCTGATTGAGGAGGATATCTACCGTGCCAGCGACCAACATAACGACCATCTTCTTCCAACCTAGCCGGCACTCGCCTAAAAGTAACATGACCCGATGCAGCTAGAGGACAATACCGAACCCAAAGTCGCCCCAAACCGTTTCGAAGCCCTTAAAACAGAGCCGAGCATGCATTCAACCACCATCACAATCTATATGGGTCATCGAAACCAGCGACAACCGGCAATTCTCCCAAATGAACATTGTCATCCATTGATCAACAGCAATGAAAACGCACTTATTATTGGTTGAGATTTCTTCACGGAGTCCTCGCCCGTGCGACGCTGACCGGTTAACGTTAACCCCCAAACGGATGGGTTCTCCGTATGATGCTTATTGGCCCAAGACCTCGCAATATTCTCCCATCTTCTCCAGTGGCTGATGATCTGTGATGCTTGCGTATAAAGTCATTCCGGCCAATACGCATTGTGTTGTCTCCTTTTGGTGTACAGTAGAACGGTCTTCTACAGTACCTCACCCTCCAGGTTTGTTTCGATCCCTGCAGATAGTGTCACCGAGCTGCAGCCACATTTAACAACAGCTATCCATTCACGAGTATACCAAGGTAGAAGTTATATAGTTTTCAGAACACCAGAAAGTGGATTTTATCACTCTAGAGTTGAAGAGCGAATAGAATAGGGCGTCTGGAGCACCTGATTAACTCTACTGATGAATGGAGACTTGACTTCTAAGAAAGAGGAGGGAATGGGGTACTGCAGACCAATCGCCCAGTGCGTTTCGAGCTCGGTGGGAAGCAGCCCGTGAAGCTCGGTTGACCAATGAACAGAACTTGGGTTCCAGCGCAATGTGTGTGGACGCAGGTAGATGGATAGGAACCTTCAGATATCGATTCCTAATCAAGGGTGTTTCATTTCACCGAGCTGTTCTGTGTGTGTGGATTAGAACTGCAAACCACAGCCTTAACCCCCCCCGAGACGAGCCATTCGCCACAACTGGAGTTTCTCCCTGCCTTCCGGTAGGCAGTACCTTCAGGATAACCTTACCCACGTACAGTAGGTTCTGCAAGATCTATCCCATCTACGCCAACGAATGCAAGTACAGTACAGTATAGTAGGGTGGAGCGACACGTCACAGGGTGCGTTGGACACTTGGGGCAGATCGCAAGCTGCTCCTGATGCGCGGAGATGCTCCGGTAGTTCTATCTCGTCGCCGAACGATCGGATGATGTGATCGATCACGGAAAGGTGACCGGGGACAGTACAATACTTTAATGTCAGATACAGTACGGCTTAAGAGCTGGGGTGGTCGTATACAGAAGCACACCCGGCCGGCGTACGAGGCTTGGAGACTACTACATAACTTTATGCCAAGGAGGTAAATATGATGGATGGGGCACGGCAGCGGATGGAGGGAAGAAGCGTGTATGTATCTGCTAGAACCGCCAGGACCCATACAGACCTGGACCATCAAGGCCGTAAGCAGGGAACTATAGTTCTACGCATAGTGTTACAGTATAACGATTACTATTGTGTTTGGCATTTCGTCAACCAATTAAGAAGCATCTAGCTAAGTGGAAACTCTACCTGGAAAGGCTTTTCGAGACTTGGTAGAGCACTGGCTAAGGAGACTCGATAGGTCTGTGGCATCACTGCTGGCTAGACGGTTCTAGCGGAGGAATGCGATAGTAGAACTGGACTTGTATCCTCCTGGCCGACGACTGCTTGAGTCGATGCCTTATTGTGCATATGTAGGTGCTTGTTCTTGGTTCGTAGGGTCAGGGTTTGTTTCGTGGCTGGTGTCGCGTCGTGACATCGAGTCGAGGAGTTCGGCCAAAGAGAATGCTCTCGTCTCTGTGTTATCTTGTCGATGCTGCAAGGCAACAAGTAGTGGTGTTATTGTCGTTGCCGTGGTTCGTTTCGGATCGTCGTTGGATATCGTGGCGTTGTGGTACATTGTCGAAGGCTATCAGGACCGTTTGGAAGGTGATCGGGAGTACCCCGAAGTTTAACTCGGTCTCGTTCATTCTCGGGAGACGACTTATAGTTGGCCCTATCATCAGTGCTAATATGGTACCTTGTGTCGCATCGTATTACTTCGTCAGATAAAAGAACAGTAGTGTTGACCTCGAGGCTGTCATTTGCCAAATTCTTTCTCGACTCCTGATTCGTTCGCCATGGTGCTTATCGACGGCCTGGAAGTATTTATATGGCAGCTCTTGGAGGACCCCAATCCTTTGTTTATCCTTAGTCCAACCCAGAAGATTATTACATTTTATCGAAGAGAGACGCGGTTTTGGACTTGAATCTGTTGTTGTTTTGGGTGTTTGGTTGAGGAGCGTGGATCGAGGAGCGAGCGAAACTTGGGATCAAAACACAAAGAAAACCAGAGATAATCGCAGCGAGGACTCCGGCAGTGTGAAGAGACTGTTATAGGCGTTTTAAAAGGGAAATTGCATCAGTTTGATAAGTAATTGACATTGTCGTGTCTGTTGTTGTGTTGTGAAAATCAGGGGGGAAGTCATTATGTCGTATGCACTTGACCGAACTAGGCAAAAACATCAAAATTACACAAGCAAACCGTCAACATCGTAAGATGAAAACAGGATGAACGTTTCTATGTCTGTATAATCAGTAGGAATGTGCCCCGTGTGGTATTTTGTGACTCATGCTGTTCGTCAAGGTTACGATTAATGCCATCACGATGCGTTGTAGCCGCTCCAGAACTGGTTATAAATACCACTATCTGGCACTACTTCTGGAGTCTGGCAGTGCCAATTAAGTTCTCTAAGATCAATTAATTGGGTGATATTCCTTTGGACTTGACTTTTGTTGCTTGGATAGAGTAATGCTAAGTCTCGAGGTCCCGTCGACTCCTTCTTACCCTGTACTTGTGGAGGAGACATTCACTCATATCGGAAGGTGTAAGAAGTCCATGGAATTGGTGATTGAATCATTCGAGCCATACTGGAGGACAACGACAACGGGAGTTCAATTGATCCTGAAAGAAATGCTTTCACGACGGGGAACAGGACGACCATCTGCCAATGCAGTCACCATCTCCCAACCAGTTGATCCAGGAATGTGACGTATATCACCAATCTCAGAGGCCCCTGCTCCCCTGCAAAACTCTGAGGGCATTCCTTTCCGTCCACAACAATTCCATCACAACCAAGGCTTTCCAACTGGAGACAGCAATATATCACGAGATAAGCGACCGTGATTGGGCCAGATCTTCTCACGGAGGGCTCGCCCGTGTGACGCTCATTGGTCGAGGCCTGAACGGACAAAGTTTTCGTGCAAAGGTGATTGGCTGGAAATCTTGTTGGCCAGAGCTGCATGCGTTGAATGTACCTGTACCTGTGCTTGCTGTTGTGGCGCCCGATACTGTAGAAAGCTTCATCTCTTTTCAGGGTAAAATCGCTGGTTATCTCGATTGTGACATACCAACACAACGGTCATGGTCACCGCACATCTCCATCTCCGCATGATGATCCTATTTAGACGTCTATCAAGTCTTTTTTCTGCACCCGACAGTTCTTCTCTCGGCACATCACGAAGCTACATCTTACATCTACCGAGCGGAGGCGGGTGATCCTCCGATCATTGAGCTAACCCAGAATGGCCAGGTGTACATAAGGACTTGGCTTGCAGATGCTGTTGGCTGTAGGATAAAAAAGCAATTATGAATTGAGGGGAAGTTATTCATCAATATCTTTTGCTTCAAAATTTGTATTAAACGCCACGCTTGCTTAGTAAGGTTGGCTGCAAAACATGTTGCTACAGGCAATGTCCATAACACGGGCACCTCCACTGACATCTCAGTCGATGGGGTGCGCTCTACTGCTGCTGTAGGTCAGAAGGGTGCAGTGCAGTATAGTACCTACACCACCGAGAACCGCTACCTTAGCTTCCGGACAGTGGGGCTGGCACCTCAGCCAGTTATCCCCGATGGCAAGTCTAGACCCCTGCAGTCAGCCTAACTAAATCACCGTGTGCCATACTGTCCGCGACATCCGTCCATTCATGTCGCACGGAGCTGACCAAGAACCTGGACAGTTCAACCCGCAGAATTGCTTTGTGAGGGGCGAGCGACGTATGTACATAAGATTTTTTAAAAAAAAAAAGAGAAAAGGGAAAAGTCAATATTTGCTTCTTCGGGAAGTAAAGTCGTTGGTTTGATGTGTTTTGATGGCTGCGCTAGTCAGAGCTCCGCCGGCGGTCGAGTATTCGCTGGTTGCAGCCGCAGCGCATTGTCTCACCAGAACAAGCCATTACAATGGAAGACAGCATAACTTCCTTGATACCAGACTGCCCGCGTATCCGCACAACCAGTAACACCCTTTAAACGGCCAACAGCCCTCAAAGCTAAAACAGATCTAGAACAAAGACGAATTCTATATCTTTTGCCATGAAACAGTGAAAGAACAAAAATCTCTCTGTGAATTGAAGCTAAGCAAAATCTTGTCTAATCTTTGTCCAACACACTCATATACCGTATATTATACCCAATCATGGAAATCATCACTTTAAACAAATGCCGCTTGACCAGACCGAAACCGAATAATTAATCTCCACGTCAAGTCCCTGTTACTCCTCCGCTACTTTTTTTTTATAAGACAAAAAACACAAGGTATAGTGCGGCGTGAACATAACACACACCATCTAATGATGGTGATGCTGCTGAAATGTATGTGGAGGAGGAATAGGGGGTGTAGAGTTGGGATGTTTTCCGTCGCCGAGATCCTTGATATAGCGCTGCGCCTCGACCGCGATATAGCCCTGGATGAAGGAGCACTCGCAGTCTGTGTGCTGCAGAAGCCTCATCTTGAGCTCGTAGACTTGGAGGGTAAGGTCGGATACGCAGTTCGATAGATCGCGGTTGACGCGCTCCATGTCTTCCTCAATGGCGCGGAGTTTGATCACATCTTCGCGCTTCTTGACACGGAATTTGTTGGAGGCGATTCTGTTTCGCTCTTGGATCTTTCTGTTGTGCGTGTCGTATATTTCTTCGGGGTCCAACTCTGCGTCCTCGTCTTCCAGCTCATATTCTTCTTGTGCAGGTTGCTTTTGTTTGACGGATGCCTTTGACTTGCTGCCTCGCTTAGGCTTTTCTGTAGTTGCGACAGATTCGGTTTTAGAGGTCTTCTTTGTCGAAGCGCGTCTTGTGGATTTTGTAGCTGGGGCTTTCGGGTTAGGCTTTGTCGCTGCGGCAGTGCTTCGTTTGCGCTTCCGCTGGTCTGGCTGTGTTGAACAAGATCCGCGACGACTTTCATTATCGTGGCCTGGTGAAATGTCGAGACTTGTGGCTTCGGTCGAGGGTGAGGGGACGGGGTAGCTGTGTATTGAGGTAGAAGGGGAGTCACATTGTGTCAATGTGTCCTGGCCCAAGATATAATTGTTGTTGTTGAGGAGGAACTGCTGGTCTTGGTCTTGACCATAGAAGTTTGGAGCAGTTCCGTTGGCAAATTCGGCAAAGGCAGCATCGCCAGCTGACCACAGTTGACCCCAATTGGTACCTGGTAGCATTCCATATAGATTTATGTTCAGGGCACCATGGGCCATAGCGTTCATATCAGGCGCCGGCGCGTAGCTGTCCAAGGCCTGCACCTCTTCGCTGTGCTGCTGTTGATGCTGATCGCCATAGAGAGGGTGGACAGTGCCCATCATAGTGTTATTTTAGTCAATTTAGTTTCCTGTACGCTAAGCGGATGCTTGGGTAGGAAATATTGCAAGAGTCTCGATCGGTGAAATTGAGGCAGTGAAGTGGATATACTAAGAAGAGGAGAGAAGCTTGGACGAAAAAGTGTACTGAGTCAAGCATTGAGGAGCACGGTAATTATAAGTAAAAGAGGGAAGGAAAGGGAAGAAGGCTGGGATAGATACGTAAGAACCGCCGGTTCAGCCAAAGCAAACCATGCATGCATACCAAAAGTGGCGAGTATGTACGTACAATACAGTACTGGACGGATTGCATTTGGCGAAAGGCGTTGATCAGTAAGGGAGAGAGGGGAAAGATATTAATGGCTTGGAAGGTCAAGCCATGTGGAAGAGGAAAGTAAATGGTACTGTACAGATTGGATGCCAATACGGGGGGATGGCTGCAGCAGAGTGGATGTTCAGGTGGACTACGGAGTACCATCAATCCATGTGATGTGTCTGTATCGCGTCGTACAGTAGATACAGTAAGTACAAGCTGCGGGTAGCCAACCAAACAAGCCGGAGGACATCGAGGCAGTAGATGCTACTGCTGTTCACTTCAAGTGTAGACTGAAACCATGGATGCATATCACATCGTGCAAACAACAATTCCAAGTCTTCAGTAAAGAGGAATGGTTTGCTGCACAAAGGAGAAGGAATGCTACTGTACAGTACTGTACATATCTCCGACTGGGACCACGTCAAAGGGACCTTTGGTGGTTGTAAGATAAGCAGGACAGCCCTGAAGACAAGAAGAGAAAAAGGAATTCTTCAAGAGAGGGGCAGAACTTGTTCAAGGGACCAGCAAGGCTATGATTGGCCACGGGGAGAGCTCCGTGAGATCTCATTGGTGGAGGTCAGTCCGGAAACGGTGATTGGACGGATAACAGGGCCGGGGAGATTTTTACGGATATACAGTACGATATTATTATCATTACCTTAGTACCTATACCATGTACGGATACAGCACACGGCACAGAAAGAGGGGCTTGAGCCATACAGCAAGCTGAACAGTCAAAGGAAAAGGAAAGGGAAAGAGGTAAGAGGGATGTAGATTTTTAGATTTGCACATCTTTAATAGGGTAGTAAGCTTGCTCGCTGCCTCGAGAGTTAATTACTCCGTACGAGATAACCAAATGGCATCCTTGGCATTCAATTTCCAAGAGACAAGAAAAACCGGGCTTGATACAAGTAGGCTACTTCGGCTGTCTTGGCCCGTCGTGATTCTATTGGTCGGCTGGTCATCTGCATCAATCAAGACCCGGGGAACTCAGCCCAACTGTTCTGGTACAAACAAGTGTGTGATTCTTAAACTGGAACCTTGTCAACAGGGAGCCAACCCAACGACGGGACAGCCATTATACAGTAGGATTTACAGTCACTGTATCCGTACATTCTTAGACATCCACTGAAAAGCATGCAAGGTGTTGTAATATGACATGACCACTTCCGTTCTTTGTGGAAGTGGCGTGCATCTTAATCTTCAGGTCGTGTTCTATTGTACAGTGGTACTCGGTTGTCTGGAATCAAGGCTTCAGGACTGTTAAAATAAGCACAGATATCTTGTTTAGTCGTTGCACATTCTTGCAGGACTGACGAGGGGTTTGCGTCGATGCTTCGTGACCGCAAGCCACCGTCGCATGCATGCATGCATGGCCCTACCATAGACTACTGCTTCCCTTTCTCTGTCCAGGCCACCGGTGTTCTCCGTGTTGAAAGCCTATCTTGTGCTATTGTCTCCTACTTGGCTATTGTCGTAAAAAACTCCTCCTCGTCATGGTCAACTGAGACGGGGTGAAGAGGAAAGCATCAAAGCTAAGCATCAAACTACTCACACCATAGGGCTTCCTTTTCTTGGGTCAACGTACCACTGTCATGAATGACAGCAAGGACAGGGATCAGGCCTTTGCGCCGTGGAGTCGACCCTGGATATTGCGTCTTACCTGGCCCTGTTTTTGTTCTCTCTGTCTCCAAAATTGCTCCGGGATGGGGCCAACGGTCTGTACATATCTCCACCCCTTGGACGTGATAAGCGATGCAGCGCACTAGTCCCCGGAGGTAAATTTGACCATAGACATGCGACGGTGCAGTTCCGGTGTGCGAATCTAATCTACTGAAGAGAGATACCCGAAACACAGTGCCGGGCGATCTTGTACTGAAACCGCCTTGACTAGAGCAGTGTGACTTGTCATTCCGCGATGAATGGAACATCGATGAGATGTAATGGATAACGTACTCCGGACGCAGATACTGGACGCGCCGGGGACTGAAATCACGAACCCGGGATCTTGGAGGGTTTGTGTTGTGTTCAGATCGAGCTTTAATATGTGAAATCAGTTGGTGCAATGACAGGCTTCGGAGGTGGACTCCGAAAAGGATGATCACAGTCTGCAACAGATAGCTTGTCACAACTTGGCATGATAACTGGCACGTAACTCTTCCATCCATCGATATCCTGCCAAATGATGTTGATAAACACATTCTATTACTGCTACAATATAGTTGTTTCTGGATTTATTGCTGATTGTCGCTGTCACTGAAGCTAGTTTGTTCAGGGGTGCCAGGGAGGTAGCGGAGCCTGAGCTGCCCAACCCAACTGACACTGTCTGCTAAACTCACCGGCTGATCCATATTACTCTGGGGACTGCTTTATTTCGTTTCTTTGCTAGACTTTTCAACTTTCAGTCTTGGACGTAGCGCTTTTTCTGTCATGATTTTCATTGCGGTGTTTTGGTGTAGCTGCCCAAAACACCTCAACTCGTCCACGATGATTCACTGCAGCTATGCCTCTCGTCTACAAAACCTAGCCTCGTGAGGGCTCCTTCGAACAATCCTCCTTTCTCCCAACAATGATCTCAAAATGAACGATCCTTTTGCTGGGGGCCCGATCGACCGCCGGCAGCCTTCCTTCTCAGCCTCACTCAACCATCAAGCTCTTCATCCCCCCGAGACCTTCGCTCCTCCATCGACAATTCCCTCACCTGCCAAGGAAGAAGAATCTGAGCCAGAACTAAACGCCAATGACAGAGCCCCTCGTTCTACCGCCATCTCACGCCAACGTCTCTTCGCTGCACTCGAAGCAGGTGATTACTTCCTCCGACCACCGCGTCCCATAAGCTCAGCCGACGACCTCGACGGACTCGAACTAGAGCGATGTTTCGAGATACGTCATGCGTGCAATATCGCGACGGAAATGGATGCGGCCCTTGTTTCGACCGGGAGGACCATGGAGGACTTTTTGGAGGCTGTGTTTGAGGAGGATTCGCTCGAGAAGCCGCGATTGCAGTTTGTTGCGAGGGAGTTCCTGCAAGTCGGGAATGTTTGCGGTAAGAATTCTCTTTATTAGGTTAGGGTGATGCTGAAATTTTAGGCGAACCAAGCAATCATCAAACAGTCAGCGCATGTGAAGATTCACTAGCCTGTCGAAAACCCGTCTACGGCATCGCGACATACCGTAGTTACCCAGCGCAACTCAGTATCAGCTTCTCAACACATGGGCCACCTCGACGATCAAGCGAACCACTACAAGGCCTGTTCTGTCCCATGGAACGAACCGACGTACGCTTCCAGGATGAACAGAACTGGATGGCTGAGCTGCGACAGAACATGAAGAAGGCATGCCTCAAGAAGGTGCACATGCATAATAAGCGGCTTGCAGTGTGGTACGTAAGAATCTTGGCCAGAGGCTGGGCAAAAGGGAGTATCTGGATGGGCAAAGACGTCAGGGTCCTTTCTTTTGTGTCGCGAGGAGCTGTTGATGCTTCTTTTGCTATGATGGGGGACTCTGATGGACACGAATGAGATACCCAGCCAGGACAGCTAGCGGTAAAACAAATTGACTTCTTTCCTCTAACTCTTCTAGTCTAGTCAACCTCCTGCAAATGCTTCTTAATCGACCTCAAACCATCATGCTCATGACCATGATCATGCCCTTCATGCTCATCATCTCCAGACCAATCTGGAAACCCATCATCGAACAAGTCCTCAAGCTTCTCCCTCTTTTCTTCGTCACTCAAGCTTTCCCTCATAACACTTTCCCAGTCCGCAAACTCCTTATCTGTGAGTAAACACCCATCCAGGACTTTCTCCAGCGCTTCACGGTTCAAATTCTCCCCGATAAACACAAGTTCCTGACGTCTATCACCCCATTCTCCACCCTTTTTAATATCATGCTGGACAAGACCATCGACCTCTGCATCACCGGTGGTGTAGTCTTCGGGTGGGAGGGTGCAGAACCAAGGTCGCCCGCCGGCCATGGTGAGCATTGCGCCTGCTTGAGACCAGTCTCCTGCGCGGTGAGGACGTGTAGCGAGGAGAAATTCACCTTTGGAGCGGAAGAGTCGGGAGAAGATGGGGTGTTGTCGCTTGGTCTCGAGGATGGTTTCGTTAGAAGGCGGGCAGAGATCTTCTGTTTCATTCATCTCTATGGCGTTGAGCTTTTGTTTCTTGGTTGAGGGCTCGGGAGATGGGGCGGAGGAGATGGTTGAATGGGAACTCCGGGGTGATGAAGGAGCGGAACGTTTGCCACGAGAGGAAGATGAGTCCGATGCATCTTGCTCCTGTGTTGATGTGTCTTGAGACGGCTCCTCAGCGTCCGCGTAGTCAACCATCTCAAGATCATCGTCTTCATCTTCATCTGCTTCTTCTTCTTCTTCTTCTTCTTCTTCTTCTCCATCATGACCGTCCTCGTCCTCATCTGGATGTTCAAGCTGAAGAATAAACTTGTCGTATAGCAACGCCCAGAGTCGACGAGGATGGAAGGGTCTGTGACGGCTGTAGATGCAGCTGCGAACCGAGTACTCTTCAGTCTCAGGCTTGGGAGTAATGACATTACGGCCATTGACCTGGAGCTATTAGCATATGTCAGCATTCAAAGTGGAAGGTAGGTAGCTTACCTCGCGAACAGTCATAGCATGGAGATCCTGGAGCCAGCCATAGCCAGACTGGGCAACCTGGAGGTTAAACATGCCCGTGTTGACAATCTGTTTGACTTCAACCTTGCCATAACTTGACTCAATGACCTTGGCTCTATGGTTGAGCCTCTTGATCAAGTCCAGTAAGCGAGGCTTCGTTGAAGCATCAACCTATCGCCTTGTTAGTCACCGACTGCAGAAGGAGAGCAAAAACTTACCATGTCGAGCTTGTTGAGGATGATAACATCCGCAAACTCGATCTGATCAACCATCAGATCTGAAACTGTTCGTTCGTCTTCAGGTGTAACATCATCGCGTCTGGAAGACAAGAGATCACCCGTGTCAAAGTCATGTAGCATGGTGAATGCGTCAATGACAGTGACAGTAGTATCCAATCTTGCAAACTTCTCAAGACCACCAGCATCCTTCCTGTAGTTATGTCAGCCATCAATCCCGCAATCTCAAAAGAAAAGACTTACAGCTGCTTCAGCACTGCAACCATGTCCTCATCCAATCCAGCTCCTTCCATTGAATCCATCTGCTCCGCCAACCTCGCATCGAAGGTTTCAGCAACCTGTTCTGGCTCACTGATCCCGCTACTCTCGATAATGATATAGTCGAATTCCTGAAGTTGGGCAAGGCGGACCAGCTCTTCAAGGAGATCGCCGCGGAGGGTACAGCAGATGCAACCATTCTGGAGGGCGATGACCTTTTCTTGAGTCTTGGTAAGGCGGTGGGTTTGTTTGATGAGAGAGGCGTCGACGTTGATACTAGGGGGGGTTGGTTTGTTAGCGACGAGTGAGAGTGATAAGGGAGGTAAGCTTACGCTCCGATGTCATTAACGACTACTGCTATGCGAAGACCGTGTTCACTGCGAAGGATATGTTGAAGAAGAGTGGTTTTGCCAGCGCCCTGACATGGTTAGGCTTGGATCCAACTGAAGACCTCTTGTACCTTACCAAGAATCCAGAAAGAAGTGTCACGGGCAAAGCCTTTGGAGGAATAGAGTGCTTCTTAGCACCCTTGTTCTTGCTTCCCTTTTTAACCTTGTTCTTAGCCATTCTGATCACCGAGCGAAAGTGGCAGAGAAAAAGATATTTTGGAGGGAAATGACTGATCTGAAGAACCAGAAGTAGAATTCCTTCATCTCGAGTCTCATATTTCTACCCATTCTTGACTTACACACGAAATCGTCTGTGCTCATCAAGGTGAGGCCATCAGGGTCGATGGTGTAAGTACCTTGATGACAATTTCGGCAAGACAATTGGCTACGGCTGGCGAAAGCCGAGAATGGGGACCTGATCCAATACTCAAGTGGTTTAGGAGAAGCTGGGGGTGCGGAGCCGCCACAAGGGTTGGCGATGGCCATAGCCTGAAGGCCAACCAGGTTGATTGCGATTCTAAGCACCATGATTTTCTTCTGCAAGAACAATGAGACCAAGTTTGTTTAACATTCGTATAAATCCTTTTTTCTTTCGAAGAGTTCTTGAGGAGATGGCGCAATTGGCTGGGTAAGAACATGGGCAGAGAAACCCAACAGTTTAAAGTAAAGGATCACATGTTCGGCAGCGATATTAGGTTAGGTGAATTATCAATTCCGTCAAAATGATTGGCCCATCCAGCAAATTACGAACATACATCGTCGCTAGAGTCAGTCTTGGTCGATACGATTTCTGCAGCAACACCCTGTTGACCTGCTGAGAACCTTGATGTCTTGCATCACGACCTTTCCAAGTGATGCAATACAACCTCTTAACGTCCATTCCAGAGTATAATTTACAAGGCATTAGAGGTTTTTTGGTATCTTTGCGGCATTTTGTGAGGACACAAAGGTATGAGGAGATGCTGGAAGGTAAAACTAGCTTTTGTGATGAACTCGGCTTCAAAAAATGTCACTACTCGATATAACGGCCACGTAGTCAATTAGGCCCTGACAGATATCTCTTGCCAAAGGTTTACTATTGTCAAATACATATTCAGAAGACCATATCTAGTTAGACAACGGATTCTTCGAGGTCTGACTAAGAAGCTCAAAAAGCCCCCCAATGTCATCCTGCTCCTCCAGCGAAAGCACCATCTCCTCAATCATGCTGACTACTTTCTCATCGACGATATCCTTTGTCAGGTCCCTCCACTTGGTAAGAATATCCCCATTAGACAAAGGCGGATCGACACCGAAAGCATTGGGTACAGCGTGATGCAGGATTGTCTCATCTTGAAACTTGATCCTTACTTCTTGGGCACCGATCGAATCACCATCAGTGATATGCAGTTTACACTCTGTCAAGTCGACGAGTCTCCAGACTTTTTCATTCTTGAGCATCTCGGGTGTAAATTGCGGCATGAGAACTTGTCCATGGACGATCTGTGTTGCAGTCGTGAATGAGTTACTCATCTGTGCTCCAGTCGCAGTGAGTGGCCTCTCGGCTTTCCATCCACCATGATGAAAGGCAGCTTCCCCAAGCAAAATCTCAATCCTCTTAATCTCATCGAAACTTTTCATCTTGTCAGGGT
Source organism: Fusarium citri (assembly GCA_004367485.1). Taxonomy (NCBI): domain Eukaryota; kingdom Fungi; phylum Ascomycota; class Sordariomycetes; order Hypocreales; family Nectriaceae; genus Fusarium; species Fusarium citri. The sequence continues at coordinate 391,874 of QHHH01000062.1, forward strand.
TTTGGTCTTGTAGATGACGGACACAGTCGATGCTGGGATGTGTACCAGCCACAGCAGCGTACGGCTTCACACGAATCCCCTCCGTCTGCCACTTCCTTCCCAACTCACTCGTCAACTCTTCAACTCGGTATTGGGGGGTCTTTCCATTTCCAGAACTAAATTGTTTCAGAAAACCACCATACTCACGCTCGAAGACCTGTTTGATGCCTACATAGCCACCTTGTGCGAGGATAGTCGCCATGAGGCCATTTCGCGCTGCTATTCCATGATGCATGCTCTTGACATCGCTTTCGAATTGAGCTGACATGAGACCGCATGCTTGAGTGCATGCTATTCCAAAGGCGTCTTCAATCTGGTCGGCATTAAAATCGTAAAGCTTGCTAACACTGGCAGCAGCCGCAGCAGGGCCGAAGACTGCACCTGAATGCCAACCCGAGGTAAGGACGTGTGTTCCCCAGAGAGACCGTCCTACACGTGGTCCCGTCTCGTAACCCGCGACAGTAGCGAGCAGGAAGTCTTTTCCCGAGACAGTAGAGTGAGAAGCGTGTTGGGCAGCGGCAAGCAAAGCAGGAAGAATGATACTGTTCGAGTGAAGAGGAGCTTCACTGTGCCATTCGTCCAGCTCAAAGCCTTGGATGAAAGTACCATTTAGGAGCGCTGCAGTGAGAGCGGTGACTTTGCGTCCTCCCCAGCCAACGAGCGAGGCGTCGCCCTGGGTTGGCTCGAGGTTGAGAAGCGCCTGTGCTGCCTTCTCAGACCAAGGGAGATGGGATCCGACGAATGCACATGCAAGGCCATCGAGAATGAGATACTTTGCTCGGGTACAGACTTGCTCTGGTACGTCTTCCAGTTTCAGGTCAGATACCCATTGTGATAGTTGCACCGTTGGACTAACTTTTGATTCGGCCATGATGGAAGAGGTTTTGGGTAGATGAAGAAAGGCTGATCACAAGACATTGAGTTGGGTTATTTGATTCTCTTATACACAACTTCTTTATCTTTCAATGCCGAGTTCGGCCCTAAGGTCCTCTTTGTGTTGCCCGAACTTCCCGGTAGGTGACCCCAAGCCTCAATCAAATTACCGAAGCACTATGTATTAAAGTTACACTATGAGCTTTGTGGCAGAGAACGGCAAAGGTTGTGCATTTTGCGACGTCATTGTGTCAGCAAGATCTGCAGCTATTTTCGTAGCATCGTAGTACTAAAAGCGAGCGCCACAACGAGGTCTAAGAGTAGCGGCCAATTCGTCAAAGCAACCAACCCGCAAGACTTACATACGCATTTCAGTTCAGCAAAGGTTTTCTTCAATAAATATTAATTATCATTTTCTTTGCACCGGAATAGTCACCGCATGGTGTTTTGAACGGTAAAAATGCAAAAAGTAACATACAACACCGGGGATTCGCTGGTCGTCACCGACCCAACTACTAATCCAGCGCTTCGTGGCTTGACTATGGGAGAGCGGACGGGATCCCGTATTTTCCGCGAGCTGTGGTCGTATGTATCAATACGTGCTTCATTTGCAGCCTATAATCTCAATCACGCATCCACCTACTACTCTCCCAATGAAGTCTCTCAAATCATAACGTAAAATGCCGTTGAGTAGACGAGGGTCTTGTGAAGAAAGACAGAAGCGACGAAGCTAACAGCAAGTCTTCATGGAGCTGTACAAGGACTTCGCGATCAATGGCTGGAGGTTGCGGATCGACAGGACGTAAGAGATGGACGTAAGGACTTTGGATGCTTATCCAATTGAGGAGACGTCGTTTCGATGGAGGATGTGTGATATTATGGCAGATGAAACTACGTTTGACTTGGGTTTGACTTTTCTCCTCGACCAGAGGATGATCAATAAGGTTTCCGCCTTCTATAATATGTAAGTCGAATTGCTTTTACGTAGACATAAGAAAAACGAGGGATTTAGACATAATATGCCTGGAAGGGGTAAATTCTAATGCAGACTCTATGTGGAAATGTGAGCGTTTCATGAATCTACAACAGTTCCAATAACTCATTTGTTATGCCTGGCGTCCTCAAAGTACCACGGCCCTTGTTCAACTTGACGTTGCCATATTCAGCGTCATGGAGACTTTCACTGAGCTGGAGCCAAGACTAATATCACAAAAGTTTTTGCTCGACATTGATAATAATAGCTAATGCTCACAGAGGTTCCGTAAGTCTAGAAATAGCTTCCACTAACAACAATACAAGTGTCATTCCATCTGTCTTACTATCGATAGTAACATAAGCCTCAGCTTTTATGTTGTATACCTATGTTTCAAGTGATCAGCAAATCAGGTGCGTTAAGTCAGCCGTCAGCTATCGCAGATGTACCCCATATACCCGGATCTGGCTTCATCTTTCGGATCATGCGCCTTGATGTAAATACTATATAGCCAATATACAAGTGCCAGCAGACATCAGCTTACTTGCCGAGGAATAACCTATGGAGATGCAAGATATATCCGCAGTCAGAACGTGGAAGAACTTTCGCATTAGCGGAGTAAATTAATGAGTGAACCCCGACTTCCAAGACCTCTCCAAGGTTGTAATTCACTGGCAGTCGTGAATGTCTCGGGACTTATCATTCAAGGTGATATTATGTAGTATCGCAAGGTCAAATAGGTCAAGTCTTTTGTAACTCATGCCCAGCTCTGTCTAACAGCAAAAGGTATAAGAAGTCCTCTTATCCTCACCTAGAATTTTGTTTTCCCTCCATCATCACGTTCAACACCTTCCAGTTCCAAATCTCAACTTCAACATCACCACCAACTTCCAATTCACCTTCATCATGCTTTCCAAAACATTCTTCATGAGTCTTCTTGCCCTTGGCGTTTCCGCCGCGCCCCTTGAGGCTGAAGTGCAGAACGACAGTCTTGACAAGCGCTGCGACTGGAACGCCATGCACGGCCAAATTTCCTGGTGAGAGGACACCATGCCCCAGCTAAAGCATGGTAACCAACAAGATTCCTAAGTGGTTACTTCAGTGTCATCATGTCGTTCGATGACGTTAAAGTTAGGGGCGATGGATGGTCCGAGAAGTTCAAAATCGACTGCAGCAGAGAGTGGTCGTCTCTCAGTATCCCCCGGCTTCCCTGGACTATTGAATTCCACCCGGGCAATGCTTGCGATGGAACGAACTATGATAACATGTGGATCAAGTACGCTGATACCCAATTGGATATCCCCAGCGATCAGCGCTGTAGTGCTGTCGGTCCAAAGAACGTCTGGCGCAGGTGCATCATTGCCGACAAGAAATGAGGCGAACGCGCAGTTAGTAGGTCACCCCGGACGCCAGAGTTATTGCAACATGGATTTGATCATGGGATTATGTGGTTTTGGGCATGTCGCCTGTCGCTCCTTGATTTGCCGTTATCCTCTTACTTGTCACTCATTTGCCATCAAGATACTTTCGTACTAAAGAATAGTTTCAAATCATCCTTCACCTTGCTTCTCCTTCAATGCAGTGCCCATTTCTTAATATTCCGAAACTACAGCATGCTTTAGTCTCTTAGCTTTGACTCATCCACTTGAAGAGTCTTCATAACGCCCTGCTTTAGCTCCTTGACGCTCTGCTTCTTCTCCCTTTCCAAAATCTTCAATCTGGACTTCCTCATAGCTTTAGCAACATCTCCCCAGCCAAGATATTCTTGGCCTGCGATATCTCGTGTTTCCTTTCCCACTTTCACATCAACGAGTTTACCACCACGTTTTCGAACAATACCATCAATGATGACAGTGTCCACGTTACTGATGCTGCTGTGAAGAACGATAGCAGCCACTGGGTCCTGCTCCGCTGCGCAGAGAAGCTCGGGCGTGTTTGCATCGAAGATGACTAGGTCCGCTAGTTTCCCTTCCATGATGCTTCCGAGTTCATCTTGTCTTCCGATTGCTCTGGCACCTTGGATTGTGCCGAGATTGAAGGCATCTTGGACTGTATTAGAGATGCGTCCAGGAGCTACTTCCTGATCGATGAGTCTTTGGTTATGCTTCGCTCGCGCTGCTTGCAGGGCTAGCCTCATCTCATATACGATGCTGGAAGCTTGGTTGCTGTGACAATCAATGCCCAAGCTTGACTGGGCTTGAGCAGTGGGGTAGTCACTATTGAGACACACGGGATCTCCTAAGCCCATCTGCATCTCTGTAGAAGGTGTGCTACTGATGTGTGCCCCTGTATCAGCTATGGCTTGAATACTCTCGGCATGGTATCCATTCGCATGACTGATGATCATTCGATGGTCCAACAACCCTTGATTTTTAATCTGTTGGATAACATCATTCATGTTCATCTGATGGTTTCGAACAGCATGGGTTGTAGCTAGCTCCATACCGACGTCCCGAGCACGCTGAAAGAGGTCTTGGACAACTTGCTCGGGTAGGAACCAGAGATCAAAAGCTAGACCCATCGTGACTCTACCGTCCCCAAAGGGTGCTTTGATGCCGAGGTCCTGGATTTCTTGAAGAGTCCAAGATGCGATCAGTTCTGGGTTCATTTCGAATGGAGACCAAGATCCGACACGGATTGTTGGACAGTAGCCATAAACACTGCGTAAGCCTGAGGAGGCTGTAGCCGAGATAGCAGTTGATGCTGCATGGATAGATCAGTTCTGAAATGAATTCATTATATTGATAAAGTTACTTACCAGCACCTTCAAAAGTATTCACGTGCGAATGATCAACCACAGTGGTAGTACCAGCATTAATCGCCTCAAAGCATCCCCCAAGTTGACCCCAGTAAAGGTCTTCTCTGGTGTAGTTGGATGCCTGCACCGCTCCTGACGGCATGTAGTCAAGCAGAAGTTGATTTGCGTGTCTTCCCTTGAGCTGAGTTTGCCAGAGGTGGTGGTGAGTGTCAATGAAGCCGGGCGAGATAATCTTGTAGCTGCACTCAATTACCTCCACCCCAGAGACGTTGTCAATGTTTGGGGCTATCTTGGCAATGCGGTTGTTCTCGATGAGAATGTTTTGCTGAAGAGCTTGAACATTGTCGTTGTCATCGTGGACGAGGACAGTGCCGCCTCTGAGCAGGAGACGGCGTGCAGAGGTGCCGTTAACAGATGCTTGCATTTTGATAAGTTGTAGGTATAATAAGTCTTGTAAGTATGAAATGTGAGTTGCTTTTCGAGATTGCAGAAGAGGCTTAGGAGGGTGGTTATACACAGTCAATGACGCTATGGCGTTACAATCGCATTTCGTATACCAAACACTCGCTTGATACCGTGGAGTTACTCCACGGAGCTCAACGCGACGAAGTAATGCCGAATGATCGCTCGCTCCTTCGGGTGATCGACAAACAAAACGGGCGCCGGTAAGCAGCGATGCCCTTTTTGGTGAGATCTGGTATGTTGGTGATTTATAATAAGGTTTCGCTGTCCAGCCGCTGTCGGAATTAGAGTTGCTAAATGCGCCGGTTCGGCACCGAAGTTGACCACCATCCAGATGGACGGTTGATTGGGAGTTGCAGGCTCATTGGAGTTTATGTATGAATAAACTTCTAATTGTTGATCAAGTTGACAAGGGAGTTTACACTGAGTAGTTGGCATTCAGGCGCTGTCTTCCCAGCGATAAGATGAAATGGGCTGGCGCTGCGAATACGGCTACCTTTTTACTATACAAGACGACTGGATAGACGAGAACGGCTACTATACCTGCATGGAAAATGAGGAAGCAGTTCATTTGTTGAAAGTGATTAAGTCTATTACACTATCATAAAATAGGCCTATAGTCTATGGGACTGTCGAAACCCAGGACTCCTGTAGATTTCACCCAAAGTCTAAAACTCCAAACAAGACTCGTCCATAAAAAAGAAAACATCAAAAAGACGGACGAATAGGATATTCTCTGACCAGAAACACCTTTTTCGGCTTACGCGGAGCCGTCATAAGTGGGCGCCCATCGTCGGTTGGCGGCTTCTCTCGCCTTCCTGTAGATGTTAGCATCATCCGTCCATGTAGTTGATGGTTCAGTATACTTACTTGGAGTCCGTGTACTTCTCGGCGGTATACATGACGGGGGCGGTGCCCTGGGTTGTCTTCTCATAGGGGATGGAGCTGAACTGGCTAACATCACGGCGCTTGACCTTGGTGCTAGTTTGGCTGCTTCTTGAGGATGATCCGCCACACATTATGAATGTAGAGTGAAGGGGGGTTTGTGGTTTGTGTGGTTGTGTAGAGTGGTTGGAAAGTTGAGTTGTGTATGACAAGATGTCGAAGATGAGTGTGAGATTGCTTAGGATGAAAAGAAAAAAAGAACAAGAAGAGTCGGCATGATCTCTTTATATAGAGATTCATTCATCATCGAGTGCATTCTGAAAAGTCTGTTACTTGCGACGAGGTTGAATCAAAGTTTGGAGTTGGCGGTTTGCGTGCGTTCTTCCCGAACTTTGAAGATTAGACTTCACACCGAACAGGCATCTTGCTCAACTCGGATTGAGAGTGCGAGATACCAATTAACTGAGAGCTTATTGAACACAATACGTTAGAGTCAAGACTCCTGTTTAAAATCAAGTCGTAAGTCACTTCACATACGCCAAATCTCCAGAGCAGGAGATGGCTCGGCGAGTCTGATAGGGAATCATGTCAACTTGTTGAGAAAAGGTGATATGTATTCTGGGCTCTCATATCAACACTTCTAAATATCGCTCTTCAAAAACCACCTCCCTGGGCTATATAAAACTTTGTGTATGTCTAGTAATCTGAGTTCCAGACGTGCAATGGCTCCCATATCGCTTTGTTGATACTTTCCATTCCACGTGTCTTTGTGCACTGCTGAAATTTATTCTGCTAGCTCTTCTTTGTCCACTTCGGAGCTTAACAGTATAAGTCATCGAGCAAACTATCCAACAGAGTTGAAGGGAAGCATCTTCTATGCCCGCGTTTCTAGTCAACTAGAGTCTGTCAAAGTTAAATATAGGAATTGGGTCGGGTCAATCACAGAATACTTCTGCGTATAAATGTGCGCGAAGTTTCACTTCCAAACCCGGCCAAGTCGTGTAACAGTAGTTCAAGACTATTGCCGCTGTGTTACTCTGGTGCGTGCGGATATAAGATTTCCATCAACGAAATCACACTCTTGAATCATCATAACTTCACCTGTTGCACGGGGGCTACATACTACTCTTCGCTGGGAAGTGCTTGGTCTTGCATTGAGTACCCATTGGGGCGGACATCCCGGAGTGCACTGTTGTTTACAATAGTTATAGTTCATAGACCTATCTAAGATACGAGCCGGCCAACATCAGACCGGCGATCTTAATGCACAGTATGGAAGTGAAATCCTGTCCACAGAGTTTCTCTATTTACCTCTTTTCTTCTACTGTCCGAAACTCTGTGACTCTCATGGTCGTTTTTGGTATGAGGTTCTGGAGGTGGCTATTGTAAGCATTAACTTTCCATCCTGCTGTTCACAACCGACTCATACCAGTCGAAGAAGCTTTACTGTACAAGCCCAGTACGAAAGGAATTTGATTGCATCCCCTCCAGTACAGGGTCTTGTACTTATAGGACAGCCTTCGACAGGGTTTCCAATATGAATGAAAACCTTTTAAGGGTATCGCTTGAGAACAGCTCTCGGTCGCAATATTAAAGTGTTTGAGACAATCTAATGTCAAAGCGAATCGAAGATTGACGGAAATGGGATAAGATCATTAAATAATGCTTTTAGCTTCATGTAAGATAGAACAGATCACAATTTTAAATGAAACGCTTTGATGTAAATGAACAGATAAATTTCAAGGCTATGCTATGTTCGCTTGGTATGGTATATGCTTAGTCTATAATTTGTGAAAGAACGCCAAATGAAAAGGAAACCCGGCTCATGACTCATGTACATCTATCCTGTTCGGAGCTAGATGTCGATCCCATATCGTAATAAATTGAGAATGATCATCCCTACTTTACAGAGCGGAATTGTCACCGCAGCTGAAAGTACCGTTGACATTGTCACCGGTAGCGAAAATCTCAAGCATCTCGGTCAAGGAAGCCCAGAGACCAGCACCGTTGAGGAAGAAGGCGAACATGATGATACCGACGTTGAGAACGAAGAAGGCAATGTTCTTGCCGCCCTGGAAGTGGGTTGCCTTGTTGGAGACGATGTAGAAAACACCGCTCATACCGAAGGAGAACCAGGCGTAGGTGGTAGCAGACTGGATTGAGACAATGGAGTCGAAGATGGGGATAGCGTTGGCGAGGATAAAGGCGATGATCCAGAAGAAAGTGGTGCAAATCATCCAGGCAGCCCATGAGCGGATGCTGTTAGAGGTGATCTCGTGAGTGGCCTTCATCTGCTTCATGGACACGATGAACATGTACTTGACACCGACGTGACCGTTGGCAAGGGCACCAGTCAAGATAGCGGGGAGGACAACTCCGTAAGCAGCCTTGGCGTAGATGTGGGGAGCGGAACCAAGAGCGGGAGAGGTCGTGTACTCGCCGGCGAGACAGTAGATACCGGTGGCAAGCATGGAGTAGAAAGCAGTGGTAAGGCAGATCAACCAGGTAAGGGAGAAGGGGAAATCCTTGCGAGGATCCTTCATCTCAGCCATGTAAGAGACGTAAGAGTGGTTGCCAGCATAGGCGAAGACGATCTTGAGGACGGCGTTGAAGATGTTTCGGAAGCCAGGGTTGTTGAAGGCCTTGATCTCAGGGGTCCAACCCTCGGGGGCCTTGACAGGGTTGGCGAATCCAAGACTGATCATGACGATGAGGACGGCACCGACGAGGGAGATGACGGTAGGAGGGCCGCTGCGAGAGATGAACTTGACAGTTCGAGGAATGCAGAGGAGGTATGAAATGACAGCGGCGACGGCCATGAAACCGACAGTGCAAATGGAGTGCTCGGTCATGGTGTTGAAGGCAATTGAGATGGTGACGATAGCAGAAGAGCAGAACATGATGACCTGGATGAGGAATCCAATGGCCACGATGATTTGCCAGGGTCGACCACCAGCAGCCTTGGCCAGATCAATGATGTGCACACATTGAGGATGGAGAATGGAGTAGCGGTACAGCTCAAAGCCGGTGTACCAGGCCAAAGTAGCAGATCCGAAAAGAGTGATGAAACCAGGGACAAGACCGAGAGTCGCGAAAGCACTGGGAAGACCCAGAGCGCCGATACCGAATTGGTTGGTGAGGAGAGCAAAGATGGTACCCCATCGGGTCATGGTCCTGTAGCTCTTTCCATCCTCACCCTCGAAGATGTTTCCGATCTCGTCGTTTGTCTCGCCCTTGGCGACTTCGCCGTCTGAACCGGATGCTGAGTCGTGCTCGTACTTGGGAGGGTTTGAGGTGGAAGGCTTCAGCTTGAGAGGCTCCTGGTTTCCTTTCTCGGATTCGCTGGCCATATTTGTTGTGGGATCTGTTGTGGCTGACATTGTGAAGTTGTGGTGGTTATGATGAGACGAGATGAGAGTAGAGTAGAGTAGAGTAGAGAGACTAAGAAATTTTTGTTAGTCCCAACGAGATCTTTTTCAAGTGCGTGCTTTTGGTGGTTTGGGTCTGGACTGGACTGGTAGTGGGGGTCGGTCCGGCGAGTCTTGGCAGCGGAAGCGGTACAGAATAATTATGGGCTGGGTAAAACTTGATGAAGTCATATGCAACTATGATGTATGTTTTTTCTCCCAAAAGACCGAAGTAAAAAGGGTTTGTTTCATGTGTACGTATGCGCTGCTAGACATGTTGTCTTGCATGTTGCAGAACCGAAGGGACTAAACTGAGAAAAACAGGGTTCAGAGCAGATGGTACTTACATTGAGGAGGAGGGTCTGATTTAGTCACAGAAGGTATGGTCTATGCAAGATGATCTGCAGATACGAGTATAGATAGGTAGTCTGTGACTACGCTGGGGTATTTGATGGAAAAGGAAAAGGAAGAGGAGGAAAGAGCAGAGTAATCGAGAAACCGTCAGAAACGTGAATGGGGACAGATGGGCTGGGTTTAAATATCTCAACAATTGACGCTGGAGACGCCGAGAGGTTTTTGTACATCTGGAACGTTAGCTGGGTATGGATTAGACTAGACTAGCTAACGAACATGTAGAGAGTACATACAGGCATAGCCTCACTTTGTTGTCTAGCAAGAGTACCTGACCTCAGGGATCGCTCCCCATGGGGGTGATGTCTGGTTTGAGGCTGAGGCTACGTCATAGATGTAAAACAACACTAGACTGTACTCGACTCTGGGGGAGTAAAGGAAGGGTGGCCGGTCACGCCGTGCGGGAATTTAGTTGTATGCATGTCGTGTCGTTTCCGTTGGACGAGAAAATTAAGGGTCGTTGCCAAGCTCTGAATAGGGTCATGTCATAGTGGGCTTGGCTAAACCTTGAACCACCAAAAAGTGGATATTGGTACAAGCGGTAGGATACGGAAAACAGGAGTAGAAAAGATGGGTCGAGGAGATACGTTTATTACGTATCGACGTTTATGGTACCTGACAAGACGTGGTAATACGTGGTAATTCACCTTCCCACACACACTTTTGGTCATATCCCGACATATCTCCTGTTACAGTACTGTACAAGTGAGGTCCAGTTGAGGTTATGATAAACTTCCCTCCTTTATTTACGGAACAGGAAACTCAGGAGCCGCTAGCGTGATGTGATGCAGGGAACGCTATTCTCGGGAAGAAACCGATCCCAGCAGGAACAAGAACAAGCGGCGTTTTTTTCCTTCATCCTCGGCACGTCTTTCTCTCAAGTTACTCCGAGACAGCAGAGAATTTCTGTTTTAGACGAGATGATTGGTCCGCGGAACATTCTTTACGGTCTTCCATATCCACACTGCCGGGTTAAAAACTGTAAAGGTAATGCCCAGATACGGCAAAAGGTACGTATCTCTAATTACCGTAGATGGAACGGTACGGTGAGCACGGGTTAGACCGCCTTTGCCGCCGCCTCATTCTTTTTCTCTTCATTTTTTTCTGCCCTCGATACGGACCAGAGTTGCATTCTGGGAGCATCAGGGCATATCGTTGTTAATTGATTCAATTCTCATTCGCCATCGGTTACCCTCGCCTCATATCAGGTCTAGACTGTCTACTCTATTCGGTGAAAAAGCGTGACCCTATTATGTGGATATCATCAACGATGGGACTGAATGGGACTGGAAAAGAAAAGGCCAGATGACCATCAGCACGTCCAGATTCAGACGCGTAAACAATGATAATGCCTCAAACTGGATACAATAGAATGGCCCAGATTGATTGATAAACAAGTAGACAAGAAATATACTGGGCCAGAGTCAGACCCAGACCCAGACCTGATGATGGGCAAGTTTGACCGAAGTACCTGAGATCAGAGGCGGGTATTCTTGCTCTTTCTCCTTCTCCTGTTTTGTTGGTCTCCGTAATAAACTCTATGCTGATCAGAACAGGAACAGGAACACGGACTTATGCCTTGGCCCTCATCATCGTTTCGCCTAAAAAATCCTGGACTGGACCTGACCTGACGCAAGGTGGCTGGAAAGTGAAAGGGAATTAAACGGGTAGAGAGTCTTAATGACAGAATACTTGGACCAGCCTGCCGCGACAATTGCCGTGGCGAATGAAAAGTACCTTTTTAGGTGAGGCTCTGGATTAGTCCGTTGATTTGCCGCGCAGCCGCGGGAGCACCGACGGATTCATTTGTTGGACTGTCGTCTGTCATTTGATGGGACGGAAAGTACGGATAAAAGTGAGACGGTATTTGCGCTGACTCGTACACCGTATCCCAGATAGGAACAGTACCGGACTGCATGACCGACCCTAGCGTATGGGTCTCTGTTATAAAAGTAAATGGACCACTAGTCCAGCCAATACTGGTGAGACTCTGAATGGGTATTTCTGTCGCTTATAAGCCTCAGTGAGCTCATTTGTTGTGGCGTGGTCTCAGATTACGTTATGATAATTCAACTCAGGATTCTGGTCCACGAAACATTTTGCTATGATGAAAAATGAAGATGCGCAAAAGTGAAACTTGGCTAGACAGCGTTGCTTACTCGTAACGTCTGCCATTGATTCAGGTTTGGTTTTCTCACATCACGCATGGCCCGAACTTGAACAGCTCCTATCACGGCCCGTCGCGTATACAGCACGCGATACAATTTTATGGAGGCTTCAGTGGAACCTCTTACCCTGTATCCGTACCCCAGACTTGGAATGCACTCTCTGCAACTTGGCTACCGGATACGGAACTGAGGTGACTGGACATTTCACGGGAATAAGAAGCGAGATTAAAACGTTGGAATAGGGTAGATTGACAGATTGTGGCGTGAGCTTGACTTCAGCGGCAATACTTTCGGTAGCTTGCTTTCGTTAAGCATGAGAACATTATACCAATCAGATCATTGACAAGTTGTTTACAGGCATGGTCCTGGACTACCTGCCCTTTGAAGCTTCATGCCCTTGATTTATCAATTTCACCCTACAGCTTCACTTTTGTTTCCTAGTCGCTCCTGCAGAAACTCCACCAAGGCGACAACGTTACTTGTTGCGGGATACCCAATCGACTGGTATTTCCTTTCTCAGGGTCCTCTATGCTGGTCATCTGATACTCACCTACAGATAAACCCCATCCTGGTCGTAGTCACGCACGTTTCTCAACAGTTTGGATGGATGTGATATGTCTCATAAATCATTCGCCTACTGTATAAATGAGTACAATCAAGGATTCCCCGAGGGGAAGCACGTCCTCTGAGGCATTTAAATCGAAATTGTGAGCATCCCAGACAGTACCCAGTTGCATTCATGAATGTCATCCCCAGACTTCAATTGAAACCAGTAGAACGAGGAGAACACGGGGAAATGCTCCACCGCGTCTTCGATTTAGATCTTGATCCTCGGTGTTCGGGGTTTAGTAACCTCCACGCGCCAAGTGGTCCTATACGAGTACATGTACGATAGACTCGGGTAAAGTTTCTAGGTGATCGGCATGGAGAGATAAGCGCGGAAGGGGGCTTGGAAAATGGGTCAGCTGTCTGATCAACTTCTTGACACCGGAGCTGAAGCGGATGAGTTATTTGGTAGATAAGAAAGAGGCGATAGCTGAGTCTGGCGTACATGTGTACTTTTGGTAGAGCGGCCGGAAGAACCGGAGGGCGTTCCGACTCAGCAACTCTACACCTGGATATATATTACATATCTGGGGGTTGGACCTTGACGTGGAGATTGCTTCAGATGGGACAAGGAATATGACTATCTTCAGGAGTCTTATCTTGCTGTTGGTCAAGGATGAAGCTTTGATCAAGTGATAAAAAATTTGAACCGAGGTGTCGCCATTCGCGTAGAATCTTCAATGTCGATCTTGGTGCCCAAATTACTCGCTCGACAATTCACCGGCCCTCCTGAATCAGACGTATGGTTTCTCGATCGATACGGTTTCTACGGAGTGAGGACCGTTGTGGCAAGTCTTGTTCTCAAGAATCCGGCACTCTTGTCCTGGCATTGTGCGGTTAGCCGCAGCCTCCGGACAGGTTATTCACGAAAAGCCCAGCAATATTCTCAACAGCTAATTCCCTTTATTGGAATATTTTTGTTCTTGGCCAGAGTATCGGAGATAGGTGAATTTTTCACGATCTCGATGCCTTCCTCTAAAAATCATACTAACGCGTACGAGTATCTTGAAGAGCTCTCTATTCCTCACCTGCGACAGTCTATCCAAGGACCAAATCGATACTGTCCAAGTCCAACTCATCCCACTTACCAACCTCAACTTGTCCACTAGCAAGCCGATACGCAATCCCATCTTTCCATTCTACCCAAAGAACCAAATATGTATCTTTTGTCTGCATCGGACTCCAAATCTTGGTCACTTCATTCTGCGTCCTGGAGTACGTCCTGATTTTACAAACAGCTACCAAGTCAACAGGTAGCCCTTTCTCTTCCTCGGACACCGTTTTGGGGAAGCGAGCAAAATAGTCCTCGTTGACTAAATTCAGAAAGCCAACTTCTTGTCTTTGGCTGCTGTAAAGTCGTGCGTCTTTCCATTCGCCTTCCTTTTGGCAGCCCCAGAGTTGAGCTTTATGCGTCTTGCAGAAAAGATATTCTGTTTGCTCAGGCATATCCGGTACTGTTGTTTCGTCTACCGGAGTGATAGGGAATGGATAGAACCACCCTTGTACTGGTTCGTAACCCACCTCAGGCATATCCTTGTGCTTGAATATAAACTTATCGCATCCGTCGGGGAACAGGTGAGGTCCATCATCCCAAGGCGACTTTTCTGGAGCGTCGTGACGCGTCCATCCTGGCGGTAGTGGCCTCTTAAAATCCTTGTAGGTATCACGATTCTCATACCATGTAGACCTTACTCTCCGCCATTTAGAAGGCGGATCAGCTGGGGAGTGGCTTGTGTACCATTCGGTAATGGACGTGGTCTCTTCAATGCCTCCGTCTTCATCCCATGGCATCATCAGCGTTGCTTCAGGACCACCCGGGTCTACGCCACCCATCCATCCAATCCATGACCAAGACGGAAGGCCAGATGGCTTAAGCTGCACACTTTGAGGCCTTGATGAGCGAACTCGTCTCTCCAAATCCGTTCTTCGGAGCCACGGCTTCCAACCAAGACCGCGCTCAAACATCATTTCTGGTATCCCGTACAAGAAACCGCCTTGGAAGCGTCGGCTCAGCACGGACAGAAATCCTGATATTGCTGGTAGAGCGTCTTCACCGTAGCGAAGTTCCATGTCATTGTATCGTGATACGAGAAGACTGAAAGAAGAACAGTCAAAGAACCCGGCTAGTAGGATTCTTAGTCCGCTATCTATCGTCTCAGTTGTGCAAGGGTCCTTCTCAACCCGTACTCGTGACGCGGCTTCCTCATGCCACACACCACGTTGGCACTGCCAATGAAGTTGTTCCTCGTGAAAGGCGAGCTTGCGAGGTGATAATCTGAGTTCTTGATAGATCCACCCTCGTTCGTAGTATGGCAACCAGACTTCTGCTTCAAACCCCATATTGTCTCTGTGCAGAAGTTGTTGATCTCCAAAGGGGACTAGAATTTGTTTGAGATTTCGAGGTGTTGATATTCCCTTGATGCCTGCTAGACCAGTCTTGGAATCACCGTCTGCTGCTACGACTGTAAGTATTGCGTTGGCGTAGATGGCGCCCATGAGTGATAACTGCTCTGTTGTTGAGTAGCTGTCTCCATGGGTAATGCATAGTGCATCAGCCCACAGGTATCTCTCACCGATAACAGTAGTCAAGTGAATGGCGTTTCGTATGATTGGTGAGACATACTCTGATAGGGCTGGACTGCTAAGTGCCTCTGGCACTTGAAGCCTTTTAAGCACACTGGGATCGACCAGACGGCCAATGTGACCGCCATATGTATAGCTCAGCGCTACATAGTCACCATCGACAGTTCCCGGAACGAGGCACTTTTTCTCAACATCGATCAACCAGGCAGGCCTTGCCCTCCATATTCTAAGAGGATTACTGCACATATCCCCATGTGATGAGAAACACTCATCTTTCCACTTCTTAATCACACTCAAGTCCGCCCACTCCGGGTCCAGGACGCGACCAGTCCCGTATCCGGAACCGTTATCAACAAGAGCAAGACGCCAGACAAAGCCACAATGGTCAACAGTCTCATCAAGACGAACAACACCCCCACGTGAGTCAAGCTCAACCCTCAATTCTCTGGACTTGTCGTTTTCCTCCTCTCCATTCTTGGTGTACTCCCAAAAAGCTTCGATGAGGAGTTTGTGATGAGGACATTTTGTGGATAGCGCTTC
This sequence comes from Fusarium citri, assembly GCA_004367485.1. Lineage (NCBI taxonomy): Eukaryota > Fungi > Ascomycota > Sordariomycetes > Hypocreales > Nectriaceae > Fusarium > Fusarium citri. The sequence continues at coordinate 407,579 of QHHH01000062.1, forward strand.
TTCGAAAGACCCGAGGTTGATCGTGCGCTCGAATTTGTCGTCGCTGGTTAGTCTTTGCCATATTGACTGGCATACTTCGCAGCTGGTTACCCAGTCTGGTGTCTTGCATGAAGACATTGCAGGAGGTTGAGCTGGCGCAGAGGCTGAGAGGAATGGGTGTTGAGTGAGGGGTTGGTGCCTACACTAAGAAGACAGGGGTCGTAATGGGACGATTTACGATAAACACCAATTAGCGGTGACTAGTGAGTCATCTACATCTCCAATAGCCTACTTGAGATCGTGGGAAAGTCTCAAAGTGCACAATTCAAGAGTTATCTGGGTTGGCGTTGCCAAAGACTGCCTGTCTTCAAGCTCCAATCCAACAAACCAATAAATAACTTCCTGGCCGCTTTCTAGGCCTCAGCATATCGGTAGCTACAGGTGTAGTATACTTGACTGCACCATCGTCTCAATGACTTCCTCAACCGTTTCGGTGTTGTACCGAAAGAAACATCGCCAATACAGTCAACTTAAACATTGAAATGAATGACAATCACAGAAAGGTACGGCCGATGAGTACAGCCGAGATCTTTGTCTGCGCCGCTTTCTGCATTCATGGAAGATACAGTTGAATTCGAGATTCCACATGTGAGGTATGCTGGAGAATCGAGCGCCATAAGATGGTTGGAAAAGTAACTGAGCTGATCGATCGCACGTGCAATGGTGTAATATTCCGATTTTGTTTGCACCTTGCCTACCTATTGCTGATTAGAAGGCGTCATCAACTCTGTTTTCAACAGGGATAAATGTCTCATCACATTCATGACGTGGAGTAATTCATGCGGCTTCTCACTCGATCAGAGATCTGACAAATGTTTGTCGTTTTGAGTGCATGGAATTGAGAAGCAATTTGTCAGTCTTTAACCGAGTAAAGTGCTGGGTTAATTCTGTCTTGTACATCGTCAGCGATCGGCCTCTCGATCTTCCGAACCCCCTTTACGTCTTACGTCAACCTCGGTCAGGTATCGAGAACTAACATCCAACCAGTCACAACAACCGCTCCTCCTCCGGACCCGGGATGGACACGTGGGTTAGCGTCCTGCGTCCACTCTATTGTCGTATTCTTTGAGCTTAACTGTAGAGAATCACTGCTGTAGCAAACGCCAATAAGGCTTGATCGTAAGACAGATCTAGGTCTATGACATACACCATTCCTTCACCGACATTCCCATGATCCAGTGGCTTCAAAGAACAATGAAACGACCATGTAAGAAACCGGAGCATGGTCTCCGTCGATCTGACGTTTTCGATCTAATCTAACCAATACCAGCTACTCTATGCGGGGTGTCGTGACGATCCGATGGTACCTGAGCGTTAATCTCCAGGGCAATTTAGGGCTGTGAAATTAACAAAAGCAAAAGTCAATGACCAGTATAACAGCATCGACAATAGAAGTCGACATCTATTCATAACGCTGATATGTTGACTTTTGATGTAGATCTGTTTGTTGCGGTCTGAGCTTTACGCGTAGCTGCAGCGCGACTTATGTCGTGACGTCAATGAATTCATGTCTGAGCACACATTTCTGAGAATTGATGAAGACAATTGTGTATAAAGAGGACGACCAAGACGCTGCAAATTACTCTTTTTGTTCATCATCACACTTACATTCTATCAATCAATCAACGACTACAACAAACCACTACTTTCAACCTTTCTCCCAACCCAAACATCAATATGTCTGACTACAAGCCCACTGGTACAGCTCCTTCAATCACCTTCACTCTTTTCCTTCAATCACTAACAATTCTTCAGAGCACGACGGTCTCCGCAAGGACGGCCAGCCTGACCAGCGCGTTGGCACTGGCGAGTTCGCCTACGGCAAGGTCGACCCTCACCAGGCTGGTGAGCAGGGCGGCAAGACCTCTGGCGATGGAAGCAGCGGCGGTCTCGGAGCTTCCAGCAGTGACGGCAGCGACTACAAGCCCACTGAGCACGATGGTCTCCGAAAGGATGGAAAGCCTGACGGACGTGTCAAGGGCAACTAAATATCTTGAGAGCGTTATGCCTAGCGTTATGATAAGCCGATGAATGAGAATTGTTAACACCCGAATATTTTTATCCATATGTGACCGTAGTGAATCAATTGACTGCTTATTATTAATGAATGTCTCCCCGCCATCAAAGTATGGCGACGAAGGCGCAGTCAACAGTGAGGTTGTCTCTATCCGTATGAAAAATCAGTGGACCTGGTAGCAGTTTTGTATGAGGCACCGAAGAGATTTTAAAGCAATAGTCTCTTCTAACATATCCATTGAGGATATACACTGAATAACCGAATCTGATTGCAGGAAACTGAAAGCGTCTGACCTTAACCGCGTTCCTGTGCAAACTGTTGTTCAAAGCCAGGAGCGCGATTGTGCAGCAGAGCAAGCAATTGAAGCATTCAAGGCAGCATGTAAAGAGTGCATCAGAAAAATATTACCAAAGAAAATTTCGATACAATCTGGCTAAAATCCTTCATGAAAACAGCCCTTATCCATGGCAGAGTGTCAATGATAAGAACTCCAGTCTGTGGTCCGAACATAGATGCAAATCATCATCTTGTTTATGAAGGTAGGGTTCAAATATGTAACGAAGTCTAGAACCAGTTTTACCTCGTTGTTGGCGTGTGGTTCTGATTCTTTGCCCCAAGCAGCACTAAGACACGGTAAACTCATCGAAGCTTTATTGAGCCACATAACGCTTGTTTGAGGTGTACTGACTATTGAACGAAGATATTTTTATCCGATGAGAAGCTATTAAATAAGCGAAGTATTCGACCGCTCCCCTCTCACTACATTCTATCGCATCGCTGATAACTCCTAGGCTTTCAACTTGCCAGCGTCCACGAAATTCACTTAGACCCTTGCTCCCAAGGCGTGAGTCACATAAGTTATTAATCCGACATCGTTGGGAAGCCGGATTTACATGCCGTCTTCATACATTACTCCTGATGAAAAAACGTCATGTGTAAGCTTTACTTCCCATCTGATAACAAGTGCCACTTGGCAAAATGCTGACCTGGGGGATCAGCCAATCAATCGCCATGTACATGTTGTCAAAAAAGCGCGCCCTTGATGACTATGACGTCTGACCTACACAATCCGATAACGTTGAAGTGCTACTATATATCTGGGAATAATCTCAAACTTTGAATGTCAATTGTCTAGGCAGAACAAAATGGATCGCAGCTTCGATATCACAACCGGCTCTGGCGCCGCGTCCATTCACGCCGGGATTATTCCCTTGGAGCCATTGCCCAAAACGAAACTAAGAGGAGCCAATCTCACTCAACCACCTACCAAAAGCGACAGTCTACCCGATGTTCCGGTCTTGGAAGACAATAACAGCAACAATGCCTCCAACGAAGAGTCATCGAGCACCCTTGGAATCTCCAAGACAAGAGGCGTGATTGTTATCATCACCCTCGCAGGCATAAGCTTCCTCAACACAATGGGCTCAGGCATTTTAATCGCTGCTCTCCCCCGCATAGCCCAAGACGTCTCCCTTTCGGAGAACCTCATCCTCTGGCCAGCAGCAGTCTACGCCCTCGCGGCGGGTTGTCTGCTCCTCATCTTTGGCGCGATAGCAGACGTCGTTGGCGCAAAGTTGATGTGGGTTACCGGCAGCTTCCTTTTTGTGATTTTCACATTAGCTGTTGGGCTGGCGCAGACTGGTATCCAGATCATCCTCTTCAGGACTTTGCTGGGAGCTTCTATCTCGATGTGTCTTCCTACAGCGGTTAGTCTGATCGCCAATACCTTTCCGAAAGGGCCTTGGAGAAATGTCGCTTTTGCGATTAATGGAATGGGAAGTCCTTTGGGTTATGCGCTCGGTCTTGTACTGGGTGGTATTTTTACAGACACCATTGGTTGGAGATGGGCTTACTACATGTCGGCCATCATCAACTTCTGCCTCTCGACTGGAGCGATATGGTCTTTACCCTCTGTTTACACTGCATCCGAGAGAAAGTGGACTACTAGGCTGAGGCATGAGATTGACTGGGTTGGAGCAGCGACTATGAGTGTAGCGCTTGGTATGCTGCTCTATGTTCTGGCCATGATCTCTTCGTCTTACAAGCGACTCGATGATCCCGCCAACATAGTGCTCCTGACGATTGCAATTATCTTGCTAGCTGCATTTCCGTTCTGGATGGACTATCAAGTAAAGCATGGAAGACCGGCCCTTATCCCAAACAGCCTCTGGCGCAATCGGTCATTCACGTCTGTCTGCATCGCTGTATTCTTATGCTGGGCTTCACTCAACGGTATTGAGTACTTCACAACTCTATAGTAAGTCCCCTGAGCCGACGGACTTCACAATATGCTGAACTTTATAGTTTCCAAAAGGTTGAAGGTCTTTCAGCGCTCCAAAGCTCCCTCCGCTTCCTTCCCCACGTCATAATGGGTGTAGCAGCAAACATCATAACAGGAATTCTTATTGCCAAAGTCAAAGTGCGAACACTGGCTGTTGTATCAGCCCTAATAACCATGGTAGCTGCACCGCTTATGGCTACTGTCGATGTCGGCGAAAATTACTGGCTTGCACCATTTTGGGCCATGTTCCTTTCGCCCGTCAACCCCGATGGTAGGCCCCCTTCAACTAAAGCTTGACTAATTATACTAACTCAATTAGTCCTCTTTACCGTCTCGAATCTCGTCATCTCCGACGCCTATCCTCCTGAGATGCAGTCCCTTGCAGGCGGTGTGTTCAATGAAGTAGCGCAGTTTGGCAATTCAGTCGGCCTGGCTATCACTGCTGCCATCGCTGCATCTGTTACTGAGCATTCGGGAATCACAGCCAGGGAAGAGGCGCTGATGAAAGGGTACAGAGCGGCCTTTTGGACCATATTTGCTAGTTGCACTACTGTCACGGTTGTTGTCTGGCTTGGGCTGAAGAAGGGAGGTATTGTTGGAAGGAAGCAAGACTAATTAGTGATCGGCACGCCGGGAATGAGCTCCAAACAGGTAGTTGAAAAAGTTGATCTGAATGGCTAAGAAGTGTTAAAATGAAGGTCCGCTTGTTGAATCTTTATAGAAGCAATCCCGGGTGACTTCCGTGACGCTTACGAGCACATGTCCCAGCTCAACTTGATAGCGTCTTCTCTTAACGAACCGCAATGCCAGAAAGCAGCTAGCAGATCTCCAATCTTTCCTATCAATTAAACTGGAAAATTCTGTTCCTTCTGTAACGCTCGATTCAGCCTTGGTTTAGCACGTGATTCGTTTCAGATTCAACCATCTCAATTGGTTCTCATCCAAAAACAGTCTAGACGATCCATCCTCATCATCTCGGCCTTATCATGTCGATCAACCAACTAAAACGGGCGGATCAGATCAAGAACTTTCTAATCCGCAGACCGATTTCTTTAAATTTCCCATTCTCCGGTATCAATATGATCCAACCTATCATTGTCCCTGAAGTTGAAAATAAACTTCGATAGACCCTCTTTCTCAGCCCTGAAGGATCCACCGCGGAGCCGAACTTCAAATTGAGGCTTGATCTTAGAACAAGCCAGCCATCCGTCCGGGAATGAGATGGTTTCCTGTAAGCAAGTCCACGTTTTTGTGACAAACAAGTTCAACAGGGCTCCTTTGTCTAGAAGACGCCACTGAAGAATAAATAATACGCGTATGGTTCGGGTAAGTCATTAGCGGTTGGATGGTTAAAGATGAGACTGCGCTAGAGAGGTGCGGAACCGCAGATGCAGACTCTAAGCTGGAGTGATACCAGACTTTTGGTAATCGATATCGTACTCAGCTTATGTTGAATGACTCGTCTCCAGGCAGATCTAGGAATCATCAGTAACCAGAAACACTGTCTTTCGGGGCTGAGTATAACGGCGAGAAGGAGAGATCCCTTATCATTAGGTCATCTTGAACAGGCTGTGCAAAGTCACCATCGAGGTCCCCGTTGCTCCGGACTAGGGTCTCATGCAGGTCCTCATCCAGTCTTCCGCGGGGCACCTTGCCTTGACACAGTAATACTCCCAAAAGAGATGAGTTTGCGACCTGAACACCGGACGACTGGGAACCGCCCTGCAAGTAGTTAGCAAAAGATCTTCACCGGTCCGTGATCCGCTGCATAACACTAACTCAGCCCAGCTGCATCCGCAACGCCTCCTCGTGGCCCCTGAGTCTTTCCTAGCGTGCTTCACTACCTCAAATATACGATGCATCTGTCCCTCAAAGTCCGTGGTCCCTGCATACCATCCTTTCTTTCTTTCCACGCACTCCTTTGTACAACTTGCCTAAGATGGGCGGTCTCTTGTTATCGGACACTTACGAGTTCCACAAACCTAGCACCAATGACATGAACATCGCCAGTATCGCTTGGGGGTTCTCCCTCGGCGTGTCCATCTTCAGTGGGACTAAAGCTATTCGCCAGACCATCCAGTCATGGAAACGAGGCACCAGGACGAATATCTACCTTGTCCTGCTTTGGATGGAGTGGCTGAGTAGTGTGATTATGAGCGCTATAACGTGGTGTTATCTGCGACAGTATATACCACCTGGCTTTCCTGTCTTTTTCGTCATTGGTATGCCCAACATATAGCATACCTAGAGGTCTACTAACGTGCTTGTGCAGTTTTTCTTTGGGCTGTCCAGATTCAAACGCTACTTCAGATTATCATCAACCGAATCTCGATCCTTATGGTTAACCGGAGCAATGCCAAGAAACTTAAGCTGGTTACCTTCCTCATCCTACTCGTTATCAACATCAGTGTCTTTTGCGTGTGGATTCCTGCTCGACTACAAATCAGTCAACAGTTCATCAGCGTTAATGCTATTTGGGACAGAGTCGAGAAAGGAATTTTCCTAGTTGTCGATGCAGGGTTGAACTTTTATTTCATTCATCTTGTTCGCTCCCGACTTATCGCCAATGGTTTGACAAAGTACACTCGTCTTTACCGTGTCAACTTGGTTATGATTGGTATATCAATGACCATGGATGTAAGCACAGCCCTTCTTGTTATCAATGCACATGACTAATGAATCAGGTCCTTCTCATCGCAATGATGTCCCTCCCCAACGATATCGTCTACCTCCAGTTCCATCCGCTCGCTTACCTCGTCAAACTTCACATCGAAATGAACATGGCTGAGCTCATCACCAAGGTCGTCAAAGCGAGCAACCCCAGTGGCTATGATTACTCCGGCTCACGATCTGGTGGAAAGAGCGGCGCCAAGACTGCGACCAACAAGCGAGCGACATCCATGTTTCCCGGTGGCAACCTTACGTATATCGAAGCTGGTGAGAACATCGAGTTGCCGGAACGTAAAGAAGATGGGATCAAAGTGTCGAGGACGTTTCAGACGACACAGGTTGAGACTGTCAAGCCGGATCGGGATCGTACAGATTATGACGATCTTCAGAGTGAGTCGAGTTCTACACGGAACTTGAAGGAGGAGCATTTCCCTCTCTGAACCTGGTACCTCAACCTTTTCTTCTCACCGATATATTTGGCGGGATGCCTTGCAAATGCCCTTCATGTCAGCACATTTTCATATTTCATAGAATATTTAGACCACCCATTAATATTAAATCTCTCACCAAGACTCGAAGGATTCAGTGTGGACCTCAATCATCCTGTGACAAGATCCTTGTTAAACCCGATGCACTAGGAGCGGCTCCGCTACACCGGGCGAGGATGTGGCTATCTGGCGTCGGGCATGACTCGTACGCATCGAGCCTCATCATCAGGCATTTCAACAAAACACGGTATTCGGGAAAAGTTAAAATGCCTCATGTAACAATATCGTGGAGACCTAAGACAACGATACGCGAGGAGAAAGGCCAACTCCACCACATGGTGCCATCGTGGGTCCGCAACGTGTAAAAATGGAGGTTTACCCCAGACTTCCCCAGAGTCTTTACGTAAAAAACACCGTCATGGCGGTAAAAGTGGAAATATCAAGGACCCTTCGAACATGAACCTTAGATTAAGATGATACAGCTTCTTTATCATACCTATAAGTTTCCTGCGCTTTGTTGTTGTTGTCTCTGATGTCATTCTCTTCCTAGCGGAATAAATAATGTTCCGCTGTGTTATCGGTGATAAGCATGAAATAACCCGGAGCCAACAGGATTTGAATTGGAGCTTCTTTACTGGTCGACTCGTAACTTTGCATCAGCTGAAGTAGCCTTGGCATAGTCAGCCACCCATAAAGTGACGCGTGGAGTCCTCGAGACAAATGCTACAGTAACACATAGGTGCTTCATTCGGGTTTACCGAAGAATGTAATTCCCCTTTCCAAAGTCCGAAGTGAGAGTAAGGCTAATGCATGAGTTTATTTTAACTATACTCTTCTCAAACATCAGGAAGGTCTAACCGTTATTCCCAAGAGATTCAACAGCCGCGTGATCATCAGTACTGTAACAAAAAGCCAACGTTGGTAGCCAAGATCATCTTCCCTGCTTCTTCCTTTCCTCGCCAATCTTTCCCCCCGCAAACTGATTGTCTTGATGGTTTATGCCCAGCCTTAAGACATGTGCTTTGCCTATCAGCGGCTCTGTAATCCCCGTGCAAAACCCCCCAGTTACCACAAGCCAAGTCTCTTAGCATACTAGTATGACGTTCCCCTACATGCTCGTCTTTGCTCTGACTGAGACCCCAAGAAATGGTTATTGGCCCTTAATCTCTGGGCAGACGCTGCTATCTCTGGGCGAGAACGAGTGCCTACGTAGTCTTTTGCTTGAAGCTGTGTCTGCCAAGTTACCAGTGTCTTTTTCTCTCTTCTTTTAAGAACAGGGCTGATCCCTTTTTCTTTCTGTTTGTCCTGTTCTTCTTACTTCATTCCTTGCTCATAACGTGTCAATCTCCTTCCCACGTTTTGACTTCCCCCTCCTGTTTTCCCCTTGGTACTGTAACGTCAAGGAACCTAGATTGCCTGCAATGGGCTTCTTAGCAAAGATCGGAAAGATCGTGGCACCCCCACCGCCGCAATCTGAGGAAGGTCGTGACCAATGGCCCTCCCGTACAGCGTATCTCCTTGCCTCGTGTGGTGGCGCGGTGGGAATGGGGAACATGCTCCGATATCCGTCCCAGGTCTACAACAACAGCGGCTTGCAATGGTTCGTGCCGTATCTCATGGCCGTCTTCCTTCTTGCCATCCCGGCTATGGCGTTGGAGATTGCCTCCGGCAACGCCTATCTCGGCGGAACTGTCGTTGCGTACAACAACATAAACAAGAGACTCAAGGGCACTGGCTTTGCGCTCAACTATGTAGGCTTTGTGGTGGTTACTTACTTTGTGCCTATTCTTGCTTGGGCCATGGTCTACTTCCAAAAGTCTTTTACCAGTCCGCTTCCTTGGGCGGGCGATACCGAGAATTGGTTCATGTATGAGGCTGTTGGTGCTGTTGACCCTGATGCTTCTGGGAGATGGGTCGTATACCCTGGTATTTCCCTCGATGCCCGTCTCGTCGGCTGGAACGCATTCACCTGGTTCACCGTATGGATTTGTATGTTCCGTGGTGTCGGTCTCACCGGTCGCGTCGTTTACTTCACCATGGGTCTACCCGTTATAACCGCCATCATCCTCATCGGCCGTGGCGCATCCCTGCCCAACGCAGGCGAAGGCATCAAGATGTATTTCGCTAGTTGGCATAGCGATAAGCTCGCCGGTACCAAGATCTGGCGTGACGCTGTGGGCCAGGTCTTCTTCTCGACGGGAGTCGGATTCGGATACTACACTGCCTACGCCTCGTACAACCGCAAGTACTCTAACGCGGCGCAAGACGCTTGCATCATTGTCATCTTCAACTCATGTTTTGAAGCCTTCGCTGCCTTTGCCGTCTTCGGTATCGTTGGATACCTTGGTATGAAGCCCGAGGAAACTGGAGAGATTGGTAGTTATGGTCTAGGCTTCATGACTTACCCTGAGGCGTTTGTTCAAATGCCCGGGTCCAACTTCTTCTCGTTCGTCTTTTTCTTCACAATCATGCTGTTGGGTATAAGCTCTTCCTTTGCTATGCTCGACGCTGTCATGACATTGATCCTGGACTCTCCTTTTGCCAAGAAATGGAGTCGTCCATGGGTTGCAACCATTATGATCACCATCTGCTTCCTTGTCTCTCTTCCTCACTGTACCCAATTTGGTTATTGGTTCATGGACGCTATTGACCGATGGATCAACAACATTGGTCTTGTGTTCGTTGTATGGGCTGAGTGTGTCGGTTCCACTACCTTGTATCGATACCAGGATGTCGTCGGCCAAGTCGGTATGCCTTCTTGGGCGTCATACAATGGTGGCTTCTTTGGCGGCCAGCTTCTAGGTATCATCGTTGGTCACACAGCTACTCCTTGGGCGGGTGCAATTGTTGGTTTCGGAATTTATTTCATCGGTCTCGCCGCCTCTCTTGTCCTCGCGAAAACACCAGATGCCTATGGCGGTCCGAGACTCATGACCAAGAACAAGATGATGTCGGTCTTTTACTACAATGCTTTCTACTCGGTATGTTCAATCCATCAAACAATGAAACAAATACTAACATCGCACAGGGCAACATGCTTCGCCACGATCTTAACACCGTCTGCGGCGTTGGCAAGAACTGGTCTCTCCCCTTCATCTGGGCACCGATGCTTCGCTACGTCTCCGGCCCCATCCTAGCCATCATCTTTAGTCTAGCATACCCCACGTTCGAAGAAGTCAAGAACGACCCTCTCTATATCGTCGGCTTCATTGTTGCTCACTGTCTTCTATTGTGGATCGTGATTGGCTTCGTCTTCCCTCGATGGTATGACATCTTTATCAAGCCTGAGCGTCGGGAGGACTGGAAGCAGCCTTATGCTCCCAATATCCTGCGCGACACGACTGATGGGCAGGAACCTGGCAGTAACGAGGCTGCTACGTCCGAGGCTGCCATGTCAAGTGAGACGTCATCAAAGAAGGACAATGATGCAACTTCTAGGCAGTGAAACCAATGATGAAGCTGGAATGTATGTTTGACATGTCTTGGTCTTGGAAATTTCTATGTATATTATTGGATACCCAAAATCATAAGACTATGTATGATGATCAAGCACATTGATATGACACCGATGTATCATCTTGTCTGCAACTTGCCGCCCGTCGATTACTAGGCTGTCTGTTCCAGACCTTCTCAGGCACTGACTTCTCAGCTACGTCACAAATAGACACATAAATCATAAACGAGTGACAGATTTTTCTTAATGCAAAAACAAAGTACCTTCTTTAATCTTAAAACGAGAGGACAGGCTACAGACCCGAAAACCATGAATCATGTTCCATACTACATCCTACTCCGCTTGCTTATTGTTTATTTCCTAAACTTGGTTCGCCCAAGTCAACCCACTCTTTCGATTCTGCACAGGACGCTCCCTGATAGGCTCCTCATCATCGGTCCAGTACTGTGTCTCCTTCTGAATGGGTAGCGTGTTAACCTCAGGTCCCATACTGCGGCTGAAACGGTTGTAGGCGATGAAGGTGTCGTCGTCACCAGCATGGGCGTTGGTGGGTGTGGCTGCGCGCATCGAGACGCGACGAACCTCGACGGCATCATCCTTGATAACTTCCTTGCCGGTGTAGTGATAGAAGATGTTGAGAGCAGGGATTGAAAGACCGTGGATGACGATGGAGAAGAGAACGAGCCAGTAGACTGTAGGTCCCATGGCTCGAACAAGGTCAGTCTCCTCGTTGTCGCCCTCGCCGTCGTGGGGAAACAAGTGACGGGCGTGCTCAACGTAGAAAACAGCGCCAGCACCGATGGGTCCAAAGTACCCCATAAACAAGGCCTCCTTCCAGTCCTTACAGACACCGGGCATAAGCTTGTAGAAGGCGAAGATAGCAGGCAAACGACGGAAAACAAGGACAAGGAATCCGAGTCCGAACAGGCGAGGAAGAGTAATACCGGTACCAGTGGGATCGTTGAAGGTCTCCCAGGGGAGAACGGCGCCGATGTACATGAAGCCGCCAAAGTTGAGAAGTACGTCCATGCATGAGTTAACTTCATCATGACGAATCTCAGTTTCCTTGAGGTAGTTGCCATCCCAGTTAAGGGCGCAGCCGGCGACGAAACAGGCGAGGAGGTCGTCAGTTCCAATAGCTCCGCAGCTGCCGATGAGGAAGAGACCTAGGGCTGTGGGGAAAAGGACGTAGGATTCGCTGTCAACCAGTTTGCTGTGGTTGTGTTAGTTTGAGTCAAGATAAATGGCTGGGTGAACATACTGTTTAAGAGCGAACTTGATACCCTTGCATGCTCCATATCCAACGACGGCACCGTATGCAATGGACAGGACGATGGTGTACAGCCAAGTCTCGACAAACCAGTTCATAAGAGCCTCGGTGACACCACCACCAAGACGACCGACCTCACCAGCACGAGCCATGAGAGCATGAGCTACAGCTTGGCCAGTCTCGGCAGCACCATGTTCAACCGCAGAGCTAGCAGCATTAGAAGTCGTAGCCGCAGCAGCCTTGGCGCCAGCGCCAGGGATGTCTGCATGTTGAATCAGGTAGGTAGCGAGCATGAGAAACGGAAACCCAAAGCCGTCATTGGCACCGGCCTCAGCAGAGATAATCTCACGTAGAGGCCGAGCGACGTATTTATCAGCGAAGGGTCCCTTGGCGATGGCCTGAGATAGAATCGGGTCAGTGCAGGTGACGCAGGATCCGATGACGAGGGCGGCGAGGAAGGTGATCTTAGGGATGGTGAGCAAAACACAGGCGGCTGTGCAGAGCCACATGACGGTCATGATGGGCAAAAGACAGAGAGCCATCTCCTTCCATCGTGTGAGGCCGTACTTGGCGGGGAGTTGATAGCCTGCGATGACAAGCTGGACACCAATCATGACGCGTGCAACGCCCTTTGTTTGTTTGTTAGTACGATGCTTGATCGATTGTCGTGAACACTCACAAGTGTGATGGCACTGGTCTGGCCTGGGTCCGCGGAGCCCCATCTCTCAGTATCTATGAACTTGGCTGCTATAGGGCCGAGGCAGACTCCGATCAAGACAGCGGGTACTGGTATATGTTAGATGGTGTGATGAAGTCAAGAGGAAGGTGTACGGACAAGCTTCGCCAAGGTACCAAGCCTGCTTGATCTTGACAGAGATGATACCGTAGAGAACGGTGAAAGCGCCTAAAGGATGCATAGGTCAGTCATGCCAAGTCGAGGGTGGATGGATCGCCAAGAGTGAATACGCACCCAACACGCTGAGTACAATGTTCAGCTCACTCAAGTTTAAGACAGGCATTTTGGCGTCCTTTGAAATAAACAAACAGAAAGACAGTACAAAAGGAAACGGAAAGGAAAAGGAAAGGAAAAGGAAAAGAAATAGTAAAAAGAGGTCCTGCCTACGAAGAGAAGAGAGAAAGGGAAGATGGAGAGGAAATTAAGCCAAGCCACTTCTTTAAGGGATCACTGTTGATCTTTTGAAGACAGTGCAAGCAACCGAGATAAGAGCCAGACTTGATATTGAAAAGGGTTTAAAGCTAAGGGGAGGTAGGGTCCGAAACGGGCAAAGCACCAAGCTACCTACGGACGGACCTAGATGGAAACACCAATTCAAGAATAGAGACAGAAAGAAGAACAACAGAACTCAAAACACTACAGCGATTCAGTGCGTCTCACCAGACTCTTGCAGGGCCATCTTCAGTGGCTGATAGCGTAGCATGAAACTCTTGGCAGGAGAGGCCGCTATTGTCTTGGCGTCTGGGGCTGTCTTGGCGATCACAATCTAGGTCATGACTTGGCTAGAATATCACTGGACATCTCAGACAAATAATAGAATCGATATCTGTGCTGAATGTCTCTGATGAAATGAGGTTGAAAGGGTGAGATTAAGCTTAAAAAGAGGCTATTTCTGGGGAATGCAAAACCCGCTCGGCAATTAAAGACCAAATAAAGATAAAGACGCGTGGTTACAAGAGTCAGAGTCAGAGTCAGCCCCTACAAGTAGACAAGTAGATAAACAAGGCGATAGGAGCTCTTCTACCGGGCGCTCTCTCTATCTGTTTCCGCTGACCCCCGCGATATCCGCCCCGTCGTCGCGGAGCGTAACAATAGGAGGTTAACCCACTTGAGACAATGCAATGTAGATCATCGTCATTTCTCTTATTCGTCTCTTTTTTTTAAGCATAAAGGTTGTTATTAACCTACGTCAGTGCGAGATCAGCGCTGGTGAAACAGCACAAGGCCGCGGTGCGACTCGTGTCAAACAAGAGGCGCGTTAGCCATTTAGACCAATAATTAAATTCGAGAGGACTACGTATTTGATCCGCATCAACGTCGTGTTCCCATTTCAGCAAGGAGCAAGGAATCGGGAGTTATTCCCTTGAGCTTTCAGGGATGCGATACGAACATCCCTTCAAACAGGGTTTTCCCGTGGGGGTTTTTGCCGCTAATCGGTATCGATCTAAGATTCAAGGCAGTTATTAGTTTCATCGTACGACTATGTTTGTGTCGGTGTTTTTGTTTTTGTCTTTGTTTTGAGGGAAGGTCCTTGTGCTGGTCATGTCCTACAGGCCACAGTATCACTCACTGCATGCGACACGAAAACAATTGTCGGTAACACATGATGCATGTTGGAGCTTAGAATATTCTTCATTTAGGAGTTATTTATTTTTGGCACAATTAATTGGACGCTTGGTTTGGATTAAATGTGGCGATCTCAAAGCTTCTGACACCAGTGAATAATAACCGGGCACCCAATATCGCAATTAAGAGCTCTTCAATTTGAACAGAGAACACATGAACAAATAAACCTAGTAATGGCTATTACCAACAAATGATACCTTAAGATGACATTTCAAAGATAACTGACAAACAAACCAAGAACGAATGGAAGCATCAAAGCTACTGTCCATAGCGGACGATAAGTCAGTGTTGTAGGGTAACTTCAGCGTGGGTATCCCTGTAAATACACTAAAAATACACGCCCAGCCTTCTGCAATGGCCGATCCAGTCAACGAAACAATGGAACTCTTCTGTGTTTGTTTTGTCATGTATCGCCATTACGCAAAAAGAAAACTGAGGCCGGGTCGACCTCATCCCGGCCTGTGCGAAATACATCTTATCATTTTGTCCAAGGATCGGGTATATACAAGGATGGATGCTGAAACTTGTCATTATTCCCATCTCATTCGCTGTATCGTAACTTTGCAAGAAGGGTCAAAGTGGGCACTTGTTTCAACCCATTTTATTCGAAACCGGAAGTGTATCCTAGTACTTAGACACAATGATAGAGTTATATGTCTCTCTCTTTCTGTTTTAATTAATGTCTGACGGTCTGTTCGTGCTTGGCAGGTTTTATTGTAAATCTGCCGAATCTATCACTTCAAAGGTTGGAGCTGTTGCCGACAAACTCATTCTTTCTGATGAGCAGATTGATCGGCCATGTGCGTTGGTGTAAACGGTGATGCACGGAATTCACGGGCCTAAGCGTTACGTCAGACGTTGGTATGGGAAGGTGACCGTAAGACCAAGAAGCCATACATTCGATACTAATCCAAGGTCTCGGATATCACTAACTAACAACGTACATACAATCTTAACAAAGCAACTAATCTACAGAAGCAGGCCCGAATATCGACAACTCCACACTCAATCCTTCTTGTGACCCCGAACCTGTTGAACCTCGACACCTGGAATCTCCCCCCAATTCTTCTCCTCCTTCGCCTTCCACTCCTCAACCAACCCTCTAAAGTCGGCCGGCAAATAAGGCGACGTCAACTCGCTAAACCTTCCACCCTTCCTCTGCGTCTCCAATCCAAGATCCCTCATAAGCATATTACAATATGGCAGTCCCTCAAACACGAGATCGGGCAGATCAGCACCGTAACCGCAGGGATATCGCCACTTACCCCATTGAGTGTGTAGCATAATCTCGTCGGTGATCTCCTTGTCGGAAGAAGGGATGCTATGGATCTTGTTGGCGAGGAAGGCGGCGATCCAGTGGCCCTGGATGGTGGCGCATGTTGCTGTGCTGACGGTCGAGATCATGCCTGCGAAGGCAAGGTTATTCGTTCGGACTGCTCGGGAAGGAACCATGAATCGACAATAACGAAGAGGGTCAGTTCCCTTGGGCTTGATGTTGAGATCAGGTTGAGCCTTGAGACCGGGATAGAGAGAGAGGACCTTGGCATCGGCGGCTTGGTTCAGCGCGCGTTTCTTGGCGTCCGAGTAAGGAAGAGTGAGTTCCTCTTCTGACAACTTGATGGTAGACTCCTTCTTCCAACCCGTCGAACAGATAATCGCATCCGTATCAATGACCGCTCCAGAAGCAAGAATTGCCTTTCGAGGCTCGAGAGACTCAATGTCATCGATATGAACCCTGATCTTACCCTGCTTGACAAGATCAAACAGTGGAGTATCGTAGTTCAAGATGCTAAGTCCACTACCGATCCAGAAAGCAGAATGCCATGGCTTAAGCTTCTGCAGCTCAGGATGAGAGTCATATCCATTGGCAGAAATGACATCGCCACTAAGCGCTTTCCAGAACCCGTTCACGATGACTCTTCCCAAGGATGTACCGTGGAGAAAGTTCCTCACACTGGAGAACCCGTCGGCTTCACCCCAGGGACAAGGGCTGAACCACGTCATCCATCTGATGTTCAGGATTTGATCGAGACGTTTCTTAAGGGGTGTGACGAAGGGAGGTGCGATCCAGACAGGGCCGTTACCTGTTGGACGGACGATCAGATCAACTTCTGCGCCGTCTTGGACGAGAGCGTATGCCACGTCGAACGCAGACTTTGCACCACCGACAACGATAGCGTTCTTAACTTTCAGGTTAGGAGCTTCCTTGCAGAAGTCCTTGGCATGAAATAGTGGTGCATCGAACTTCTCCGCATTCTTATACTGGGGCATATTCGGTGTCGAAGTCAAACCCGTCGCAAGAACAAGTTTCTTCGCTTCAATAGCTCTGCTCCCTTGACTCCCCAACACACTCAACTTCCACCCATCACCCTCCTTCTCCACACCCTCGACAGCGGTATCAAACTGGATATTATCATAAAAGCCGAAATGCTTTGCGAAATCCGTAAGATATCGATGTAGAACAGCACCGGGAATATGATTATTCGGTCCGACGCCGTATGTAGCTTCGTCCATTGGGAAGTCGGGGAACTCGTATGTTCCCTTCATGTTGTTGGACTTGAGACCTGGGTAAAGTCTGTGCTTAGACCAGGTGCCACCGACGGAGGAGGCGGATTCGAGGATTAGGAGAGATGCGGTTGGGGAGATTTGATGGATTGCCTTTGAGGCAGCGAGGCCGAACCAGCCTGGGCGTGTTAGTTGGAGACATGGAAAGGAAAGTGAGGTGATGTACCGGTGCCTACGACCACGATGTCGTATGATTCAGTCATTATGTTGATGTGTATGTAGAGTTGTGTGTCCTATTGGTGAATGAGTAATTTGATGATGTATTCCAAGAGGCGAATCAAGGGTCTATATCTATCTGTAGACTGTCGGCTATCTGCAACATCACCGTTGCACTTAAGTCTACTCCGCATATCGCCAATAGCAGCCATCTCTTTACCCCAACTACACAATCAACGGAACGATCAATGCCACTCAATAACCATGTCGCTACCGATAAGGCTAGTCTTTACCCCAGATTAACCGTTCCGTAGCTGAGGATCTCCATTCCGACCCCACGTTCCAGTGCTTATCTGGGGTTACGGAATGTGCGACAGAGATACGATACTCACAATTTGGTTCCGAAATCTTGGTCGTTTGCTACTCCATCTCCTTGTTCAGAAAGGTACATCTGACTCGGCTGGGTTGACTCGCTTGGCGGATTGGCGGCCGACTTACACGGCTGAACAGGGTGCGGACCTTCCGTACGGAAATTCCGAAGTCGCACAACCACCCATAATTTCTGTGATCTGCGATTACGCCTCTTTACAAGAGCCCGGAGGCGATAAGGCAAGTCCGCCAAGGACCGCAATCCGGGGTAATGAATCGTGGAAGGCTTGTGTATAGATAGTGTCGTCTATAAATCCCATTACCAGATACCAGGTAATCTCCGAACAGACCAGACCAACCCCCAAACCAATAACCAATCATCATCATGTACGCAGACATCTCCAAGCCTCCAGCTCCTCTTCCCCAGGCCAAGCCCCAAGCTATAGCCGATGGCATCACTCTTCTACCCCCCTTGTCAAGATTAGGCCACGCACCAGGTCTTGTCATCTTGCATCCTGACTCGGACAAACACTTGGAGATTATTCAAGGTGTTCCTTCAGTCTTGGTCAAGTGGGCCGAGGAAGGGTATGCTGTTGTTGAGATACAGGCGAGAGCTTTGAAGGGTGATGTTTTGAGGACTGCAGTGGAAGCTTTGAGGGGGTGTGAGGGCTTTGTTAAGGACAGTAAGATTGGACTTATCTGTCAGTATTTTCGGTATTCTTGTCTGAACTCGGCTAATGGGTAACAGCTTATGACCCTGAATTATGGAATAAGGTCGCTCCAACTCTTGATGGGTCGGATATTGTCGGTGCCGTGACGTATACCAACTCAGCTTCCCTCCAAACATCCCCCATCATTCCCACTCTTACACATATCGCCGCCAACACGGCAAAGCTCTCACGCAATGGCAAATCAACAACATACTCCTACCCAACCGCCCCTTCCCACCTCTTCGCCGTCCCCTTCAGCTCAGAATTTAACTACACCACCGAATCCGTCTCGCACACAAGGAACTTGACCTTCCTCAAACCATTGATGAATGGCCCATACTTTGATCTTGAAGACATTTGGGATGAGCATACGTATTATGAGTTTGCGGATCGGAGTGTTGAGCATACTATGAGTACCATGGTGCAGGAGCCTTATGTCAACCATGTCCCTACTGTAAGCAACCTCTAGAAGTGTGGCAATATTCGCTAACAAGACTAGCTCACGGGTGGTGTTGGACGAGCGTCGTTAACAAACTTCTATCGCGATAACTTCATTTTCTTGAATTCTGTCGACACAGAACTTGAACTTACTAGTCGGACCGTTGGAATCGACAGAGTCATTGATGAATTTATCTACAAATTCACCCACGACAGAACCATAGATTGGCTGTATGTCTTCCCTCCACCCCTCATCTCTCCATGATCCTCTTACTAACCCTAAGCTCACAGCCTTCCGGGTGTCCCCCCAACGTTCAAGAAGATGGAGATTCCCTTTACCGCCGTCGTCAACATCCGCGGCGACAGACTGTATCATGAACATATCGGTTGGGACCAGGGCACTGTTCTTGCACAGTTAGGATTGATGCCGCAATACTTACCATTCCCATACCCTGTTGAGGGACAGGAGGGTAAGAAGATCGAGTATCGGGTTCCGGTTGCGGGAGGCGAGACGGCGATGAAGATGAGGGATCGCGACTCTGTGCCTTCGAATGAAATGTTTAGTTACAGTATTCGTGAAGTTTAGTTTCTCAATAGCAGTAATGTCTTGTTTTGAACCTTGCGCCTTGCCCTTAAACAGTGGTGATGACCGGGATGCTCACTGAGGTCCCGATCCGACCCCCGGGCCGTTATCAAAACCTCTTCAAACGCGTCACCTCCAATGGGCCACCATCCGAAGCCTCAGCTCCCACTAGTAGACCGGGGAAGTACCTATCTCCCAAACTCAAATTCCAAGGAAATACCCAACGCCGATCTTAGTCTAGTGCAGATTACCCCGCAAGGATCCAAGGTGAAGCCCGACGCTAACGCAGACAAAAGGGAGGAGGGATAAATACTAATCGCGACTGGACCCTGTTTTTACCTCCATCCAAACTCACCTCCACCAGAGACTCAATTGACATACGTAATTCCTCAAAATGTCTCAAACAAGAGTCTCAAAGAATAAATCTACAACAGAACCAACGAAACGTCGGACACCCTACGCCCTCCGCGCATGCGAAGCTTGTCGTCGGCGCAAAGGGAAATGCGATGGACGCCAACCATGTCGTCACTGCGCAAGTCGCAATCAAAGATGTACCTACACCAACACCTTAGAACAAACTAATGACTGGCAACCCCCTGCGCCCGAATCAATCTCATCAGAATCTTGTCAGACGAATCAAGCAGCCATTGTAGACATGTTGTCCAGCCTTCAAGCGCAGCTGAACAGTCTTGCTGCACAGGTCCAAACGCAAAGCTCGAATCCACAGGAAGTCACGAGTCTGCCTTCGCCTGTCACCCTGATTGAGAGTGCGAGGGCCATGGTTAATAGGATTGACGAGGAGAATTCTGAGTCCACGCCAAGATCTTCGAGGACGGCTGCTTCGCAGAACTTTTATGGGCCGACATGTCCGGATTATGCGCTTAATGTTGGACAATTAAAGCTCAGGAGGGACAGTTTGCCACTTCATCAGCGACAATTGCAACTTGCGAGCATTCATGAGGACGACGCTTCGGAAGAGGGCGATCCCGAAACCCAATTTTCAATCTCACCACGCACGGTTGATAAGGGCGATCCAGCAATGCTTCTCACGTTCCGCTCCGTTATCGGCCTTCAAGAAGCTATCCAGCTGTTATATGTTTACCAAGAAGTCGTCGGGGAGTTGCATCCTGTTGTGGATATCGATGCGCTTATCATGCAGACAAGATCGTGGTATGCTGATGCAGGCGCTGGAATGTGGGATGTTTTGGCTGCGAGTACAAGCGCCGAAGCTTATGAACTACTTCTAATACTTAACCTCTGTCTGGCCATTGCTTTGAGAGCAGATGCAAGGACGGGGAGTGGGAATACTGAGGGTTTGTTAAGGGATAGTTTTCAGGATGCTGTTAACGCAAAGCTTGCTGCGCCCGCGAATAGCATCAAGCATGCTACGATAATATTTCTCAAGGTAGGTTCGCATTCATGTGATAAGTTGCCTACAAGTCTGACTAGGTACAGGGCTGGTACGACTTCTTTCAAGATATGCCACGCTCAGCATGGCGGATGTGCGGCATTGCAGGTCGAATGCTCATGGAACTCGGTCTACATAACGCCGAAGTCTTTAAACACACGTTAAAGTCAGAGGCTGAGCGGACGGAGGCTTGTACGTTGGTCAGTAGTATCGTTATACTCGATCGGCAGTGGAGTTATGCAACTGGTCTACCGATTCACTTCCACGAAAAGAGCTTTAGCTCCATCTCAACTTCATCGGTAAGTTCCTTGATCGAGAGAGGAAGATGTATGTGTATGCTAACAGAACAGGTCAAAAATCCATATCTTAAAGCTATGCTGTCTTTCATCCTTATAAGCGATCGCTTCAGCGAGCCTATTTCAAGCGCTGCTAAAGGTGAAGGATATAATGATGAAAGTTCTTTCGAACTTATGACGTTTCAAATTGAGCAGTGGCGCAAGAAAGCAGTGGGTGAACACTCCATTGCACAATGTCACACGTGGCAGACGGATCCGTCGACAAGACCGCCAACGTGGGCTATTCTGCTTAATCTACGAGCAGAATCCGTGCGAAGTCAACTCCTCAAACCGTTCTTCTTTTCGGAATCGGATATCGAGATTACGAAAAAGCACGTCAGAGCAGCAGCTGAACGTGTATACGATATTATTAATGTTTTGCATGCGCTGGATACAGTAACAGACATATACCGGAAGCAACATCCGTGTTATCAGCATATCCTCGCTTGCACAGCGGGTCTAGCATTCCTCCTCATCGCATTCATCAAACAAAACAGAACTACAATGGTTCCAGAACTCACGCCAGATCTGATAGAGTCGTTAGGTGGAAGTTTTAGCATGGCTGTTGCGCTTACAACCAAGTACACCAACCGATCCCGGTCTGCTCGAAGACTAGCGAAGAGATTAATTGAGATGAGGAGGAATTTACTCAGCTTGGGAATTTTAGACGCTGCAAGTCCGGGGAGCCATGAGGGCTTGGATGGCGTTACTGAATCAGTCAAGCGGGCGAGTCTGTCACAGACGGGGTTCACGGAGTATTCGCCATCTTTTAGTATGGCAGGTGTTGATATGGATATGGGCATTGGGTGGGAGGATTCTTTGAGGTTGCAGTGGCCGATTGGAGATGTTAATCATATGTTTTCTGAGAGTATATTTTAGCGGGCGTTCAATCACATTATATTCTGTTGATCAATACTGTCTTTCTTGTGATGATGCCATCGTGGTTGAGGTGCTTTAGCCGCCCTTCGGATAAGACACCGAGGCATCGGGCCGCGGGTATGGGTGGCAAAGATAATTCTCAGTATTGAATGGAGTCAGTATTCAAGCTACGATAAGCCAGATCTGTTGATTTCCGACCACTAAGCCTTGACAAACACCCCATGATCAATCTCCTGAGCCTCTCCCTTATACTTCCACTTCGTAACATGCACATCCCCACCCTTGGGACACTCCAGACCAGTCCCTTTCCCATTACAAGTCGCATAAGCACCCAACAAACTTCCCACAAATTGTCCTGCCCCGAAACTAACAAGTCTAGCCTCAGCAGTCGCAACAACCACCTTCTTGCCTCCGCGTTCCGCACCAAGATTATAATGCGTCGCGTTGGCAGTTTCAACAAAGAGAGAAACATCTCCCTTTTCCCAACCCTTCGGCAGAGGTACGGTCTTGGGTGATGGGGGGCTGGGGCCTTCAGCGCGGAAACGCAGGGATAGGGCGGACTTTTGGCGGATTATACCTAGGTCGATGTGGTCGACTTGGGTGCGGAAGATGGTTATTCCTGCTTCTTGGTCGTCTTGACTTGGAGAGAAGTTCATATCAAGGGTGAACTTGAAAAGAGTGTGAGTTTGGCGACGGCCGATGAAGGCCATGCCTCTTTGACCAGAAATCTCGATTTCCTTGCCGCCGATTGCGCCTGTTACGTTGTTTCGGCTGGGGATGATACGCATACCCTTGGTAGAGAGACTGAACGTTCCTTCTCTTGGTACACGATGGTGAACAAAGTGAGGAGGCATAGTCTTGGTCTTCTTGAGATCATAGTTATCGGGATCGTCATTGAAAGGTCCATTTCCTGGGACGTTCCTCGTAGGCTTGGGAAGTAAGTTGCCAGGCATGCGGCCACGAACGGGCTGGAGTTTAGGCCACTCGCCCTTATTCCACGTCGCGTTGAAGAGAACAGCTTCGCGACCCATGGGTGAAACACCCTGTTGTGTAATCCTTGTGGCGAGGCAAAGACCCCACCAGTTACCCTTGGTATCTTGGAATAAATCTCCATGGCCGACGGTTTGGAAATACTCGTCCGTGCCGCGGTTTGTCAAAATGGGGTTGTTCTTGTATGCTTCATACGGTCCCTTGATGTTCTTCGCACGAGCAATAGTGATAGCGTGGTCCTCAGCAGTACCGCCTTCGGCGATCATGAGATAGTAATAACCATCTCGCTTGTAGATATGCGGTCCTTCAGGCCAAACACCACCAGTACCATTCCAGATGTTTAGCTCAGGCGAAAGCTCACCCGTCTCAAGATTGAGTTCCTGCAGCGTAATACCGTGAGTCGCAGAATAGACCTTACCATCATCATCCCAGAACAAGTCAGGGTCAATATGGGTCGGTTTGAACGTGACAGGATCACTCCAACTCTTCTCGTCCCAAGGATCCTTTGTTTTGAACACAACACCAATGATATCGCCGACGCCCAGATACTCGCAGATCACGTAATATTCGCCCTTGTGGTAGCGTATAGTAGGCGCGTACATGCCTTCCTGTTGTCCCTTGGTCTTCCAGCTTATGCCGGGAAGTTGTTTCTCGCGGTTCCAGACATGGCTGATGAGACGCCAGTTGACCAAGTCCTTAGATGCGTAGACAGGGAGACCGGGGAAAGAGATGAATGTTGAGGTTACGCAGAGGAAGATACCGTCTTTTTGGATACAGGATGGGTCGGAATGCCAGCCTGGGAGGACGGGGTTTGTGAAGGTGGATACATCTTTGGGCTTGTCTGGAAGGGCACTTCCCAGGGCCAAGAGGGGGAATAGCAGCGAGGTTAGGAGCATTTTGGCGACTGAGCGTAAGCTCTGACCAGAACTATAATCGCGATAACGGGAATATTTGATTTCATTTATACATAATCCAGAATTTGGCCACATTGCGGGGAAGAACGTGCCTGAATTGAGAATGGAAGTCTGTTGTGCAATTGACGATGCCGATTTGACCGCTAATATTGGACCCTGGCATCATCGTCATAATAGTATGACGATCTTCTCGACAAACATGATGAGCTAATACTTTTTGCATCTTCAATGCTACTCTGTTTAATCAGGCTATTACATACTCTGATAGTAATGGTGGAACAACATGCATGTACTTTAGCCTAATTATATGCAGATCAACCATCTAGGAACAGATCCACTCATATGTTTACACATTCTCGATTCGATTCTTATTGCAGATATTATATGTATGCCCTAGTATATCTAATTGTCGTAACTAATCAACCCATCAACAGTTCCCGCATGCAACCCTCCCGTAATCTGGATATCCGCCGCAGTAGTATGTTTCGCCGCATCACTCAATAAATAAACAACCGCTCCCGTAAGATCGTTCTGCGAGCTAAGTCTCTGGTTCGGTGGCGCCAACCACATCTGCTCGCCCTCTCTCTTGCTCTTATGCTCACGAACATTCCGCGTCATGTCTGAGTCTACAAAGCCAGGGGAGATAGTATTCACGCGGATGCCTTTGGGCGCGAGCTCAACGGCCAGGGCTTTAGAGAGCATTAGAATGCCGCCTTTGGATGCGTTGTACGCAGCCATGCGATAGCCGGGGAGACAGATGTGGGCGGATTGCGAAGCGAGCATGACAATGCTTCCGGGGGTGTTCTGCTTGATTATTTGACGTGCTGCTTTTTGCACTACAAAGAATGTTCCTCGGACCTGCAGCCGTTAACATTCATCCATAGTCAAGAATAGGAAAAACTTACATTGATCTCTTGAATTCTTGTAAACTCATCCCACGTCTGATCCAAAAACGGCTTATCAATGGCAATACCAGCCGCAGGGACAACACCATGAATTTCTCCAAACTCTTTCAGAATCTTATCAAACGCAGCATCGATGCTCTGCTCGGAAGTAACATCCGTCTTGATATATACAGTCTTGGCAGAGAATTTCTCAGCAAGTGTATCAAACTCAGGAACAGGCTTGTCTTGGATATCTAAAACGGCTACGTTACCGCCCATCTCACAGATGGCACGTGTGCAGGCAAAGCCGATGCCTTGGGCACCGCCTGTAACGATGTAGTTGCGGCCCGTGAGCTCGAACATGGGGCGGACGTTTTGGAGAGGTTCGGGAGACATTTTGGTAGGTTTGATAGATGAGCTTGATGTTCTGTGTGATTCTTGCAGTCAATGTGATGATACTAGATACAAAGCCGCTATAACTGTTATCTTTGTCCTTACTTATCGTGTCTTGAGATAGGGTCCTGTATTGCCGGACCAGAGAGCGGAATTGGACCCACTTTCCGCCGTTCCGAACCCTGCCCGGCAGTTCCGCACCAAGCTACGGAGACTTCAAACGCATTGTATGGCAACCAATGTCGATCACGGCATTTGATCATATGATCTTCTTGTGGCTTTTGCGTTTTATCGTCTTTTGCGGGCGGGCAATTGGCCATTGAACGGTAAGATCTGGTGAGGCAATCAGCCTAGTGGCGTGGTGAGAACATGGAACTAAACAACAAGCCGCGTCTTCAACAAACAGTAACCGCGTAATTGGTTTAGTGGTAAAATTCTCCGTTGCCATCGGGGAGCCCTGGGTTCGATTCCCAGATTACGCATTACGACAAGTCGTCTTACGGCGTCGAATTCGTTTCTGCCCAATTGTTCTTTTTGCCTTCTGGTGGGTGTTGCGAGTTGATATGCTGGTAACTCCGCTTGATGCTACAGAGCCACAACCCACCATGACCACAACTCTACTCTAAGACCAGGTGGGCATTAGAAGAATTGCCCTCTAGAGCCTAGTCCACCACAATAGAGTAGCCTAATTGCTAGTCTAAGCCAGCATAAAGTGACCTGATTATTTCGTCTGTTATGCCTCCAAGGTCAATTCTCCTGTTGTCCTGAGGAAGACTTCTACCAGCCACATGCTATACAGGCCCAAGCATCATAGATCTATGCCTTTATCTGGTTGCATCCTGGTTCCGTGCAGACGACTTACATTCCTGCTCTTCAGTCCAGACTTATGTTCTCTTTTCCCACCTGACGAGTGTTAGTGCCTGTTCCCAATCACAAGAACGGGACTTACAAATCAAGGAATAGTTTCCAAAGAATGGAGAATAGGATTCCCTGTAGACCATTGGCCAAAATACGAGTCTTCAGCCCACGTCCTAGAAGTCCAAGTACACCTTCCTCAGCGACCACAGCACGGGCAGCTTCAGCTACAAATAACTCAGTAAGCGGATAGTAGATGGAGGGCGACGTATAGCTTACAGTATGAGATTTTGGTATCATTAACTTGACGGTATGTCTTAACAACCCTCAGCGAGTTAGAAATTGAATCCGATACAACTGAAGCGCAAAATCCAATGAATGCAAGGCGGAGTAACCACCACACAAGAGGATGTTTGGGTGGCTCAGCGATAGTCTCGGTCAAGAAGTTGTACTACTAAAAGTCAGTATTGGTGGGTTTTGTTGAGTAGAAAGACTCACCGTAGCAAACCAAGGATAATGTCCAACAAAGGTAGCTGCAGCCGTAGCAAAAGCTCCCCACCACAAACTACCGATACCATTGGACTTGATACGTCTTCGGAGAAGAGCTGTTCCTCTGGCGCCTTGGGCTTGGAGGGTTGTTTTCAGGGTGTCGATGGGGGTTAGAATCATGCGGAAAGCAGCAGCGCTATATAGAAGGTCAATATGGGTATAGTTTGTAAAACAAATGGTGCAGCCAGCTTACCACAGCGATGCAAATATTGTCTTGATAGGCGATGGAAGACCCTTCAGATAAGGATTTGACTGCAGGAGAGCAAGTATGCCAGCGTTGGCCGCTGTGTCTCCAAATCGCGAGATGGGGCCTGTGCAACCGTTAGAACTAATACCATTCCATCTTTTCGAATTTAGAACTCGCCTTGGAATAGAGCAGGCGCAATGCCTTGATAGTATCGCCTTACGCCTCCTTCAGTATACAGAGTCTTAGTGGCGACAGTAAACGATGTTCCGTGTCGGTACTGATAGTTCATGATGGTCCTCAGAGGCTATGCAATCGTCAGCAACACATAAGTCCCTGTTGGCGCGTTGTCTTACCATGAGAAGCAACACTTGCAATAGCATAGCCGCAGCACCACTGAGTCCTCCACCCAGCGCCCGTTTAAGAGCTTTCTTGAGATCAAACTACACCCATTAGTAATAATCTCGCTCAATTAGATCTCACATACCTCAGTCTCATCGGAATCAATCCATCCTTTAATAAATACTGCCAAAATGACTATGGCAAGGACCGCCCAAAAGATTCTCCAGGCATACCAACTCTTGGGTCTTTTCTCCGGTGTCGGCTCGGTCTCGGTCTCGGGATGTTCCGTGTCCGGATGTTGGTCCGCGAGCAGTGGCGTTTGCTCATCGCTCCTAACGTGAGCTTCAGGGTCGACTCTGGAAGACATTGCGCGTACTTTAGCTCCGTAACTGTATTTTGTGTCTTGTTGAATGAACAAAAAGTGAAGATGGGGGAGAATCTGGGGATAAGCATGGATGGCGCAATCTCCACAAGCGTCATGGATGTAGCGGGATGACCTTCTGAAAATGGTGCTTTAGTGGGGAGAGATAACGACATTATTAATCCAACGCGCTGACTTATCTTTCTACATGCACTGATCAGCGAGATTGACTGCTTTCACTTCTTGACTTGACTTGCCCGCATTTTGATACTAAGACCAACGTCCGGCTTTGATTATTGGCGCGACAAGGAAAAAGAACATCCCTGACGCCATCTGATTGGATGCTGTTTAGCAATATAAAATGTTGTCTAGAGGCAATAGTCGTCACGCTAAGGCGCTCAGGTCACCCAAAAAAAAAAAAGGAACAAGAATCAATATTTTAAGCTTGCCGAAATTACATGGACTAATATAATAAGCATCCAATGGTGCGCAATGTTTATAAACAGTTCCTCCTCCTGTCGTGTTTATCTCTTTCACTTCCTTGGATAGTTGTTCTGTCACTGTCATTACAATGATCTTCACCAACTTGGCTGCTGGCTTTATTACCGCTCTTTCTATCTCCGGTGCGGCTGCCGGTCCGTGCCGTCTGAGTTCCTCTACTACTGTGACAACAACCATCCCAGCCGTATTCGACACCACCACTGCCGAGACGTCTTATGTTACTTCTGTCGCCCTCACTACTTCTGACATCGACTTCATCACCGACGTCACGACCGCCGACATCACCACAACCGAGCTCGTTTCTGAATCCACCACCACTGCCCTTGTTGGCGAGATTACCACGAGTGCTGCTGCCCAGCCTGGAACCTCGTGTTCAACAAGTGAAGATTGTGTTCTCTACCCCTTCGACTGTCTCGACGGTCTCCTCAATATCTGTGTATGCATAGACGCCGTGTGTACCCCGGTGAACTAAACAAATGGTTCGGATTCGATGCGGGTATTCTTGTTGTGATAATAACAACCTATTCATTTCTTCCCGGGGAAGGGCTCTTTTGTGAATGCCTCCTACATACAGTTACGGATGCATGGAAGCAGAGATTTTCTTTCACTTGATGGGCCAAGCTTGCGTTTACAGGCTTCCTTTGTGGTTGTGCGATGAGTCAGTCGGTGAACAATTTGGTCGGGTAGAATAATTAGCAGATCACAAACGGCTTAGCGTACAATTGCCATAACCAGAATTCATGATATAAAACCTTCAATGACCAACTCCCGATCCAGTCTTGACTATTTAATCCAGGACATACACGAAACCCAGTAGCCATCATGCCACCTGAACCTCCAAAAGGACCACTATGCACGAAATCCTCCCTTACCAATGACCTCCGCACCATAGGTCTCAAACCCGGAGATAATGTCCTTGTTCACTGCTCCCTCAGCAAGATCGGGTGGATAAACGGAGGAGCTGAAACCCTCACACATTCCCTCCTCGAAGTCCTCACCTCCGAAGGAACATTAGTCGTCCCCGCACAAACAAGCAGCAACTCAGATCCATCAGCATGGGTCAACCCTCCTGTCCCTGAAGATTGGTGGCAAACCATCCGCGACACAATGCCTGTGTTTAATCCTCTGACTAGTCGAACGCAAAGGATGGGTGTTCTGGCAGAAACGGTTAGGACTTGGCCTGGTGCTATGAGAAGTATGCATCCACAGACTTCTTTCAGCGTGGTTGGTGCGAAGGCAGGTTTCATTACGGAAGGGCATGCTTTGGATTGTATGTTTGGTGAAGACAGCCCGCTCGCAAGATTGGAAGAACTTGATGCGAAGGTGCTGCTTATTGGTGTGGGATTTGATAAGTGTACTTGTCTTCATCTTGCTGAGTACAGAACTGGGGCGCCGAAGGCTGATAGTTCGTTCGCGGCTTTGGTTGATGGGGTCAGAGAGTGGGCTACGGTTTCGGATGTTGCCGTTAATGATGAGGGCTTTGTGGACTTAGGGAACGAACTCTTGAAAGAGGGTAACGTGATCGAGGGAAATATTGGGGCTGCAAAGTGTTATCTGATTTCTTTGAGGGAGGCAGTCAGCTTTGCTGAACGATGGATGGCTTTGCATAGGACGTCTGCTTGAGAAGCCGTCAAATTTTTCATTGAGACATCTCGAAGCCTGGTACAATTACAAAATCAGAGTAACCTATTTCAGCTTATTTCCTGTTTCCGTCTTCCCGCATGCTTCTATCCGTCGAAACCGCATCATCGTATTTAATATCGACCTATCAACAATCAGTAATTCAAGACAAACCCAGGGACCAGTGGGTATTAACTTACAGCGGTGGTCCTTAGGATACCATTGTATGTCATGATCTCCTCCTCACTCCCATTTGGCGTATATCCACGTATCTCAGTTTGTGTTCTAGTTCTCGACATATCCTTGAGATGAAACGAACCAACCCCACCCGTGCCATTGCCATATTTACTTTGACTTTTGTAGATACCAGCTTCGTTCGTAGTTCGTCCTGAAAACAGCCGAGGAAACATCTTGCGGAATAGTGGGCGAAGGGCGGGTCCGCAGCAGGCAATGATGGCAAGGTTAACTTCGATGCTGCTGAGAGTGCCCGAAAGCGACTCTCGAGAATTGTATCCTGGCTTGTAGTACATCTTGTATAGTTCGATAACGCGAAGTATGCCAACAATGGTGACCCTAGATAATGTCAGCAGTTTCGAGAGAACTGCATTCCGAGTACTCACAGTCCACCAGCAAGAAACACCACAATCAAGCCCACCTTGGCAGCCATCCTCATCTTCAACCCTATAAACACCCAAAACGGAATCAACAAAACCAGAAAGTCGGTAACGATAGTAATGATGGCAGTGGATATGTAGAAATTAGCCCCATTAATCTGACGGGTTGGTTTCACCGTCAGATCCCAGTAAGCCTGGATAGGAATGGTCTGAAAGATAACTGTCAAGAATATTGCAATCATTAAGGCGATATTGAGAGCGTTCAAGGCGTATATGGAGTATCTAATACTTCTTCGATGGCCACCGAGACGTAGGAGGAAGAACAAGATGGATGATTTAACAAGGGCGAGGATGGGGTTATAGAGGACCTGCATGATCCAATTGTAGAAGAGGACGGGTTCGATCTCGACGATTTGGGGGACATAGGTTGCGGGGAAGCCGATGTAGCCGTATTTGAAGACTGTCATCCTGTGTAAGCGACACGATTTCGAGTGTTATCTTGGGTAGCTTACAGTAATAGTTCGGAATTACCAGACCCACGGAGAGTAACTGCGTCAATTAGCAGCTTTTCATGGCCAAACACAGAGTTGAGCCTACCATGGCAAGAGTCACAAGCCAATCATCTACACTAAATCAGCAAATCATACGATGCCAACTGGTGGGAGACTAACCAAGACCGATTTGCTTTTTGCTAAACCTGTAATAAAACCGGAGCGCCCATATCAAAACCGACAGAGCGGTCATGAGAAATATAATAGCGTTGGCGCCTTGCTGAAGCGGTGTTGTGGGCAATTCTGAGATAGGCACATAACGAGCCCGAAGGCCTTCACTCGTCGTCATTTTTGCGGACAGGATTTTACTTCCAGAGACGCAAAAAGGAAAAAGGACATCTTATTCTACCAAGCTGCAACTACGGGCACATTTAATATATCTCCCACCACACACAGTCGACACACTGAGACTACCTAGCCGCAATCCAGCATCCTTCTTACAAATTACAGTAGGAACGGTGGCGTTTTATTATTACAGGGTCTGGGTTTGCGACCAATTTCATCGGATCATGATTACTTTGGGTTGCCAAGAATACCGTGCCTGGGATTATTCTCCGAGATTGTTGGCTGCAGGTGTCAACCAACAGACTGTTACATCCGTGGAAGATGGCGATTCTTCCGGGAGGATTCTTTGGCTTGCTCCTTTCATCGAGATGACTTAACGACTAATTTACGCTTCTATGGTTCCATACATGAATTCTCTTATGCAACCGTTTGGGACTATCTATAGAATTAAGAATTACCTAGATAGCCCATACTCAAATACAGTCGTGAATACAGCAAAAGATTCCGCTCTTTAAACCTTCTAGCCGATTACCTGTCAAACTTTCACTGGATATATCCGGAAGATCCATGTCAGTTAATAGTCCTTTGTATAGCTAGGTAGTCTTCGGTTCCGACTTCACATACAACCCACCAAACGGATGAATATCCTCCTCCTTGGCATATGAAGTCCAGACCAACTGATTAATTGCCACTAGTCCTTGTATTCTCCAAAGCGTTGCAGTCGGTTGCAAATCAATGATCCGCATGGGGAAGATAGGCATGGACCGGATCCTCACCCGTCGAGCCGACGCAGAACCCTTGTAGTCTGCAAGGTGCAGGGGTAACTACCAACCAACGCAAATCTGGAAGACATACCGATGCAGAATTGAGGCAAAGTTCTTTGGGTAGTAGACGTTGGTTGAGACCCTTGAGGATATGTTACGAAGATGCAGAAGCGAGATAACTCGATCCAGTGATTGAGCATGCATGCCGGTTATTCCTACATGCACAAGATACATATATGTACAGACAAGACGCAGCTGAGTCAATCACTGTTTCGTGTGGTCACTTGCATCTTTGTCTTCTTTTATTCTTCCTTCCTAAGGCAGCGACATTATGCAGATCGCACCTCGTGCTCTTGTCGGGCTGTTGGCCTTTCTTTTCACGCAGCATGGCGCTGTTAATGCAGCTCCATCTGAAGTCGGAGAGACTGTCAAGGGCGATCTTCTAGCTGAAGAAAAGTTCCAGCTCACAACATCTTCACTGTCCGAACTCGACAACGCTGATCCCAAACATGCGTCACTATTCTTCCCAGACAATAAACTGGACAAACGAGATGCCAAGGCTCTTGCGTCGAAAAGGTGCAAGACATTCCCTGGGGACAAGCTTTGGCCGAGTCAGCCTGTTTGGAAGCTACTTGATCTCATCACGGGAGGTGCTTTGATCAAGACTGTTCCTATCGGTGCAGCGTGCTATGATGACTATGGTGTCTATGATGAAGCTCGTTGTAACCACATTGCCGATCAATGGACCAACTCTTCCCTTCAGTAAGTCAATACAATATCCATGATTGTTTCTTGTACTAACACATGCCAGCATCGCTGATCCAAGCTCTGTCATGTGGCCAATCTATCAAGGCCGCACATGCATGCCCATCAACAACATCAGCACAGACTGTACCCTGGGAGGGTATCCCTCGTACGTCCTTGACGTGCACAACGTCGCCCACATCCAGCTCGCCGTCAACCTAGCTCGCTCTCTGAATCTTCGTCTGGTCATCAAGAACACTGGACACGACTTCAATGGTCGTTCAGCTGGTGCTGGCGCTTTGGGTCTGTGGATGCAGCGGTTCAAGAGTATCCAGTTCCTCAAAAACTACAAGACAAAGTCTTACAGCGGCCCTGCACTGAAAGTTGCGGCTGGTGTTATTGGGTCTGAGCTTTATGAGGAAGCGGATAAGCATGATGTTACTGTTGTTGGTGGAGAGGGTATGAGCGTGGGTTATGCTGGTGGATACTTGGCTGGTGGTGGACACTCGCCTTTGTCTCCTATCTATGGTATGGGAGCTGATCAGGTAAGGTTATCAGCCATCATTTGGTCCAACGGTATACTGACTTTCTCTAGGTCCTCAGTATCCAAGTCGTCACAGCAGACGGTCGCTTTCTCACCGCAGATGAAACTCAAAACACCGATCTGTTCTGGGCCCTCCGTGGTGGAGGCGGAAGTACTTTTGGTGTAGTAACATCATACACCGTCAAAGCCTTCCCCAAGATGAAAGCCGCCGTCATGAACTTCGCATTCGGAACAAGCGAGACACTCTCCCATGAAACATTCTGGAAGGCAATCCGCGAATTCTGGCAACGTATTCCAACGTACAACAAGGCTGGTAATTATGAGTACTGGGGAGTTATGCGTGGTGAGGACGATGCATTGATGTTTCTCATGTTCCCTTGGTTTGCGCCTAATCATACTCTTGCTGAGTTGAAGACTCTTAATGGCCCTTTGTTCAAGGCTTGGAAAGACCTTGGCATTGAGCCTCAGGTTACGGAATCGGAGCATGATAGCTTTCTTGGAGCTTGGTCGGCGGGCTTTGCACGTGAGGCTGTTGGAAGGTCAAGTACGAAGACAGCTGGCCGTCTGATCCCAAGGTAAGCATTTCTTACGCAAAGTGTAAAGGATCTCGCTAATTCTTTCCAGTGCAAATTTCGAGGATCCAGCCATGTTCAACAAGACCTTTGCCGCGTTGAAGGGTCTCTCCGACAAAGGCGGAAGCATCATCGGCTTTGGCATCACGAGCGGTCCAGGACCTCACCCCGACAACGCGGTCAACCCAGCTTGGCGCGACGCAGCAATGTGGGCCATCTCCGCCGTCGGGTTTCCAGAGGGGAGCTCTGCGGAAGTTATCGCTGAGAGGAGCAAGACTTTGACGAATGACTGGATGAAGCCTTGGAGGGACATCACTCCTGGTGGCGGCGCTTATGCTTCTGAGGCTGATGTCACGGAGCCCAACTTTCAGCAGTCGTTTTATGGTGCTGACAAGTACAAGAGGCTGCTTAAGATTAAGGATAAGGTTGATCCTTCGGGATTGTTCTACGCGCTTCAAGGTGTGGGTAGTGAGAGGTGGTATGTCACTGGTCAAGTTGATGGATTGCCTACTCAAAACGGACAACTCTGCAGAGTCTAGAATAGATGTTTACGTGCAAATATGCACAATGTTTCAATATTTACTTGTAAATAATGTCCAATAGTCTAAATAGAATACAAAAACCACGCCTGCATCAACACAGTAAACTCAATGAACCAGCTTAGTTAATCTGAGTAAGCTCGAACTCCTTAGGTCCCTTGTAAGACTGGATCTGAGCGTTGGGAGTAGTAGCCTGAGTAAGCTGCTTGTTGGGGATTGTGCGGCGGCCGGTGGTGAAGCTGTTGGGGGTGACCTGCTGCTTGACGCTGAAGACAAGGCCCTTCTTGGTGTGGGAGATGTCGAAGGTGCGGGAAGAACCCTCGCACTTGCCATTGTAGACGTCGGGGAGGAGGTAGTTGGTGGACTGGACGTAGGCGTTGCACTTGACGGCGTTCTCCCAGGTCTCCATGGAGTTGGGCTGGATGACCTTGAAGGAGTAACTGAGAGTGTTAGTTAGAGATGAATTGAGGAGGCTGGATTGGGGGAGACATACTCGCAGAAGCTGCTGTGAGGAATGCAGCTGGCAGTGAAGTCCTTGACCTCAAAGGCGGCGGAACCGTTGACGCCAGCAGCGGCGGCAGCGACGATAGCGGCAGCAGAGAACTTCATATTTGCGGTATTGTTTGTGTGTGGTGGTGGTGTTGGTGTTGAGAGTGAGATGTAGTTGATGAGATGAGTAGGTTAATGATCCTTTAATGCAGAGGATCAAATGACCCTTTTGTACCTGAAGATACCGTCGCATTCAACAAGACAACACGAGCCCACTGCCGATCCCCATGACGATCCACTGGTGGTTTGTGGGGAAAAACAACCAAGCGTCACGACCGCAATGTCCAGACCTCGTATTCTGGACTGCCGAACGGGAACTCGGCTGATTAGGGAGGCGAGACCTGGAACATTGTCTCTGATGATAAGCCCAAGATAGACATTAATTCCTCTGCTGCAGAGCTGCTGTTGAATAAACAACGGATTCCTCTATTTTTTCCGCGTCCAGAAGGGTCTGGATTGGACCCTTATTGAGTCGTGTGATAAAAATAGCTTCACTAGGTAGATTAACCTGACTGGGACAGGAAAAGCGGTGACTTGGGTGGAGTGGACTCTCGGTCCTCGAATTCTAGATGAATTCTATGATGTCACGCAGGGACTTCGGAACATCGGAACGCCCAGGCACGCGAATGACATAGCCAGCCATTGGGAGCTATTCGTATCTCGGCCGGTTGATCTCCCTGCATGAATTGAAGCAGATCACTACTTTTACGATTTACGAAGTTCCAAGATTAGCCAATGGAGGTTGTAACATAACATATTGGACTGATTGTAAGACATTCGCTTCTCGTGACGAGTGCCGAGATGGATAACACGGGAGTAAATTATGTATCGGATCTATATTCGGATTGATTTACAGGAGGGCGAAAGAAATTAAGAATGAAGCACCACTTAGAGGCGATGCTATCTGTTTTGAGACCAGTACCTCATGGTTCAAACGCCCGCAGAACACAGTGAAACTCAGTCAAAGATCTCGAGGATGAAAATGAAAATACGATTTGAGAATGTGAAATACCGAATGGCTGCCTCTGACTCTTGAAGCTATGCATAAATTGTAATCTCGACTTGAAGTGAACTTACCCTGAATCTTAGAATTGTTAGGGCGGATAATGAACTAGTCCGCCTTGAGAAATTACCTCGGCACTTGAATGACATCACTGAGCGAAGAGCTATCTGCTTTCATCCTAGTCTCAGGAGACCCTTGCATCAATATCAGGGGGAGGGGGCAGAAGTCAGGTGCTCGATTCCCTTCTATCCTGTCTTTTTGATGCTCACTAAAAACCTTCAGGCTTTTTCTCTTGAGCATGTGTCCCATCAAGAGGCTGTGATTATGCTGACAGTGAGGTGATCTGCTATAACCTCCATTCTTCTTGAACCTTTTGGTCGACGCGATGGCTCGACGGCGGGGGCGTGAGGGTGACAGAATTCAAGGGACGCGTCTGGTGCAAAGCCAACAGCAACCCTTTTTGTCAGGTCTCTGATGACTCGGATTATCTTGTGGCCGGCCTGACCTCCTCATGTTGGATGTGGCTTTCGTAAACTGTACTGTACTACTCCAGATATGATATAGCCAATTGGATTCTAACTTTCGCCGTGCCGAGGTTCGAATTGCCCAGCACTCACATTTAGCATCTCCCTCGGGCCCTTCTACAATTAATTCATTCTTCCTTACTCCGACACTCTCAAAATGCCTTCTTGGTCAGCTTCTTTAGTTGCTCTCTACATTAAATGGATCCGTCAATCCAAAGTTGTATTCGACAATCCAGAAAACGCCCGCAAAGCTCTGAAAGATGGCTATATTCGACCACAAAACTTCAATCCTCCCACCAACCTAGGCTCTGATATCACCATTGAGCGCGTCGACGTGAATGAATGGCCGTTGTATAAAGTATCCTCAAAATCTTCCTCAGGGCCACGCGACGCTCTGCTCTACATGCATGGTGGCGCTTTCTTCCGCGAGATTGTATCCCAGCACTGGAATCTTGTTGCGCAGATAGCTCGCGAGACAAATCTCGATGTTTTGGTTCCTATCTATCCACTTGTTCCGAGACCGGGAGCTACTGCCGAGAAACTTGCGGCTGGATTCATGGATATTTGTCGATTGAGTGAGCAGACAGTTGTGAGTATCGGTGGAGACTCAGCTGGTGGTATGCTGGCTCTTGCGACTGCCCAGCAACTACGAGATACACAGCCTGAGCTCTTTACGAAGCTCGCATCTCTTGTCTTGATCTCACCAGTTGTGGATCTCGCGCTTGATCATCCCGAAGTTGTGCGACTGTCAGAGATCGACCCTTGGCTTGGCATCGCTGGAATAAGCGAGGTCATCACGCCAAAATTGGCGGCAGATCGTCCGGTGAAAGATCCTATCGTCAGTCCATTGTACGGAAGTATGGAACATCTACCACCGACGATTTTACTCGCTGGAACGACTGATATGCTTTGTGCCGATGCGAGACGGTTGAAGTCCAAGTTCAGTGGGGATGATGCTGAGGTGGCTTCGGAGGGGAGTGCAGAGACGGATCGGTTGCT
Source organism: Fusarium citri (assembly GCA_004367485.1). Taxonomy (NCBI): domain Eukaryota; kingdom Fungi; phylum Ascomycota; class Sordariomycetes; order Hypocreales; family Nectriaceae; genus Fusarium; species Fusarium citri. The sequence goes on from QHHH01000062.1 coordinate 444,884, forward strand.
TTATGTTGAGAAGGAGGATATGATTCACGTATACGCTATTCTTCCAACACCTGAAGGTGCTGAGGCGAGGAACTTGATTGTTCACTTTATTAACAAGTACTTGGAGAAGTAGGCAGTTTAAAGACGAGACAGCCTACAAGTAAACAGGTAATCATGTTGATTGATTAACTCCTCTGCTCAGTTCCCCATCCAGAGTCCATTGTCCCAGAGCCAGTGGCATCAGGTGGCATAACAAATGCAGTCCTTATCTAACTTAACTTGCCATTCCACCAGTTCTTTTGCAATCAACTGATGGATTTCCGTGCCTTCAGCTGCTCGAAAACCTTCTTAGCCAAGATCTGATGAAATGGCTGTGTAGGATGCGCCCCGTCAATATACATGTACTCCAACGCATTGTATTCACAGTTTGTCGATTTGAAGTCCGGTACGGAAGTTCCACTGGGTCAGCGTTAGTTCATCTAACCTAAACATACCACGGCTGGACTTACGCTTTATAGTCGGCACAGAACGCATTGCTCTTATAAACAGACGTCTCAGGAAACTGTGAAGGATCCTCCGTAACCGCAGTAATGAGTGGAACAATGTCAAACAGGAAAAAGGTACTATGCTTCAGCTTGTGATCCAGTTGATGTAACAGCTTCTCTAGCTTTTTATTCCAACTTTGGCTTGCAGCTGTCAACTTTGGAGCGATATCCTTGGGCCTATTGTTCGGGAAAACAGACTGCGGAGGCGTCGAGATGAAAAGGAATTGTCTAGCGCCATAGCTGTACAGATCCAGAGTAAGTTCGCGAATGCGCTCAATCGTTGCAACGATCGTGTCTTCTTGGTCTTCATTGGTGATTGTTCGGTAGATATCGTTAATACCTATGAACATAGTCCAAAGTGTTTCCTTGGGTGGGAAGAGCCCGGGCTGTTGGTTCGCGTAAACCTGGAATTTGTCGTGGACTTGAGTGTCGACATCGTTTGGACCAGTCGTCACGATGTCTCTGTCAACTACTGCACCACCTACAGCCATGTTGTAGAGTAGAATCGAAGACTTGTTGTACTGTGTTGTCAAGTACTCAGGCCACATCTTGCCATTGGAACTGGTCTTGCCGGTGTTCCCAATTGGGTTCGACAGAGAAGGCTGCTGGCCCAAGATGTCGAAGCGAGTATCCGTCCACGAATCACCGCTGGGAAATAGTTAGATCCAACTCGGAAGAGGGATGGGATGACTAACAAGGATACAATCTTGGTGATCTTAGCAAAGTCAAAGCCATGCTTGGGTGGTGGTGCTGCGTTCACACATGGCAGCAAGCCTAAGAGAGGAAGAAACTCGGTTCCCTTCATTTTGAAAGTACGATAGAAGGGATGGACAGGATGAGATAGACCAATGCCGAAACCTGGGGTAATATGGGCTCGTGGCCTCGGTAAGAGATAGACCGAATCGGCGAGCTAACACATTTCAGGAAGCTGTTTAATTTAGCCTGATCTGCGCTTAGAGTCTCGGCATTTGGTGGCTTCAAATTGGATCGATAGAATACACTTTCTATTCTTTGGCGCAGGATCATGCTTTACAGAGTCATCTCCTTCACCTTCTTGTGCCAGGCCCTTATTTCCTCCACAAAAGCCTCTGGCTGTTCCCAAGCAGCAAAGTGACCGCCCCTCTCCAATTCATTCCAATGGATAATGTTCTTATAGTACCTCTCACACCACTCCCTCGGCGCATAACTATTGTCACCGCCGAACCAGCTCACCCCAACCGGAAGATCAATTGTCCATGCTGTTGTGGCAGAAGCGCATTCCCAGTAATATCGAGCAGATGAAGCTCCAGAGTTGCTGAGCCAGTATAGCATGATTGTATCGAGCATTTCATCTTTGCTGAATAGCGCTTCTACGTCACCATCGTGGTCGGTCCAGTCGTGGTACTTTTCGTAGATCCAGGATGCTTGGGCAACGGGAGAGTCTGCGAGGGCGTACCCGATAGTTTGGGGCTTTGTGGACTGTTCGAGAGAATAACCTTTGAAACCAGTGTCTCGGAACTTGTCTAAACGCATTGCCTTTTGTTCAGCTTTTGTATCCTGAATCGATATTTGAACTTCCTTCTGTGAAAAGGTCAGCGAGCTTCCTGTAGACGGATGACTGTCAAACCTGCCTTATTCTCGAAGTAGATGGAATTAAAATGGACAGCCTTCAAACCTTTCGGAGCTTGATGTCCGAGACTCGCAACCACGAAAGCACCCCAATCCCCGCCTTGAGCTACCCATCCAGTTTCAGCATAGCACAACCGCCGCATCAACTCTGCCCAGGCCTGAGCCGTCCGCTCATGGCCCCAACCAGTCTCATTTGGCTTCCCCGAGAACCCATAACCGGGAAGCGCCGGAATAACCAGGTGAAATGCGTCCTCAGGATCTTCATGGCCGACGAGCTTATCAATTACATTCCTAAACTCCAAAACCGACCCAGGCCAACCGTGAGTCAGCAAAAGAGGTGTGGCTTTCTCATTCTTTGACTTAATATGGAGGAAATAAATCTCCACTCCGTCAATGGTTGTAGTATATTGAGGATAAGAATTAAGCCACGCTTCGCAGCTTCGCCAGTCGTATTCTGTTTTCCAGTACGCGCAAAGGTCTTTGATTGCTGCGAGCGGGACACCTTGAGACCAGTCATCCACAAGCTCCTTTTCTGGCCATCTTGTCATGCCAAGACGCATTTGCAAGTAATCAAGAACGGATTTATTGATTGAGACCGTGAAGGGTCGGATGGAGTCGCTGTTTGGTTGGGCCATTGTAAGATCGTTATGGTAGGAATATCGAGATCAGCTTGAAACGAAGTCCTAGAGTCAATCCTATTGTGTTGTGAAGTCCGTCACTTTGCGATAGTAAACGAGATTCTAATACTTGTAGTCTAAGAGCCACAGGATGAATTGTGATGCTGACAAATTTGTCCAACTCTCTGTTTGACGTCACTGTCCTGGATCATTTGTCATCCCCCTCATGACCGACCGAATTGGGCTTAACCAAGTTCCCGAATCCTTGAGATTATCTATGTCTTGAGAAGTCAGACCACCTACGTCAAGTCGCCAACCCAGTTACTATAGATCTAAACTATTATCTGAGCGACATCAACAACGAGATTAATCACGTCTCTCACAACACCTGGGACAATAACATCTTCCGGTAAAATAGTAGGACTATATCTCGGAATCGTAAGAGGATGTCATTGAAAGCTCAACCAGCACCTCTCTCTTGCGGTCGGTGTTGACGAAACTGCTGCCATGATTCAGGAAATGTCAATGCGAGCGAATTACACTCTAATTGGCTGACTAACATTCATCATGGGGCATTGCTATCTAGCTCAAACACGTTTTTAACGATGTTGGTTCCAACCAACACAACCAACACAACCAGCACGAGCCAAGGACCAAAGAAAATTGACCTATCGACAATAATGCCTCAGGCAATACAGAAATTGGAACTGACGTTATAAGCGGTGTGCCTGCGTGTCTCGTACAACCCCAAACCCAAGTATCATCTCTACGAGTTCACACCAATCTTCACTCGCAGCCGATTTTTATCTCAGCCAACTCTTCAATCTAACAAAATGACTGGTCGTGGAAGGGCGGCGCCCATTATCCTACCTCGTCCCGATCCGACCCTCGAGACTCGGCCGGTGCCTCGAGAGCGCCACTACTCTGTGCGATCCATCGGTCCAGGCTCTGCGCCTGGAGCCCGAGAACAGTTCCAGCCAGTAAAAGAGGTGAAACGACAAGCCAAAGATACCGGACTACATCCCGAGTTCTACGAAAAGGAGGATATCAGACTGCTTCTTGAGCTTCTCACCAGCGAACACGACATCGATTTTCGTGAGGACAACTCCTACATTGATCCAACCTGGGGACCCACTATCATGGTCACAGCCTATTCCGAAAAGGCCAGACAAAACCTTGACCGGGCTCTATCGAACCTTGTGGAGGCTTGTCGTCGTTTTCTCTTCAAGGATCCTCGCTTCGAGACATATGCACAAGAAACCTTCAAGCGCCTCACGTTCGACGTAATCAAGGATGAAGACTTGTTGGAAAATGCGTCAGACGACAGAATCAGAGAAGAGTTCAATGCGCATGTTCGATCTCTGCGGTTATTCGGGGAAGACTTGAAGGATGAGATTCGCCGCGCTGAAGTGCTAAAGCATAACTTGAACCGACCGTCTGGGCCGAGGCGCTATGACTTTTGCATTGCACTGGATGAGAAGGCCATCGAGGAGCTAGCGCTACTCGCATTCTCTGGCAATGAGGAAGAGAATGCTTCGGTGTTGAGGGCTGTCTCTCTGAAGCTGATTGAACGCTGTTGGTATTATCCCGAGGAGGCAGATCATGAGTTGGTTTGTGGCTTTGGACCCAACAGAAGGTACTACGACGGGAAAGACACCTGTCTTGTGTACTATCTGCCCTGGATATGTGGGAAATATTATGATCATTGTGGCCTCGATGAGATGTTTCCATTATCCACGTACCATAAGAGAATGTATCAAACTTTCATAGTGGTGCATCATACAGAATCGTTGGTCATTCTTTTGATACGAACCTTATATGATCAGGGCTAAACAAATAGAGAGCCGCACTAATATACTCGTTGAATCAACATGTCCAATGACTTCGACAATGGACTCTACTAGTCCTGACACCTGAGTGTGCCCAGTTTTATTTTCTGAATCTGGAAGGCATTTATGACCGTCACGAAAAAAGAACGAAGGTAACTATATAGAGTTGATTTATGTTGTTAGGAAGGCTTTATAATGGAAAAATAGTGTATTGTAGACCGAAAGGGCGAAAGGTAGTTCTCGATACATAGATGAATAAAAACGTCTGATTATCGGAGTTGCATTAAAATTGACCAGATTCCCACTAATTGGTATCAAACAGCCAAGAACAGTAGTTGCATGTTATGATGCAACACATATATGTTAAAACAGTTACTGTAATTTGTGCACATGGCACTACACAGCCGTGACAACAACCGTTACAGCAGCTTTTACAGCCATCGCAGCAATCACACTCATCGTGCGGTGAATTACGGCTGTGGAGGGAAGAATGATCGTTCTGGCGCAGCAGTTAGTTAGGTTTTAGGCTTCCCCCGCTTAGTAGAAACGTATATTACTGGTTTAGAATTGCTTGCTTGTTGCGCAGGACTTGCGTCCATGTGTGACTGTATCTCAGGCGGCTCAATTTCGATAGCCTGGACCATCTTAAATCCTTTTGCAAAAAGAAAAAGGAAAAAAGCAGAAAACAAGATGGAAATAGAAGATATGTAAGAAATCTGATATTCCTCGAAAGAAGAAGTGTCTGAGAAAATGTTGTTGAGCGGTGATTTGTGATAAGAGACCTGGTATTTATGCTCTTTTCGCTCGCTATATGAGGCCTCAAAATCTGTTGTACGACTTCAATTTGTGAAATATTCGGAATTCCTTACTCTGCCTCCACATTGTCTCACAATATGACGCTCTGAGGTAGGTTATGCCTTGTGCACTGCCAAGCGCTATGGATATGCCTTGCGTCCCCGGGACAGGCTTTGACACGTTAACGCCGAGGAGGACTTTCGTGTTACAACAACAAACGCCACACCTGATTTCTCCGTGTCGATCTCCGCTCCAAGCTTCAGAATTTTCGCTATCTCCAATGGGCTGCAGAAGAGGACTATATTTGTAACAAGTAACACGACAACCGTTATTACTATGTGCAATTGATCCAGGAAGGATTGTTATATGATGAACTTTATGCTACAAGGCTTTGAATCCTCGACACTATATAATGTATGCAGTATAAACGCTGCAAAGTCGCTGCAATCTTAATATGCTCTGCAGGATCCCTTGCACGAAAGTCAAGGCTAGACAATGCTTCAATGGCTGAACGCAACTCTGTTTACATAAGACGTGTTGTACAAGGGGCTCAGTCCCGTAGTGAGCATCATCCTAGGCTGATTTCATTGGAAGATTCCCTATCAGGCTCGCTTGAGTTGGCCAGCAGGCCACGCGTGGTAATGCAGATGGACGAGAACGTACCAAAATCAAGTACCTTCTTTATCCAATAAGATTCGCTCCTGTTTCCAAGTACCTAACTGCAATGTCTCAGGCCTTCCCAACAGCCAGCCATCGGTGACTCGCAACGAAGCTTGTCATTAGGCTTAGACCAGCCACAAGATCCTGCAAGGCCTAGGAGTCACTAGTCCTTGAGGTAACACAAAAGAACAAAGCTGCCTGGAGAGCGACCCAAACTAGATATTCAGCACACAATCACCACCTTGTAGTATTCGTCCTCTCAATGCCCATTAAGAGGTACCTGCATCGCGGCATTATTTGGGGCTGTCGGCCTCATGTTAGTCTTATGCTTTAAGCAGACGATATGCTCAACATACTATTATCTGTAATAGGGATGGAAGTAGCTGCCCCCGCAAGTGCCGTTGAAGCCTCAGTATGACTCGTTCGTGCAACCCTCAGGGTCGCTGTCGTCAATTTGGAACCATAGTGCGTGGTGACTGTTGTCTCCGAGCGATATTCATCTGCAACCCGTCAATATAGTGTTCACCAGTTGAGGGTAAACAACTCACCTTCAAGATAAACACAATACCTGTTCTCCTTCTTGATGATGCAAGGCGAAGCACCAGCAAGACTCGGATTCCACTTTTCAACTCTTCGATTGTAGTCTTATATCGACGAGCAATTTAATAGCAGCTGTTGAACTCTTCGTTGACGTTTTGATTATCAGTTTCTGTCCAGCTGAGGTAGATGCGACACTTGTCTTTACCCCATGTACCAGGTGCTCGAGTAGCTGGGGAGAGTACTGTGTCTACTGTTATACAGGGCTCTCCGTCAGAGAGGAAACACCCGGAAGATTTCCTGGTGGAGGTTACTGGGTAGTTTGAATGTGTTTCAATGTTGCCGAGGGGTCTGATGCAGTAGCTTTCGCCTGGGATGATGTTGGCGCAGGTGTTGTTGAGACTTGGGTTGAGGAAGTAGAAGTCCCTGGGGGAAATTGCTGCTGCTAGGGTGACATCGGCACAATCCTCCTCTCCAGTGAAAACGTAATAGCGGGCGCATCGAATGCTCGTTCCGTTTGCGAGGTTAATTGGCTCGGGTCTATTTTGGTTTGGTTGAGGCGGTCATTCTTTTCAAGGTGAGCAGGATACACTCACGCTGGTGTTTGAGAGGCGCCCTCAGTGGACGAAGTTGATAATGGCTTCAGATGGCCCAAACCTGGTGGAGAAATGCAAATCTGCATACCAACATGCTGCTTCATGTTGGAACATAACTCATTGAGGGTGGGGTTCCATGAAAGTAGTTGTTTGGTGCTGAAGGCGTAGTTGACAGCGCTGGCAATGAATAGGCAGTGATCACCCTCCTTCACCGTATAAATATCGCATGTTTCTGGTAAACAAACGACACTTCCTGCTGGGGGAAGCTCATCACACCATAGTGGAAGATTGTTGGTTTGTGTAAATGCGTAAGAGGACACGTTTTGCGATTTGCAAATGCCGTTACAGGTATCATCATCTTGTATAGTGTAAGGTATTTCGCAAGACTGCGAGGGACTCGCTGCGGTGGATGTTTCCGAGACATACTTGGTACCTGTCGGTGGAGTGACTTCAAATCCAGTCTTTGAGCAGCTTTTAGTCAGTTCCGTGAAGTCAAGTGCGACTCTTTCATTGTACGTAAATGCCGAGTTCAGGCCCAATTGAATCGCACCCAAAGCACAGCCGGAACAATTCTGCGCAGTGGTCATGTTCTCAGTTGCGGGCCATCAGCTCATGATATCAGCACAGAACTTGCCCGTGTTGCTAGGCTTTGTTAATAGGTATCAGAAAAGGGTCATATGCTGGTCGACTTACGGGTCTTTGAGGCACACTTCCGTGAAGCCATCCAGCAATTCGTGGATATTGTCCTGCGCGGTCGCAAAGCCTCCATGCTGTAAAGTAAGGTTATTTTGAGTCACGGGACAAGATCTCTCAATTTCCGTCTGGAACTGAATAAGTGAGGATTTGCACCTCTTCGTACAAAGTATCTCCAGTTGAGATGCAGTCGGCTCCTGGTTTGCGAAAACGATGAAGTGTAAAGCAGAATCACACTCCAGTGTTTTCTCGATGGCGGCCTTGCAGGTAGGTGTATAGTAATCGACATCATAGTCGTACCCGTAGTCGGAGGATTGCTGAGCTGTGGCTGACCCGAGCAACAGAGGTAGGATATTCTTCCAATTGGCAAGCATGTCGAAAAGCGCTGGTGGTCCTTGTACTTGGTGTCGAGTAAAGTGGGAGGATCAGAGGGTTAAAGCTCCCGTTTTCGATCAATTTAGAGAGCGGGTATGGCGGCAAAGGATTAGTAGGGCTTACAATTGACTGTTGGCGGCCTGTCCGAATCTTCATCAACGCACACACCACAATATGGCATATGCCCAATGTGTCAACCAACATATGTGGAGTCGCTTCGCAGATCCGTTGGCCATGACTGATGCCTAGTCACACATGCATAAATTAATCTTCTGGTTTTTGGGTTCATCACGCACAACGACCGACCATCCCATTGACACGGGCAAGTACAACCTTTCATTGTTAGAGCGGATCTTGGTCTACAGATCGAGGTACTATTTGAATAGGGACTGAGGGGTAGGAAGACAATTTGTCGAGACAAGGCTCTGCTTCCATAACGGTAAATAAATCTGATAGATTACGGATCAAGTTTTAATCCCATTGTGTGGAATCTGACTGTAAACATGAAGAGTTTGAAACACAATTCCTATAAGACATATAGTGCAAGTTTCAATACCCCTTACGATATTCATCCAAAGGTCACATCTCATTCAAACCAACATGCTCATACCACTTCGCACAGATCAAAGGCAAATCAAGAATCGGACATAAGTCCTTCCCCTCAAAAACTCTCCTTCCGGGTCCCAGGCCATATTCGTCATCATCTTCCTCTAGATACGTCCAGCTGCGATCTATAACTTCAATAGAAACGTCTTTCAAAACCTCCTTGTCCATCTTCAGATCTTCGGGAAAGATAAGAGCCGCGAGTTTCATGATGACCTGCTCGTCCATTACAATGCAGAATCCATACCGCCGAGGACCATCCGGTCTGCTGAAACCATTCGAAACCGGTAAGATCCCCTCACGCTACTCTATGCTTTCGGGAAAAAGGCGGAGGGCACGGATGCGAGAGTTGAATTCTTCTCTGACGCGATCGTCAGACGCATTTTCCAAGAGGTCTTGATTCTCAATGACGTCAAGCCTGAGACGCTTGAAAGCCTCTTTCGAGAACGGTGCTGTCTTGCGGCATCGGAGGAAATAACGATGGATGACCTCTATCAAGTTCGTGATGGCCTTCTCGAGATCCTTCTTAGCTGTCTCTGAAAAGGCTGTAACAATGATGGTAGGGCCCCAGGTCAAGTCCTTTGGTGTAGTACTATCTTCACGGAAATCGATATTGCACTCTTTAATAAGCAGTTTGAAGAGATGATTGGCATCATCTTCAACCTCCCAGCTCTTTCCGACTACGTTGCTGGCTTCAAGCTCCTTCTCTAGCTCTTTAACGGTATGGAAGCTTTGTTGGGTTTCGTAGGAAGAAGCCGGTCCGAAAGAGCGTAGGACAAAGTGACGCTCTCTTGGAACGGGACGAGTTTTGAGTGTTGGGTCTGCGGGGGGTAAATAAATAGGTGGTTTCCATCCGCGGCTAGTCATGTTTGCGAATTGAACTTGATGTAAGGAAAGGGGAACCTTTCTTTGATCAGAACGGTGGATTAAAACTTTTGAATGGAATTGACTCGATGTGGAAGAACTGAAGCATTGATTGGGTTTTATATAAAACCTTCGTGTGTCGACCGGGGCACTACTATCTACAAGGCATGTCCATGCATTTTTGATTAAAGCCAACAGCCATGTCTGAACTCCACGATGTCCGTAGACAACGAGGCTTTGCCCAATCAAATGGTTAAGCCATCGGCCTGTGCTGAAACAACTGTTGGTTCTACGTCTCCAACGCAACAACGCTTTTTTAGACCCAACAACATCCACTCTTTCCAGGCAACGATGTCTGCCTAAGCCATTTTCTGGATGACTAACAACAGTGCGGCCTTTCTCATCTGAACAGTCCAACAATAAGATAGAATACATAGAATAACATACTCAGAGGCCCGAAAATCGCCATGGGGACAATTGAGACAAGAATATGACCTGAGCTGTCAGTAAAACCTCAACGACAAGATGTTAGAGCTTACCAAATAATATCGGTCTCCTCGTAATAGTTTTCCAAAACTCATCCGACACCAAAAGCTCCTCAGCGCCCTCCCAAGCCCACGGTCCGATAAGACGGAACTTGGTGTTGAAGTGTGCTCCGAACGCCCAGATAACTAACAAGCGGAATGTCGTTCTGAGGTCAGCGGATGATGTTTGTTTCAGAATATCTGTCAGACCGGCAGCTGAGTTCATGTCTAAGGCTAGTTGATATGCATAACTCTCGTGGTCGACTCCATATGTCACTCTCGCAGTCGGTTTGGTGTGGAGTTTGTAGTGCTCTTCATCTTCAGGCTGGAGGGAGAGCTTCTGCGGTGATACCAGGTTCAGAACCCACAGTTGGGCTTGCATCTCAGCTAGAGGCGGGATAGCTCCTAGAGAAGGTCTCATGAAACCTATGAATCCGACTTCTGGACGGCCATGTTCCCAAATACCCCGCACAAAAGATGAAGGATGTCGGTGCTCGTCTTGATACATCGTGCGAAGAAATGGGAAGGTTTGTTTGTATCCTGTGCATAGGACGACCATGTCTGGTCGGATGGTCTGTGTCTTCAGTCTCTCATACTCTGGTCGTCCGTTATCGATAAACTCAACTGTTCCGTCTTTGTGTATCACTTTGGGTAGAGGTGCAAGGTCCACTTGCCTTCCATGAGTATCAGGAATTGGAGTCTGCACAAACGCTGATCTCAGAGCATAAAGCCAAAGCTTCGGACCTGGTTGCTTGGGGCGATATGGAAGGCTTAGGTAAGGACAGACTTTCATAGACTTGTTGAAGAAAACTTCCACTCTTTAGTGATCGATTCCAGTCCGATAAGGCTCGTACTTACTCTTCGAAGGATGATGTCGAGCCTTGCTGATTTCTCCAATCCATTGATCCATACCAAAGGTTGTACCGGAGCAGATCCAAAGTAGAGATTTGATGTAGTAATTATAGTAATCCCACAAAATCATACTCTTACGAAGAACCGGGTGGACATAGGTCGTGTCGAATAAGTTTGCTCGGCTCACATCGATAGGAATGCCAGGTTCTTTTGGATCCGGCTTCCTACCGAATATGGGAAGCAAGATTGGCCCTGGGTTTCTCTAACACATCTGGCATTAGAAACTAGTCACATTGACACCTGTGTATCATACCTTGGGTGCGAAGTGAAAGCCATCTTTATGGCACATCAAAACCTGCTTCGTTGGCGAATTGACAGCTAAGTACGCTACATCAGCGCCTGTCTCACCCGATCCAATCACCATAATAGTTCTGTTGACTCCAAATTGGCTTTTGGCCTTGAATTCCGATGAGTGAATTACTTCTGGGATATAATGGAGACCTGGGATGACGGGGAGATTTGGTTCTCTGTGTAGACCTGAGCATACTGCCACAGCATCGCAATCCCAGTAGAAGGCTTCGCCATCTCTTCTTGCGCACTCAATGCTGTAGCCATTGCTGGCTGTTCCTTGGACAGTGCGGACTTCAACTCCAAGGTCGATGTGAGACCATAAGTTGAAGTGAGAGCAGTAGTCTTTGAGATACTGGACATAATCTGTAGCACTGAGGAAGTCTGCTTTTTTGTTGCAGCGAAAGTCGGAGAACGTTGTTAACTGTTTGGACGATACCAGCTGTTGGCAGACTTTGTTAGCCCGACTAAATGATAGGATGGGGTTGCGCTACCTCGGCATCCTCGTAGACTCTGGTGGAGAAAGCACCACCAACAGAGTCACCAAGCTCAAAGAGCCGAGCCTCAATTGGTTCGCAATCCAAGTTCATATGTGCTCTCAATAGGTACTTCAGTGTCACGAGGCCCGATGGACCTCCACCAATAACTGCGACTTTCATAGTGAGCAGTCCAGAATAATACACAAACAAAGCTCAGCCGGAACAGATCAAACAATATTCTTCGGGAAAACAGAGATTACTTATTGGAAAACTCGCTGCAGAGTCACTTGAAAGACTTGCTTATGGTTGTCACCAACAAAGGATTCATGCAGTTTGATAGCTGCAGGGATTGAGGGTGTCGTGGGGACGAACTCACAGGATCTAAGAGGATGGGTCTGGAGGCAAACAATAGTCCATGATGTCTGAGCGTCCAGTAGACGCCATTTCATGCAGCTAGTTGCTCTGGCGCAACGGCGCGGTTACCTAGGCACCAACCTTGGAGTTCACAAAGAAACGGCAGGACTAATTCCTCGAACGAGTAAACTGATATTTTATATGCCAATGCTATCGGAAATACCTATTCATTGGTGTAATTGACAACTAAAATAACTATGTAAAGAGCGTGTTGTAAATTGAGAGCCATGTTTCCTTCAACACCAACACCGCAGTGCCAAGATTTGTGAAAGCCACCAACAGAGCAAACATGCTCATTACTTGGTTTCTTATCAGCAACAATATGGATCCTAGGAAATTGAATCGCGAAGACCGTCCACATCCACCGCCATTATACAGCGCCAATGCAAACTGCATATATGTAATTATAGATTGCAGGCTCATCGATCCAATCTTTCGGCCACGACTGAACAACCTTTAAGCGCCAAGTGTCTTGTTCAACCAAGCAAACATAGCCCTCGCCATTTCCTGCGGTGCCCCAGTCTGGCAATGAAACCCAGCCGTTCCATTGAAAAAATGTAACTCAGCTCTATCCCCCAATCTATCCTTGACACGCTTCGACTGCCCCTCCATAAGCGTCTCAAACTCACCATCTGCAATCCAAACAGGCATCTGAATACGGTCCAGAAGGCCGCCCTTGAGAGTGTACTCTTTTGTCATTTGGAAAAACTCGTAGATGGAAGTGGTTTTAAAAGCCCATGTGGCTTGGAGCATACCCCACTTCAGATCGGTGCTACCTTCAGGATCGGCGAGTACGTCGTCCATTGCTTTGTCGAAGGCTTCTTTTTGACCAGATTTGAGGAGCGAGAGGAGCTTGGGTGGGAGGAAGGGGGTGTATGCATCGTAGCCATCTAAGACGCCGCCGTTGAGCATGAGGGCTTTGAGACGGGGTTCGAAAGCTGCTGCTCGAGCTGCCAGGTAGCCACCGAAGGAATGGCCGTACAGAATGAGCTTTTCGGTATCCACGAATGGGGCTTTCTTTGTGAGAAGATAGTCGACAACCGGTGTCACAGTTCGCTCCCAATCTGGGATGAAGCCTAGACCCTGTTCTCTGCGAGGAGTTGGCTGACCTGGGCCTTCAAAGGAGAAGACGTTGTAGCCACGGTGCAAAGCGGGAACGACAATGGTAGAGTACAAATCCTCCTGGGCAGCATCAAAGCCTTGAGTGAGAATGAGAGTCGGCGACCTTTTGGTATGATTGCCAGCATGAGCCTGCGAGTACCAAATTCCCGAAACATTAAAATCGCCACTTGGTATCTCGATCCTTTCAGCAGGAACAGGCAAAGTAGAGATAGCCTTATCGAACGCAGCTCTCTGCTCGTCCCAGTACTCGTTAATTCTCGGGTCATCCCAATCAGCCCGGTTATAGACATCGGCTCTTCGAAAGTAATTGGCAACTGAGAACCATGTAGCCCTGACATTGACGGGGTCACGAGCATTCTCGGGATCAAGCGCTTGAGCCTTGGTATCGTTTGCGAGTTTGAACCATTCTTTGGTGTAGCTGGCAAAGTCACCGGGGATAATGTCTTTTGCGACAGACAGAATGGGGTTGATGTCTGCGCCGTCGTTGTGGGCTTGGGAAAGACCGGTAAGGATGTCGAAGTTGAAGTTGGAATCTTCGTTGAGATTGAGAATGGGGCTTTTGGGTTTGTCTTCCTCTGCAGTTCCCAGATGAGGGAACGCAAGAGTTGCAAAAACGGTAAAGATTGAGGATTTCATGATGTAAATGCTTAAGATGAAGAAGCTGTTGTTGATGCTCTGGACGTTTAACCGTACGAAGGAGCTTTCTTTATAGTTTTCTGGCCTAGCTGGTTTCTCCCTTCTATGAGGAACTTGAAGTCTTCTAAATTGTCTATAAATTGTCTACTCTACAAGGCTTTACGATTATTTTGGGCGAATACGCATCCAGATGACGACGATACGATCGTGAAATTCCTGTGGCTGTCGGTCTCGCAAAGCCTAGCCTAGAAGAGAAGTGATTGTCAGACTCAGCCCGACTACTGTGGTGCATTGTCGAACTTGATTGGTTAGTTTGGGCCGATCTTACAAATGAGATAAGCTTAAAGCGCTCAAGATTTCTGTCCTTGTTCTTTCCAAGAATTCCGTTGTTCATGCAGGCGTCGCAAAGCTATTTCTTGACTTGCTACCAGTCCGCCGCTGCTTCAATTGCACCTAAACCTTCATCGGCAGACCTTGAGGCAGTGTTTGATCACAAGTATGCAATGACATCGTCGCTATCATTACAAGCAATTACTCGGGTTGCGTCATCTATGGTTCTCTTAATATTTTGGAAATTATAATATTAGGCGCATGACTCGAGACGTCTCTCCAAGCTGGCTGGTCAAGTCAGATGACACGAGTAATGTGCAACAAGTCCATATATTCGTAAAGCTGTATAGACTAACAGCCAAGATCATGACTAAAAGTATCGCTTGACTAACAACTGTTGGTTTCGACGGCGATCCCTCGCTAATGATTAGTTACTACATACGCGTCCAGGGCACCGAATCTCGGCAGCTGCCGTACGAAGCCCGGGGCTATCACGCGAAATGAAGAAACAAAAATATCATCGGTTGAAATGTTTCTATTTCTAAATCCCAACTTTTGTCTATCGATGAGCCTAGTAGAAGAATATTATTTACGGAAAGAAAATTGTTTAAGCGTGGTGGTAGACGTAACAGCGCCAGAGTGTTTCCAATCACTGGGATGATCCGTGTCATGCAGGATCTCACGCTGGCTATCACCGTCGTCTGAGTCAATGCGCGCTGGGTCAGGCATGTTGACGTATTTGCGGCGACCCATTTCGAAGTCGTTTCTGCCGCTGATACCAGGGCCGCTGCTGTCGCCGCCGGAGTGAGCCTTGGGACCCGAGCTGCGACCAAAACTGCCGAAGGGCAGGAACTTAATGAGAGGACGGAAAGCAACCAGGGAAGCTGTTAAGATGGAAAGCCCAAATTCGAGAACAGAGCTAAAAGGGACATATGTTAGTAAACGTGACTGAAGTAAGCTGTGATGTAGACTTACTAAATGAATGACTCGAGCTGGTAGTCCAATGCCTCGGGAATACTCTTGGCGTTCACGATCTGGACAAGACTCTTCATGCGGATGATACTGATGATAACCGTCGAGGCACCAAGTCCAAGCAGTATGATAATGGCGACCTTGGTCCTTCTGCCCATCTGCAGTCCTTTGAGGAGAAACACAGGCAGGACAGCATAGAACAGTGCCGATGCAATATCCAATGAAGCCACAGCGAAGCCCAAGCCCGCCAATTGCTTAGAGGTAAGACACTTACCAGTGCCATCACCCCAAACAGCTTTTAGAGGGATACACTGGAAGACATCTACCAAAAGACATCCCAGTGCATAAATGCCGATGAACACCATGGTACCGAGCAAAAGCTTCTGAGTGCGAGGCCAGCCCTGCACAAGACGATACAGAACCAGAGCAACACTGATACGCACAATGGGAAAGCCAGCGACGTATGTTATTTGCGCGACAGTGAAGTAACGTTGAGACTCCATGAGGTTGTAGTTGGCCATGCCAGCGATGACCTCTGGGTCTGTTATGCCGAAGCCGAAGTTGAGAGAAACGAATGTGAAGGCGCACATGAGAGTAAATGCTACCATTGCTACTGCGATGACATAGTCGTCGTATCCGAGGGTTGTGAGTTTCGTTCGGACAGCGAGACGAGCGAGAACGACGAAACCGTCGATGCCAATGAAGGCAGCCATCACAGGGCCGAGACTATCGCGAACAGCCATTGTCTGTTGATCAATTGTTAGACGTTCCTCGAGTGTTGATAAACTTTACACTTACACTTACAATTGAAGGATGTTGGTTGTTCAACGAGAGCTAAAGACGGCAGCTAAACTAGCGTCCGGGTGGGATAGTCGAGTCTTATTTAGTCTCCATATTGCTTGACAAGAACAAAGGCATTCAACTTGGAAAAGAGCGACACTTTCGCCCTGAAGACTTTTTGATGTGTTCCTTGTCCCCTGCATGATTGCTCTCATCCCCTGTCGAGTTGCAACTGTGCCGCAACGGCTGAGCGGGTAACAGGGGGGATAATATCTCCGCATGGGTCTCAGCCGAGAGAACTAGTGGGCGGGAGGACTTTCATTGCGACAACTATTGGATCAAATGCCTTGTTCTCTCCGGCCGCTAGCAAATGGTTTCCGTTGAGACGACTCCGCTGCTCGTCTGTCATTTGCGCTAGTGGTGATCAGCAAGTTCTGCAAAAGCAATGGCGTAGCGTCTAGAACAAGTCAAGTTTGTCAAGTTCTCAAATATGATATAAATGCCTTGCAAAATGATGAAAAGTCTGTTGGACCGAGGTCTGTTGGTACGGTAGCATCATGCTTTCCCCGTAATTATCTGGGGCTGAATCCATGTTTTGGTATCACCAAAAACTGCCGTACGCCCATCTACCGGTACGGTGTTGGTCGCGAAATGCTGCATTGGGAGTACAACGCGGTTGAATCCTGGGATCAATCTCAATGTTTCTGCATGTACAACATCGCTTGACGCGGCTGTCATCGCGTGAGAGTTCGCCGAGACGTCCCACAAGGCGAACGGGTCCAGTTGATCATCAGCGCTGACAATGCACGGATGACTCTGCAAACCCGCGACGTTCGCCGGTAGAAATTAGAGGCGTTTTTAATTGCAGAATTCTCCAGCCGTTCCAGCACATGATTGACATGTCAACCTAATGCCATTCGTCCAAATAGTGCCCGAAGAACCTCATTTTGCTTTTTCTTCAAGCCCTCGTAACATTGCCCTATTGGCGCCACATTTCTTGAAGAAACTCAGAATTGAAACATGACCGTCACCCGGTGTTATTTGCGAATGCGGTCCGAGGGCAAATCATGCTACGCGGGAAGACCCTTGTACCGGAACCTTCCTCCGCTCACAGTAAGCTTAGACCCAACGGTACAATGCACTCGATGTGGAGAGGATTGTCGCAAAGACAGGATTCTTTCGCCAATCACATGCATAACCGAGATACTCAGCCCACATACATCAATGCCCCCGGCTCCCTCTTCTTTAGGTCATAATTTGCTGATGCTCCTGGTGAGACTGTCGGCCATGATAGGAAATAGAGAGCCGTTGGGACGGGACAGGATTTATCTGCTGTTGGTTGTGTAAATGTTACAGACTCTATTACAAGTATCCCCTTTCCCCTTTCCCCCCGTAACCTCGTATTTCTTCTTTTCCACCTTAACTTTCTTTTTTCCTCATCATCCAGCGTTTTATTGGATCGTCTGGTGCTTGTCTTGAATCACAATCACATCACAACCACGCATAACATAATGGCCACTACTCAAATCTTCCCCAGTTCTACCCAGGACCTCACTACCGATTGGCTCTCCCCCAAGATCGGCGTTAAGAATGCCACGCTCCAGCTAAACAACACCATCGATGGAACAGCCACGCTGGTTCTCCTCACAGCCACGCCTGAAGGAGACGAGGCCAAGCCAGTTTGCATTTGCATCAAGGGTGGCTTCAACCCTTCGATGCTGGCCCAGTTCCCCTTCATCCTCTCACTGTACAATCGCGAGGTCGACTTTTACAACAAGTTGGCCCCCCAGGTGCCCCATCTCAATGTACCTCGCAAATTGTGGGCCGAGAAAAGTGACAACAACGCCATCCTTATTATGGAGGACCTTGCTGCTGCAAACTTTGCCTTTGCTGACCCTGTCGATACCTGGTCTGTCGATCGCGTCAAGAAGACTGTGGAGCATTTTGCTGCTCTGCATGCTGCGACATGGGGCGTTGAAGCTTCCACCGTTCCTTGGTTGGACAGCCATTATGAGGTATCAGTACTGGGTCTTTGCGCGATGTGGGATGCCATTGTCCTCGGTGAAGACCGCCCTCCTGTTCCTGCATACATGAAGGACCAGAAGCGTATGACTGCTGCCATCACTAAATGGTTCGCTGCCCGAAACCCCAAGTTCCAATGCATTCTTCATGGCGACGCCCACATCGGTAACATGGCCTGGTCCGAAGAACAAGACACACCCATGCTTGTCGACTGGCAGGTTGTTCACATCGGTTCATGCTTTACTGACGTCGCCTACTTCACCATGACTGCCCTAACAGTCGAGGACCGTCGTGCGCACGAGATGGAGGTTCTAGACCACTACCTCTCTAAGCTGCACGAATTTGGCGGACCAAAACTCTCCAGCGACGACCCTGAGGTCATGGTCGAGTACCGCAAGTCTTTGATGGCAGGCTACTCCTGGAATCTATGCCCCTACACCATGCAGACGAAGGAAAGGGTGTGGGCCATCGTGTCCCGCATGGTTCCCGCCATGGAAGACCATAATCCGGTCGAGCTGTTGGAAGCAGAGTAAACGTTTAATCTTAATAGTAATATTCTATAATGATGCTGAGTTGGAAGGAAAGATTTAAGTAATAGTTTCTAGTAGTGGCACTTCTATAATAGGATCTACAAACTTCATCCCCGTCTTCTTGCCGCAATTGGTCGTAAACACTCCTTAGCGAGATCTAGATATTAAGGCTATCCTCGTATGCACTGACATTTAGACACCATGCCCTACAGCCTATGCTAGTATACGTAAATATGGGGGCTAAATCTATTAGTTGATGTCCGAGCGCAAGCTATGATCATAAAGATCAGCATGAAGCGACGACATTGAAGACCCCGATTGACAGCATCAACTACTCATAAACCGTAATAGGTTTTTGACGATGATACCGAAACTGACTCGGTGGCCGAGCCATGCCGGATGATAATCTCTCTACCGGCAGACATCAACAATATGGGCCGGCAACTGTCATACTCTAATTAATTCATATTAATACACTGTTACAGATATTAGCTTACGCGTACTCATCTCATATTGATCCAGTGATAATTAATACGAGATATTTATTGATGAGTATTGAGATTGCGCAGTAAGGTAGATTGACAAGCTTTTGCTGCAAGAAATATGCCTAAGCTACACTGTAATTGAAGCGACAGGATTTGGTGATTGACTTCCCTGGAATTTACAGGAGCCATAAGATAAGATAAGATAGTGTTGGATAAGATATGAGGCGATGAGACCGACAATGATGGACGATAAGATAACATTCCGCTGTACGGTATCTTTACTTCTCACAGTCACAAACACCTGATGCCTCTATATTGAACAGCTGGTATGCTATCCAGGGCAGCTGTTGGTCTTCGCTGACTGTAGAGTGGATTGAAGCTCAAAGATGAATATCGCTGGTGGCTACATGAAAGTTGTTTTCACAGCATTTATGCTATGTCTCTTTGTCAGACAACACAAATCGCAGAGTGGAATAACTGCAACACAAGATCGGGACATAGAACCGAATGTTCTTGGTCCATACTTGGCACGCTCAAGATGGATGTCATTGCCCCCACTCGACCCCAACCCCCAAAGGTACCATAGTACAAGCATCACGTACCAAGACTTGGATCTCTGGGGTCTTTGTCTCCCATGGCTCTCGAGAGATGGTGATTCACAGAGACCGCTTGTTTGGAACTTAAGCATGTTATTAGATCTATGGAAAGCGCTGCAATCTGAACTGTGTTTCTGTGTCCAGAATAAAGATGCCAGATTCAATTGATTGGTCTTACTGTGTATAACATCGACCCCAACGACATCACTCCAGCCATCCAGCCGAGGAAGAAAACACCAAAGATGGCAACTCATCCAACTCATGCTAACCCCAGAAAACATACCATTGTGGAAGGACCCTACTCTTAGCCAAGCTCGATCTTTAACCGTAATTACCGGAACATCTCTTTCCATCAATCAGCATCTCCCAGTTTCATGACCGCTTAATTCCCCCAAGAGCGGAAACCCTGCTATTGGTGCTATTTGGTGCTCCGGAGCAGGGATTCCCCGCGTTAACCACAAATTAAGCTATAGCTTCGTTCATCACCGACAGGGACTTACATGCAAAGAGGAAAAAACAGCGCAGATATTTAGGATATATATACCATGAGTAGAGACAATTCTCTGAGCCATTGACACCTCTGCTTCTCATCATTCCTTCCACCGTCAAGATGAAACTCTCCTCAGCTATCTGCTGCGTCTTCGCGACTCTCACCGTCGCCTTCCCTTCAGACTATCTCAAGATCGCAACATGGGGCGTCGAAGGTTACGCAAAGGATAACCCCATCGGTGTTACCACAGGTGGCAAGGGTGGCAAGACCGTCACCGTCACAACAGCCGAGGAGCTTGTCGAGGCCGTGAAGGGTAATGCACCCAAGATCGTCAAGCTCAAGGGCAAAGTCGTTCTTCCTGCACGTCTTGCCGTTGGATCCAACACTTCTCTCATCGGCGTTGGGCTGTCCGCTCATATCACCGGCAAGGGACTTAACGTGTACAACGGTGATAATGTCATCATTCAGAACCTGAAGATCACCGAAATTTTGGATAATGATTGTATCACTATTCGAAACAGCACGCGTGTTTGGGTTGACCACAATGAGTTCTCTTCCGATATTGATGGTGGCCCTGATAAATACGTGAGTTCAGATCTACTCCTGTGGAAGTTGATGATGGCTAATTGTTGTAGGACGGACAAGTCGACATCATCCGCGCCTCTGACTTTATCACCGTCTCATGGAACTACTTCCACGACCACTGGAAGTCTTCTCTCGTAGGCAACGACGCTACTTTCCGCGACCTCGACTTTGGACATCTTCACGTTACTTACCATCACAACTACTGGCGACACATGGGTACTCGTGGACCCGCTGGACGATTCGGTCATCAGCACGTGTACAATAATCTCTACGAGGATTTCCTGTACCAAGCCATCCACAGTCGATCCGATAACCAGGTAAGCTCCACTCTACCCAATGACATGACGGAGAACTAACAGCAACAGGTCCTTGTTGAAGGCAACGTATTCCGGGGCAATACCAACGAGGCACTCAGCACTTACGGTCTGGTCATCCCCATGGACTCGCCCAACACTTGCGTTTGCGGTGATGAGGAGCTCGATGGCTTTGCTAACCTTGGTGCGAGTACGTACCCCCAATCCACCATCTGAAGACGTGAAGCTAATTATGATACAGAGAACGACTGGGGCAATGCTGGAGTTAACATTACTCAGAAGGGTGATTTTTACAAGGCTGATTACAAATTCAAGTTGACTCCTCTTAAGCTTGTCCCTGCTGTGGTCAAGCTCGGCGCTGGTATTGGAAGAATCTGGTGAACGGAAAGTAGGAGTACCTAGCCCACGCGCGTTGAATCTTGGTGGGCATATAATTCTTTATCATGAATCTGTGTTCTTGACCATCGGGCGATATCACGAGACTTGCCCCAAGGGCTTGCGATAATTAAGTTCATTTCTGGAATGTTCTGTTCATGGTCGCCTTGATAAGATTCGTGATCTTGCCGTATTGCTTTGTACACGTGGCCAAAAGAAAATTCAAGGTGCAAAACTTATCACATCATGAGATAGTAATCATTGGAGTCATGATGCGTAAAAGAGAATTTATGTTTGTTGAGAAAAGCTTATGCTGAGCGAGAGATGTAACCACGTACCTAGTGGCGCCGGCATTGCAGATGTACCATTGAGATCCAACTAAAGATCAGCACGGTTCGGCATTGGATCTGTAGATGAAGGGCAAGATACAGTCTTCTTTTCCCCAGTCGAAACCGAGAATGTGAAAACCACGTGGTAGTGCGTTAACCCAGGGAGTTCGTTGTTAAAGTTGGCCTCCAAGTCCAAGCGAAACTCAGCAAGTTCAGATCACCTTTTGCAAAGTTAAACAGGTGGTCCTGACTATTGCATCCAGGAGTTGAGAGAAAAACTTAGAAAAAATTTTCTATTTAATCCCTGCTCGCACACAAACCAATTTTGTCAACCGGCACCAACTTCCAACCCCATCGAAACTCCAGCTTCCAACCTTGACCAATCATGAAGGCCCCCTTCCTTGCATTGGCAGCCCTCTTGGCCCCCACGGCCTACGGCGAAATTCTTGACCCCCTTCCCGAATCAGCCAGTAAGAAAGAGCTCCGCTTCCAACCTCTCATGGACTTTGACAGCGACGGCTGCTATGCGACGGCCGCCATCGGCCGAGAGGGCGAGATGAACGAAGGTCTCTCACATATTGAGGCCTCGGTCTCGCATGGCTGCCGCCGTGGTCGGCTCCAATTCAGCAACGCCTACTCTCGCAAGCGCTGTAACCACGGGTACTGTGCTATCATGTACGAGTATTACTTTGAGAAGGATCAAGCTTCGGCTCTCACTGGGCATCGACATGACTTTGAGAATGTTGTCGTGTTCACCAAGGGCAACAAAATTGTTCGTGTGGCTGCCACGGAATACAACAACGTAGGTACATCTTCCCTTATCGTTTGAATCTACTGACGATAGTCTATAGAAGGAGTACAAATACAACTTGGACTGCTACGGGAGCAAGAGAAAGTGCCAAATCCCTATGTTGAACGGCCATCCTCTGGTCGTCTACCACAAAGTCAGATGGGACATGCACGAAATCCGCTTCGCCAAGGAGAAGCGCCATTCCGATGAAGGATCAACAAGCCACGACATCGAAGAACCGGAAAATGAGACTGGAAAGTGGTTCCGCAGTCCGTTGATCGGATATGATGATTGGCCTGACGAGAAGCTCATGGCAAGGTACCTCCAATTCCATGACAGGTGGCAGAAGCCGCACATCCGTGATGAGGCATTTGGACACTCGCTCAAGAAGGCGGCTGGCAACTTCAAAGCTGTTCCTGGGTTTGATCCTTACCAGGTGAACAACGAGGACGACGATGACGATGCGGTCGCTGTGAAGTCAAAGCATGATTAAGGATCTGGATATGAGGTCAAGAGAGTGTGTCAGCATCGCATCATGCCATCAGGAGATGGAGTAGCAGAAGATTAAATTTCTGTCAGTTGAAACTCTTATTTCTTATATGTGACCTAAACAAAACTCATATGGTGAAGTCTCCGAGCATGTGACTCTCATATCAGACCCAAATATTTGTGACGTTACGCTGTCAAGATGCAGCAGGGATAAGACGCAAGTTTGGCATGAACCGTTGTGGAGCTGGGGTTCCATCGCCCGCCTGAACATTCCATCAATTACCTGAGACATTTGACATCAAATCCATTCACGATAAATTGCATGAGACATTATTTCAATGATTGGTCAATTGAAAACATCGTCATGGAAATAAACGCGGCTTGAAATGACGTCCGTTTAGTGACAGACTAGGCTTATCTTAGTGGCCTCACCCGCGTTGCCTTGGTTCTTATCCATTCTTATCTCCAAGCCTCTGTACGTCATCGATTCAATCGGTCGATCCCGCGTCTACGTCTACGTCTACTCTAGTTATTCAGGGACAAACAAATCTGTGACTTTTCCATCTCTTTTTTTCTGGTGCTCCAATTCTCGCGCCTCATCCGCAATGCCTTCTCCTCTGCGCGCCATTGCGGCCGCAGCTCTACCCTCAATCGCTCTCTCGTCCGTCATTCAACAGCCCATCGACACCTTCGACCACACCCAAGGCTATAAATTCGATCCCCTTCTGCATCTTCCCGGTATCTCTCCCTACTTCGACGCGGTAGGCTTTGGCCTTTCGCATGCCGCCCCAGAAGGCTGCACCGTCACGGCAGCATCCTACCTCATCCGCCATGCCGCAATCTACGCCAATGACGCAGAATACGAAGATTACATCCAACCCTTCCTCTACAAACTCGAGAAGCACCGCGGTGACTTCTCCGGACCGTTGGAGTTCTTGAATAAATGGTACTCCCCAATTGAAGAGGACCATCTCGAAGATGTGACCCCATCTGGAAAGGTGGATGCCAACAAAGTCGGCAAGCATCTCGTCAAGCGATACAAACACCTTGCTTCTTCTGTAAAACGCGTTATCGCGGATACAAAGTCGCGCACGTACGATACTGCAAAGGCCTTTCTGCAAGCCTTCCCAGAAGACGGAAATATTGAGATTACGAGGTTCGATAAGAAGGAGTTGAACAACGGTACGAGGGCTCTTCTTCCTCACAAGGCCTGTTCCAAGTTTTCCAAATCCCCCGGTACAGAACAACAGAATGAGTTTGTTGAGAATTATGCTTCCGGTGTCTCAAAGCGCCTCCGCCCTTATACGCCTGAGGATTATGAGCTTGCCCCCAAGGATGTTTTTGCTCTTCAGTCTATTTGCGGTTATGAGTCTGCCATTCGAGGAAAGAAGTCGCCTATTTGCGGATTGTTCTCTGATGCTGAGTGGTTGTCGTATGAGTATGCTTGGGATATGAAGTACGCTCACATGGTCGGCCCCTTCAACCCTCTGTCCAACTATCTTGGCTTTCCGTGGTTGCACTCTCAGTCCAAGCTGTTCGACAACATCGATGAAAAATCTGATCTCAAAGATGAACAGTCATCAGGCTGGCCCAAGGAGCAGCGTCTGTTCTTTTACTTCACCCATCGCGAAGTCCCGCCCTTCGTTGCCACAGCCTTGGGAATCTTCAACTCCTCATCGCACGAAGGCTACGACGAATTCCCCACTACGCACGTCAATCACGTTCGCGCCTGGAAGATGTCTGATTTGATTCCCTTCTTGGGTCATGTTGGTATGGAGAAGATGACTTGCGAACGACCTGACACTAAAGGTAAGGGTGAGGAGTTCATCAGGTTCATTGCCAACACTGCGCCTCGCCCTCTACCGCTTTGCCAGAGTGGACCGGGTGCTAGTTGTCCGTTCGAGGAGTTTAAGAAGATTGTAAGTGCGGGCATGGACAAGTATGGCGATTTTGATGGGGTTTGTGAGAATGAGAAGAATGATGAGTTGTAATGTGGTAATGTTTGGTTGCATAGTAAATGGTATGAATAATAGTTAACCATGTATATGAAGTATCTGAGTGAATGAAACTTTGATGATACGAATCCAATTATTGTTTGTGAAGCCAATTGTAAGAGTTTCACCCGACTCATCCAAGTGAGGATACGCAAGTCCAGCGTAGACCAAACCACCATCAATAGGCTCATCCTTATAAATTTCCTTCCCTTCGGTCCAAGGCCCTTCAGGACTTGGGGCAGCCTTCAAAAACACAGTTCCGCCTACATCTGTTAGTCACTCCAATATTACAAGGAAAGGGTGTCCGGGACTTACCAAGATCAAGCCCAACATAAAAGTACGTCTCAAAGTGCTTATTGTAAACAATTTGACCTTGTCCAGCACCCCACATAACAGCAGTCTCACAGTTAAACTCGGTAAGCGGCTCACTCTTCCAGCCCTGCTCCCTTCCCCACCAATACTCGTACTTGTCTAGGTCGAACGCGTCGGCGGCAGGGACGCGGGCCATGTAGATGTACAATTTATCGGGGAAGTCTGTGAAGTGATTTGGTGGGTTGCCTAGGATATAAATGTATTCGCTGTTAACGTCGCGATATGTGGCTACATCGCCGTATCTGGGGAGTTCGTCGCCGTTCCACCAGATACCGTTCTCTCCGTAGCGGTCTGTTATGGTAGGGACGTCGTCAACTAGTTCGACCTTGGCTACACCTGCGCCTTTGTAATGCTCGTTGTCGTTCTTTTTATGTTAGTGAAAATACCAAGATCCATGGTGGCATATACTCACAACGAGGTAATAAAGCACACCAGTCGCGCTATCCGGATCGACCTCCACAATACCCGTGCCTCCAAAGCCAAACATGTTGGTTTCACCCCACTCCTCATTAAATGGCATGAACTGCAATTGATGTCCATCCTCATTAAGATGCAAATCCTCTACGACCAAAGGATCATCAGTGAGAGCGGAGACGGCATTTCTCACCATGCCATGAAACCCTTCAGTGTCCTCCGCCGGGTCAGTAACTCCAGTTTCACACCAGAGCACGTCTCCGTAGACGGCATACCATTTGCCGCCGAGTTGGCCTGTGAAGCCAAGATCACGACGAGATGCAGCATTGGAAGAACGCTGAGTACCAAGGAATTCGACTGTGAAGTCGGTGATGGGGTTTTCACCTTCGGGTTGGGTGTTATCGACGGACATGGTCAATTGATGCAACGCTTAGTGAGGTCTGTGCTGCTCCCATAACGACACTCATGACCATCTTCTTTTATGCTTTCTACTCCTCATGCTAAGCCGGAACAACGGCCCCAATGAGGGGTTCAGTCTGGGGTAGATCTGATACCGAGGCCCATGTGTGAACAACTATGCATATTGGATTGAGGGGAATTCACATGCTGAGCAAGATCCTGGTTTAGGATTGAGGCACAGAATACTTGGTAATTACCCTAGACGGTCGATCTCATGAAGGAGAGCTGATAAGATAAGACGATAAGATAAAAGAAAAAACATATGTTAGTGTCGTCGATCTGTCGTAAGCGGTGGCGCACTAGAAGATAAGATAAGGAGAAAACAATTTTTCTGCGCGATGCGACAGGGAAAGCGCGTCGAAAAAAGTCATGACGCAGTCGTGCAAGCACCTGTCTTTGACATGATTCTGGATATGTCTCCCTTGCCTGTTACTATTACCTTGTCACTCCAGATTACATGAACCTTATCTTATTTATCCAGCTTCTTCCAACAAACGGATGGATAACTGTTCTTCCACTACAGTAATTAACCCTTCTTGCCTTCTAAGTCATCAGCTCCAATTATTCACATTACTGTTATGTAATGCCCCATGAATATCACCGGCTCGGCGGTACTCGGTGTAGAATAGATCCAAGCTCTAGATACATTCAAGTACATTTCTATCCTCATAATGAACAATATCTCAATGGATTATGTATGCTTCTTTTTGAAGAGACATGCAGGGTTCAGTCTAGGGTCTTGGCAATTAACGACACCAAAAACAAACCATGACGATCTCTCCGGTACCAACACCTTGGGTGCAGAACTTCCTGCAGGTACACACTTTACTATGGGTCCTCTAGTTTGGTGCTCAGATAGGTCAAAGTACGGAATGTCAAGCACGCAATCGCACGCAATGGCATATCATTGCTGCACGGATGCTCCCATAGAGTAGATAAATACCATTCTCACCCCAATTGCCACCTTCACTGCCAGATCTCGAATTTTGCGTTCCTCAACTTCCAAAATGGCGTCCTCACGCGATGTCTCACCCTCCCCAGAAGGGTCATCAGCTAAACCCTCCTTCTTCCGCTCAATCCCCTTCCAAATCGCCATCGCATGCGGTGTCTCCTTCACAGCACCCGGCATGTGGGATGCCCTTGGCGGTCTCGGCGCCGGCGGAGCTGCAGAACCCTACGCAGTCTCAGCAGCCAATGCACTCGTATACGGTCTCTTTGCAGCAGTTTGCATAGCAGCCGGTGCAATTAACAACCGAATTGGTCTAAGATATGGACTTGCGCTGGGAGCTATTGGTTATCCGATCTACGGCGCTGGATTGTATACGAACAATGTTGCACCCAAGACATGGTTTTTGTTGTTTGGTAGTGCGCTTTGTGGTATCTCAGCGGGCTTCTTTTGGGCTGCTGAGGCGGCGATCATTATTGGATATCCTAGTCCTGAGGATCGTGCTTTTTATCTTGGTAAGACCTGATACTCAAATGTGTGAGATACGAGATACTAACTTTTTAGCTATCTGGCAATCCGCCAAAGCAGCAGGTCCCATTGTCGGAGGTGCCATCAACCTCGGCCTCAACGCGCAATCTTCCTCGAAGGGCTCCGTTAGCTCAGCTACATACATCGTCTTCATCGTCATCATGTGTCTCGGCCTACCGATCGCTCTTCTACTCAGTCCCGCCGAAAAAGTCCAGCGAAAGGATAAAACACTTGTAATTGTGCACAAGCAACCTACATGGGCTGCTGAGTTCAAGGCTGTGCTATCGCTGCTCGTCACGAAGCGCATGCTGCTTCTCATTCCAGCATTCTTTATCAGCTATTTCTACAACGGTTTTATGAGTACCTGGTTGACGACATACTTTACCGTCCGATCCCGAGCGTTCTCATCATTCTTCACAAACTTCTCCGGAATCATCAGTTCATTCCTCATCGCGGGATTGTTGGATCGTCAATCTATCTACATCAAGACACGAGCAAGAATCGCGTTCCTGTCTATCATCACGATCCTCACCGGAACATGGATCTGGGCGACTATCCTCCAGAAGCAATTCTACGATGCTGCTGAGCCTCCCGTTTTCGATTGGTTCAAGGGCGGTTTCGGAAAGTCTTATGCTCTGATCTTCTTCTGGCAATTCGGTGGTCAAGCGTTCCAGCAGTTCTTGTACTGGCTGGTCGGACAGTATACTACTGATATCTCATCTTTGTCTTATCACTGTGGTATTCTCCGTGGATTTGAGGCTCTGGGACAGACTGTTGCTTGGGCGTAAGTACCTCCACATAATTCTATTACTGAGCAAATAACTAACAACAAATAGTATGCAATCTGAAGGTAACGCCAACCACTTCGTCAGTATTGGCCTCAACTTCGGAATCACCCTTCTCTGCGTCATCCCAACCTGGATTGTTCTCTCCGGCTTGGAACACAGTCACGAGATCAAGATCACAGCAAGACCCGAGTCTCCGACGAAGGGGCAAGAAGCTGAATCTAAAGCATAAATATGCATGCGTATTTGTTTAACCAAATAATAATAGTCTACATAATTCAACATTGTACAAAAAATTACTCTTCTATCTATGATGATGATTGGTGATTGAGCGTTGATGCTCTCGGTCTTGATGGTGTTGCTGATCTCGATCGTGTTATTGCAGCAGCTGGTATTGTGACAGGCAGAGATGTGCAGCGCTCCACGTTTTGCACGGGTGCTTCGTTTGCGCGAAAACTATCCGATCGGGTTCGGATTGAAGCGACATCGCTTTCGTGTTCCTGATGTTGATCTTGTTCTCTTTGAACTGCAGAGACGCGCTCATTACGGAACTGTTCACCAGGTATCATGGGTAAGTCAACATGGCTTGGATCGCGGGCTTGAGGTTCCGTGATGAAGTCATGAGCTGGTGTGCCAAGAATATCTCCGAATTTGAAGAATGCTTTTTCAACTTTTTGTCTGTAGGGATTTCGTGCTGGGTGATTTATCGAGTGATTGCCGTCTATTGACGGGTCTCGCTGTAGTGAGGATCGGGGAGGAGGTACGTCTAGATTTGGAGATAATTGAGTGGTTGGATGTGTATCGGTTACTGAGATAGTTGGTCCAGTATGCCGACTATTTAGTGAAGACACGCTGCCATGGTGCGATAGTTGGCTCTGCCGTGCACTATTGTCGATATGGCAGTGAGGACAATTGCATTGATGCGGTTTGTATGGGTCACCTGCTTCTTCTGCATGACGGGCGAGGAGAAGATATAGTGAGCCTACCATGGCCATCGCTGTGCCTGTAACTGGAGCCCATTGTCCTGGAAAGTATCAGTACACGAATGAACAATCTGAAGGATAATCGGCTTACCAATATTGGCCATGGGTTCTGTTTGATAGTCGACCTGGGGACTAAAGAAATTAATCTCTCCCACGATCAAAATCGCTAATCCTGCTCCTCCGAACACCGGCACTGCTAGGATCTTGAGATAGAAGCCAATGGTGTCATTAACCTTCTTCATAACGCCCTTGTTAGCACCCCCATCTTCTGTGGTCTCCTCCTCCTCCTCCTGCTGTCTACCAAAGCGCCTTCGCCAATTAATCTCTAGTACGCGATCCCACATGCTAACCAAACATAGGACTGCATGCACGCAACACGCAGCTGCAAGTAGTGTAGCGGCACCAAAGGTTAAAGTGTGAGGTGCGGGGATGACATAAATATTATTCGCTGAACCGCCGCGCATGGAAGAGCGAGGACCGTCCTGGGTAGAGCAGATGAGGCCGCAATTGTTGCCTTCCATGTAGTTGAAGTCTGAGGCGCTTGGGGAGACGGGATTACCTGAAGCGTCAGTTGTGCAGTCGTGAGTTTCGATGCGGTAAAATTCGACCGTCATGCTTAGGAGGCCGATCAAGAGCAGAAAAGTCCATAAGAAGATGGTGTTTCTGCCAGGATCGTTGAAGTATGTTTTTGACATCATGACAGTCACTGGAGCAGCCAAGATACCGATCGCGCATAGTTGAAAGGCTCCATAGATATCCATGTCAACAGCATCTGCAGTTGTTAGCTTTTTTCTTTATTGAAGAACTGATCATGTCTTACCTGGATTGTGCATCGCTGTCAAGACAATCCCATGAATTGCCGCAACAGCGGGCAGCACGAGAGCAGCAGCTAAGCAAGGATTCACCAGCCATTCTTTTTTCTTTGCGACGAGACAAGTAGCGATGAGGACATAGTATCTTTGCGTCATTAGCTTTTTATCAAAGGAACAGCGTGTGGATGGCTTACAAAACTCGTGTACCTGTACCATATTGCCCAGAAACAGGCCAGGCACAGATGACCTGCAACGCTTCAATGGTGTCGTTGACAGCTCTCGGCGCCACAGCCTCTAGAACAGAAGAAACCGCAGGCATAGCATGGTCTTGGCAGGGCAGATTAGAATATGGGGTAAAGTCAATCAGTCCATGCCGGTAGTGTGGGGAGTTTTATGGGCTGGGCACACTGCCTCGAGGCTTATTTAAACCCCGACGGAATAGGACTTGTAGCTGACTGCATTCCCAACGTCACTCACTTCTCATCAATGGTCAATGCTTTCTGTAGGCATCTGCTTTCGACTGGTAGTCAGCACTTGGGATGTCTCAGCTGACTGCTCAGCCACTTTGTTCATCGCTACTGATCGGGCGGGCACTAAATCCGGGGGGAAAACAAGCCTTGACTAACCGGGTTTGGGCCTGTGAGTCCCAATCCAGAAGGGACTGATCTGCGAGTCATCTTAGGCATCAGCATTTGTACTCTACCCTACCCTGTGAATCGGAATATTATTCTTCTAGAAAACTTCTCTCTTTCTTCATTTCGCTTGGCAAGGTTTAGTTCTTGTTTCAAGACAATCAGGCTTTTATCATATCATACCATAGAACCAGGTCGAAATGCTACCTTCTTCGGCGCTTCTCTAAGTGCCTGTTCTCTATTGGATCGTTTCTTACCATCAGCTTGACCCCACTCCGATACGAACCCAACCAATCCTCCCTTGTCATTTTTTCTTCCCTTATTTTTCTTCTTCTTTTTAATGAGAGGCGTCTGCCGCTTTTTCTTCACAAAGGCGACCGTTTGCCTTACGAATAACGGTCATGGCTGGTGTTGATACCAGCGAGATCCGTCAATGGCGGTCCATTGTTACACTGGTCGTCTTCATAATCGCTAGTAGGTTACCGTTACTCTTGCACAGGTGCCATGTATCACTGACACTTGTACAATAGATATCCTTGTCCTCTGGCCATTTCGCATCCCTGTCTACATCCCAAAATCCCTCGTGGACATCACATGGCGATGTTTTGTACATTTGCGCATAATACCAGCGAGTACTCATCATGCTATTCTCACCGACAAGAAGCGTTGCTCAAAGAATTTCGTGCGCTTCAACTTTCCCGTCAATCTTATCACTGCGCCGTTGATCGCGGATTTGTTTCTACTGGCTATCTCAGCAATTGGGCGAAAGGAAGTTCATGATGGAACTGTCGGCGCTGATAACATTCACCCTCTCGATATCATGGCCTTCTTCATCACGTTGGCCTACATCGCTATTTCAATCGACGCATCAGGTATCATTCGCTGGTTAGCCTTCAAAGTCTTGAGCTGGGGTGGAAAAGTCGGCCACAGGCTCTTCTTTTATCTCTACGCATTTTTCTTCCTGCTTGGAAGTTTTATCGGAAATGATCCCATCATTCTCTCTGGTACAGCTTTCCTAGCGTACATGACGCGTGTTT
Organism: Fusarium citri; assembly: GCA_004367485.1. NCBI lineage: Eukaryota > Fungi > Ascomycota > Sordariomycetes > Hypocreales > Nectriaceae > Fusarium > Fusarium citri. The sequence goes on from QHHH01000062.1 coordinate 477,009, forward strand.
CCAAGAATATTACTAGCCCGAGAGCCTGGATATTTACGCAATTCGCCGTCGCTAACATAGCGTCCGCTATTCTCGTTTCGTCGAACCCTACCAACCTTGTCCTCGCTGGAGCGTTCGATATCAAGTTTATCGTTTATACGGCCAATATGATTGTCCCGGTCGTTGTCACAGCCGTGGTTCTCTTCCCGTTTTTAGTCTACGTGGTATTCGCCGATGAAAAGCTCATTCCCTCTGAGATTGAAATGCATACCCTGCCTGCAGCGGCACGAGAAAAAGAGCCTGTCAACCCCAATATTCCTTATGTCCAACATCAAGCCGAAGAAGCAGCAGAAGGAAGACAAGGGCAAGAAATGACCCTTTCGCTGGAATATATCATGAATCCCTTCCTCGATCGCAAAGGCGCTGCGTTTGGCGCTTTGATCATGTCTGCGACTCTTATCACAGTTTTGGCGATAAATGCTGCGAGTACAGGTACCACAGGCGAGAAACCGGTGTTCTGGGTTACCGTCCCGGCTGCGTTTGTTATGCTTTGCTGGGATTTAGGGTCTGGGTGGACCCATCGGCATGAGACGAGGCAGACGGCTAAGATCTATCGGGAGGAGATGGAGAATGCGAGGGCGGAGAGGACCTTGGTTTCGCATGACGAGTCTGAGCCGAAACTGGATACCACATCTGGTGCATCTGATATCCACTCACCCATGCCAGCTGCACATGAGGGACAGACCCAGGACATCGCGCTGGATGATCTACCAAGAACGAACGACGAGACCAATTCTCAATTCCCTAACCCAAAAATTGTCGTATCAAACACCGCAGGGAACAGCCCCGTCATAATCTCTGGCTCATCACCTCAGTCACCTCTCCAAGCCGCCAACCGCGATACTCTCCACGCTGAAACAATGCCGACATTACCTTCTGCACAAATGGAACCAGAAAAGCTCGAGGCTGGCCACACGACCCGAGTACCAGCGGACAAACCGAACCTGGTGTCAAAGTCAAGAGAAGCATACGAGTGGCTCCAAGAAACCTTCCCCACCGTCATGGCTGTGGCAGCGCATCTCCCCTTTGCATTGGTCCCATTCGCGTTCGCCATGTTTGTCCTTGTGCAGGCACTTGTTAGTACAGGTTGGGTTAATGTTTTCGCATGGGGTTGGTATCATTGGTCTAAGAGGACTGGTACCATTGGAAGTATTGGTGGAATGGGTTTTCTTTCAGTCGTCCTATCAAACGTAAGTCTCCCTCCCATCCAGCACACATCGGGGTCCTCTAATCAACCCATAGTTCTCTGGTACAAACATCGGCACCACAATCCTTCTCTCACGTATAATTCAAGCCTGGAAAGAAATTAATTGCCAAGTTGATGCCAATCTCATCACGGATCGGACATATTGGGCAACGATTTACGGTATGGCCCTCGGTGTGAACTATGGTGCTTTCAGCACGGCCTTCAGTGCATCGTTGGCTGGACTTTTGTGGAGGGATATTCTTGCGAGGAAACATATACATGTGAAGAGCCACGAGTTTGCGCGGGTGAACTTCCCTATCATTGCTATATCTATGGCTGTTGGATGCTTGGTTTTGGTGGGGGAGGTATACATCGTGAGAGATAACTCTCCGTATGCTTCCTTGGAGAAAGCTTGTCCGAATCGTTCATAGCGTGCGAATAGACAGTTTCTGAATAGAGTTCATATATCCTTTGAGAAAGTACGCAGACCATGTTACATGACCTATGACAACCTTGGTTCACAGTTGCCCTTCTCCAGCGTAGTAATCTGCCCTTCAACCCCAAGCCCAGCATGATTCTCCCCAGCAATCTCTCCGAATCGAAGCTTCGTCTCCAGAACTTCTTTTGGGAGTGGATGTGCCCCAAAATGACTATCTATGATTGCTTGATCTAAGGCAGAATTGCGTGTGGTGCAAACAATCTTCGAAAACGCCATGTCGCTCGTGCAGCCATTGAAGTTGATGGAGAAAGCTCCGAGAACTAGACCCAACATACCAATAAGGCATAATAAGCCGTAAGCGACCCAGAGCGGGGTCTTGTTGTAGTTCCAGCGCGGGACCCAGTTGGACACCTGGCATTGTCCTGGTTCAGTCGTATGTATAAAGACACTAGGTTCTGCGACAAGTGACATGGAGAAGTTGCGGACAAGTTCGGTGAGCTTGTCTCGAAAGTTGAGTTTCGGATAGTAAACGAACTCCAATACAGTCTTATTTGGATTCTCTGCGGTTTGGAAGCCCACGAGATTGGTGTAGCTAAGCATAGTAGTAGTAGATGGACCATTGTCAAGCGGCAACCACATCGTGCCCTCGATATTCTGAGCCAGAACATCGGCGAGAGCTTGGTACGCCCAGTAATTGGTTTGAGCAAACGTGTCAGACAACGAATCATTTGCTCTGAACAAATTCCAACAGACACTGCCGAAGAATCTCTCATTGCCAAATTTGATGTTGCGGACGTTGTTGACGAACTTGACCGTTACATCGTATATTGCCCGTTGTGGTTGACAGGCAAAATACTCCATGGGTGCTGTCATGATTCTGTAGTTCGAGCCAGCACCTCCTGACTCCTGTTGATTGACAAATGCGCGAATTTGCCGGCTCCTGGTAGTGTACGCGTGATATAGCACTGCCTGTCGAGGCATGCCGTCGTCGATCAGAGAGATGTTGGTTCTATCTTTTAGGCTAGTACGAGAGTACTTCTTGCACTCGTAGCCTATACCAGGTACACTAGCACTATACGTGCAGTTTGGGCCGCATATAGAAGGGGTGTCCAGAATTTGTCCACCAACGAAGACACGGTGTAAGTGCTTGATCAAGAATGGGGAGGGTCCAGCGTAAGAAGATGTTACGAAGCCCTCCCATGGCCGTGCATCCCCGTCGGGATAATTGGGTTCAATAAAGTTCGAAGCATTGAAGTTTGCAAGTGCCGTCTGTGGGCTCTTGTAGTCGAAGTCGAATTTCTTATTAAAATCAAGGATTGGGATATCACAGGGCCGTGAAGATATCGTCTCAGCTGTCGACACAGAAAGTGTTGAGGGCGTCACGATGACAGCCAGCGGAATCAGCCAGAAAACGATCCCGATGATTGCGACCAACGGTGTTCGGCACCAGAGCCCACCTGTGAGAAGTGAGGTTATGTCTGTAGTGATGGCGAATAGAGCGTCGATTGTGCCGATAGAACATGCTGTGCGACGCACCCGAGCCCAGACGAATTGCTTCACGGCGATGGCTATGCTGGCAGCGTAACAAGACTTGATAAGGAATGAGAAGCCAGTTCCAATTCGGATGGCCCATTCCTGGTTTGTGGCTAACTTACCGTCGAGGGATGCATAGTAGCAATGGTGACCAATGGAGAACGCCAATCCGAAGATTAAGAAGGCCGTCATGGCAGATGGGTTATACCATGAGATAGCCATGGCGATCGATAAGGAACAATAATTTACCAGTAGCAGCAATAATCAAGGAAGAAGTGATTGACTAAAGGTTCTCTCGATGTCTGGACGTGGGAGGGGTTAGGCAGATTTATCAGTATCCCTCAGCCGAATGCCAAGGATAGCTGAAAGCACCAACAACGCCCATAAAAGTCACTGTCTTGGTTCTCACCAATGGCCTCCATGACAGCTAAATTAAATTGATAATGCCTTGCGCCTCTTGGGCATTGACATGGAGACAAACTTCCAAATTCGTTCAAGCTTTTGGCTGTCTCTTTTACGGTACTATGGTGGCTCCCATCTCATGTTCTAGCGATTGCCTTCACTTGTCTTACAACCGGTATGAAGACCTTCAGTCTCTTTTGTTCAGAGAGATTTGACGGGTTGAAGAATAGGTACTCTACCGCCACTAAATGTGACCTGGGGTCTGGTTGGAAGAATTGTAAATGAATTGTTAGGCGGGTACCCTATTGATTAAACTACTAGGTTGGCACTCCAACAGTCTCAACCCAATCCATATCATCCTCTTCCAGACTAAGCACTTGCTCCCCCAACTCAAGGTCCCATGTAGAAATCATTGCCATCCGGGCTACCAAGAGTAATGATAAGGAAGCCTCGGGGACACAGACGCGATGCGCAGCTGTCGCTAAATCTGGGCCTAATGGTAGCGATCTCGCAAATTCCACGCCGGGGATGCCAGAGTCTTCGTGATATGCTTAGTTGGGTGATTGGTAGATGTTGAAGTAATCGTTCTGGCTGGAAGTTCGTGTGATCAAAACTGTTGTTTTATTCAGTACGCATTGCCGGGCATCTTATCACCAGATCTGTCACAAGCAAACCCCGAGTAGCTATTTATTCGCTATTTCACCTATGCCCAAGTGCTTGAAAGATATCTTGAAGTCAATCAACTTCCAGCCCGAATTCGGCAAGAAATGATTATCCGGATATGGGAGTTTTCGGGGACTTTGTCTCTTGCGATGGAAAACAAGCTGCGTCCGACAGCTAATGCGACCTTACATAAAGACATTCACTAAGCCGCCAAAGCTAACCCAATTTTCGTTTTATGCGAGGTCACATTAGCTCTCAGACGCAGGTTACTTCCCATTGCAAGAGACAAAGGGAGTCTTGCAGCATTAGTCCCAGGTTCACTAATAACCTTTACCCTACATTCTACGTAGGCTTGTACAAACAAGACTAACTACCCAACACGTGTTGAACTTGCATTGGGAATAGCAAAGGGACGTTGTTAGAAAGCACATGAATAATACGTCAAGTGAGGTTGGATTATAGTCAAGACATACCTGCACTACGGTAAACCGCTTCAGCCAAAAGCCCGGCTCGTGTTAAGTTGACGTGTTTAGAAGAAAACGGTAGATGGGCTCCAATTATAGCCGGGTCTAACTGATCCATAATAGAAGGAGGTGACTATCAAGGGGAAGTGAACAAGACTTAAACTGTAGTGCACAAAGCTTGCCATAGTTGCAATGTCGAAGATGAATTCTTTTCTCACATCCTGAACAATAACCTAGTGTCAGTAACAGTGATGCGAAAAGATTTAACAAGTCTTGCTGTTAACCTTGAATGTAATTCCACATATGACAACGAGAGCCATAGTAAGGCAGCCGACCTCCAGCACAGAGGAGCCCCAATGAACTAAACAAAAGGTCTAACACATGACCCAATTCTCATGGAAGTAATGCCAAAGCGCTATGCCGCTAGAAGCGGATAAGGCATGATCTGCAGGGGTATCCGCATCGCGAAATTTGACCAGGCCATTACGCTTATCGCAACCGCCGACCCCTGCACCAATGATAACCCCGGGATCACCTCAAACAAGAGATTCACATGACATTCTCCCATTAACTCGTCTGATAAGAGTCGGATAGACCCTAGTCCTCAGGTACCATTAGCAAACGTCCCTCTGGCCAAATGCCGAGTCCCGATCTAACTGCCTACAAGAGCCTTAGCAATGCCGAACTCCGGACATAATCGGCGGATGTATCCATTATTGGTAGGTGCTTAACCGGAGAAACTACCACATAGTTACTAGAGCAAGGCTGTCGGGACTTTTTGTAAGTCAAGATGGAGGTGGATCTACCACGAGGAGCGAAGCGGATGCCAAGGACGGGTGGCTGCATTGACAGATCTAGCCAAGACTTCAGATGAGGCATATGTCCAGCGTCTGAGAAGATGGGACATATCGAATGAGCCGTCTGTTCTTGGAAGGTGAACCGGATAGTAGAAGCCGAGTGAGGTGACAGCAAGATAGATGAAGCATCACGACATCAAGACATGGCGGATCCGTGTTCTTCACAATGGTGATCCAGCAGAGGCTCGAGGACGTATAAATGTCGGCAAGATCATCTTGTCAACATTTAGATCATCACCATCGCTCATCATCTCTCAGTTCATCTCATCTACTCAGCACAATGCCTTCCCTCAACGCTCTTCTCGCCGCCTCTCTGGCCTTCGCTTCCATCGCCCTCGGCGCCCCAGCAGCCCAAGACAAGCACTTCTCCGTCGAACAAGTCAAGAACCCCAAGTTCATCAAGAACGGCCCTCTAGCCCTCGCCCACGTCTACTCCAAGTACGGCGTCCCTCTTCCCAAGGGTCTTGAGAAGGCTGTCAAGGCTGTCAAGACCGGCTCTTCTCACTCCAAGCGTCAAAATGGCAGTGGCTCCGTTATTACTACCCCTGCCGATGAGGATATCGAGTGGTTGACTCCCGTGCAAATCGGCACACCTGCCCAGACTCTGAACTTGGACTTTGATACGGGATCTTCTGATCTTTGGGTCTTCAGCACTGAGACGTCTGGAAGCAGTGGCCATGATGAGTACAACCCTGCTAAGAGTAGCACTGCTAAGAAGCTTGCCGGTGCTACTTGGTCCATCAGCTACGGTGATGGAAGCACCTCTTCTGGTGATGTCTACAAGGACAAGGTCTCCGTTGGTGGTCTGGCCGTCAGCTCGCAAGCTGTCGAATCTGCCCAGCGCGTCTCTGATGAGTTTGAACAAGAGACTGGCCTTGATGGTCTTCTCGGTCTCGGCTTCAGCTCTATCAACACTGTCAAGCCCACCAAGCAGAAGACCTTCTTCGATAACGCCATCTCCACTCTCAAGTCCCCCGTCTTCACCGCCGATCTGAAGCACCAGCAGCCTGGAACTTACAACTTCGGTTACATCGACAGCTCTGCTTACACTGGCAAGATCGCGTACGCTCCTATCGACTCCTCTGGTGGCTGGTGGGAGTTCACTTCCTCCGGATACGCCGTCGGGTCAGCTTCTCTCAACAGCAGCCCCATCACCGGTATTGCTGATACTGGTACCACTCTCCTCCTCCTCCCAGATGCTGTCAACTCGGCCTACTATGCCAAGGTCAGCGGTGCCCGTTACAGCTCTTCCTACGGCGGTTGGGTCTTCAGCTGCTCTGCTACGCTGCCCAACTTCAGCTTCGGCGTTGGTGGTGTAACTATCACCATTCCTGGATCTTACATCAACTATGCTCCTGTTCAGGAGGGCTCATCTACCTGCCTGGGTGGTATCCAGCCCAGCGATGATATTGGTATCAACATCTTTGGTGATATTGCACTCAAGGCTGCGTTTGTTGTTTTCGATGGTGGAAACCAGCAGGTTGGCTGGGCCAAGAAGGCTCTGTAGAAGATGATGGAGGATCGATTCACTGTTGTTTGTTGTATATATTTCTATCGTATCTATGAGTTTCAAGACCACGTATCATAAATCTATACCGAAGTTGACCTGAGCAAGACGCCACCAAACATGCTTTCCGGCTGACTTTGAAAAATAACCCTAGCAATCCTCGTCACAGCAACATTTTCCATGCACAATTTTCTATTTCTCCTTGTTTTGCAAAGTCTGATTGGTTGCAGCCAGTGGTCGATTACGGAGGAAATCTTGACGGGGTTGCGGTTGCGGTTTTGGTTAAGTCCGAAACCTGTAAATCCGACACCACAGCTTAAAAGGCACAAGCAGCGAAAATTATAATGAACTGGATTTCTCTGTACTGACTCTAGACATCATAGTTTTCTTTTAGGTATTTATTATTGAAATGGCTACTATTCTAGTAACTGGTGCGAATCGCGGTATCGGCTATGCCATCGTGCAAGCCATCGGTACTCGATTCCCATCATCAACTATCATACTCGGATGTCGTAACACGGATGCAGCAAAGGGCGCAATTGACTCTCTACACGACGTTGGAGTTAAGGCTCAACTATACTATGTCGAGCTAGATATTGAGGATGATGCCTCAGTCGAGGCAGCTGTGGCACTAATTGACCGAGACTACGGGAAATTGGATGGTATGTCGTGACATCAATTGATCTTGTTTAGATACTAACTATCTCAGTTCTCATCAATAACGCTGGCAAGGTTGAGAAGAGAGTCTCAGACAGTCTGCCACATATCCGGGCGGCCTCCAATTCATGTTTCAACAATCTCATTACCTCAAACGCAGTCATCACTCACGCATTCGACTCGGTGCTCCGTAAGAGTTCATGGCCAAGAGTTATCATGATATCAAGTGCACGAGGTAGTATTTTCAGAACAACAAGCGACCAGGTTAGCCATATGTCTCGCGACGTCGCATTGCGAACTGACCTGTCGCCAGCTTCCACCCGTTGCAAACATCGACTACTGCGTGTCCAAGGCGGGCCTGAACATGCTGACACTCCACTTACAGACGGCGGAGAACCACAGGCAAAATGGAAATAAGATTACGTTCTGGGCTGTCAGTCCAGGCCATTGCAGTACGGCTTTCAATGGTTACAAAGGGAAAAAGGATCCTCTCGGGGGAGCGGAGGCGGTGGTCAGGCTGCTCGAGACGTGCAAGGGTGAAATCGAGCCAGGAACGTTTTGGGAGTACGAAAATGATGATTTCCAACAGGTTCCCTGGTAACCCTGAAGCTCAAGCATTCAAAGTTAAGAGGAACATTCCCATGCCGCCTGTCAGTCGTATACCAGTACCTAGTCTCAGTGCGCGAATAAAGATATCATCTAGTGGGGAAAGCTTACTATCTCACCAATCTTATGTTTCTTTCCTACGATGAAGTCACAGTCTAGCGCTCTCTTAGTTAGGTGGTTGGCCTCAATCAATAGCTGCTCGCCCATCCCGAGCAGTTCTTTATCACAACACACCTGCATATTGTAGGAATTGAAAGATGACGGCATAGGGTTCTATGCCCATTTTGGACATCTTCTAGGTTCGTGCAGTCCCTGTTGGAGAAATGGTCTTATTATTTGAGACATTGCCGCCCTAAAGCGGTATAGATGCTTCCCTGGCATTCAGCTGAGACACCCCTGGTCCTCTGCCGACTTCCAAACTCAGTCGAATCACACAAACTATTCGCTTCTTTGCCTTTTCATTCGTATCATAACCCTTGGTCAGCACCTGGACTACAGTTGTGGCGGACTCGGCCCGCACCGTCTGAATAGGCTCCTGCTGTGCCCGCAGGTTGTGATGCCTCCCAGCTACCCCGCTCAAGTCTTGTCCGATACCTAATGGGTGTGAAGATCATCAGATAAAGGCAGGGATAACGAGAAGGTCTAAGACTAAATAGTTACTTCAGCTGGCCACTCTCACGATGCACCCCGGCACATCCAGTGTCCCTTCTTGGCCGCGCGCCAGAGTCTGATGCTGTGAGCCCGGCTCATGAAGTTGACGACATGAGCAGACCGTTGCAATTTGATTATGCGAGAGCTTCATTCGCATCGTACTTATGAGTTTATGGCTAGATTGTGATTTCAGCGACAGGCAGCGGGACAGCTGAGAGTGAGACAATTCGTGTTCAGCAATGACGAAACCTCAACCTAGCCCTCTCCGGATTTCATCACCAATAATTAGGCGCTGAGTTGGATAGTTGTGTGATGAAGTGAAGCTAGTGGACTCAATTCTTGGATCATCGTCCTGCTGGACTTCGAACGCAGAGAAGGCGAAGGCAAAGGTCTCGCTCTCAATGACAGGATGAAAACTATATAAATCCCAGACAGTCCCAATGGAAGCCATAAACATCACCAAACAAACCATCACTTCTCAACAACCAACATCTACTGAAACCTCTTCTTTCCCCACAATGTCCTCAGTCATCGCCTTCCCCCAGCAGCAGCAAGGTCTGCCCATCCAGTCCACCGGCTCTGGCTCAGGCAATGTCGACAACAGTCTCCTTTCTGCCCTAGCTGCCTATGTCACCACTGGTGCTCACGCCCGCAGCACCACTGAGCAAGAGATTCAAGAGCTCGCTCAAGAGGCTGTCGCCAAGCCTGGCGGCCGGGCTCACCTCGAAGCTCTCATTGCTTGCGACCAGTGCCCTGACCACCAGGTTTGGAAGAACCAGGCATCCGCTGATGGAACTATCACCATCACTAAGACTAATCTCACTATCAGTCTTGGAGTAAACACTCTTGAACTGAAGTTTGAGGCCAGTGGTGCTGGCTTCTTTGTCCCCTACAGCGGTTCGCTCAACGTGTAAGTATGCCATACCCATGGGGAAACATGACTAACGAGTCTATCAGTGGCACTCTCTTCTACAACGAGTTCGCCCAGCTTGCGCCTGGCAATGCCACCTTCAAGCTTTACGTGTCTGGTGTAAGTATACGCAATCATTTGATGATTTGGACAAGTACTAACGCGTTGTAGCTCGATTTCTATGTCAGCATCTACCGTAACCAGGTTTACATCGGCAATTTCCACTTCACCAACATCACCTTTGTCTTCCCCCCTGGAGGTGTCAATCTCAATGGCAGAATCATCTGAGGGGCTCAGACCAACAGAACCGCCGCCATAGTTAATGCTGGATAATCGTTCGGAACTAAATTTTATTTCTGCTTCTTTCCTTTGTATCTTGTTTCTAGCTAGCTACTTCGCTCATTAATCGCACTATTAATCCCGGGAACAATCGTGCTACTCTTGCGTGACCTTTTGCCTGAATTCACTCGTCATTCATTATTGTATGCTTTAGGTCCTATCGCAAGATGCAGCCTAAGTAGATGCTAATCCAACCTTTCCGACTTTTCTTAATCCAACTATACTAGCAAGTAAACATAGAAGTGCCTCGATGAATATAGCCCAGAAGCCTGCCCGCAAGCCATGTAACAGTGCCTCAGAATGACCCAAGTAATTGTACTTCTTTACAAATATTGTTGAGGCAGTTTGGGTCATAGCTAAGCCAACCACGTTCCCAAACTGCGCAGATGTATAAAAGACTGCACCTGCCCGAGATTGGCTTTCATCAGGAAATGCTTCGGTAATTACCAAATGCCCAACGGTAAACAGAATGTCAAAAGAAAATGGTAAAAGAATCTGAGCAAAAAAGGCGCCTTTCCAATATGACCACTGGGGATTTATAATAGCCATAAGAAGAGGCGAGCCGGACGATAAAAGAGTGGTAGCGGTTACAAGGAAGAGAGCCGGTACTCTGTTTACAATGTAACCTGTAGTTAGGTTAAGAACTAGTCCGACGATAGCACTAGGGATTATCTGAATAGCTGCATCGAGTCCTGAGAGCTGCTGGATCTGTTGGAAACTAAAGCAAAAGGTAAGTAAAGCTTCAAGGCCAGAAAGGATCTTAGCTTACTACAGGCTAGTCATCAGGTCCATGGAGTTTAATGCTGCAAACGATAAAGCGATAGTGCCACAAACAGATGTAAACGCACTGTTCCTCCAGTAGCCATTAGGAATCAATGCCGGTTTACCTCGCTTGACCTGAAAGCGCATCCAAGAGATAAAGAGAGGCACAAGTATAAAGCAAAGACATAGAAGCACAATGCTGCCTACTTCCTTTATACGATAAATATCTGTACCGATAATCCTTTCCTTGTTTAGCAGTGTCCATTTTGTATCATACAAGATATTGACTCACGATAGGAAGTAAGAGAGCAGGGCCATAAAGGCAGAGACGAGCAGAGTCCCTACCCAGTCGACTTTGTGTCGTAAGGCACACAAGGCACTTTCGTAAGAGCCAGGTAAAGCTGATTTTGGGAGCGACCACATACCCACAGCAAATAGCAGTAGAGTTAGGCCTCCCGAAACATACCAGCCTAAACGCCATCCAATACTATCAAGCATTACACCACCTACAATCAACCCAAGGATAAACCCTAGCAGCTGACTAAGGCCTAAACAAGCGAATGATACGTTGCGACTTTGGCCACGCGGTTGAGTATTGCTTACGAGAGCCACAGAGCTAGCCAAGTGCATGGCAATAGTGATTCCCTGTAGCGCTCGCAGTAGAACCAACTGTCTACCTGACAATAGCAAGGTAGAAGCTGTCGTCAACCCTTGAACGGAAGCTGGCCAAAAGGCTAGTGACTCAGGTAGATCAAGATCAGTTGTCAGTCGTGGGAGGCTAATGATTGTGAGTCCGTTCGAGACGCTCCAGGCAAGGTTGACACCACAAAGCTGGAATATGGCGATTGCTCTTTGAGAGCGGGATAACAACGGGATAGTCTCAATGGATTGAACCTGTGAGCTGTCATCTTCCACAGCGGATACATGGATCTGTATCTGACGTTTGGGAGACAGTGATTTCACCGGTTCACTCATAGTGTCAAAGATGGATCAATTGTAAAGGATAGGTTTCGGGGTACAAGGGCAATTACATTCGGGAACTGCTTACAGGAAGGAAATAGCAGGCTAGTAACAATTTATGTCTTCTCTGTTCAATAACTGAAGCCTCCTTGTCATCATTGTAGTTTTGGAGTTTACAGACGTCAGTGGAGCGGGGGTTGCTGTAAGCTATGAAACCTAAAGGGCGATCTACAGTACCGGGCAACTCCCACCAATGAAGTTCTGGACCATTGAAAGGTTACATTACCTCTTCTCAAACCCAGCTGAAAGCGATACGTAATAGCCCTATGTTAGCTCTTATTGATATGGAGGTCCTGTGGATGGGTGGATATGTTACCAACGACCACTAACTATCTTGTCTTGTTACTACAGTACCATCCACGCTAACTAGTGTCGCTATTTTGGCAAGGTAGGGCGATCCAATGAGGAATTGATGATCTTAGCAAGTATCTAGAATATTCCTTGGAGATGCAAAGCACCTCACCCATCAGTGAAGGTATATTTGTTGTCGACATCTGTCATCACGCTGTGTGTGATTTTCTATCTATCTGGGCTCGAGCCAATAGTGATCATTTACTGGATGTTAGTACATGGTCATGTGACGCTAGATCGAACAGGCATGATGCAGTCTTATTCCCAACAAGATAAACCCTTGAGAGCCAACTGTCGCGCCTGTCCAATACTCGACTTTCAACTTACCAAAGTGCCCACATACCAGCCAAACCAATTATACCTCCCGAATGAGCCGATTGCCCACATCGTCTCAAACTTACCAGCCCATGATCTCACCCAACTATTTCGGAGCTCCAAATCACTCAACAGGTTCGCCGAGTCAAGGTTATGGAACAGTCTCGAATTCCATCATCCAAGCTTTCACCGTCAGTGTGAGAAGAAGCAGCCACTACCCGAAATCCGCTCATCGGATCGGTTTTACCAGTGGGGCTGACCTCATCAGGGACCTTGGAGAGTAGGAACGCTTCTCCGAATACTGCACAATTTAGACAAAGACAGGTTAAAGACTGTTTGCGCACGTGTCAAGTCGATCTGCATTGTTCTTCAAGAAAGCTCGAGCTTTTGGGAGTTTCTACCTTACTTTGTCAATCTTGAAAGTCTTGAACTGCACGCTGATCATCGGAAGACTGTTGGAGACAGATATTTTGATACTTCTGCGCCAGAATTATCCAAGCTTCGATTTGCGAGGCTAGTTGGCTATGTTCCAGTTCTGGTGGTAGAATGGCTATTGGCTTCGGGTACGAGTATGGAGCGACTCGAGCCTGAGCTGCTCAAGGAAGGCATGCCAGTTGCTTCGTGTATCGAAGAAATTCTGCAAGACCACCCTGAAGATACCGATAGCCCACTTCGGGATGACCGACAAGGGAACACAGATGGGTGGTCATGTATCCCACGACCGCTCTCTGGCTTCTTACCTGACAGGTATCACCTTGCTCTTCCAAAGTTGAGATATTTGTATATGTGCCAACCTTCTGATAATGGTCTGGATAATGAAATGGATCAGAACTACTTTTGGTCTACACACGCAGAGGTCGCTGCCCATAACGATTGGGAGCAGATCCTCAAATCTTGTAGCGCAACACTTGAGACTTTGGTCGTGGAGCAAAGGATTGGGATGGAGGATTGCGATCCAGAGTGCGACCGGCAGCATGAATTCATCAAAGGCGACCATCAAGGGCTTCGAAGCAAGAGGCTGATGGATCTTCTTGGAGAGGTTCTGGCACAACAGGAATTTCCTGTCTTGAGGCATGTGCTATTTAAAGGAATCGCAGTCAGTGCTGGGACGCCAGGAGCCGAGTTTATGGAACTGCTGAGAGGATTGGATATCAGATGCGAGGCCAGGCTTGGCGATTGCTACATGTTTGATATGGGGGATGGTTCGGCATGTATATGTGATTGGGACTTCTACAGTGAGGGTGATGACGGTTTAGCAGGGGAGAAAATCTTAGCCACAGTTTAATCTGCATCATAACAAGAGCGGCTGTTTTGCCACTGTAGGTATCAAGGAATTACACCAAGTCCAATTACCATCTCAAACCGATACTCGTTAACAAATTCAATACATCCATGTTCCGTTTCGCCATTTCAGATGCCTTGAAACTCTTTCCCCTTGCGTGAATACCCAGAATTGTGTTCTCCAGGGACCAGATCTGACCTATGATCCTGTGTCGGGCTGCAGTTGTCAGGCACTGAATTCAAGTAGGCTTACGGACTACTTACCTGCATACAATAGCGAAAATCGGGACAATGAGGGCATGGAAGCTCTGCCAACAAAAATCAATAAAGTTCTTCATACATGCGATGAACTTACCGCGGGTTTCTCTACAAACATGCGTCCGATCAACCAACCACCTTCTTATGCAAGGTATACAAGGAAATGGCTTAGTTTCGGGTTCATCGTCGTCTTTTGTTTCTTGATCATCTGACTTCTCTTTCTTTGCAGCTGGGTTCCAGGTTAAAGAAGTATCTCGTTTCAGTGGTGCAACCATGATTTCGTCCTCGACTAGAGAGTTGGTAGGCCATTTTGGGTCAGGCAAGTTTGATGGTCTCGGGGATCCTGGAGGAAGGCTTTCGGGGTTAATAGGTCGAAAGCCACCACCACGAATTCTGAGTTTTGGCTTTTCTTCCTGTTTAAGTATTAGTGTACAGCAGGACTTGTGGTATTCTATGTACTTGCCTTGATTCCGAGGTTGGTATGAGCTGGTGGATTTGACATGTTGGCTGAATTGTGGAGGCTGAATAAAGCCCATAAAGGCCGTTTGATTGACCCGGCGCTAGAGTACGGGGCTGGCTAGCAGGAACAAGCGCTGTAACAAGACAAGCGACAGGAGGTACTGAACGAGTACGGAGTAGAGGTAAAGTAAAGAGGGAGATACAGTTAAATATCAAGCCGGCTGCTTTCAGCTCAGTGATTCTTCAGACAAACTTTTAGTGTCGTTCAATAACTTCCAGTATGATATGTGTTTGTGATTGTTTGGTGACGCAGGCAAACTGACTCCAACGATTCTTATGGTCATTGGCTGCTGACAACGGTGGCTTGTTGCACAACCACGCAGTTGTCAACTTGGCGCTTATTCAGATCACATGACTTTACCATGAGATGTCCAATGAATTCCACCTGAAGAAGTTGGGGTGTTCACTTTTCAAATAAGATATCCTCCACAAGTGCTTTCATGTCTCAACGAGGAAGTGGCTGGGATTGTCAAAGACAAAAACAAGCACAGACACGGTGAACATCGAAAGGAGATAAGAGTACTATCATCTGTCAAGAGCTTCAAATAAACTGAAAAACAGAAATACTAATAAATACCAACAAGTCTCTCACTATCGCACGTATGAATAAAGCTATCATCTTCGTTGTATCATGGCAAGAAGCCTCATCGTTTCTCAGTACTGAACGCTCTAGGTTAGGATCGCTCGTGGTGAGCGGGAGAATGTTCCTCCGGACCCGCCCACGTAATCCACAGAACCAGCCTTGACTTCGCGTAATGATTGGTGCGACTGACAGTAGCTGGCGACCTTGGTTGAGTTTAGCGCCGAACAACTCAGGGGGTGACCATGTCCCCATGCTTTGATATACCCCTTGAAATCTTCATCTTTTACCAACGTCTCCCTATCTAAACACCATTCACCATGCCCAATTACACGCAAGAACAACTCGAAAAGGCCGTCCACGATGTCAGGGTCCTCGGCCACAGCCAACAAAGCGCAGCCAAAGCCAACGGCGTACCCAAGTCAACTTTACTAGGACGTCTTCGTGGTAAAAAAAGCAGCAAATTCAGCCATGTAGCATACCAACGCCTTACACAATTCCAAGAAAGAGTTCTCGTGTCATGGATCATGGCACAACATCAGACCGGAGCAGCACCTACACAGAAGCAGATCATGACCCTCGTCGCAAGGCTGTTACGGGAGCAGGGTGATCATGAGCCGTTGGGCAAGCAGTGGTTGGCGCGTTTTCTTGATAGAAATGAGCCGCTTAAGAAATTACCGTCGAGAGGGGATGCTGGAACGAAATTGAGGTCTGTTGGGCCTGAGGCTGTGGAGGTGATCTTTTCTATGATGACGAACCCGCTGCTTATGGATAGTCAGACGGAAACCCCGCAGTTAAGCCAGGGCCCATTCCATTTCAGTCAAGGTCAGCTTGTAATGACCCAAGGATATACGACAGTGAGGATAATTGGCGCAGAGAATGCAGGCATTGGTAATCCAGGTGCTGTCAATCCCGTTGCTGTCAATCCAGGTATGGCCCACCCCGGTATGGTCCACCCGGGCATGGTCCATCCAGGTGTAGTCAACCCAGGTGTAGTCAACCCAGGTGTAGTCAACCCAGGTGTGGTCAACCCAAGTGCGGCCAATTCAGCCGTAGTCCGTCCTGGAATCGTCCATCCAGGCATGGTTGATAGAACACAAGGCCAAGTCGCCAAAAACGTGGTGAATATAGGCAATGGACGAGAGGAAAACCCAATTGAGGTCGATTCGGAAGACGATTCAGACGACGATAATTCAAACGAAACTGATCTAGACGAGCCTATCACCAGCATGGTGGTATCCCAAAATTTTACTCAGACGAACGCAAATGAGAAAAGTCCTTCTCAGGTACCGGAACAGTAAGAACCAACAAACACCAGCAACCGTATCGCGTTTAGTCCATCCACCTGCCCAGATTCACCTGAGCCGTTATTGCTTGTCGCCGCCAAGCATGCTTGTCCAACAGTCTAGCGGCCGTGACGCTGACATCGGAGCATCTTCTCCAGGGCGTGAAATCCGAAAACGTTCGGACTAGTCTTAATGAAAAGCATTGGCCTCTGTCAGAGTCTCAGAATAATTAGCCACGAAAGGCATAAGTAAATAGTTTAGTTATCTTATGCTAGCTTATGCCAGTACCTAATTAAGTACGCATTGCGGGCATCTTTATCACCAGATGTGTCATAAGCAAACCCCGAGTAGATGCCAGTACCTAGACTACTTTGATCTGGCAGCCTAATCCCAAGACGATTTCTTCCGTTACCTACCTGACCTTATGACTTCCTGGAAAGTACCGACAGCATTGGCCGGTCGGGCGTGGTTGAAAAAGTCGTGAAGATAAAGAGAGCGCATGTGCGAAGCCCGGTGAGCTTAAACATCGCCTCGCCAAGCGAGGTGGTGAGCGAATGGACACGAACGCGGAAGGGAACCGCAAAGGAAAGAATATGAAGAAAATCATGTTGAACGAGCATACGAAAATGAAAACAGAGAATTCATTTTCCAAGCTCCTACCCCCAAGTATCGCTCTAATGGCCGCAGGCCGGTTTCTTCGAATTAATTCTAAGCTCGATTCTTATCAAGGCTTAAGCTTATTATCTTTTCGATTAACTACCTAATATAAGTTGTAGAACCTAAGAACTCAGCACATACGACCATACCTGCTGGAAAATACGGGATCCCGTCCGCTCTCCCATAGTCAAGCCGGCAAGGGGCGGATTAGTAGTTGGGTCGGTGACGACCAGCGAATCCCCGCTGTTGTATGTTTTTTTGCTGCCTTCTTTGTCAATTGTCAGCTTTATGAACTAGTTCCAGATATCTATAACGCGTCACGATTCGACTTGTCTGCAGGGTGCAAGGGAAATTGTACGGTGGGAGCCTAAGAGACGGAAGAACTTAGATACTCTATGAGAGTCAAGACATTCATTTAGACTATCTTAGCTTGTCTCCCTAAATATCAGACGACAATTCTTAATCAATGGGTTTCTCCCGAACTTCTTCCACCGCAGAGACAAAATCATAGTCGAAATCGGTCGTTTCCCCGGATCCATCAATGACTTGGTTGTCTTTGTGGACAAGAAGTCTGATAAATACCCTCGGGTCAGGCTGCCACTCGTAGAGTGAATCGCTATCGTCGAAAAGGTCAAGCAGCTCCTCGAAACGTTCCATGAAGGACCCCGCAGGGCCAAGACCGTCGATACTTTCGTCGCTATAACTTGCACACCATGGAACCTGGACATATTCGTTGTCACAATCGCGGAAAACCGATGGGGCTACCCAAGCCGGCGGTGCCACCCAACTACCGTTGTCATCAATCACATAAAGGGTCGGTTCCGGATAAGCCTCATCCTGAAGGCACTCCAGCCAGCTTGCTAGGAACCCTCGTGGGGACCTCTCCCGTTGCAAGCGCCCGATCGTTGTCGGGAATTTATGATTCCAGCGGTGGTTGAACTTGAATGCAATGTTCCAATCTTCCACAATGGTGAAGCTGCGAGTGCCGATGAATGGAGCTAACAGTTTCATGCTGTGCAGGCTTTTTGGTAGAAACTGTAGACTGCCATTGATTGCGCACATGCAGAAGATATCTTGGCGAGGAGCCACGAGCGGCCGCCAAGGCTGATCCTTCCTATGAGGTACGATTGTTGAAGGGAAGTCTTGCTTGTTGTACCATCCGGGCTCCGTGTCGTGGGATCCTGAAGCTTTCAGGGCTACCCACCCGTTGATATAAAGGTGTTCAGTAATTGCGCCTCTAGATTCCCTGCAAGCTGTCCAAAGGCCGGTGTCATACAGGTAGCCCGATGCATTTTTACGCGTCTCCGGTCTTTTGCGCCTGACAGCCCGCAGCGTAACGAAGGCGTTTTCTTCGTTTTCGACATCAAAGAATTCATCATCGAATCCCTCGAGATCGGGGTGCGAGGTTACATTACTATCACGGTCGTCGGTCTCTCGCACACGATCAACCGTGACAAAGTGAATGCCATGATCAGTCGAGGTACGTGGTAGACATGCCGACTTCCAGATCTTTATGCGCACTTCCGGAGGTAGCTTTGGGAAGAAGTGGAAGATGGGCACGTCTTTCTCGTCGGCGGTGGGTGAAAGGTCGGTGCCTTCTCCAGGAGTACCCTCGCGGGCTGGCTCGGCCATGATCGAAGCAAGAGCGAAGAGTTGCTGTTTGAGGCTAAGAGCGTCAGATCAAATTAGTCAACGGCCAGAATAGACAGCCAAAAAGAGACAGACCTGTTTCGTGTCGTCTGCCTCGGACGGCTAGACTTCCTCTTGCCTTGACGCTTGGGCCAGCTTTGTGAAGGATGAGAATCTCCTATGGGATAATGGAGGAGGGAAAGACACAAGGCTCCCATAGCTGTAGTTGTGAACAAAAGCACGTGATTGTTTTTTTTTTCTTTGTTTGACCAGGCAGGAGCAATAGTGGCAGTGGCAGTGGCAGTGACGGTTGGTAGCAGTGACACAAGATGCTCCTTCCCGAGATGTCAACCAATTAGCAAATGAGAGTCAGGAAATACAACAAACAATAATACCCAGGTACGTAGGCCAGATAGATCTCATCTCGCATCATATCTCCAGACCGATGATATCCCGTTACGTAGGAGGCGAGAAATGTTTTCTTTTTGCGAACCGAAATCGTCCACTCATGTGAAATATTGTGATAACTGTATTTGAGCGGAACTCGATTTCGAAGAAATATGGACAAATCTTAGGACATAGAACTCTCGAGCCAGTACACTTGAACACATAAAGTAACTGGTAACAGATAATAGATGGTTCCCCTCCATTTGGAAGTAAGTGGGCACTGATGGCCCGGGACTAAAACGTCAGCCCGAATGCAAAGCCTGAAACCTCAAATATAGCAATGTTGGCCAGTGGCTTCAAATGTGTTCTTCAATTTTGCATTTACCCAAGTGTTAAGAACAAGCAGTCTTTTAGTGGAACATCCGTACATTTGAACGGTCTTGGCGATGATCTCTTTGGCAAAATTCAACTTGGTTGCTCTTGCGCACGAGAACTCGAACACCTTCGGCGATTTTGACGGGGTCGTCCCATTCATTGTTAAAACCACCGTCAAATAAATCGTCATAGACAGAGGGGGAATGGGGATGTTCGATCTCGCACTGCTCGCCACGCCAATTGAGATTTAGCAAGAAGGTTCGCATAGCAACACTCCTCTTGTCTGGGCAGTATCGGCATGCATCAACAGGGTCGACCTCGACGTAGCTTTCGTGACAATTGATGAATGCCTTGTGATAGTCAGGCTCAGGTGCAGTGCCGAAGTAATCGCTCGGGCGTCGCGACCATTTCATGTCGTTGTCGATGAGCCAGACAGTTGTTTGCCGGTCATCGCTCATGTACTGGCTACGGAGTAGATGCGCAAGGAATCCGCGGGCAGTGCTTTCCGCCGACATATTCTTGTAGGTTCTTGGAAGCCACGTAATCCATAAAGGGTCGAACTCAATGGCGATATTCTTGATGTTATGGAACTCGTTGAGCTTTGGAGAGGCCCATATAGATATATCAAGCGCAGAGTTGACATCATCGTGCTTGATATTCTCAGGATCTTGGATGCAAAAGATATCATGACCAGGGTTGACGCAGTAAGACCATCCATCACCAGCAAGAACATATCTTTCGCCACCTGGCCGGTTGGGGCAGTGCTCTTGAATGACGTCTCGCGACTCTTCGCAGGCTAGCCAAAGACCACCGTCTCTCATAGTCCCGGATCGAGCTTTTCCATCGAGGTGGACAGGTTGATGAACTAGGAGTATACGTGATGGGGAGCTCTCTCCGACAATGGTGTACTGTATACCGGGGTGGTTGGCCTCTCGCTCACGACAAGCTTCACGAGAAGCTTCTTCCCATATCTGCAGACGAAGCTCAGTGGGCAGATCAGAAAAGTATTCGAATGAGGAAGCAACCATTTTCGTGGTTGTGAAGGATGAGACAGAGCGGTGCGAGTGTTGTTGTTGTTTATGTCAAGTTTATGAAGAGACTAGGATGAAAGAGATGCTTTGCATATTTATCATGGAACCCTAAAGTCCACACGAGAATCCATAGCATTATAGAGTTCATTGAATGTGTCATACCGAGCGATGTGATACAGTGGTGTAAAATCGAAACTCTAAGTTACAAGAGTCATAAGCCTATGGCGCCGAGTTATAGATCTTGCAGTTTTGCAGTACGTCTTGCTAAAGTCTACCGTAGCTCTGTCTTGGACGCGGTTAGACCCCTAGCCTCTTGTCGATAGGACTGACCAACCGGAGTCGGTCCATCCTTTTGAGCGTCCAAAAATTGACATTCAAGATGAATCGCGCACTACGAAACCAGGCACAGCTGCATTCGATCAAAACACTGTATTTTTAGCTTCCAGGATACGGTCTCTGTGCAGTCTACAACGTAAAAATGCTGTAATCCTTTTATAGGACGGAGGATGGTTGAGAACCGTGGCTTGGGATTGACCAATAAGAAAATATCATGTCCAAAACAAACTTGCATGGCAACAGTTGGATAAACCTAATGTCTTACACGTGGTCAAAGCTCAACCTGTGGTTTATCTTTGCTGATTTTGACGCGTCATTTGTGATGTTCAGCCCTTTTCACCTTAATGATCTTGGCAAAATGGGGCGCCACTAGGTTGACGTGACCGTCCTGATGGGAACTTGATCAAATACAGATCCGGTTTTGACACTTTCGGATGGATGAAAGTGGTGTAGCTATGATTGGAGATGTTGGCACGCGAATAAGCGGAACGAGGTTGAGGTTGTAGAGTCGGTGCTGGGAGAAAAGGAACCTGGAGGTAATTTAATATGTCCATATCTCCTGTCAAAAAGAAGCCAAGAGCTACATATACAAATAACACCATGGATTGAATACAAATTCTGCCAAGCTCTAAGAACCTTCGAATCCCAAGTCTTTCTCAAACTTCTTCCACCTCGTACCAATCGGCTGAATAAGCGTAAAAGACGCTCCAGTCTGGTTCATCTCTTGTACCCCATTAGTCATATACAGCGGTGTCATTTCACCATCGTCGCTGAAGAATAGTTTCGGTCTTTCTCGACGCTTGAAAACCTGCCACGATCCATCTGTGAAAGTGACGTTGGAGCTGAAAGTCTCTTGGAGCTTGAAGTGCCACGGTCCTGTGAGCTTTCGCGAGAAAAGATGTGATCCGACGCGAGGCCACTGCTGTTTGTCATTTTCCACGTAGTCGATCATCCAATGGTTGATTGAATGCCAGTGGCCTCTCTTGTCACGCCAGATAAATGGATCTTCGGTCCATTCTGGGTTATCTTGCTCTGTGACGTTCCATGTGGCTTGGTACTTGAGCTTGTAGTCATCATGCAATGACTTTGCACTGAAGATGGAATAGTCCTTCATGCCGAGTACAATCTCGCTTGTGGGGTTTTTGCGTGTCCACAGAGGGAAGGCAGATGGGTTGGTTGCGTGAATACCAGCTGGACGGTTACTGTTGACAACCATCTTGAATGGCGACCAAGGACCACGAATATCATCTGCAGTGGATAGAGAAATATTGTTTGGCCATTTTGTATAGCTGATGCTCTCACACTTGGTGAAATCTTTGTCATAGTCGACACCAATGCTGTACAACAGATACTTATTATCGGCAGGGCTATAAACGATGTCCGGATTGTGAGCAAAATTGTTGGAAACAGCATTGGCATAATGATATGGTCCCTGAGGTCCATTATATGATTCAGCGCGAATGATGTAGGAATGCGGGCGCCAACCTCTCAGTCCACAGCCACGGGTGAATTGAACCGTGAAGAGATGGAAGAGGCGCTTATTGTCGCGATCTTGGATGATGCGGCCTCCCCAAGACGCATTGGGCCAGATATTGAAGTCGTCGGGACCAGGTGGCATGTAGGTATAGTTGTAGCCGGTAAAGCGTGTTGCAGGTGCAAGATCCAACCGACCGCAATCAGGACCAATCCATCCTGGATCGCATTCGCATTTCTTCAACCGCTTTGAGCAGATGCCGTTCAAGCTGCAGTCTTCATCGACCTTACAATCGGTAGCAAGGACAAAGATCGAAGTAGCCAACAAACTGAGGAAGTGCAATACGCGCATGTCGGTTTGATATCCAATTCCGAGCACTACTATAAGCATCTATGGTTATTTAATGTGTTGAACCGTACGACTTGATAACTGACCTTCAAAGGGCTCAAATAGACTATTTACTATAGGCTTTTGGAAGAGATTAGGTAGCACGAAGATGATGCACAATAATCAAGCATATTATGTCCTCTTTTACGGAGGTTCAGTCTCGCTGTGCCTCAAATGTGATGTCATAGCTACTGTCGTCAGAAGATACCGATCTACCAATCTGCTCAGGATCCTCAGCACCCCGCAGTGATCTTCAGACAGGCTCGGGCTCATATACACCGAGATGTGTAAATCGCTTGGAATACGATCAAAGATTTGTCAAGTATGGATGACTCTTCGGTTCAATTTAGAATACATGCCACCACTTCCTAACCTAGTAATTGATTGTATTTCGTCTCTGTCATGTGTATGGACCCTTGATTCCCATATTGAAACCAATTCATCCAGTACGGTCATATTAGCTACTTAACGCTAGGTGGAAGCATAACTATAGAATGAGTTCTACAACTATATGAAATGATCATACCGTAGCTAGTCTTAGGCATCATTAAATCAAGGATTACCTGAGTAACAAGTAACATTGGCACGTGAAAGATGGTGAAAAGATGATATGAGGCCATGCGGGGTTGCTTGATGTTTCTTAAGCCTCTCTTCGGAGAGCCTTATAAGTATCAATTAACTACGGTACCAACTAGCTAACGCGCGGTAATTTTTCACGGCTAAGAAGAGCCTAAGTTTCAAAATAAATCATACCATTAAAACACTCTAGTGCTGGATGTCGGAAACGCAGAAACATATGGACCAAAAACTTACTCCTCGGATGTGAGGATGCTGGTGCTTAGCTTCTTGTGTTACGTTGGGCCTTGACGTTGGGCCTTCAGAGCCTGGTTGCGCTTAGCAGGCTAAGAGATGTGCAAAAGAGCCTCAGATGCAAAGCTGACTGGCGGCTATGCGCCTCTCTGGATGCCTTGTCTTATCCGGCGCAGGTGCAACGACCGATTACGGTGAGACCCGCGAAATGGGCTCATCAAATTCCCTCAAAGACTAGAGACAATTTTCAAAGGACAAAAGGCAAACACAAGGGCGGGTGACCCGCATCAGCACTTGACCTCTAAGGGTTGCCAGGGTATATAATGGTGTGCCCCCCTCGAGGCATTTGGGGGGCGGATATCGTCTGACCATTGATCAGTGAATGCGGCAAAGGGACTCGAACTACGTAATATTTGAAATCCAGTGGTTCATTTAACATTACCCGAAAATCGGTCTAAAACCACCAAATCGAAAATCGGCTGGGGATTTGGTCTTTGGCATCATTTCAACCATTTTATGATAACATTTCATATACTCATGTCATTACAACAAAGACTAGACAGATAGAACCAGTAAGTACTTTATATGTTTTTCAAGCGACTTTTTAAAGCAACTGACCTTCTTGAAAAGTGTGTGTCGCCCCAGGATGTCGTTCCATCAGTACAGCAAATGCCTGTGATACTTTTCCTCAATTGAACGTGACCCCAAGGCCAGAGCCAGATCCTGAGAATGAGGAAGAATATGCGATTTGGGAACAAGAATATCAACAATGGAGATCTGTTGAGTGTTCTTGTGGCAACGGCTACTTCTGTCGACGGCATGCGATATGGATTCCTGGTGGGGATGTTACCAATGGTCTTGCGTTACCCCGCGAGCGGGAACATGAGGGTTATTGCCCCGACAGTCACTATGAGGAAACATCCGAAGGTGAAACACAACCCATGGATCGGGATTACCGTCAGCAGCAAACCAGTGGCCGACGTCAAACGTCAGATCGCCATTCAACTTCTCGCAGACATCACGGCTCCAGAACTGGAAGTGACCGGCCATCTGGCAGTTCGTCCTCCCGCCATCGCAGCTCCAGAAGTGACAGACCTTCTACCAGTACTCGGAGAGAACAACGCGATAGAACAGATGCGGTTGGCTCGCCACGGTCATCAAGAGCTTCAACAAGTGGCAGCCAACGAGATAGCGCCTATGGCTCAACGAGCACCTTCTCTCGTGAATCTGCTAGAAGAGGCGACGACTACACCTCCAGCCAACGAAGAGGTAGCTCGTCTCGAAGTGTAGCTGGAGATACCAACCAAGGCTATGCTTCTAACCAGGACGTATACGGATCTCCTCCTTCCTATGCTCGCTACCCTGCTGCGACAAGCAATACGTCACAGGCTCCTCAGTCGTCATATCAACAACCCGATACTTACACTCAGTCTTCCACATACGCCCCGCGGTCTCCTCCGTATACCCAGCAGTATTCATATCCGCAGCAACAACGGACCAGACAGCCTGACCCATATGGACAGCGTCCTGTTACTCAGCAGCGCGTGTATAGCCAACAGGTCACAACGCAACAACAGTATCAAGAGCAACAGTCTTACGAACAACGGATATCAGGACAAAGCTCATACAGACAGCCAGTGCCAGTTCAACAACAGCCAACGGGAAGAGAAAGTCGATTTACTCAACAAAACCCAGGACAGGAAGTCTCATCTGACCAAGAATCTGACCCAGACCAAAGCTATCCACAACAACCATCGTATGGGCAACAGCAGTCTTATTCCCAGCAATATTATGCCCAACAGCAGCCCTATACTCAGCAGCAACCGTATAGCCAACAGTCCTACTACTATCAAGATCAAAACCCATCACAGTCACCCACGTACTCATCGTACAACTCTCAAAGTAGTCCCCAGGATCTTGCCGAGAAACTAGGCTCTGTGACCCTTCAAGAGGAATCGTATGAACAACCCAGGTACGAAGCTGATTATGCCCCAGAAAAAGAACAAGTTCGGTATTCAACAGCCCGTACACCTCAGAGAGCCAGGAGAAGCAGAAGGGACGAGCGACGATAAGGTGCCAGAGAGAGAATCAAGGACATTATTTGATAAGACATAAAGGAGTGCCTTTTTACTTTAGCTCCCTTATTTCCATTAGACTACAGTGTTCACAGCGCTTTTGTTGTATTTTGAAGTTTTATCCGGTCAATCGACAGTTGAGTCATGATTTCATTCCCTTTCTGATAGTATTTGAACTGCCTGCACTTCTGGGTTCTAGGTCATTCAACCATAGTTCTCCCATCGATATTGCGCTCTGCCCATCACATGCCATTGAATCAATGAGGCTCTGCGTCCCGATTGGTATTCTCTGATCAGGTAGAAGTCTTACTCAGACTAATGTGC
Organism: Fusarium citri; assembly: GCA_004367485.1. NCBI lineage: Eukaryota > Fungi > Ascomycota > Sordariomycetes > Hypocreales > Nectriaceae > Fusarium > Fusarium citri. The sequence continues at coordinate 503,119 of QHHH01000062.1, forward strand.
AATTGGGCCACATTTGAGGCCTTCCATCACATTTAGGCAAAACCCTTGATTGGATTTGTATCGTTGGGAATTGAGACACCGGTGAGTTGGGGGTGTGTTACACTGAAAAACGTGTGCTCAGATGTAAGGTGTGCGCGTGACAACCTTGTCAGACCCCAAACTGAACTTGAGAGCCCGATTTCACCAATTCCCGCCTCATTTTGAGGCCCCGAATCAAGCAGGCAGAAACGTCTACTACTGAGGCTTAACCATTTGGGACATCATAGAAAGAAGAGTAGATGAGAAATTTTGTTTTCATAATGGAAAGCTTGTCCATCCACTACAACAGACTGCTAAACCACCCTATCTGACGATGCGACATGGACAATATGAAGGACGAAATTGAACTATCAGAATCGGAAATATCAGAATTCATAGAGAAAGATGCTGTTTGCTGGCAAAAAGCAAATGAGGTTGGTGGTTGTCTCCACTTTACGAATCCGTTGGTTCTTCACCCCTGCTATTGTGTGTAACTGACTTTTGAGGGACGGTCAGATCATTGATGAGGAGGCCCGAGCAAGGCAACAATGTAAACAGAAGAAGAAGAAGAAAAACACGATCAAGCCCTCGCTAGCCGAAGGTAGTCATTCGACGGTAGATTATGACAAGATCGAACAAAACACCAGCATCACAGTCCAAGACCTTATTCTCACTGCGCAGACAGCACAGAAGGCGCTGGATGATTCGGTGAGAAAAAGAGGTAAATTGAAGGGCGTCTTCTTCAAGATCGTATTTTATCTAGAGAGGAATGCGCCGGTCATCAACGTGTTTATTCAGCAAGAACCGAAATTCACAGCCCTCGTCTGGGGCTCGATACGATACCTTTTACGGGTAGCGATCCTCACTGTGTACACAGGTGTTACCATGCTAACGAAGCCAGGTCATCGTGGATATCGAACAAGCGATTGAAGTAACGGCGGACGGTATACTGCTCGTGGTACAGCAGGTGGAGAGATGGTCTCGAATGGCTCGCCGCTTCGGACATCGTAAGAGCGTAGAAGACGCTACAATCCATTTATACGTCCAAGTGCTCTACTTCTTGCAGTCTGCCGTTGAGCATTTGAAGAGGAGCAAGTGGGGTAAGACGTCAATCTTTTCCAAGTGCCGACGACCTTTTCCTAACATTGGCCATAATCGCAGCCAGGCAAAGAGCCTCCTTCTTCAACGGGGTTCGAGACGAATTCGTATTGAAAGTTTCAAAATTACGCGACGCCGCAGATCGACTGGACAGGGCAGCCAATTGGGAGAGTATGTAGCCTGAATTGACCGGGTTACCCATGACAAAGCTCGACCATAAAGCTAACACTCTGGACCTATAGGTATTGAGCACAGCTTGGACCTCCTGGGACAAGTAGAAGTTCGAATTCCTACAGGTATGTCAAGAGGTTTAAATCACCCGCCTTTTCGTCTTTGATATGTAGGGGATGCTACTGTCACAAGGATTGTCCTGGAACACACGTGTGACAGCTGGGCTTATCCCAGATTCCCAGTCACGGGACCTAGCCTCGTGGCATCGAGTGGCTATTTAGCAGCGAGGCGTCTCCCTTGACCAGCGCGGGGTAGGGAATCGGTCGCAACATCGCCACCGGCAGTTATACAGATATCTCAGCTTCGACAGATGCTGCCTCGAGTATATAGGCTACCCGAGGCATCTTCTTAATCACGTTACTTTAGCTAATACTTTGCCCAGCGACCAAAAGAGCCATGATCGAAGCGTTTGACGCATATGAATCAAGAAAGAAAGGTAATACGAAAACACTGCATTTTTCGTTCCACTGCCTATTTGAGGGTTAAAGGGCACATATATATTGTTAGCTAGGTCACTTGTTAGCGGGAAGCAAAAGGCGACTAAATGTGTTCCTGCGCTGACGTAACATGTACAGGAGAATCGCAAAAGCATCTAGACGTTGCCAAGATACACAGCTACATTGACTCAATGGCGAATTTCATCACCGCTCGCCCATGCAATTTTGTTGCTGCAGCGTCGGACGCTCAACCGAAATGGCTCAAGGAGAATCCAAAGTACCAGACATGGCTGAACAGTCAATCTGCTGAAATGTTGTGGATTGTCGGTAAGCTGGGTAAGTCATTCTCCAGTCAGGTATGATGCGATAGCTGACCAATCGTTGCATAGGATGTGGAAAATCAGTGCTTGCTCATCAAACCTGGAGCGAATTATCTGAGACACTGCATACCATCATCACCCATGCCTTTCAAAGCAACGTGTCCACTCAACAACGAGGACCAAACAGTCTTGCAGCCTCCATTATCAGCAGCCTTCTTCCGAAATTATGTCCAGTGGATGAATCCGAAGAAAGTATCCTCAAGCAGCTTCTCAGACTGCAGAACCAGTACAAGTCGCGGCTGGAAGATTGTCCCTTTGATGACCTCTGGCCTCATTGTGTTTCGCTTTTGAGAAGAAACCCTGAGTTCGTGTTGATAATAGACGCCCTTGACGAATGCATTTTTGACAACAGCACAAAGGCTAAAGAATTTCAAAGTCATCTAACAGGTGTCTTGGACGGGACTAAGGGCAAGATTCTCATTTTCTCCCGCCCGAACTGCATGTTCGAGGTCACAAGCCACCCAAACATCCACATAGATCAGGTCGAGATCGCCGAAGCAGACACGCAGTGTGAAATCGATACCTTCATTGATGCAGCTGCAGCCGAATTGCCTTTATCGGAGGAGCTCAAGTCACAAGTCACAACTCGTGCAAAACAGTGCTCTGGGGGATCATTTCTCTGGACTGACCTATTCCTGAGGGAGTTTGTCAAAACAAGAGACATGGCTACATTTTATGCAAATCTTAATAATCCCCCAGATAGTTACTGGAGCTTCTACACTAAGATTTGGAAGAATCGTCTCGACGATATGAACGATGATGACAAATCCAAGTGTCAAGATATCTTCCAGATGCTGCTTGGTGCTCGAAGACAATTCAACATCGATGAAATAGAAGATGCCCTTGATCTCATCCCAGGGTGTGGGAATGGTCACTATCTGGTATCGACATTCTGTCAGCCTTTGATCGAGGTTCAAGACAGCAAGGTGAGGCTGGGACATGCTTCTGTCAGGGACTTTTTGCTTAGTGAAGAAGTTTCGGATGTTGGCTTCTCCACCTCAGACCCCGATGCAACTTTAGCTCAAAAATGTCTGGAGTTTCTTCTTCGAGCCATCTATGCCCAACAGGATCGTATAGGTCAGCTTTTAAGGAAGAATCTTAATGCCGGTACCTCAAACTCCAGCCAGGACAAGGGCTTCTATGAATATGCTGCTCGTAACTGGTGCAAGCATCTTACAGCACTCTCTTCTCCTGACAAGGACTTGTTGAAACTTACGGGGAGGTTTATCCAGTCCCTGCAATTCGCTCATTGGGCTGAGTACTCAATCACGGACATGGGGGATTTCCAGGCCATTAGATCAACGGAGATCAGTTTAACAGTCTGGCGAAAAAGGCTCCCGGAGGAGGATAAGCCTTTGCTGCATTTGGAGGACTATTTTGGAATGTCCTACAAAAGTCTCCACAGGGTCTTCCGGGACAATGACGAAGACAAGGTGCTGCGATGGTTGGCTCTGATGCAGCTCGGATTTTACTATTTCGACAAAGGAAGGATGGCTGAAATGGCAGATGTTCGTGAAAGGGTTGCCACTGGACTCACTGAACTCCTAGGGCGACGACATCCTCTCACCCTTCGAGCTTCCTCGGATGCAGCCTATACCTTTCTGTTTGACAACAAGCTCCGCAAAGCCCAGAAGATTTATGCCGACGTAGCTCATGACCAGCTCAGCGTGGTGTTAGAAAGCGACCCGACCCCCTACTTTACACTCATCCTCAAGTCACAAGCCGAGCACTTAATGCTCTTGAACTATAAAGCATTAACGACATTGACGGATTCCTTGACTGGCTTCATGAAAACCACAGGTCCACAGAGCAATGGTTACCTCGCTGCTCAGCTGTGGTACGCGGTCGTCAATGCATCAGCCGGCCATATTGAACAGGCGATCAAATTGATGGAGTTTGTACGCGACAAGAGAAAAGAGCAATATGGTCCGGAAGATTCCTTTGGTATCGCTACGCAGATCTTTGTGGGAGATCTCCACCGGAAATTAGGGGCCGAAGAGGAAGCACTTCTGAATATCAAACCCGGACTCACGTTTCGACATGGCTTCTGGCCGATCTCCCACTTCATGACACTCGATACAGCTCTGGTTTTGGCGATAACATACAGAGACTTCGGGAACGAGGATGGAGCTGCTGATATCATAGAAGATCTTGAGCAAAATGCAGAATTGGACCAAGATCAGAATTTCGTCAGGTTATGTCAGGTCAAGCATTTGAGGGCCTTGTTACTGTTTGAGGGTGGTAACCTCACCCAGCCCATCCGACTATTGGAGGAATTCCTCATCAACGTGAACGAAGAGCGCAACAACAGGGCTCTACAGTGGATTCGACTCGACCTCGCATACATGATAAGGTATAGAGGAGGGGAAGGAGACGATCATCTAGCAAGTTCACTCTTTGACGGTATTGTCACCGATCAAACAAATGATCCTGATGATGAGCCTGATCCACCGCGATGGCTCGAGATTGCAGAGAAAGCACTGAAGCTTGTACGGTTTGGGAAAACTGATGGTGCAAATGAGCTTCTCAGGGTGGAGAGATTACGCTGGGCTCATGAGGAGACGTTGTGGATGTGGCTTGGAGTACCAGCGGCTGATACAGGATGGATGAGATTGCCCAAAGGCGTTGGGGATGACAATGTGCAATGATTAGTTATAGTTAACACAACACATGAGTCTTTTTGCTTGACATAGCTGGTAGCATTGGACAAACGTGGTCGCCTGCCATGCATCCATTCCCATTGAGAAGGATACCCTTCGCGTCAGCGCGTTGCTTTACCGCCTGCCCAGTTGGGTATAGATACAATAGTGGAGAAGGGAAAGGAACAGGTAATTAAGTTTTTCGATTCGGGCTGGAAAATGGGAACAGTGGATTCTGCAGGGTAATGTTCTCAAGATAGTTAATGAACAATTAATTAATAGAACAAAATAAAGTATTTTTAGTAATACTACCTACTATCTATTAAAATATTCGAGTAGATCTTTTTTTAAGCATCAATAGGCAATTAGTTATTGTTCTAGGTAAAGAGGACCTGGGCTGGTTCGCCGATGAACTGGCAACATTTGCCAAACCACTTCGATCGTTCATCCAGCATGATCTTCCCAGACAGCGTTCCAGCTCGCAGGCTTGCGAATTAACACAGCCATAATACGCGCCACAGTGAATACTGCAAAAGTATCAACGCTGAACTTTGAGAATGGAGAATACCTTATCCATGGATCTAGTCAAGATTATCTATATCATCATCATTTTGAAAGTAATATGTCACGAGTAGAAACTCGCCTCAATGGCTCAGTGGTAGAGCGTGTCACTAGTAATGACAAGGTCCACGGTTCGATCCCGTGTTGAGGCACAACTAAGCTTAAGCTAGCAGTAGCCTGGATTCTCTTTTTTTGGATTTTAGGTTTCTAATTCACCCAGCATGTTTCAGAAAACTAAAACATATTCTGTTTTATCTACTCCGTGGAAGAACAGCCCAAGGAACAAAAGATATACGCTCAAGTACTTCCTCTCAATGTGTCTTGCTAAGTTAATCGCTGCTAATTTCACAGATCTACATGCCCAGGGCGTTTGATTTTCAACCTGGCTGGAGACCCCCTGTGTGTCACCGGCCCGACCTCCATTCCAAGGCATGGCGCGTTATGCCAACCTCTGTGGTAACCCTACACGTCTAGTGACTGACCAAACTCCCAGAATCCAAGCAGCTGCTTAATATTTGCTCCCGAAGACTTTGCAGTTAAGCTGATCATCGTCTTCTTCCCGCTCAGAGTGTCTAGCGTAACTACCGAGAGCTCTACAGCTTCGTTCAATTCCAGCTTTAGGTAGTTTGCTCCTTGGACAAGATTCGGCGATACATGAGTGCCTTCCCACGTGCGGAAAGTCGGCGCCATCTCGTCTGTGATGCTGAAGAGACTTTGTGGACGGGACTTTTGGTAGATGCGGCGGCCGTCATTGTCGAGGTTGATATCTGGTCGGAAGGTCTTGAAGCGAAGATCCACCATTTCGTCCTCAATTTCTCTGACGTGATTTACCGCTTGGCGATAGGTAACGACAAGATCTTCCCATTTCTCTTGTGCTGAGAGCTCTGTGATGGTAGATGGTGTTGCTGGCGGAGTAAATGAGAAGGACGAGTCTGTTGGTGTTGGCATCTCCAACTCGAATGGAGATGCTGGCTCGTTGGTATGGATTTCTGTAAATGATCAGGGCGAAGTCGATAAGGTGGCAAGACTGGGTGTTTTACCTTGAAAACTGAAGGCGGACGATGTGTCGATGGTGTCGTCGCTAGAGATGCTAGACGCATCGCTATCATTGCGCCAGGTGATCAGAGCCATTGTTGTTTCGCTACTGGAGTGTCTGGTTTCTCTGGTTAAGATGTTCCTCTTGTTCTTGGGAGATCTGATGTTTGGGACTAGACGAAGCCAAGGATGAAGATATACAGCTTCCTCAGAACGTGAATCTTTTCTGCTGGTCGCAAGGTGATTTGGATCAAGTATGGGTCTAGAGCACTCGTTAGCTACGATCAATGTGTTTGTTCTCTCTGCATTGATGCAATGTTTGCATCTGACTAAACAAAGACCTGTTGGCGAAAGAAGCCATTCCAGTCACCAGTGAACAAAAGGCATGCACTCACCTTTTAACAAGCCAAGTCTTTCAGGTGAATTTGAGCTCCAGGACAGTAACTACTTGAGCCAAAAATGCTCAAAGAATTTTTTATCTTGAAGAGACCGTTTTCTTCTTTTTTCTAGACCGACTGACGGCCTTCTTGTAAGATTCTTGAGCGGGGTTGGTTCTTCCACGCCGTCAAACTTTGAAAGCGCCAACGGTCAGTATTGTCCAATAAAGATCACCAAAACGACGGACGGGCGGTAATGACAGGTGAAAGTGTAAAGCTTATTGCCATAAACCAGTTATCTCAACGTTCGATCCACAAGGCGCTACGTCTTCTTGCTAAAAGCAGCACGTGTTTGCTGATCTTGTCAGACCACCTTCGAACTCTACAGCCACATTTTGTGACTGCGGGTTCAATAAAGGGGATCCAAGCGGTGAGGGGATCTGTGAATGTTTCAAGTGGTCTCAATGGAAATCCTACAGGAATGCTGTGGTGGTCAAATCAATAATCTTCATTTGGGGCTAAAATCGGCGGCTACGTTAGAGGCCACGGGAAGACATCTGGATGAGGAAACAATGGTCTGTCGTGAGATCTACGGACGTGTCGAACTAGCCTGTTGCCCTAAAGACCTCATGGCATGACAAACCGGTTAATTAAATAATTAGAGACATCATCACACGCGATGAAAGACTTGGAGCGTTGCAAAGCTTGCCTCAGTGGCAGCTAATTAATTAAAAAGCTCTAATGACATCTAGTACCTACATATCTACTAGGAATGCCTACCTCTGACCGCAACACTCAGTAGATAGTGCGGCGAGACCCAATAAGGTCATCTCGCTCACGGGCTGCCATCTCAATCTCCTCCACAGTATCACGGTCTTCTACGCGAGAAGAGCCGTTGGCGGCATCCTCATGGTAGATGATGTTCCAAGACTCCTCCTCTTCAGCCTCTCCATCGGGAGCCATGGTATCCTGAAGTTGGTAGCTGGGTTCCTTCTTTGCTTTCTCCTCCGCTTTCTTCTCGCGGCTGTTGGCGACAGTAAGCTGTACAGCCTGCTTGAAGACTTTTACATAGCGGGTGGTCTTCTTGGCAGTGGCCTTAAGGCTGGACTTTCCTGGAATCCTGGGCATGATTGCGGTTTTGGGTTGTCTAGAATCCGGGTTAGTGGTTGATGGCAAAATGATGAAGAAGGGATGGGAAGAGGATGTCTGAAGTAAAAGTGTTGTGAAAGAAGAAAGTCTAAGCCGAGAGAAGTCTGTGACTGTGAAATGTATACCCGTGATCTAGTGCTTGACAGTTGACGTGTTCGATGCCTAACTGTCACTGCTAAGTTCACGTTTCCAGTGTTCTGGATATGTACAGCGACACAGTACCCCTTTCAGATGTGAACAGGGCTTATGCCATGTTCATGAGATGAGTTTAATCAGAACAAGGACTTTGCAAGTGGTACGAAAGTTAAACAGCGACTGGCCAGCACGTAGGACTGCATAGGACACTGGACTGACCTTTCTTCAAGATTACTCGATGTATCTCGACGACGGACAGTAAAGACAGCGCCCCCGACAGCCTTGCCCAGTATAAGGACCAAGATACTTCGAACCCCAAGAAAGCCAAGGGCTACTGCAAGGAAGTGAAGATGACATAGGTACGCATCTCAACTTCTTTACGGATAACAGAGCTAGCCAGCCTTTTGCGGGCCTCTTTTATTTGAGGACTAAAATGGAAATGCTATCAATGATCATAGGTTGTCGTCAGGTTACGATGGTACACGAGGTGTCTTGACTTTCACTGCAACTGTGCCTCTTGTCCCATCTCTTGAACATCCTGCCAGCGTCAATGGAACATCGACTACGGGCCTCATGAATGGCTTCACTAACGTGGTCTAGGCTAAAGACCGTGTCGAGGACAGATACGTGGCCGTGAAGATTACTGGTCTGTCTTGAAGGGCTATGGAGGAGGTTTGATGTTGACACTACGTTGCAGAAAGTATCTCCTTTGTACTCTTATCGATCTAACAATCAAGTTAATACAAGGTTGCCTGGTGGTATGGTCGCTCGACAGTGCCTTATTCAGCTCACTTTCCATCATTGCTGTCGCGTGCCCTAGCTATGTAGACATTATCCCTTTACATGCCTGCTTAAATCCCGTCTAACGAGCTTCGTCATGCCTATCGGCGTCAGGCACTTCCAAGTCTAACAAACCTATCATTCTCATGACACTTTGATGGACCATATCATCGATCGACTTCGGCCGCGTATAGAATGCCATTACGGGTGGGAATATAACTGCGCCCGCCTTCGTCACTTCAAGCATATTTTCCAAGTAAATACTAGTCAACGGCGTCTCTCTTGCGACTAAAACCAACCTCCTTCTCTCTTTAAGTGTCACACTTGCTGCTCGAACGATCAGATCATTGTCGTATCCCATGCGTATGCCGGCTAGTGTCTTCATACTACATGGAACTACTATCATGCCGTCTGTACGGAAAGACCCAGACGAGAGTGAAGCTGAAACATCCAGCGATGAGTGTGTCTTGAAAGCAAGTGACTCTAAGCACGAAGTAGTGTTGTTTGGGGCCTCGAGCTCGTATTTGAGCGTTGCACCTCCCCATTTGGACGTTATGAGATGTCTCTCGATGTCGAGATCACGAAGTCGCTGCAGAAGAGCCACTGCCAATAGAGGCAATCGACAAGGCGGAAAAGCAGGAGAATCCCCCTCCCCTTAAACGAATCGGTGGAAAGCAATGGTGGCTTTGGTCCACTGACCACGTCAAGCATTGCCCCGAGGAGGTCGCGCCTACACGATACGTCGAGTTTTATTCGGACGATGAATTCGACAATGCCAAGAGGTATCATCCTGAGCGGAAGAGCACAGAATTCTCTGGACACATCTATATACTTGGGAACACAGTCTTTGATTTCGGTTGGTTCACCCAGCCAAAGTATCCTGGTACAAAGACATATTCTTTAGAGAGTCGTGATGGACGGTCCAAGGTGGACATTCAGTTCATTCATGATAACTATCTGACCCTCAAGATAAGCCCTAAGCCGATATTCTCCAAGTACGGCGCACCAGTTCCCAGTGGTGCGCCGGACGTGCTTCTCTACTACGGAAAGTGCTAAGCGGCGGGGTCGACAGAAGCAGAAGGAGAAGGGGGCAAAACGCCGCTCAGCGTCTCCAGAATAAACGGTGAAGCAAAAGTTTCTATACACAGACATTGTGTTGAAGGTTGTCGTGTTGAAAGCTACATATCAAACACAGGCATTTCCCTCTTCCTTCCCAAGCCATTCCAAGGACCTTCCAGCTTTGCAGCATTCTCAACACGAGCCAAACCCCGAAAGACCTTTCATCGACGTGTCCTTCGCCCGACGTCTCTTTTCCCGGCAAAGATGAGATCGCGCGATTGAGGCGCAAAAGGCCCCGGATAGAGTCACTTCTTGACGATTCGGACAATGTTGAACCGTAAAAACATGTCACTGATGGCTCACGGGGCGTCAGGTGGAGGAGGCGTTGATGGAAAGCTTGTCAGAATTTGGGTTGTGTTGAGAATCTTGCAAAGTTAAAAGGTTAGGGGCAAGGTTTTGGAAGGAAGGAGGAAAAGCCTGTATTTAACACAGTAGCTTTCAACGCGAAACCTTCAACACGGACGGATGTTTTAATGTGTTGCAGATATAATAGAATATCATGAAGTTACACATCCCATAAGAAATCGGAATTGGGAATTGGGAAAGAGCTTCACGCGCATGCCCTTATTTACATTGCCAGCTAGACGTCTCCTTAGGATTTCCACCCACAAATGTCTGAACCTTGGGATACAGACAATGCTCGCGACGGAAGTCAATGCCCTTACTGTAAGTGTCATCAATGAACTTTGTGCCGGTGAGAGTCTCGGGGGCATCTCCTTTCTCCACCCAGGCCACAATCGCTGCTAGCACATTGTACTTGGGATCGAAAGGGACACCCGCAGCCGGAGCACCTCCACCCTGTCCCACAGCCCAGGCACCAGGACCCGTGTTGCAGTGATTCATACCGGAAATGGGGAAGTAACGGAAATAGTCCTGCAGGTCGTTATCGGCCGAGTACATCCGATCCCAGAACCGGTGGGTGTTGAACTGCGTGATCTGGTTGTCCTGTCCGCCGTGGTAGCTAAGCAATTTTCCACCACGTTTCTTGAAAGCAGGTAACGTCTTGGGATAAGTACGTATGTTGGACGGGTTGACCTTGTCAGCCTTTCGCACATCATCGACGCTATAGTTACTAGGATCCCAATCTAGGTCGTTGTAAACGACATACCGGAACCATTCCACTGAATAGTCAAACGGCTTTCCAGCAAGAAGCTTTGAGACTGCCTGTAGCTCGTTGCCGGGGTTCATACGGGGAAAGATAAGTTTGCCGTCCGGGTAAGTATAAGGAGCATAGATCTTCTCCAGTTGTTTGACCTGGGCCGAGTTGAGGCAGTTGCTGGTCTGATCGGCTTCGCACAGCAGAGTCTTGGGGTTGAAGATGCATTTTTCTGGAACCTCAATGATGCCGTCCTTAACCCCATCAATCTTATCGCATTGCGCAAGAACCTCATCATGAATGAGACCAGTCCAGGTGCTCAGAGGGATATAGTCGGCAGAATTGGCATCGCCTGTAATCGGGTAGAACATAGCTCTCTGCCCCTGCAGGTTGTTGAAATCAACGGCGGGAGCTCCAGCTACAATACCATCGTAGTCCTCCGAGTATGCCTCTGCAGCTTTGACTCCCATGCGACCACCTAGTGAACAGCCGATGTAATAGTTCTTCGCAGGTGATTTACCATAAAAGGACTTGATGAGTTTCTTTGCCGCGACAGTTCCTGTATGAAGGCTTGCATGGTTAGCTAGTGGAGCTTTCATGACTCAGAACCAACCTACGATCTGTAAGAGAAGTCCTTGATTATGTCGGGATTGTTCAACACATCAATAGCCGTGGTTCCATTGTGACCATTGTTAGTACCCATCGTGGCAAAACCATTGGAGGTGCCGTATCCAAGATCCTCATATTTGATACCTAGAGGTAAATTTAGTTTTGTTTCCGGTCCGTCTTGATGGTAAACTCACATCCATCAACGCCTCCATTGCCAGTTGCGAGTAATCGTTCTCCCTCCCAATCTTGAGGCAACCATAACTCAAAGCTGATACTGGATCGGCTCGAAGTAGGAATCTGGAGGGCAATGCGACAGAGGTCGACTGAAATAAGCTGTGAGCGACGGTTGCAGGATGGGACGTTATCGGATAAGTCAAGCGTCGTATTGGCTGAGATGAATTCTTGACGCGTCAACGTGGAATTGCGTATGAGGCTTGCTGGCTTGAAGTCCAGACAACTGTCGCGAAAGTCGTCGCAGGCAATTGGTGCAGCCAATAGGCTGATTGTTGTGAGACACCGGTAGACATATGTCGTAAGAACCATTTTGCCTATACACTACCGACGGTATGCCCTCTGACTATTACAGTCTGGTCTAAAGGAAGCCCGAGGTGAGGAAAGTGAATGGACATTGATCTCAGTTAAATGGTAATGGATGTTACCCTACCTCGGGCACTCTTTAGCATGGGGGTTGGAACTAAAAATGAAGTAGCCTAGTCTAATTGCTACGCATGTACTCTGTATGCGTACTCCGTAAACCCTGGAGAAATGTCCAATGGATATCGTCTTCAATGCCGCCTTCATTGACCCATCTTTTTGACAACCCGGCGGACGGAAACCCGGAGGTTCATCCGTTACACGTATAGCAGATACCCAGGATCTAGGCGAGATTAATGGTTGCAACAGTAGACACGCGCTACAGCAACTCGTTACAGTGGGTAAGACAAGCTACAAGGGCAGTTCCGTTAGCTCTTCTAGCGCTTCGCCCAGGCATGTCGAGCTAACTCAATCTCAACGCAAAGATGGTAACCAAGTAGCTACTTTACTTCCAGTTACCTTGGTCGCAAAGAGTGAAGCTATTGTATTACTGCCAATGCAGCGACGCGAAACTTTTCGGTCGCTGAGTTACTTCGGATATTATATCATCCTTGTAAGGGGCGCTGTGCCCCTCACATACAGATCAAGCAAAGAACACTACCAACACATATCCTTCCTTGTTCTTTGCCATTTGGTTGGTCTAATTACCGACTCTGGGGTTATAGGAACCAAAATGCAAGTTATTGGCTCGCCTCTAGCAAAGCCGATCTGCCGCCAGAGGTACAGAATGCAACAGCATCGAAGATTGTACGTAATTATCCACGATTCCTCCAACGGATAACTCCCCGCTTACAGTTCCAGTGCTTCTGGCTTAACCAAATCCGCTTGTGTCGTCAAGCGTTCGATCTGCAGTGTTTACATGAGCATCTTCAAGCATCCCATTTTACTGAGCACCAGAATCGCTCGGCACTGCACCTTCGCCCTCATTTGCATCATCACGATCTACTACACTGCTGGCTGCCTTGAGTCAACATTCCAATGCAATCCTGTTCGCACAGCTTGGAACAAAGATGTTATGGGGGTTTACATTGACAACGACAGATTCCGGGTGGCAAACGCCTACATCAACGTCATGACCTCTGTTTTGCTTGTCATTCTACCGTTCCCAGACTTGTTCACAACGAGCTGGCAAAGAAACGTGGTAATTCCTTGGTCTGATTGCCATCGGGCTCTTGTAGGTATTCCCATTTCTCTCGCCCTTGCCAGACGTCTGACTGAGTAGACATACGGCCTGTGCGGCGAGTCGGGTAGTATTGCTTTATGTGCCGAATCCAGAAGCCAGGGCAGATCCTCATTGTATGTTCTTACCTTCTTATCATGGCCGTTTTGCAACAGTACCGGGGTTTAACACCACTCCAAACACTCTCGTAATGTCTGAGATCTTCACGCCTGTCATTGTAGCAACTATAATGGCAATGCGACCATGATTTCAAGCCTTTGCCCGTAGCATAGCTACGGTAGCTACAGAGATATCGCATTCGAGATTGCGTTTGACTCGATTGATAAACACTGAATTAGACACTTCTGTATGGAACATCGGGACGCAGAACCAAGGTTCCAACTGCATAGGATTCAATGAGGGATATGTTCATACCTTCGAGGAACCGATTAGAGTTGAGCTAATAAGCAGGGAATACAGTACTGAGAAACTGGTCATACCTGCCAACAAACACGTCTAATGACTAGATTAGTTTTATCAACGTCGTTAATAATTCTTCTTCACTTCATCATTGCCTTGGTAAATGAATGTAATTAGTAATCACTCGCTCGCCTTTTCACGATGATTGTTTCCGAGCGCGAAGTCGCACAACGGCAGAACCGGACGTTAACAGTGCCGACTCCGAGAGTTATAGCAGATAATTGGCCAAAATGCCGCATATGCCGCAACAGTCAATAGCCTATCCATCGGGTAGCAGAAATGTTGTCCTGTAAGAGCTAGTGCGTTCAAAATAAGACAGCACGTGTGCCTGCCCAAGCCCAAGGAAATGACCAAAGTATTCCGTCACAGCTACTCCTGGTAGTTCACCTCTCTGACGTTCCGATGCATGTCAGACGGACGGCGTGCTGACACAGCGATTGTGTAAGGGATAAGCATAAATTGGCTTTGCTGCTATTTCAACGATTCCCGCGGAGATCATTAATTCTCGTAACAATTTCGCCCTTCCGATTTATCGCGAGGGAGGTCACTGACATCCATGGCTTTAAGTCACCAAGTATATATAGCCAGTATCAGTCTTCTCTACCAGTCACCAACGATAACAAAAAAAAAACAATCTTCATTCAATCTATAATCGCATTTCACATAACAAACATGTCTGGTCTCCCAATCACAATGAAAGCTATCCTCCAACCCGACAAACACTCCCACAGCCTAATTCTGACTGATCAACCCCTTCCCACTCCTTCGCACTCCCAAGATGTGCTCGTCAAGGTACACGCAACCTCTCCATGCAAAGGCGAACTTGACTGGGCCCTCTGGGCACCTGATTTCATTGGTGACAAGACTCCCATCCCAGGCCAAGACCTTGCGGGAACTGTTGTCTCCGCTCCTCAGAACAGTCGCTTCCAAGCAGGAGACCAAGTCTACGCTCGCATCGAGGCAAATCGCCCCGGTGCGGCAGCGGAATATGTTCTTGCGCGTGAAAGAGAGCTTTCTATCAGGCCCATGAACTTGAGCTGGGCTGAGACGGCAGCTTGTCCGATTAGTGCGCTTACAGCGTACCAAGCACTTTTCGGGAAAGGAACACTGATGACGGCTGCCCTTGAAGGTGATGAAGAAGCACGAAAGAAGAATGCAGCTGTTCGTGTTCTCATTAATGGAGCTTCGGGGGGTGTTGGGAGTTGGGCGGTCCAACTTGCCCGGATTGCTGGAGTGGAAACTGTCACAGCGGTCGCTGGCACAGGAAACATTGATTTTGTGAAAGATCTCGGCGCAACTGACACCATCAACTACAAGGAACAGTCTATTGAGAGGTGGGTAGATGGTCAAACCTCTCGGCAATTTGATCTTGTTATCGACTGTATCGGTGGTCCTTCACTTGCTCAAACCTGGTATGCAGTCCGAGAGGGAGGAAGCCTCATCAGTGTATGCGGTCCTCCTGAACAGAGTCGTCCCAATGATGTGAAGAAGGATGTCTATAACACCTTCTTTGTCATTGACCCTTTTGGGAGGGATCTAGATCTCATCACCAAGCTTGTGGAAACCGGAAAGGTCAAGCCTAACGTTGACAGTGTTGTTAGTATGAATGACTATTCTGGGGCATGGGAGAAGGTTGAGAGTGGGAAAGCGAGGGGCAAGATTGTTGTCATGATTTCGGACGAGTAATTTCGGACCGTTCTTAACATATTTGTTTCGTTCATGGACCTTCATAGCTATAGATAAACTCAACTCATTGTTGTCACCTCACGCCCCTGAGTGCTTGACCCAGTAAGCCTGAGGGTTACACCAACCCTTCAATCCCACCAAACCCCAATCCATACCAATTCCACTGTTCTTGTGTCCACCAAAAGGTACGTTAGGCGCAACTTCAAAGTGGGTGTTTACCCAAATACTTCCTGCTTCCAGCTGCTCGGCCATCCGTCTAGCGCGGGGAACATCCTTGCTCCAAACTGATGCCCCAAGACCCAAGTCAGATGCGTTGGCCCTGACGATCACATCATCTTCATCCGTCCATTTCATCATCGGCACAATCGGTCCAAACGGTTCGGTCTGTACGATCTCTGAGTCCTCGGATGGGTTATCAATGAGGGCGAGAGGGACAAAGTAGCCTTTCTCTGGCTTGTTGTCTTTGCTGTTATAAACAGAGTTCCATCCCTGCTTGTCAACTTCCCCGTAAAGACGCTGTAGTTTCTCGAACTGCATCTTGTTCTGGATTGGTCCGAAGAACGCCTCAGCGTCGGAGAAGTCACCAGTCTTCATGTTATCTAGGAAGCTGATGATAGCGGCACGGAAGTCATCATAGATGCTTTCGTGGACATAGATACGCTTGATGTTCATGCAGATCTGGCCGCTAGCAACGTAGGCGAGGAACGCGACCTGACAAGACGTGAGCTAGATACCCTCCCTACGAAAGTGAGAAAGACTTACCTTCCCAGCCACGGTGGGAATATCGACGTCGTCACACACAATTGCAGCGTCATTACCGCCAAGCTCCAACGTGACACGCTTTAGAGTAGAGGCACATGTAGCCATGATCTTCTTTCCCGTTTCGGTAGACCCTGTGAAGCTCACCTTCGCCACGTTGGGATGAGATGTAAGCATAGGTCCAAGGTCGTCACCACCACTAAGAGCCTGGAATACACCCGGTGGGAAGATCTTGGCTCCGATCTCGGCAAGCTTCAGAGCAGAGTAGGGCGCATACGGCGATGGCTTCCAGATGAAAGTGTTGCCGGCCAGCATGGCTGGGTATGCTTTGCCAATGCCGAGGATCATGGGGAAGTTCCATGGGACGATGCCAACACCTACGCCAAGCGGGACGTATCGCACTATGGCTGTGCGCTGAGGGACCATTAGTCACAGTGTTTGGGAAGGTTTGTCAGAACTCACATCATCATTATCCTCGGGCTTCTCCTCTTCCAATCTCAACTCAGGCGTCTTCCTAATATGCTCCATGACAAGGAAAAGCTCAAATGCACCTGCTTGTGGTGGCTTACCTGCCTCCCGACCAAGAAGATCAATAAACTCCTGCTTATGGGCCTCAATAGCGTCAGCGAACTTGACAAGATACGCGGCACGCTCATCCTGCGACAGTTTGCGCCAGGCAGGGTAGGCTGCTTTAGCAGCTTGCACGGCTAGGTCAACATCCTGTTGGGTAGACACGGGGGATTCCCAAAGCGGCTCCTCAGTGCTGGGGCAGATGCCTCGACGAGTTTCGGTTGTTGGGGATGGTTTATTGTTAATGATGTTGTGGAAGACCTAGTCTTGAATTAGAGGAGTTTGTAACAGGGATGGGAGCATCTACTTTGAAGTCGACCTTTTGGTCATTGGGAAGCACCATTGTTACGATTTTGTACTGGGGGTAGAGTGGAGTGACACCGAAAGACCTGAGCTGATTAGAGGGTGGAAGTAAGACCATATTTATCATTTCTTACGCTCCTGCCCATCAATCGCGCAAGGATTCTTGACAACAGTTAACGGATAAGAAAGGTCCCTCTAGCCTCTACAAGTCCGAAGTACGCGTTTCGAAAACGAATAAGAGCACTCTCGAGCAATCAGACCAAATGGAGCAGTAAGCACAGCGTACCATATTGCGATTTGGATATCAATTCGGTATAGGGCTGACAAGTGCGTCTCCCAACCGAGCTTACGGAAGTTCCTGCCTTCTGCTCATTGGCTTCAATGTACAGGGGACACATGGTTGACGGAAGTCCATTGACTAACCCGCTCCGATCATATCATTGAACTAGATTTTAATTGGCCAAGGTCTGACAGTGGAAGGATCAGGCTTACTTTGTGGACTGCACTGCTCCAATTTATGCTTACTTCACAGTTTTTATTCGACCTACACCACCAGATGTACTTGACCACAAATGGCTTTTCAACCGGAACTTGCCAAACGATCGATTCAATATATACTGGGCCGAACGAGCGTTCCAATGATAACTGATTACCATCCAAAACCGTTTGTTTCCAACGCGGTCGCCACCTGTTCTGCCACAAGCTTGTTAATAGCAATACCAGGATGATAATCATCGAACCACAACTAAGCTATGATCAGCGAATGCTATGACACTCTGAGCGAATTCACTTACGCATGACTTTCCATCGTTGTTGAAGCATGTTGCGTCGGGTGCACCATAGGCAGTAGGGTTCTTGATCGCCTTGTTGAACGAAACTGACGTGTCAACAATTACAGCCTTAACGCCAGAGTTGGCCTTCTTGAACGCCTGAAGCTTGGAAGCAATCTTGCTGTTATAAAGGTTGATGGACTTGACAAGCATGGCGTTAGAGTCAGGGCCTTGTTTGATCATTGTTGGGGTGAGTTGAGTGGCTAAAACGCTGTTAGTCGATATTCCGGTGCATATCGCATCCATGAACTTACGAGGGACACTCAGCAGGACAAACTTTCGGAGACCTGCGTTATACATAATCTTCAGCAACTCAAAGTATCGCGACACCGCCCTCTCGGTAATATCTGCCATGTTTCCCAGATAAAATGAGTTTCCAACATCATTCACACCGATCCAAACGCCTGCAACAGCATTTTGAGCATTCCATGGAGCATAGCTAGGCTTCTTGGCAATCGAGTTCGAGAACTGATTGACCTGATCTACCATGCTCAAGACAGTATCCTGGTATGGCTTGATGATATTGGCATCAACCGTGGCACCTCCGTACGCGAAGTTGTATGCCAGGACGAGAGAGTTGTTCTGTTCCGTAACGATGCTACCGACCCAGTTGGGACCACCAGCTGCGGTCCAGCCAGGGAAAGGAGGATTGCCGATGGGGTTCTTCGCGGAGGGCTTTTCGCCGTTGATATCGAACCATGTTTGGGAGTATGAGTCGCCACTATGAAGGTTAACATGGGGAATTGGGGTGATGTGGGTGGAAGGCTAACAAGGTGATGAGATAGTCGATGTCTCCTGCTGCTTGGACTGGGGTGCTGCGCAGCAGGATGCTGGCAATAGCCGGGAGGACAAACTTGGTCAACATGATTCGTAGCAGCTTCAGCTAGGACAACTTTACGATAGTCCAGGACAATCCTATAACCCAGGCCCATACCCGATCACGAATGGCTTTATATATGCTCATATTTAACTGACGATGCATATGTATTATCCTACTTACTGACCTTCTAATTGGTGGATTTCGGGTTCCGAACTTCCCCGTCTACAATGACCAATACGACTCGTCCATATGATCAGGCAATGCAGGCGCGGCAATCGGAACATGTTTTTGCAAGCTCGGACATCTTAAACAAGGGAGACGGAGTTGGTCCGTGGCGGGGTATACACTACTTTGGGCGCGACTAGCATACCAGGTAGTAAATTGTCGCGACGCGTCGTGCAGATCTTGGCCTGATGCAGTATTTCTGGGGTCAACGGAGTAGAATGTTCCGTAACATCTGAAGCGCGTATGGTACGGATAGTTTAGAGTATACACGTAAAGCTAGGTATAAACTAAGTGTTTATTGTAGGTTAGTCCCACAGTTAGAGCAAGTCCAGACCCGAGAATGGGAAGGCTGATAAAATAGATCTCGAGACTGGACTCTTCTATTTATAGAGGAGATCTTCCTCTCGTCCACTAGCTACCCTATATCATTCACCCGCAGAGTCGTTGAAGTCTTCAATTCTCTCGTTATCTTTTTACCTAGATGTGAAATCTTGCAAGAGCTGCATTTCCTTAATGGCCGCTATTTGACAGTCTGCTACACAGTCGGCTCAAGAAACGCCGGTGCAATAGAATTGCTTGATCAAGTCACACAGCCTGAAAGCACCAGAACCTCGACAAACATGAGTTTGGTAGAGGCCGGACACTTCCATCCACGACCTCTCCTCTTGGTTTACAAGAAACTATCTCTCCTTTCTAATTCGTCGTCCATCGCGGATTGCATGCAACATCCCTGGTAACTGAGCCCCAATAGCAAAGCTAAGGCCCTCATCTGAGGCTCATGGCCTTGTTTCTTCCCGCCGGCCTTACAGATGTCTCACATCCAAGTGGACCACTAGCTCCAATTCCAGCTGTCGTACGTACATCATTCCTCTGTCCGTCAATCGCTCGACTGCTTTTGGGTTCAACAAGGCCGCGCCGCATACGTCAAATACCCATCATGACCAACGACCGCTGGGCATGACGTAGGATCTACTCGGTAGATCCCGAGCTAAGAGGCTACATGTGGCTAAGATCTTCGCTTAGAGTCCGAGCTGAGAGCTGAGAATGTCTCGCTTTTGATGGGTTCGATGATGCTTGTTTGACTTGACAATGTGTATTTATTTCTGTGCCGTGCCGGAAATATCCATCTTTATAAATCTCTTATCATATTCCTGTTTGCGTGAAGCAAAGCGCAAGACTCTCATAAATAATACTTTACCACGATGGTTATTCTCGTTACTGGTGTAAGTTGACAAGATCCGACTCCTGCAAAGTACCAAGCTAATAATCTCCAGGGAGCCGGTTTTCTCGGCAGCACCCTAGTTCAATTGCTCCTCGACCAGGGCCACGAAGTTGTCATCATCGATTCTTTGTGGACCTCATCCGATAGCAACCTCGATAGATTCCGCACCAATAAACGATTGCGATACATCCAGTATGTATACGCATAACATTCTCCTCGATTAAATTCTGATATTGGCAGGGCCGATGTACGCGATCCTCTACCATGGATAGACGGAGTAGACCAAATTTACCACCTCGCATGCCCAGCAAGCCCCGTGCATTTCGAAACCCAGCCGATCGATATTCTACAAACATGTTTTAATGGAGCATCCAATGTTCTAGACTATGCGGTCAAACAGAACGCGCGCGTGCTTCTAGCAAGTACATCCGGCAAGACGACCTGAAGAAAAGCACATCAATTGCAGTCGCTAATACGAAACAGAAGTTTATGGCGACGCCCAAATCCCATGTCAAAACGAAGGCTACCGAGGCAACGTCAATTGCTTTGGCCCCCGCGCCTGCTACGATGAGGGCAAAAGAGTCATGGAAGCCTTAGGATACTCATACCAACTCGAACACGGTCTCGAGGTACGTATCGCCCGAATCTTCAACGCTTACGGACCTTTCATGGAAGCCGAAGATGGTCGCGCGGTACCGAACTTTATAACAGCAGCTCTCAAACGCGAACCAATAACCATTTTCGGAGACGGCCATGCAACGCGATGCTTCCAATTCTCAGAAGATTGCGTTCGAGGATTGGAAGCGCTAATGAACAGCGATCACCATGGGCCGGTCAATATCGGTAGTGACTATGAGATGGAAATCAGCGAGATTGCAGATATAATATCGCGTGTTGTGGCGGCAAAAACGGGATACGACAAGCCCGTGCCGGTACGATTGGAGCCCAGCAGGGAAGACGATCCTCTGAGGAGAAAGCCTGATAATAGTCTTGCCGAAAGGGTTTTGGGGTGGAAGCCGAGGGTTTCGCTGGAAGAAGGTGTTTCTGCTACGGTGGATTGGTTCATTCAGAGGGAAATGGGCATCGCGAGCAGACTTTGATTGACGTTCTAGTGACATTTTAGCTGGCGAATTCATTTTTATTAATCCCGTACGATCCTGTGCAATTATTTACCGAGAAAGGACAAGCAATTGATGATCAGAATTCGGGATATCGGCTTGCGCGGGTCCCCCCAAACTGTCGGTAGTTCGGGCTTCCACCCAATCCTCCGATCCCCCATTGTTACCCTTGCGACACCGCAACCCAACTACCGAAGACGCTAAACATCCCCCCAATCTTACAGCATAACGTGCACCATTTTGAGTTGGAGCTATTCCATTGTTTCTGCCGTTCAATGCAGCGCTATAAATCCGAAACCGTAGCGGTATCCCACTTGGAACCGCAATTAAACTCTACAGCGTAGCATTTGGAACAAATGTCAATTAAACTTAATTCGGGGTGGGAAAATGGCATCAAAGGTGGCTTTCGGCTTCTTCGGTACGGGCTGACCGTTGAGGCCTTATGTTACATCCTGTTCTGGAGTCGTGAGATGATATAAGGTAAACCTGTCTCACGCTTTGCATCAGAGGACAAGCTCTGCTCACCACACTCTTTCAATATCTCATCACTCTTCTAGTCATTCATTCACTTTCATTAACTTAACAATGCATCTTTCTATGCTTCTTGGCCTCGGTGCTGCAGCTGTCACTAATGCAGCTGAAGCGCGTAACATTCTCTACTATGACCAGTAAGCTGTCCGACTCAAGCACATACCATTCCATACTAACACCCGACAAGATGGCACATCAAGGATCTCCCTCCCAAGGACATCACCAGCAGCGTTACCCATGTCATGATGTCCTTCGCCAACTCATCTCTCTTCACCACCCAGCCCGGTGGAAAGTACGAGCCCTTCCAGCCCCTCAAGCAAGTCCGTGGTCTCTTTGACCATGACATCAAAGTCTGTCTTGCTGTTGGTGGCTGGGGCGACAACGCTGGCTTTGACGAGGGTGTCAAGACCGATCGCACCCGTGAGCGATTTGCCAGGAACGTCGCTTCCACTCTTGCCAGACTTGGTTTCGACTGTGTCGGTATGTGCTTTTTCTGGGGTAGTGTTTCTCCACAAGGCTGATGATTGATAAGATATCGACTGGGAGTACCCCGGTGGTAATGGCCAAGACTACAAGCAGGTCCCCAACTCCAAGAAGACCTATGAGATCAAGGCTTTCCCTAAGCTTCTGAAGGAGATCAAGAAGTTTATTGGAGACAAGGAGCTTTCCATTGCCGTCCCTGGTCTTGAGCGTGATATGATCGCTTACATCCCTACCGAAGCTCCTCTCATTAACAAATATGTCGACTTTGTCAACGTGTGTGAACCTCTCGTCACTTGGTGAAAGTTGGCTAACTGTTACAGGTCATGACCTACGATCTCATGAACCGTCGCGACCACTACACCACCCACCATGTCTCTGTTCAAGGCGCTGCTCGTGCCGTCGACAAGTATCTCTCCCTCGGCTTCCCCGCCAACAAGCTCGTCCTGGGTCTTCCATTCTACGCCAAGTGGTTCACCACCAAGAAGGGCTACACCTGCACTCAAGCTATTGGTTGCCCTACTGAGCTTCTCGAGAACCCTGACGGAAGCGACACTGGCAAGTCCGGCTCTATGACCTTTGAGGCTGCCAACTTTGCTTCTCCTCCTACTAACCTGACCACCACTCCCGATGCCACCTGTGGTGCTGGTACTTTCTTCAAATGTGCTGAGGGATCTTGCTGTGGAGGATCTGGGTGGTGGTGAGTATCTCTCCTTTCTGATGAACTCAATGTGCTAACATATCTATAGTGGCTCTACTCCCGCCCACTGTGGTACAGGCTGTCAATCCGCCTACGGCAAGTGCGAAGGCGCCGACATCAACAGTTCATTCCAGAAGGCTCTCAAGGACGGTCGCACTGACAAGGTGAACGGTGGTCAATGGTACTGGGACTCTGAGACCCGCATCTTTTGGTCTTGGGATACTCCTGAGCTTATTGCTCAGACGATTGCTCTTATGGCTGAGACTCGTGGTGTCAAGAGTGTCATGGCTTGGGCTCTTGCGCTGGATAGTTATGACTGGAGCCACCTCGAAGCTATGCAAAAGGGATTCAAGGCCGTCAACGGTCTGTAAGTTCGTTCTGCGCTGAGGGTGACTTTGGTCTGGATTGAACGTCACCAGGAATAATTATTGGACTATTTAATCTAATCACAAGACCAGTTTCTCTAATTTGTCTGTAACCCACTCGGATATATCGTAACCTGACAACGATGTCTACCCCGATCATGCGATGGCGTGCATGTAATTCTGCAACGTTTTAGACCAAAGCACTGGTCTTTCTCTGATGGGATACTCGCTTGTTGTCGCTTGTTGTCAGACACGTAAGAGTGCATGATAAAAGTGGATGTGGGTCAATCATTGATTGGAAGCCAAGGGCGCCATGTGGTGATGGTCTAAGATCCCAATAGTGGGTTCGGATTAAGCGGTGGGCATCAAGACAAGACCCCAAGGCATAATAATCCCCATCCATTCTTTCTTTTCTTTGTTCATACTTTTGAATCATCAAAAGACTAGTCTGTCTTCCTCGGATACAGACAATGTCTCCCGCTCCTATTCCCGCTCCAATTCCCACTCCCATTCTAACGCCCCATCAGCAGGCGGCATTGCAACGCCGTCAAGAGCTGAATGTGGTCAAAAAGCAGCTGGTCTGCATCGTTGTCACCATCTCGACCCTGTTCGCCCTTTGCCCAGTATGGCTGCAGTTGTATAGAAATGCCTGTGTTATCGCCCTTTTGGGCTATCTTACCTCGGTCACGTTCGATTTGATGATCAACTTGAACGAAAAATGGGACAATGCACCAGCGGTGGTGAAATATTTTGTTCCCGTTCGATTGCCCGATATCAAGCCTCCATCTGAGACGGTGAAGAGCTTGATTGCGAAGCGGGTTGATATTTCGGGCGAGAAATTGCAATATTTCTTTGCGCGTGTAAGATCCATTCTGCGTGCCACGGTTGACTGGCTGTTTTCTTCAATGGGTCAAGGTAAGCAGCTATTACTGACAGGAAATGGATTATATGCTGACATCTCTTTATAGGTCCATCTGAGAGCAATTCGCCAGGATCTCAAACCAAGACTCCCAAGGCGAAACCAAAGCGAGATCACTGGGTAGCAGTCCTGGTCGCAACACCGACGCCTCAGGAACAAGAGCCAGAGCAAGAACCGAATTCCTTTTCCTTTGACACAGATACCCCAATCGCTACCACCGAAATCCTGGAACTCATTTCTTGGGACAGCACTGAGGTATCATCGAACCTATCCATCATTGAATCATCAACCTTCAAAGTCGAGGTAGCCCTCTGTCTTATTCCCAAGAGCGTCTGGTATTGTCGCAAGACTCTTCTTGAGAAATTTACAACTGGACTGTACTGGAGCCATCGCCCGGGTCACTCGCATTGTCAAGGAGAACAATGGGATGAAGAGAAGATTAAGAATATTTCAAGAGTCCAGTTCATTGGTAAAGTGGACGACCACAAGGAAATTAACAAGGTCAACGAACGTGAGTTGCGAGACTTCGTGAATTTTGAGCCTTTCACTGACAATGAATATGCAGGCTTCGACGGTCTTCGAAAAGGATGGGATGATGTCAACACATACTGGAGCGACGTCGACTATGCCATCATTTTCGCTTTCCTTCTTGTCGGCCCATCTTCAGCGGATATCTGCAAGAAGATGTTCGAACACTTCGCCAAACTCCGAATTGAGCATGCCCAGCGTTATAACGACTTGAACCGTTCACGAGCTGGTGCCGCTATCCTGACGTTGTTGACAGGCGGATTGGCTGCTCCGCTTACGATACCGATGATGATGGGAGCTGGAGACGCTGCAATGACTATGTCAGCAAATGACAGTTATCTGTGGGGAGAAAGGATGAACATGTGCAAGGAACTTTTGGAACGATACGCAGAGTTGGCTGCGATCATTGAGCTCAAGGCCCCGGAAGTCGCTCCGCCAAAGGCCCTATTCCCGCCGCCCCAAACTATCGAGCAAAGCTGGTTCTCTGATGACGCTTGGTAGATGGCAATCCTGTGATTTAAGCGCTATGGGTTTTACAAATACATGATGGTTTTTTGTTATGGAATTGCTAGTATGATTCAGATATATGCAATAGCTTGCTTGCAAAGAACGCCCAATAAAATACAGGATAAACCCAAAGTACGCTTCACATCTTACAATTTGCTCTTCAGCTCTCCTCCACCGGTAGCAAGTAGTGTTCGCTGGCTGTTTCCTCCATGTTGAACCTTGACAGGAGCATCAAAGACTGTCGCATCAGACTTTGCCTTTCTGTTCTCGGCATCAACGTACTCTCTCTCGCCCTCTCCGATGTACAGCTGTCTAGGTCTCCAGATCTTGACACCAGCTTGGTTCAGCATCATCTGTCTCCAGTGCGCCAGCCATCCAACACAGCGGGGAACAGCAAACAAGACAGGGTAAAAGTCAAGAGGGAAACCCATGGCCTGGTAGATCAAACCAGAGTAGAAATCGACGTTGGGGTACAGGTTCCTGCTGCGCATGAACTCGCTCTTTCTGGCGTAGTCAGCAAGGGTCAATGCGGTGTCCAGCAGCTTGTTTCTGCCGGTCACCTCAAAGACTTCCTCAGCGAGCTTGCGGATAGCTGTAGAACGAGGGTCAACGTTCTTGTAGACTCGGTGGCCGAATCCTACAAGGACGCGCTCCCTTTTCTCAACCGCTTCCATGAAAGCAGGGACGTTCTCGGGAGATCCGATCTCGATGAGCATGCGGATGGCTGACTCGGAGGCTCCTCCATGGGAAGGGCCGTATAGTGCTGCGCATCCTGCTGCGACAACACTGTAAGGGTCCACAAGAGAACTTCCAACTTGCATAACTGTAGCGGTAGAGCAGTTGACCTCATGATCGGCGTGAATGATAAACAGCTTGTCCAGGGCCTTGGCAAGAACGGGGTGAGGCTTGTAATCATCCTCGGACAAATGGTCTAGCAGGTACAGGAAGTTTCCAGTGTATCCCAGTCCCTGGGCCGGTCGGTTGAAAGGTCGGCCCTGGCGCATTCTGTATGATGCAGCAGCCAGAGTAGGGGCCTTTCCGAGGATGCGCAGAATCTGCTTGTCCAGCATCTGAAGAGCTTCCGCGTTGCCAGAAGCAGCGTTGGTGTAGAGCTTCTGGCCGGCAAGAGAAGGGTTTGCCTCCGGAGCAAACGCTCCCAGTGTAGCAAATGCGGCAGTAAGCATGGACATGGGGTGAGAGTCGTAGCGGAACGACTTGAACATGTTCTCAATGTCGCTGTGAATGTAGGTGTGATGCATCACCTCGCCATGCCACTGGTTGTACTGCGACTTGGTAGGAAGCTCGCCATAGATGAGAAGATAGGCAGATTCGAGGAAATTGCTCTTTTCCACCAACTGCTCAATAGGATATCCGCGGTAACGAAGAACACCATCCAGGCCGTTGATGTACGTGATCTTGCTCTGCACAACAGCCGTGTTCATGTACGCAGGATCGTACACCCTAAGACCCTGATTCGTCTCATCCTCCGGTCGATCATTTCCAGCCTCAGCCTTGATCTTTTTGAATTCTGTTGCCGGGATAGAATTGTGAGTAATGGGGATCTCGTAGCTCTGGTTGGTTCTGTTGTCCACAACCGTCAGCGTCTCGCGACGACCACTGTTCTTTGATAAAGTCATAATTAAGATATATGAGAAATAATTGACGGAAAGATGAAGTCGGGAATAATGATAAGCAGCATGTGATGCTGATGATGGAATGTTTATTTAAGACTGTCACAAGCGCGTCGCAATCAGACGTCACGTGACTATCGGTGAACCTCGGTAAAAGAGCAGGGGTGCACATGTAGAGGAACCTCGGCAAGTGGCGCTAACCAAGTTACAGCACAGGGCAGTTAGTAACGGCATAGGTCATAAGGTCCACTGTCAATAACCTTGGCAGTATCCGTATCCGTAATAGCTGCGAAATCAATGAATTGAAACACTATAACGAGCGGATTCTGTATAACAGAGACTGAAAGTCTGACATGATTCCAGTCCGAAAACGCCTATTTGTATCTAAGAGTCAACAGCAACCGATCGCCGAAGGTCGGCGAGCAAAACAGGTATTCATTCTTTGCATCTTTCGCTGTAGAGTAGCCATAGCCTTTTGGTTCTTCTGTCACCTCGTCGTAAAACTTCAGTTCAACAGTGGCCTTGTCGGGAATGGGATTTTGGCCCAAGTTACTGTTTGGATCAGGAAACATGATAGAGTAACTTGACGACCGTAGCGGATTGGCACTCAAAAGCCTTTGACCCTGTACAGTGTAGAAATCGACATAAAGTGCCCGTTCTTTGTTTTTCAGACGGTACATAGTGTTGTATCTGACCTGCTGCATGTTGGTGCCTGCTGGATAAAAGGATTGGGTTAACATACCTCGTCTTGTACTTCGCCATCGATATTCTCGACCTCGTATAATCTGAGGCTCGGGTTGCTCTCCGCTTTCTCAGGTCCAAGGCACACGCATCCCCAGCTTCGCAGGCCTGAAACAATTTTGAACATGTTCTCTTCTTTTGCCGAGTTGACAGTTTGAGCAACGATAGCTATAAACGGAATTAGCGACTCATGTTCTGCTAGGCGAGTCAAGCGTCCTACCAAGATTGCAGGCGCTGGCTGGGTAAGTGAGTAGATATCTCCCTTCCGACGAGATCTTGTTCAGAGTAAAGGCTTTCTTGCTGAGGGGGGCGACATCAGGTGGTTTGGCAACGGCGTCTCCGAAGTTGGGGTCGATGGTGAGACCCGAGGGGATCGCTTTCTTAATGATCCAATCCATGCCTTTGATCTGGGCTGCCACGTCGAAAATGCTGGCAACGTGATCTTGCTGTTTTCCACGTTAGTCGTCAAATATCGACGGCTGGCTAGATGGCCTACCTTTATGACTCTCCAATTCCAGTGATAGGCTACCGTAGGAGCCCATTCTTTCGGCCTTGTCCCCATTAATTCTTCCTTGCCTTATGGTACAAGAGAGTGTCAGAACTTACTGGTTGCATAAGAGAGTATCTCCACCATTGGCTTGCCATGTCAAATTCGATACTGCCTCGTGGCTTGTCTTCGTTTCCTTCGACTCACTGCCTTTCCCATGTGATGCAGAAACATCAACGGAAACACCCCAGCCGCTAAACTATGTAGCCGGTGCAGCTTTCATTGACTTGATCTTCTCTTCTGTGCTTGCAGCACTGCTTCCTGACATATCCTCCGTAGAGATAGGCGCCCGCCTAGCTGGACTCTAGTACTAAAGAACTCACCTGAGTAGGTCAGCATGGTCACTAGAGGTTATGTTCTTCAAACATACCATAGACTTTCTGGAAGCCATAGAAGTCGTCCGTGGTTTCCATACCGTATAGGGCTTCCATGCACTCCGGTGTGAGCTCTAAGCTGCGGCTGTCCAAGAAGACAGTAATCCGAGGAAACTTTAAATTATCAGCGTTGTCTCAGCTAATATTGACGATTGGTGTTTATGTTGTATGCGATGGTGACCTTCCTACTTTTCTTGCTACTTGCGCTCGTGGCTGCTTGAGAACTGGCGAGAGCAAGACTCATGGAAGCTGAGCCAGAAACGCCCAAGAACGACGCGCTTCTGGAAGACTCAGATGTTAGCAATGAGTACTAAAGGATAGAACAGAGAGGTTGATATACCCAGCAGCAGCTACATCAGTTTCTGAGAATGACGATAATGCCATTGAAGTCTGCATCTCGGTTTCGGTCTCTTATATAGAGACATACGACCTATCGTCAATGACGTGGTCCGGGATGCGTAGGTCAAGCTGACATTATGGTTAGCCGGTTGACTGCTCCATCTTACAAGGATAGCTAGATACTCACTTTAACGTCGTCGATTGTACTGGTAGGAATGTTATCCGACCAAATCGTTCTCTTCTTCAATTGAAAGGCTATCGACGTCAGCACCCTCATACCAATGGAACATTATCAAAGCATCGACCACTTACCAGGGAAACGTGCTCTCTCAATCCCAACTGGTATACCTCGGGGATCAGCTTTCTCATCCTCAGACATGGTATTCGCAGAGTATTTGACACGAATAAGTCGGATGCCGTAGCAAAGTGATTTGCTGTCACTAATCACTGCCCAATCGCGTTGCTCAAGCTCAGGAACATATCTGGACGTGCATCAGTACTTCATGTGGTACCTAGGCCTGAGGCGTCAGTTACTTAGCTTGTGTTCCGGTAATCCATTTGAACGCGGTATCATCAACCTTGCTTTTCAGCGCGGCAAGTCTCTCGGCTCCAATGACGTCGCCTGCGTTGGATTTCTGCGCAAGGGCAGTATTAATGGTGGGTTCCCCATCTTGGTGGATCAGCTTACAGCATCGAGTTCCTGTGAAGTCGACACATCCTTCATGTAAATATCAATCGATTGAGCTTGTTCCGTGTCGATCTGCTTGACCAGATCAGCTTCAGTTTTCAAGTTACATTTTACGGTTTCTGATATTACCCCGAGGCATTCTTTCAGATAGTCCTGGATATAGAAGCTATCCGGAACAACAGCACCTTTTCTTCCACAGAAAGGGAAACAGGAGCCAACATTTCATGTCAAATCCGTGGGACAATCGAGTTGGTTCTTTATCGACTCACATTTCGATGCTGTCAGTCAGACCTGCAATGTTTGATCGAAGGTCGGACAGGGTTTCATCATCCAGGCTGGACTTGAGTAGCTTAAGGTAGAATGCCTCGCGCTCTTTAACCCCATCCGTGAAATGGATGATACTCGTGACAGCCTCTGCGAAATCACGGCAACCAGTATCGATTAGTAGCCTGTTTGATACCAGAGATAAATACCTTCTTCGGCCATTGGGATATCTATGGAGGTTTCGTTGGATCCATCATCATTAGACTTGGGAGTATTAGACTTCGAATCTTTGGGCTCGGATGCTGCGGGTCTGGACAAACGCGGAGCCGGCAGCCTGACGTTGAAAGACATTTTGACCTCTGTTTGAGTAGGCAGTAAAGACTGGCTGTGTAGATCCCAAGACTTGTGTTTCTCTACGCTTCATCTTAAATATTGATCTGGTCTCACTTTTAATGAACCTTGGCCTCCAGATGGTAATTAATACCATTAAGGACTTGAGCACGTTCAGTACCTGGCCAACCTTTTGGGTACGAGCACGTGCTCCATACTTCGAAGCGGTGACAGAAGTTCATCTTCGTATCGGCAGTGCGACCCGCGTGGTTGTTACTTAGTGTCAGAAGGCCCGAATAGAATAACAAGAGTGTCACAGATCATCTGCACCTCGCGCAACTTGGAAACTTGCAAGACGCATCATCATTCATTGGAACCAATGCAGGTTTTAAGGTTGTACTGAAGCCTCCCTGCGTGCTCTCATATCTGCAGATGAGGCTCTATAATCCACTCTTAATCTGCGAGGTAGCTTGCAGTTGATCTCTGGTTCTCCGAGCGAGAAAGCATATCCGAAGACGGGTTCGTGTTACACATGAATCATCAGTTCAATGATCAAGAGAGCTTAGAGCTTTATCTGGGCTCGGTAGAGCGAATACACCCTCAACTGATGTTTCCTACAGCTTGGGGGCGTTGGCCGCTTCTGCATCCGGCCACATTCGGGCATGACTAGTCTTTCGTACCATGAAAGAAGACACCAGACTTTAATCCCACAGTGCATTATTACCCATTAATATATACATGACCCATATTCTCGCATTTGAACGCCCGATGACAAGCGACTCTCCCTCGCGTAATTACTTAACAACAAGGGCAAGGGATGATCCAGCAGTTGACCGGAATAGGGCAAGGAATGACGCCACAAAGTCTTCCATCGCAGGCACCACCTCCGCGAAGTTCGAGGTTGGGTTCTGTGGTCTCGGGAGCCTTCTGGGGATCTGCAAATGGGTCAGCGCAATGCTCGTCGCGTGTTCTAGAGTCATTCGTCTTACCCATGGAGGCTTGCGCCTTGGGTTGGTCTGTCTCCACAGGCTGGGAGGTTCCCATATCTGACAGTTCTTGAGAAGCGTTTTGAGAAGACATGTTGGCTGGTGTGTAATTTGACGCTTAATGTGAAGCTTGGTGGTTTATCTTATGTGAGATGGTTAAGATTAAAGACGGGAGATTGTGTTTGAAGTGACGTAGGCTGACGTTATTGTCAAAGCACGTGGAGAACGCGCACTGAGCGTGGCGCAGCTTGTGGCCGTGCTAAGGACAGAGGCTGAGTCAACAGATGGTGTGTGCCTGAGGCATAGGATTCAAGCAACCTACCCTACGCTGTTTATTACACATTCAAGTTACTGGAAATATTGATGTAGTTCTTTAGAATAAGATGAAATTGAGTTAAGTTCAAAGTTCAGGTGTTTAAGCTGATAATCTAGGACACCTGAGTACTTTGCAGAGACACTTGCGACCAGGGAGATTCCACAAATTGTTTGTTGTTTTTATCATTGATTGATTGAAAATTCATGCTGACGCAAAAATATCCCGGGAGATGCTTAATCATTCGCAAGATGGAGCACCAGCGAGTCATTGTGGAAGCTGACAAAGGCAAAGCATGAATCAGCTATCGGCCCATCGCTATCAACCAATGATAGCTAAGAGCTATTTTAAGCAGTCTTATCCATCCGACGCGTGAACGAAGCACGCGACCTACTTATCGATCCAGTAGCCCCCAGCCATCCCCGTTTCCTAAGAGCGATTCTCGCTTAGCAGTTTGGTAGCAGTACGGAGTATCCGTAAACACTTCATAAGCTGACAGATAGCGACAGCTTGTCCAAACGGAGCCAATAGGAGAGCCAGATGATGCGCTGTCTACCTGTCAAGTATGAAACCTTCCGCAAAACGCGACACTCCTGTTAGTGTTTCGTCTCCATTCAATTTTGACTGACACAAATGCCCCAACAAAGTCCACCTTGAATAGATGCATTACCTGCACATCTAAATGCGACACCCAGGCTTAACTTTGTCTGTTATATCCCATAAACAGGATCTGCCAATGTTTCGAACCGTTTCAATCCTAACTTCCTACTAATAACAAAAAGTCTAATTGAAATGCATGGCCTTAGCTTCAAATACATACTATTCATAGGCAGTACAGAGTAGAGACTAAACAGTCAGCGGCAATAGGACGGCCAAACGGAGTGACATTTCAATATTTTCGGACAAGATGGAACTCCGTATGCGGTAAAGCGACACCCTCAATTGAAGTTTGTAACGGTCGCTTGCTGAAATTAGAATACTGCAAGGGCGAAAAGGGAGACCTTTGGTTTGAAGCTATTCTCATGTTTCTTGGCTTCGGCCCGGTGAGTGATATAAGTTTTTGAATGTCTTCTGCGATATGGAATAATTATCAGTACTCAGTAGCTTCAAGCACTTCAGCAGCCTTCTACTTTACTTTAGAGTCTTTCACTTTCCCCATCAAGCGCCATTCTTTATCCTTTACGCATTATAGCACCAAGATACCCCAAGATGCCTCTTATTCGCAATATCCAGAACAGGCGAGCCGCCCGAAGACACATCAACCCTCAACGCATCCTTCTCACAAGTCTTCTTTTTCCAGCGCTTGCCCTCGCCGACGATGCGACTTCGTCAGAAAAGCAAGTTAGCGAACCTTTCGTCGACCAAGTGACAGGTCTCACGATGGAGCGCTTCTTCGGCGCCCGAACTTCATTTACCTTCGCGTTCGCTCTACCAGATACACAGCCCGCGACAAATAACAGCGCGGGTTCTTTCATCGGCCAACTACAATTTCCACTTTCGAACGGCGAAGGATGGGGTGCAGCTGGTTTGACAGGAGATATGGAGGGTAACTTTATCCTGGCAGCTTGGCCCGATGGAAAAGGAGGAGTCATGGCATCCTTCCGACAGGCCATAGATGAAGATAACCCAGCGGTGGTCAAGGGCAACTTCAAGGTCAGGCCGTTGCCTGATGGAGTTTCCGTCAACGAGACTTCATTGCTATATACATTCCTCTGCGAGAACTGCCTCGACAGCACTCTTGGACTGGGCCCGGAGGCAGCTGTAGGCAACGCAGTTATGGGCTGGGCCCTGTCCGCAAAACCACCAAGGGGAGACGCTTCAGACCTGCTGCGTTCCTTGGCTTCCACGAGAGGGGTTTTGGTCCCTTCACTGCCCGGCTAGCACAAGCTAAAACTGCCGACTTTGATGCTGTGGCTGCGAAGGCGCTTGAGCCTGTGGGAGTGTCACCGAAGGCTGTTGCGACGGTCCCTAATGCTTTCTTGGATGGTGACAGTGGAGATGAAGATAGTGGTGACGAGGACAGTGGCGATGAGTCAGGACCTGGCGGGCCGGGCGGCGCCAATGATGTTGACAGTGACTCGGGGGATGACTCAGATGATGATGATTAGATTATAATATACTGTGTTGAAAAATACAAATAAGAAGAAAGTTGAAAAGACCAGAAGGTCGGCTACAACCTAACCATAGGCCATGGACTGCTCTGTTACCTTTATTGCATTGTGAATCAGGTATGTGCTAAAGAGCTGATGCTTTACTGCTGTGTATTTCTGTCTTTATACCTCGGTGGAGAAACTCAAGCAGCCCGATATTGCACATAGTTTTGAGGAAGCGTCCGCATGCTCAAATTGTACAGACCTCTAGCCAACAGGAACTGTACGCTTGAACTCTATATGCGATAAGCCTTTAAAGGACACCACATTGCCAAAACTGTGTCCGGTTTCGGGAATGACTACTGTTTTTCTTTGGAGGCATCAAAACCCCCATTTCTGCCTATCGACTCTCTTTCGATCAACGTTCAAGAACCACCTGTCCTTTTCTCCCATCCACCATTGCAGGGATTACGCACGCGAGAATGACACCCGAACAATCCCTCGCTCTCATCAAGGCCAACCTGGCCGAGATACTTAATCCCGAGATCATCGACGATGTCATTCTAAACCAGAAACGGCCCCTCAAGATCTACTGGGGCACCGCAACGACCGGCAAACCACATTGTGGTTACTTCGTGCCCATGGTCAAGATCGCCGAACTTCTCCATGCAGGATGCCAGGTGAAGATCCTGATTGCCGACGTTCACGGCTTTCTCGACAGCCTGAACGTCCCTTTCGAGCGTATCGCCCCTCGCACCGATTATTACCAATTCATCATCAAGAGCCTTCTTCGTTCGATCGGTGTAAGCATAGATCGACTCGAATTCGTTGTTGGGAGTGCCTTTCAGTGGAGTGAAGCGTATAATAAGGATTGTCGATTGATTAAACGCGATACCAGACTGTCGACCCTGCGCAAGGCTGCCGCAAAGGTGGTTAAATTGGATGACGACCCGTTGTCAGGAGGATTGGATTATCCGGTCATGCAAGCACTGGATGAAGAGTACCTCGATGCAGATGCTGAGCTCGGTGGTGTCGACCAGCGCAAGATCTTCACCTTCGCCCTCGACAACCTTCACAAACTCGGATACAGGAAACGGGCACATCTGATGAACGCTCTAGTGCCGGGTCTTGGACCGGCACAGAAAATGAGCTCGAGCGAGCCGACCTCGAAGATTGGGCTGTTGGATTCGCCGGAGGAAGTCGCCAAGAAGCTCAAGAAAGCTGTGTGCGTCCCAATGCAGGTGGAGGGCAACGGTGTCATTGCATTCATCGAGCATGTCATCTTCCGCGCCCTTGCTCTCAAGGGACAGGTGAGATTTACAGTGGAGAAGAGGGATGGAGAGCCTCTTGTCTACAAAGACATCGCCAGACTGAAGGACGACTACAAGCAGGACACCTTGACCCCACAGATGATCAAGCCAGCGGTGGTCAAGGTTTTGAACGAGTTGCTGATACCGATTCGAGAAGACTTCCAGAAGTCAGAAGAGTGGCAGCAAGCTGAAAGACTTGGATACCCCCCTGAAGAGAAGCCGGTCAAAGGAAACAGGCAGAAGCAGAAGCAGGTGAAGCCGAAGAAGGATAATAGGGCAAAGCCTGTCCAGACACCAACGCCGACAACTTCGGCATCAGATTGAACAGATTCTTGAACTGGGGCATTAGGAAAAGTGGCCTGCTACCAGCCTGCCAGGATGGATAAGTTGGTCGAATCACGATACTGGAAATGACACGGTACCTTCATCTGGAGGTCAAGATGTATAAAGAGTGGTGTCTTGTATTAGACTACGAAAGATATGACAAAAGAGATGAACACATGCAATGACTAAAAAGTGAAAACTCGCATGTTCCCCAAAGAACTTGTTTCCCTTGTTCAATTATCCGTTAGGTCCCTGATCCTGGTGGCGAAGCATTGATACAACGAGCACCATCGTTCTGTGACGTCTTCGGACCCTGGATAATAAACCCCTTGTCTCCCGTCGCAACATTGAATCGATAGATAACACCTGAGTTGTTCTCAGACGCGTAAATAAGATTGGGACCAACAGCATAAACAGCACCCCAAAGGTTGTTACCAGAAATATTTCCAAGATCTCGGAGTGTCTCCCACTTCTGTGTATCGAGACTGAATCTTCCGAGGAACGTCTTGGCTGTGGAGGATTGAAGACCGTAGAGGTAGCGCCCACCCTCTTTGACGAAGGCCCAATCGGCGATACCGTTGTCCGGTGTTGCGGTTCCTCGTTGGAGAATAGTACCGTAAGTGGAACGTCTTGGATCAACGTCGATTTTGGCCCATGCTCTACCAGACTGGGCGATCCAGAAGTTACCTTGGTCGTCAATATCTCCACTGTTCCAGGTACCATCGATGATTGTGTCCATGAGAGTGTACGATCCAGTGCTTCCAATACGAATGACTTGACTCTTACTGTTCGGAATCTGAACGATACCATAGATCAAATTATCGATGATATTGTAAGAGATAGGATTGATGATTCCTCCAGGGCCGATACCGGTAGCAACTTGCTGATTTACTCCAGTAACTAGGTTCAGCCTGTAAAGAGTCTGAAGCTGGATCAAGTATCCACCCTCGTCACAGCTAAAGGATGGAGGTGGCGTAGGAGTCTCGACGATGTATGTTCCGGCAACAGTACCTGAGGGCGCAATAGTCTGGACTGTCCTTGCACTCGCCAGGGTGGTGGAACCAGTGTATTGCCTTGTGCTTGTGACGTATTGTGGTGGTTGAGTCTCGACAACAATAGTAGCGGCCTCAGTACCTGTAGGCGAAATCGTGGTGACTGTTGTGGGACCACCAAGGACGTTTGTACCGGTGTATGACCTTGTGCTGGTAACGGGAGGAGGCGGAGGGGTTTCGATAATGACTGTTCCGGCTTCAGTTCCAGTTGGTGTGATGGTAGTTGCAGTAATTGGGCCGGCCAAGACTGAGGTACCCGTGTATCGACGAGTGCTTGTAACTGGTGGTGTCTCGATAATGACGACTCCAGCCTCGGTATCAGTAGGCGTGATAGTCGTCACCGTCCTTGGGCCAGCCAGGATCGAAGTACCAGTGTAGAATCGTGTACTAGTAATTGGGGGAGTCTCCACGATGATCGTAGCTGGGTGAGTTCCCGAAGCAGGAACCGTAGACACAGTGGTTGGCCCTGTCAGAATGGATGTTCCGGTATAGAACCTAGTAACAGTAACTGGGTGTGCAGGTGGTGTTACGATAACGACTGTACCGGGAATAGACCCAGCAGCAGGGACCGTGGTAAGTGCGACTGGCTCAGTGATGAAATCAGCACCAGTGTAAAGCTCGGTGACAGTGACATAAGACTCGGGCAAGTCAATGATGACAGTTCCTGTCTCACCAGGTGTATCAGGCGCTTCAGTTGTCATCTGGCTGGCCGTAACCTTTCCGTATCGCATGATCGTGGTATAAGGCTGAGGTCGGTCAACAAGAACTGTACCAGTCTGACCAGGGACATTGGGCGCTTGGGTTTGTGTTGTGTCCCCTCCAATGTCGACCATGCCATATCTAGTCGTCGTGACATAAGGCTGGGGTAGATCAACCAGAACTGTACCTGTCTCACCGGGAGTAGCAGGTGCTTCCGTTTGTGTTGTCTCGCCACCGACATCAACCAATCCGTACCTAGTCGTTGTTACATAAGGTTGAGCTAGATCAATGATGACTGTAGCCGTCTCGCCGGGGTTACCAGGGCCCTCGGTCTGAGTCGTCTCGGCTCCAACATCAACCAATCCGTATCGGGTAGTTGTGATATAGTGTTGCGCGAGATCCACAACAACAGTTGCGGTGTCACCCGGGTTGGGACCAGACTTCGTCTGTGTGGCCTCCGCACCGACGTCAACCAGGCCATATCGAGTGGTGGTTACATAAGGTTGCGCTAGATCAACGATAATGGTGGCAGTATCACCTGGCCTAGGACCAGATTGCGTCTGAGTAGCTTCCTGACCAACCTCAACCAAGCCGTAACGGGTAATTGATGTATAAGGCTGGGGAAGGTCAACAAGGACAGTTGCAGTATCACCTGGATTGGCGCCAGATTGTGTTTGGGTAGCTTCCTGACCGACGTCAACGAAGCCATAACGAGTAGTTGTTGTGTAAGGCTGAGCAAGATCCACAATGACGGTACCTGTTTCTCCCGGTACAGCGGGTGCTTGCGTCTGTGTAGTCTCGGCACCAATGTCCACCAAACCGTATCGCGTTATCGATGTGTACGGCTGGGCAAGGTCCACAACGACAGTGCCAGTCTCGCCTGGAACGTTAGGCGCCTGAGTTACTGTTGTCTCTTGTCCCAGACCAACAAGTCCGTAGCGGGTTGTGGTTATGTATCGTTGAGCGAGGTCAGCGATAACGGTGCCTGTTTCTCCTGGCACAGCAACTTGGTCGGTTGTAGTGGTTTCATGGTCAACATCAACCAGACCGTATCTAGTAACTGTTGTGTAGGGCTGATGGAGGTCAACAACAATAGTGCCA
Organism: Fusarium citri; assembly: GCA_004367485.1. Taxonomy (NCBI): domain Eukaryota; kingdom Fungi; phylum Ascomycota; class Sordariomycetes; order Hypocreales; family Nectriaceae; genus Fusarium; species Fusarium citri. The sequence goes on from QHHH01000062.1 coordinate 541,368, forward strand.
CTCTCACCCGCTGTACCCGGTGCCTGAGTTTTCGTTGTTTCGTGATCGAGATCAACTAATCCGTAGCGCGTGGTAGTGACATATCGTTGTGCAAGATCGACAATAACGGTGCCTGTCTCACCCGGTACAGCGGCTTGCTCGGTAGTAGTGGTTTCGTGATCAAAGTCAACTAGACCGTAGCGCGTGGTTGTCATGTATGGCTGGTGGAGGTCAACCAAAATTGTACCGCTCTCACCAGGAGCATTGGGAGCCTGGGTTTGAGTCGTTTCGTGGGCGAGATCGACCAAGCCGTAGCGAGTGGTAGTTATGTATCGCTGAGCAAGATCAGCGATGACAGTGCCTGTCTCGCCTGGGATAACTGGTGATTCAGTGGTAGTTGTTTCATGGTCAACATCAACCAGACCATACCGAGTCACAGTTCTGTATGGCTGGGGAAGGTCGACAATGACTGTTCCAGTTTGCCCGGGAACAGCAGGGGTTTCGGTTTGAGTAACACCGTTTGGATCAGCGTCTGAAATAACACCAAATCGAGTAATGGTGGTGTACGGCTGAGGCAGGTCAACAATAACTGTTCCCGTTTCTCCTGGTACGGCAGGCGTTTCTGTCCGAGTCACGCCATTCGGGTCCACGCCTTGAACACCGAATCGAGTAATAGTCGTGTATGGCTGGGGGAGGTCAACAATGACCGTTCCCGTTTCGCCTGGCTCAAATGACTGAGTCATCATCTCGCTCACCGTTACGCTGCCATAGCGAGTAATTATTGTGAAAGGCTGTGGTAGATCCACGACAACCGTGCCAGTATCACCAGGATGAAAGGGTTCTGTTGTCATTTCGCTGACAGTAACGCTTCCATAACGAGTGACGGTTGTGAATGGTTGAGGCAGATCAGCGAAAACGGTTGCAGTCTCACCGGGGCTGAACACTCCGGTTGTGGTTTGACCAAGAGTGACCTTGCCATATTCCGTGATAGTGGTGAACTCCTGGGGTAGGTCGATGAAGACTGTTGCTGTCTCACCGGGGATGAAAGGCTCTGTGGTCATCTCACTAACACTAACGCTTCCGTAGCGAGTAATGGTTGTGAAGGGTTGGGGAAGGTCTGCGAAGACAGTCGCCGTTTCGCCTGGATTGAACACTCCAGTTGTAGTCTGACCAATAGAGACCTTTCCATACTCGGTAACTGTGGTGAAAGCCTGGGGAAGATCGACGAGGATGGTCGCAGTCTCACCAGGCTCGAAGCTCTGGGTAACAGTCTCGGCAACCGAAGCCACGCCGAATCTAGTTGTTGTAGTGAAAGGCTGAGGTAGGTCAACCAAGACAGTTGCAGTATCTCCAGGGTTGAAGCTCTGGGTGACTGTCTCAGGAAATGAAGCCATACCAAACCTAGTTGTTGTTGTAAAGGGCTGAGGAAGATCCACGATGACCGTGCCGGTTTCTCCAGGGACAGTGGGCTGTTGGGTGGTTGCAGTGCTGGCTGTGACCCGTCCATATCGGGCCATTGTCGTGAATGGCTGAGGCAAGTCGACAAGAACGGTTCCAGTCTCACCTGGTGTTGCTGGCGTAATAGTAGTAATACTGCTAGTGCCTATCGGAACACTGCCATATCTGGTCGTCGTAACGTAGGAATCGGGAAGGTCAACAATAATAGTGCCTGTCTGTCCTGGACCAGCTGGTCTCTGAGTTGTTGTACTTGCGCCTTCGGTAATAATCCCCCATCGAGTTGTTACGACATACCCGTCAGGAAGATCGACGATAACAGTACCCGTCTCTCCTGGAGCACTAGGCGCTTGAGTCGTCGTTCTACTGCCTTCGGTGATGATACCCCACCGAGTTGTTGTGATATACTCATCAGCCAAGTCAACGATAACAGTACCGGTCTCCCCTGGGACAGTCGGTTCCTGGGTCGTTTTGCTGCTACCACTCGCGATACCTCCGAATCGAGTTGTTGTAACATAATGTTGAGGCAGGTCGATTAGAATTGTTCCAGTCTGACCAGCAATATCAGCTGTCTGAATCGTCATGCTGCTGCCCTCAGTGATGACTCCATATCGGGTGGTAGTTCTGTACGGAGCAGGAAGATCCACAAGAACTGTGCCAGTTTGGCCTGGACCAGCAGGCGCCCTGGTAGTCGTACTAGCACCCGCAGTGATAATTCCATATCGGATGCTGGTGACATATGGGTCAGGAAGATCAACAACCACGGTTCCTGTCTGGTCGCCCGAAGCTGGCTCATTGGTGGTGGTACTGCTGCCATCTGGGATAAGTCCAAAACGGGTCGTAGTGAGATACGAGTACGGGAGATCGACAATGACAGTTCCAGTCTGCCCGGGAGCTGTTGGTGTACGAGTAGTGAGCATACTAACAGAGACACTGCCGAAACGTGTGGTAGTTACGTAAGTATCAGGCAGGTCAACAATAACTGTGCCAGTCTGGCCAGGCGCTGTAGGCGTTTGTGTAGTGATACTACTGATAGATACCCTACCAAACCGCGTGGTAGTGACATAGGGATCTGGTAGGTCAAAAATAATTGTGCCAGTCTGACCGGGAGCCTCTGGCGTTTTAGTGGTAACACTGCTAACAGAGACACTTCCAAATCGTGTAGTAGTCACATAAAAGTCTGGCAGATCGACTATAACTGTGCCAGTCTCACCAGGGGCTGTAGGTGTTTTTGTCGTCGTTGTGCCCACAGACACACTGCCGAATCTCATAATAGTCGTGTAAGGACCTGGCAAGTCAATAAATACAGTACCTGTCTGACCCGGAGAGGCAGGCATCTTGGTACTTATCGTACTGACAGAAACGCTTCCAAATCGAGTCGTAGTTACGTAGAAGTCCGGTAGGTCGACAAACACTGTACCAGTTTGACCCGGTGCTGTAGGTACCTTAGTGCTAATGGTACTGACAGACACGCTGCCGAATCGGGTTGTAGTCACATAAGGATCTGGTAAATCGACGAAGATCGTACCGGTTTGACCCGGTGAGACAGGAGCCTTGGTGCTAGTCGTGGCAACAGACACAGATCCGTATCGTGTGGTGATTGCATAAGAATCAGGAAGGTCAATGACGACTGTGCCTGTCTGACCGGGTGACACCGGAGTCTTGGTGCTAATGCTACTAACAGTCACGCTTCCATACCGTGTGGTGGTTACGTATGGATCGGGAAGGTCAATCAGTACAGTTCCTGTCTGTCCAGGTACGACTGGAGAGCGCGTGGTCATGGTACTGGCAGTAACACTTCCATAGCGGATAATAGTTGTAAATGGCTGCGGTGCGTCGATGATGACAGTTCCAGTCTGGCCCGTGCTGGTGGGCATCATGGTACTTGTGCTCAGTGCAGTGACACTACCGAATCTTGTGTATGTGGCCATCGGCTGTGGTAAGTCTACCAACACGGTTCCGGTCTGACCTGGAGTAGCTGCAGTCAACGTGGCAGTTGTTGGAACAGTCACACTACCGAACCTTGTGGTTGTAGTATAAGGGCGAGGAAGATGAATAATGACAGTACCGGTCTGACCTGGAGTAGCTGGCATGAAGATGCTAGTGCCTGATAGGGACCCAGTGCCATAGCTAGTAACTGTCGTGAAAGGATTGGGAAGGTTGACGAGGATTGTGCCTGTCTGTCCTGGACTAGCCGGCGTGATGATATCTGTCGTAGCCACAGTGACACTACCGTAGCTAGTAACAGTGTTGTACGGCTGAGGGAGATCAACAAAGACCGTGCCAGTCTCCCCCGGAGACGTGGGAGTCTGAGTCCGAGTCGTTGGAGCACTGACACTTCCATACCTGATGATTGTCGTCCAAGGCTGGGGAAGATCAACCACAACGGTACCAGTTTGGCCTTGACTATATCCAGTCAAAGTCCTTGTAGTGGCTATAGTAACAGCACCAAAGCTAGTCACGGTAGCAAAAGGTTGAGGTAGGTCAACAATAACAGTACCGGTTCCCCCTTGGCTAAACCCAGTGAGAGTTCTGGTGCCAGCTGCAGTGACAGACCCGTAGCTAGTGTATGTGACATAAGGCTGAGGCAGGTCGACCAGCACAGTGCCTGTCTCCCCGGGCTTCTGAGGTGTCTGGGTTGTCTTTGTAGAGGCTGTGACACTGCCATAGCGGGTGATGGTAGTGTAAGGCTGCGGAAGATCCACTATGACAATGCCAGTACCCTCAGGACCCTGTGCGGTTTGAGTCGTGGTAGAAGCAGCTGACACACTTCCATACCGAGTAGTTGTCATCCATGTCTGAGGTTTGAAGACGATAACTGTGCCCGTTTGACCTGCAACGGTAGGGGTCACAGTGGTCGTGTAGGCTGAAGTGATTGTGCCGTAAGAAGTTGTTGTAACAAAAGCAACTGCGGAAGACGGGACCTGAATGATAACAGTCCCGGTCTGGCCTGGTGATGTTGGAGTCTGTGTAATAGTTGTAGTGAACGACTCGGTGCCGGTGCGAGTGACTGTGGTATAAAGTGTTGCACCAGGCGGAAGTTCAATAATGACTGTTCCAGTCTGACCAGGTTGGGTAGGAGTCTTGGTAATAGTACGAACAGTAGTAGCGGTACCTGTACCAGTTATAGTGGTTGTTACATAGGGTGTCACACTAGGAGGAACCTGGATAATAATTGTTCCCGTCTGACCAGGCTGAGTAGGCGTCTGAGTGATGGTCCGAGTACCGGTCCCTGTGTCTGTACCGGTCACTGTAGTTGTAACGTAGGGTGTAGCACCTGGGGGTAGCTCAATAACAACTGTTCCAGTCTCTCCAACGATAGAAGGTGACTGGGTAAAGGTCCTAGTGGCAGTTCCAGTACCTGTAATCGTAGTCGTGACATAAGCAGGTGGAACTTCAACAACGATGGTACCGATTCGTCCTGTTCCAGAAGGCTCTTGAGTAAATGTCCTCGTGGTAGAGTCTGAACCGGTGCTTGTGACGGTACGATACGAGGTAATGAGCGGAACCTCAACGATAACTGTATCAGTAATACCATCTCCACTATGCGTCTGTGTGAAGATTCTGGTATCAGAGCCTGATCCGAAGTGCGTCACAGTGACATAGCGCATGGCGGGCACGTCAATACGGACAGTACCGTCCTCACCCGGTCGCTCGGGAGGAAGGGTAACTGTACGAGCGGTTGTTCCAGTCCACTGCTCACTAACATTGACATAGCGGATGCCGGCAGTAGGGAAGTCAACACGAATAGTACCTGTATCCCCAGGTCCGGTGGGTGGTACAATGACTGTTCGAGTAGTGGAACCAGTCCAGTATTCGCTGACTGCCACGTAGTTCGCTCCATCGGCAGGGACGTCAACGCGGATCGTTCCGGTCTGACCTGGACCTGCCGGAGTCTCGGTGCTCCTGCGTGTGGTCAAACCAGTCCAGAAACTTGACAGAGTCACGTATTCTGGTGTATCGGGGAACTCGATCCGGACTGTGCCGGTTTGGCCAGGTTGAGATGGACGCTGTGTCAATGTGCGAGTGGTTGAGCCTGTCCAGCCACCAGTAATGGTAGTGTAGTCATCACCGTCGCCTGGCACATAAACGCGGATAGTACCGATCTGACCAGGTACAGAAGGACGTTCCGTGTTGGTTCGAACAGTTGATCCTGTCCAGAAGCTACTAATAGTAGTGTAGTCCTCTGGGACATCCACGCGAACTGTCCCTGTTTCGTCGGGGCTGCCAGGTGGTTGACTAACCGTGCGGGTAGTCGAGCCAGTCCAGAAGCTAGTGACAGTAGTGTACTCTTCAGGAACGTCCACCCGAATAGTGCCAGTCTCGCCAGGTGCTGAAGGAGATTGCGTTACCATACGAGTGGTTGAACCAGTCCAGAAACTAGTAATTGTGGTAAAAGGTGTCGCGTTAGGCGGCAGCTCGACGATGACGGTTCCCGTTCCATCAGGATCAGACGGCTTCTGTGTAAAGGTCTTCGTCTCAGATCCTGTCGCCGCAGTCCTCGTAGTAGTTGCATACTTAATCGGCGTAATAACAACCACTGTTCCTGTCTCTCCTGCAGGCACGTTCTCCGGTGTGCTTGTTGTCGGAACAGGTACATCGCCCCCACGAGTCACAGTTGTACGGGGATTTGGTAGGTCAACAACTACTATTCCTGGACCATCGGGGCCATCTGGGAACGTAGTGACTGTCTTCGGTGCCGTTACGCTGCCATAGTGCGTGGTGGAGATAATGCGGGTGTTGAGGGGAGGTAGAATGACCACTACTGTTCCGGTTTCGCCAGGACGATTGGGAGCCATCGTACTAGTAACGGGTGCAGTTCCAGTTCCAGTTCGAGAGATAGTTGCGTAAGGTATACTGGTCGAAGGAAGCTCGTGCACCACCGTGACGGTCCCACTGGGTCCATCGGGCTGGAGAGTATATGTCATGGGTACTGTGCCAGTTCCGATTCGAGTGATGGTCTGCTGTGGTCGCGTATTCGGAGGCACGTCAATAAAGACGATTCCAGGTTCTCCAGGCCCACCAGGTGGCTGCGTTGACGTAACTGTAGCCGTTCCAGTGCCCGTACGAGTAATTGTCGCATATTGATCGGGCCCTGACGGGATCATAATAATTACAGTACCCGTTCCATCTGGATCGCTAGGATATTGGGTAGAGGTAACAGTTCCAGTGCCGGTACCTGTACGCACAATTGTCGTGAACTGGCCCTTGGTCTGTGGTACCTCAATGATCACTGTGCTGACTTCACCTGGACGATCAGGCTGAAGGGTTCGTGTGGTAGGAACTGGGACGCTATTAACTCGAGTGATTGTTGTATAGCCCTCTCGTCGGACCGTGACAGTACCATGCTCATCTGTATGGTCGATGATGACCGTCTTCGTATCTTCGCGCTGCACAGTTCTCGTAACAGACAACTCGACATCTTGTGTATGGTCGACAGTGGTAATTCTTGGGCTTGCGACTCTCGTGAGAGGATCGTGAATTGTATTTGGATCATCTGGTCGCTCGATGATCACAGTAGTCGGATCGCCAGATCGTGTAGGAATAAGTGTTCGCGTTCGCACGACTGTCAATGAGGGAATGAATGAAGTGATGGTTGTTACAGGCTCCTTCACGATAACAGTTCCAATTGGCGGTGTTCCCTGTGGAGGGATTGTGTACGTAGTCGGGGGTCCATCACCAAAGACGGCGGTTGTGATATACGAGGCATTGGGAGGGACGTAAAATGTACTGAACCTGTTAGAGCTTTCTAAAACAATCGACCCGCTTCACCAACCGTGTAATTGTCGCATCTGAAGTTCTCGTCCCGTTGACCACTCTGATGGGCTGCAGCTGAATGATCTTCTCACCAGTACTGCACTCAAACTCGGGTGCCCTAGCTGCTGCGTTAGTAAGTAAAGTAAGGAAAGCCCCATAGCGGGTGATGTCATGTAGCCACATGGCTAATAAAGCTCCCTCGATGGGATTATAAGCCGCGAAATGAATGAACGGTCACTAGAACGAAGGAAAAGTCGAAAAGAGAGCGAAAGAGTAAAGTTACGAGAACCTTGTCAAAGAGAGACGTTGGTATATACAGATGTTTCCTTCATCCCAAAACAGAGAGCTTCCATACTGCAAAAGGACCACATACGGCTTGGACATTCCTGCTGTTTGGAACTGTCGAGCTTGGGGAGTAGAGTTAGATGGCTCTAGACTGAGACATCAAAGTGAATGCGTGCTGATCTAGCTGCCCTCCAATGAGGAGCATCGACGAGAGCCGCTTACATACCAGTCTCTACAGTGTCTCAAAGCTATCCGCAAAGAGGCAAGATCTGCTTAACAATCACTTTGTCACGGTATGAAGAGTTGAAACAATTATCTCTAATTTCTACTCTCCCCAGAAATCCGAGTCATGGAGCTCGCTGAGTGACAAGTCCTCATGACAAGAGGCTCAAGAGCCTCTGACGTTCTAGATCTCGAGTCGCGTTCCTGCATAAAAGCCCTCAAAAAGGCTTTGTCCTTTGCGCTAATACGAAAGCGTCCGAGAGATTGCACCATGGGATCTGCATTAAAGTTTCGGTCTTGATCGCCACGGTAGTCTCCGTGTTCCCGGAAGCAGAACTTATCACACGTTGTCTTAGTCGTAGTCTTATCAAGATCTTCAAGACAAGATACTGCAAAGACCAGGAACTCATTCCAAGGTAGCTATTGTCAGTGTTTAAATACGATGTAGATCTTCTAACAAACATTAAAACAATAATTAAAACGTTCTGATCATGGTGTTGAATGGCTTGCCAGTGCTGAAGACGCATTCCAGAGAGCTGGCGAACAGTACCGGACTTTCTGGGTATATACCCTCCGGTAATAGCCACCATGTAATCGGTAGGCCCGTTCGTTCGAGGCGCATTCTAGAGCGCCGACGTTGTTCCCCGAATCCTTACCACTAGTCCAGTCAAACTCACACGATCATCATCAGTAGCCGCCATGAAGTGCAACATATTTAATTAATTATCCTCTCGCACCTTAGTGAATGTTAATCAACGCTCCTTTACTTTTGTACTCTCACGTTCCTTTCTTTGTCACTCTTTATCACCTCCAATATGAGGTCATACGCCCTGCTCGGCTTTATACTTCCCACCTACGCTCTAGTAGCCTACCAGCCATGTCTTACTACCACTGCTCTACCTCTTATCACTGTCTTGGGCGGCCCAGACGGCTACCATAGTGAATACACACGCACATATCAAGAATTCTGCCCTTCAGGCTTGACGAAAAAGACATATACTATCACAGAAACATGTTCAAGTATCGACTGTCATGCTGCACCTATCGAGACCGCTCCTCCACCTGGCTTTACTCATGCTGTGGTCAAGTGCAGCGCCTGTGGTGGGCAGGGAACTCAAGTTGCGACTCTGACCTTTCCTACTGAGTCTGTTGAGGCATACTCATCTTCTGGATATATCGTTGAGCCTCTCGATGATGCACAGGCTACAAAGGCTTGGGTTGACCAAGTCAACGTACCCGGTGCCATCGAGACAGTGCGGGTCAGCTCTGACCAAGGCTCCAACACCAGCTCTGGATCTCCCGCTCCAGACTCTTCAGAACAGAATGGTTCTCAGCCTCAAGTGCCAAGTTCCCAGGATACACATCAAGATCAACAACAGAACGGAAGCCTTGGAAACACAGGTTCGGACCATGCAGCCACTGAGTACACCGGCTCTGCAGATGGCAATGGTGCTTCCAACGATCAGATTATCGACCACGTAGGTGGATCTTCAAGCGCACAGGGATCGGGATCTGGTGATACTGCCAATGGCTCTGGATCCGAAGGTTCGGGTGCTGGAACCATCCCCCAACATGGTACTTCATCTCCGTCTTCTACAGACGACGGGACTGAATCCAATGGTCAGGGATCAAACGTTCCTGTTGGTGCAGACAGCGGTTCAGATGCTGGTTCAGGTGATGCCTCAACCTCCCAGGCAGAAGGTGGCGCAGACGGCGCACCAGCCAATCCTGCGAAAAATGCTTCAGAAGGCGGTTCTTCTTCTTCGGATGGTCTATCTGCTGATGGAGAGCCCAAGAGCAAGAACAACTCCAACAACCCAGTTGACACTACATCTTCTGATGACACCAGTGGATCATCTGGCGATGCCTTGAACTCTGGTGTTGTCAGCCCTCCATCACCACAAAACAGCACTCCTTCTGATGACAACTCAAGTCCCCAATCCTCGAGTGATGGGACTGATGCAGACCGATACAACGTCCCTCAAACTATCGGTGCTGCAGGCTCTCATAAGGTCAACGTCTTCGCATGCACCTTGACCAGTGTTGCCAGCATCGTTGTTATCTGGCTACTATAACCTACAATCATTATATTTTATATGTCACTCTTTCTTTTTTAATTTAATTCAGCGATAAGCATACTCTAGAGCTTATGAATAATGATACCAAAAGAATTGTATAATAATATTTACTGCTCTACCTCAAACAAGAGTCTCACTTCCACGTGCCACCTTATCTTAAAACCGTCATTCTCATCATCCGTAGACGATCTTCCCCGACTTGGGTGCAGTTGACAACCTCTCGTCGAATGACGAATACCTTGCCACTCTCTGTGCAGGGCCAAGGATCCCATTTTTACGTGGCGCTGTTAAAGAATGAACGGGTGGTCTGGATCATCAGGCTAATGACGACAGGTATGCTGTTCCTGCAGTGGTGGCTTCAGCTACTAAACGCTTCTGGCTAGACCCCTGAGCCTGGATCTAGATTTCAGGCACTGAGATGCGCCAAGTACCAAGCGCTTGGGTTGACCGAGTCTCGGCCCTTTAACAGACCCAGGTGATCGGGTCGTTCAACGTCCAATTGCCTGAAGAGTTCATGCAGAATGATCTGTCCGTCTTATGGTTTTAGTCAAGACTGCATTCCATTTACAGGCACAGGATAACGTTTAAGTCTACGAAGTCTGGGCCTTCAGCTTTGACGATTTTACCAACTCTCTTCTTATCAACGTTTAGTATGAACAACCCCGGAAACTCTGTTTGGCGATGACATGTACGAACCGTGTAAAATGAGAGGGATTCCAACATCTAAATACAGTATTCCTTGTTTTCACTGCAAACTAAGCTCAGACTACCTCCTTAGGATACATAACAGAGAAACTTACACAGCCACAGCCGACTCGAAGTCTTGTAATGACAAATAGCTTGACAGCTCCGAAAGACACGAACCGCCTACTTATAGTTCTAACTCTTCATGCTGTCCAGAATGTGGCTATCACTAGTCTCCCATGGATACTTTTGCTCCAAAGATCTAATCAACCTCTCGTGGTGGGCAGACCTCGGGGTGATACTAGCTTTGAACGGGCTAGGGTGACTAACAATACCAGGCGTGAAAAGGACCTCTTTAGTGTCTCCCTTTTCCTTAGTGATATTGAAAACTGCAAGAGACTGAGCGATGTTGAGAAATAAGGCATTGTCGGCTAGTACGCGTCCGGGACAGACACGACGTCCAAATCCAAAGACAAATGCGTGTGGGTCTTGTTCGGGTTCGGTACCGTCAGTCGGTAGGAACCTTTCTGGTTTAAAGCTCAATGGTTCGCTATACACCTCAGGATCATGCGCAAAGTGCCTGTAGATGTTTAGTATCAGTTCCACATTTATGTTAGCGTGAGTACTCACCATATGTTGGCAATCACCATAGAGCCCTTGGGAATGAGATATCCCTCGAAAACATCCTCTGTAGTGCTTGTGTGAGGTAAACCCATAGGCGCAACTGGATGCCATCTCAAGACTTCTTTGACTACAGCCTCGACATATGGCAGGTTTGGACGATCCATCGAGGCTGGGAGCCTATCATTACCAATGACCCGATCAATCTCTTCTTGTGCTTTTCTAACAACGTCTGGAGATAGCGACATAGCAAGAAAGAAACACGCGATTGAAGACACAGTCTGTTGTTGTTAGTCAATCCTGATACAACAGTCCAAAGGTTCCCAGCTTACCGTATCAGCCCCCGCTACATATAAAGACGCAGCTGACCACTTGTTGGTAAGTTTCTCTTCAGCAGACTCGTCACCTGCTTCAAGAAGTTGAGCGAGAAATGAATTATCTTGCTTCCCGTGTGCGATTTGGTGTTGAACAAAAGCGTAAGGCTTTTCCGTCACGTCATGGAGTTCTGATGCCCACTGGCGGGCAAGCCTTTTGAAGCCTGCAACAGGGACCCAGTCGGGCACATGCCTCACTAATATTGTTAGTTTCTTTATGCTTTGAGCGATAGTTATGACAGGAATCGCTTACAGAAAGGCAGTATATCTACTAAGAATGCGCCAGGTACGGCAGCGACGCCAAAATCATCCATGGCCTTACCAGCCATTGAAATGAGTGGATCTTCCTTGAAAGGTTCTGCTGTGTATCCATAGGCGATCTTCAAGATGACAGCACCAGCCTCTCTAAGTTACGTTAGCTAAATAGATTTCAGTGAGTATACAGAGAAAATACTTTCTTATGTGATCCGTCAAGTGTTCTGGGTGTTCCAGCACATGAAGCAGAAAGTGGCTAACTTCAGCCTCCTGTAGAGCATCATATTGAGCTGCAGCGGTCTTTGATCCAATGATGCGAGCCATATTCTTGCGGTGAGTTCTGAAGCGGTCATTATATCCTGAGAGCGCTAGTGATTTATTCCAGCCGATCCTGAGTTTACAGTCAGTCGGATTCCGGTGTTATTGCTTAGAGTAGTCCTACATTTCACCGGCAAAGACTTGCGTAGGCCTTGAAGAATGCTTGACTGATCTTTTGTCTAGAAGGTCGAAGGCGAGTTTTACATCATTGATGATAACAATGGTCTGGCCCATTACAGTGACAGAACTAATCGGGCCTGTTGCTCTAGAGTTAGTCGAGGTTTGTTTACTATGAGTTTTCATTTCAGGACCACACCATAAAGGTCTTTGTGCTTCAGCCAGTGAAATGCCTCAACCACACCGGGCGGGGGAAGATCGTTCAGATTTCCAAGTAGAGGAAGGCCCTTCGGCCCAGGAGGCAGAGGAGGTCGTTTCGAGGCATTGGAAAACAACCGAAGGCCAACGTAGGCGCCAAGGCCAATACAGATACTAAGAAGAAGCGTCCAAGATTCAATCATGATGGCAAGATGGCGGGAATTCAAAAAGTAAGCAGAGAAGAAATACTACCATGATATAAATAAGTCTTCACGCCCCGGTTATTTCTCATCAATTCGGTACGGGCTTGGCCTTTTCAAGGGATCTGCCCGGGCCTTATGCATGTGCCCCGTGTTTCCCCTGTCCAGTTTACCGAATCAACGGTGAACGATTACATGTCATCCCTGTCCGAATCGTAGGGTTCGGTGGTGGCAAATAAATATGGCTAGCCGCGCTATGCGAGTGCTGTTCGCAGGGGTAGAGTGAGGCTGTGAGGACCTATTACTCCGTACTCTCCACAAACCAGTTCAGGGTAGGTCGACATATAAACACATTAGACCCAATACTGTAAGTACAAGCCAACCAGGCTCTCGCTCAGCAATTTAAAACACAAATCTATCCTTAGCTCTTTGGGCTATAAGGCGGAATTAGCCAAGACGCTGATAGCAAGTGTTATCCCAGCCAGCTACAAAGACCGAATATATACTATATTAGGCCATATGTCCATTATCTAGTGGAATCGACAAGGACTAGGAACCCATTATCTTTGATGTTTTTTACAGCCACAGCAAAAGACAATTAAAATAGTACCTATCTCCGCTCAGAGGGCTCTTCTTTAGGCTGTGCTAATTACTACTTATAAAAAGAATATTAATTGAATTATAATAAAAAGAATAAAAAGAAAAGGTATTAGTAGTTTATTTAAAGTACAATCTTTACAAAATAAGAAGAAGCCCAGTCATAAAGAAGGGCGTTATTAACATCCCCCACCACGTTCTTCATGTTGCCTCTGAGACAACCACAATTGGCGTGATAGGCACTCCCGGCGTAGGCGCAGGGACTGGTCTGCGCTGGAATGTTGGTTCCACAGGCTCATGTTGGTCGTTTCCTCCCATGGGTTTGGGTTTGGGCTTTGCTTCAAACTGAGTCTCGCCTTCCTGATGACTGCCTCCTGCGCCAGTTGGCTCGTGGTGGTGAGTCTGAGGCTGATCAAACTCGCCGTTCCTGTATGGTTTGGCAAGTTCAGGTGGAGTATTGTCTCCCCCAAATTCGGGTTTTGGTACGGTTTTAACTAACTCATTTGGCTCGTCCTCCTCTTGGCTGTGCCCAGCACCAGTTGGTCTATGTTGTGGAACTTGAGGCTGATCGAATTTATACTTTCCATCGTCCAGAGGTCGAGGTTTCTGTCCTTGCGGTCTAGGCTTATGGCCTCCCGCTTGATAACTAGAATGACCCCTTGTCGGGGCCGCTGAAATTGCGCTGACTGGAAAATCAAGAATGATTGTGTTCTCGCCATAATGACCACAAGCGTTACAGTCAGCTTTGATGGTTGTCATCGGCACAGTGGGTGGCCTCTGGTACTGGCATTGACGGCAGGGAGGAGACCTCAAGGTGGCACAAAACTCGGTGACGGTCAACCGTGAAGGGTTCTTAGGGTCAACAACCGTGTATGTCATAGTAGTAGTTACGGGTGCAATGACTTCGGTCCTCGTAAAGTTTCCAAAGACGGCACTGGTTGGAAACGGAGGAATGATGGGCCTCCCACCTTGAGTTTGAGTAACGGGAACCGAAGATTCGATAGTGATAACGGAATCAACGAAGGATTGTGAGGTAGGAATTGCAGGAACTGCAGTAGATATAAGAATGTTGTCTGTCGTCGCGTCAACAGTGCTGAGAACGTCCGAAGCAGTCAGAGACCCGGAAATTGCTTCAGTCTGTGCGTATAAGGTGAGTAAAATATCTGCCGGAGCATCTCGACGGTTGAGGCGTTGACGGGACCTGAAGCGCGATCCACCGATTGAGAACGTGTCGAGTTCCCCGCCACAGAAGAGGCCTGGGTCACCTGGACATGGCAGATCGCAACGGCCAGTCGCCACTGTTTCAGCAGAGTCTAACGTATCGGCTGCATAACAGGATCTAAGAAAGGTCAGTTGTGTTGATGCCATTGCCAAAAATCGCATCGGCCAAAGTGTTTGCATCATTAGTTGGTGTAACGCTGAATGCCTGACAGGCCGGTAGCAGGACCGCAGAGGCAACAAGATGAAAGCCTGATAGTCGGGACCACATTTTGATCAATGCAGCTCAAGATAAAATTAGTTGGCCTTGGTATCTCTGTCGGTTGAGCAATTTGGCGTCAGAGATGCTTAAATAAATGCGTGTATACTGTTTTTGCTGGGCTTGTCTCAATGTCGTCGCTGGAAAGAAAGGGAGATTTCAACATGGATGCAGTCAACAAGTGGCTAGAACATAATTTCTCTTCTGGGCTGATCATGCTCGCGCAATCATTCATTTGGCAAGCCCTTTTTACGCCTTTTACCCCGTTAGTTACATTGTTAAATTACTGGGCGTTGCTTAATTTCCACTCTTCGATTTTGTCATCCAAATCGAGCCCTATAGCATGTTAGCATCCAATGGTTCCAATAAGCCTGCGATTATTTTGGAAGCGGATTAATTTTCTTCATCGCTCTCAATTGGGGATACTGTACTCTCATCTATTCGATCTTTGAATCCATTGCGGTGCCCTAAATAAGTTCCTCCCTATCGCCCCTGATGAAATTTCCGCATAAGCACTGTAGTCACAATGCTCCAAAGTGTAATCCCGTCGAGAGAAGCTAATCCTGAACGCCGCTGATGGAAGTTTTACTTATGCTAAGGTCCTAGACTCCTAGCTCTAACCCTTCCTTGATAGAACGGCCTGTCTCAGATTCATTTCTCCTGACTGTAAGCCCTAATACACTATTCCAAACGTCGCTCCAGGCCGTTCGAATTCATAAGCATCCTCAAACAGTTTCTTGAATAACAAGCGACTGGAATGAGACTTGACATATATGCTTCCAAGCATTACCCCTGTGAGGACTAGCTCTTGGACTTGTGGCCGTTATTGAGGTTGTGCGAATTTTCTAATAAGCTAGTGGAATGACATTTGATGAATCTAAAACATGCCACCATGTCTAGTAACCTGAAGGGGTGCACCCAACGGCTATTCATATATGAACTAGGGTCCACCTCGGCGCTCCTGTCTCCTGTTAAACCATGCTCCATTGCTAAAGGATAATTTCAATTGAACGTTCTTTCAGCTGACCTATTCGGGGATCTCTCAGAAAACCGAGCAATTGCTATATGAGTCTGTATCTTGGTGTTTATCCAACAACAGCAGATGCATTTTACTCTGTATACATTCACAGTTGAAAGAGCTTTTACTTGCAGTTTCGGATCTTTTCTCTCCAAGTTTGTTAGGAGAAATTAAAGACCAGTAACGTAATTGCCATGGGTACTCTCTTAATCAAACATTTAGCATTGTTCTCGTTGTGACAAGCCTTTGGTGACTATGTTATGCCTTGCTTCAACGATCAGTGATGTAAGGAAAACTGCGAGATGCGAAACATATACTGGGCTTAAGCATCCTCGCGGACAACGACTTGGGGTAAAACTGGTGCTCAGCTATAGGTTAGCATGAGCGCCGGTTAGTTCTTGTTGCGTACATCTTACAAGCTAGCTTGTATTCCATGCTAAGAATACAATCTGCTCCAGAAATCTAAAAAAGCCTCAAGTGGCATGTTGCCATCACTCATCATACATGTGTAATTGCTGACTGGTCCAGTTTCTATGATGGGCATTTTGCTCATACGGTAAATCTTGCTCCCAACGTTACCTTGCTCGTGGGCTTAGAGAACCTCGGATAAAATGGGGTATCACTCTTCAAGACTTTCATTTGCTGTACCGTACCGGGTGGGCAAACAAAATTCGGTTTATGCTTAAAGCATAGAAAAACAGGTAAAATCGTCCGGGTTATCATCTGATCCACCTGCGTACTCTGCGGACCAACTTCCGAAATACGAAATTTGGGTGACGATGGTGGATCTGACATCCCACGGCTGTAAGCGTTCCGCCTCTCTATGGGTCGCCGGGGTAGAAGCCGGATATAATAAATATGTAATAGCTGATAAATGCACAAGCTTGGCTAGTGATAGATATTCTAGACTCCCGTTAGTCTTGAATAGGTACTCACCGGCTGTCATGAGCTGATGATAGACGTTATTATTGTGAACAATATCACGTCCCCTGGACCTCAGCTGAGCTACCTATTATCAATTTCGGGGTTCAAAAGATGAAAATTCTTTACGCCAAGAGAGGCGATTACGCAGTCCAGGTAGTCTGTTCGATGGGGCCAGTGATGCTTTGAAGGGTCTTTATAAGGCTCGGCAATCGGCAAATATGCCGGAGACACGCGTTAGTGGATCTTGGCGAATTTCGGCGGTGCCATCTGCTGACTAACGGATTGTGACTTGATCGCAACAAAGGTTTACAGAGTCATGTAATTGCGATCAAGGTTGGGAAGAACTTGTGACTGAGATGTGGGCAAACACAGAAGGGCGTTCTGGTGATGGAAGTCTACAACGCCTCTATCAGTTCGCCGCAGATTCATCACATCGCCAACATCCCACCCCGATCCGAGCTTCTTTTTGGCGATTCATTCCGCAGTGGGATAGGTCGGCAAGACGGCACGAAAACGACCACAAAAATAGAGCCAAGATACATGCAACGTGGAGTCCCTGCCAAGTACCATATTCCGTTCCAGCCGTCTTGATGGCTTGGCAGATCTTATATCATGATAATCAATCCTAATCAGATTCATCTTATCTGATCCTTCTTTTCTGATTCATGTTTAGCTTAACTGTGTAACGTGACCCCAAGCATGAGTGTCACTACAGAGAAGGGCCAGCCTATGCCTGAGGTGACTTCGCCCGAGGCCTCAGCGTCTGAGTCGGATCTTGCGAGGGCTCAGACATCTTCTGGTATGTTATGAACGTCACTGTGAGAAGTTCTTACTAACTGGTTTTAGGAGACTCTGTTGAAGAGGTCCTTTCGGCTGCTGGTGTAGGCTTTAAGCCTGATGATTCAACGTTACCATGTCTTACCCTCCGCATGTGGTTCATCGGCATCGGCTTCTGTCTCGTCGGCAGCGGCGTGAATACCCTCTACACCCTTAGATTCCCTTCCATCAGTCTGTCACAGTCCGCCATCCAATTCCTGGCCTACCCCGTCGGCAAGGCTTGGGAGTATGTGGTTCCTGACTGGGGCTTCACCTTGTTCGGCAAGCGACATAGCCTCAATCCAGGACCATTCAACCACAAGGAGAACATGCTCATTTACATCTTGGCTAACCTTAGCTTTCTGACAAGGCTAAGTGCTGATGTCCTTACCGAGCAGCGTGTCTTCTACGGTCTGAAAGCAGGATGGGGCTTCGAGCTGCTCGCAACCCTCCAGTCAATCCTCTTCGGATTCGCATTGGCGGGTCTAGCTCGTTCACTAGTTGTTGAGCCCAAGGGCCTTGTTTGGCCTGGGGTCCTTGGAAACACTGCTCTCAATGCCGCTCTACACACGCCGAAACAGGAAGTCAAGGTTGGCAAGATGTCGCGTTACCGTTTCTTCCTCCTTGCCTTCTGTGCTTCTTTCTGTTGGTACTGGTTTCCGGATTTCATTTTCCCTGCTCTGGGCTACTTCACCTGGATCTGCTGGATTGCTCCCAAGAACACTGTCGTCAATCAGGTCTTCGGTATGAAGAGTGGTCTTGGGCTTTTGCCTTTTACCTTCGACTGTACGTATATCCAGCGCAAGGCTCATTGTTTCTATTGCTAACATAATTACTAGGGAGTCAGATTGCTTACATTGGATCGCCTCTCGTCGTGCCTGTTTGGGCTATTCTCAACGTCCTTGCCTCCCTCGTCTTTTGGATCTACATCATCAGTCCGGCATTGTACTACTCCAACACTTGGTTCTCGGCCCATCTTCCTCTTCAGAGCAACTCCATCTACGACAACACCGGTGCCGTCTTCAATGTTTCCAAGGTCATCAACAAGAAGGATGACTTTACTTTTGATCCCCAGAAGTATGCCGACTACTCCCAAGTAAGCGCACTTGACCTTTTCCTTATTGGCCTTTCCTATCTCTAACATTTGTGGAAAGATTTATCTGCCCGTCACCTACGCCCTCAACACCTTCGGTCTTTCCTTCGCCACAATCTCATCACTCTTCGTATGGCTTTTTCTTGAGAAGCGTCAAGAGCTAATGGAGACCTTCCGTGGTGCAATTCAATCATTTAAATCGCGAGGGCAGGGTCCTACTCGTGACAAGCTCCAGCCGCAGTATGAAGCTGTGCCGCAATGGTGGTACATGGCCGCAGCTCTCGTAGCATTGGGCATTGGTATTTTCGCCTTCGAGTTCTATCCTGTCCAGCTTCGCTGGTACGGTGTCATCTTTGCTATGGTGGTATCCTCTGTCTTTTTCGTCCCTGTAAGTGAACCGACTTCTGCAGGAAACCGCTAGTTGCTAATTAGTCAAAGCTTGCCTGGGTGTATGCCACCAGCAACATCAAGATCCAGATTGACATCTTCTGTCGAATCATCGCTGGCTATGTCTGGGAAGGTAAGGTTCTGGCCAACATTTGGTTCTTCAATGTTGGCTATATCTCCGGCATCAAGGGACTTGCCTTCGCCCAGGATCTGAAGCTCGGCATCTACTGTGGCGTAAGTACATATGTCTTCCAATTGTTGCGTCCTTTCTCACAAATGATAGATCCCTCCAAGGAGTCTGTTCGCTGTTCAGCTTGTGGGCGTAATCATGGGTACCCTGGGTCAAGTCTCGGTGCTGAACTGGGCCCTTGGAAATATCCCCAATGTGTGTGATCCCAAGCTTGCACCTAACGGTTTTACTTGTCCCTTCTCACGAACACACTTCAACACAAGTATGGTCTGGGGTGCTCTTGGACCTCGTCGCTTCTTCGAGGAGGGCGCTCTATACAGACCATTGCTCTGGTTCTTCCTTGTCGGCGCCACTCTCCCCGTAGTAGTCTACCTACTTCGAAACAAGGCCTTCCCTCACGTCGGTTGGATGAAGAAGATTCACGTGCCCTTGTGGCTCGGTGGTCTGAACTACATCCCCCCCGCTTCCGGTGTCAACTACGGCAGTTGGGCTCTCTTTGGCCTTCTGTTTGGCGTTGTGATTAAGAAGCGCAAGGCTGATTGGTGGCGAAGATTTAACTTTGTCTTCAGTTCAGCTCTTGACTGTTCAGTAGCCATCGCTGGTATTGTCATCTTCTTCTCCATTTTCTACACAGGTGCCGCCAAGAACTTTAAGTGGTGGGGTACCGACGTTTACAAGGTAAGCATTTGTCCATTCATGATGAAATGTCTCAGCTAACCATTTTACAGAACACATGTGACTGGGAGGGCTGCACATACAGGTCTACCCCCAGTGGGCAGACATTTGGACCTTGAAGTCGTTAGCGGGTGCCTAACATGGGCCATGGCATGGTGAATAGGAGTGGGGGCGAGGGCATGACGGCAGATATTTGCCTGTCGATGGCCCCAACAGCACATGAATAATCACGGTGTTCGTAAATTAATTGCGTAAAAAGTTCGTAGCTTTCATGGCGGCAAGTTGTTAGAATAAGACGTTGAATTATATTACGCTTTTGGTGCCTGGGTCAACCTTTGGTTAAGCATTTTGGCCCCCAACACCAGCAGCCATCAGATATCACACCGAAAACTAACACATACGATTGGATCATTTTGGCCCCCATTGGGACCCTCCGTCTTGACTGGCAGGATTCTTGTACACTTCCAGACATGCAAAGTGAAGCGCCAATTCGTTAGCAGCTTCCAGTTGACCTAGGTACCATCAATAGGTCATGACCGTTACAAGAAACAGTAAATGCAAGTAAGCGCCCTTTGCCGCCAGCCTTAATCGATTTAGAGTATTAATAACATTGAGACGCCTCCTGTTGTTGTTATTGCGGCTAGGACTGGGTCGGGCGGAGGTCAGTTGTGGTCAGCATAAGCCGCAAAGCTGAACTGGACTCAGACTACCATGGAGGGTAAAACGAGGCTCTGGACAGAACTCAAGTTTCGAAGAATCTACACTGGCTGCGTCTAGGACTATCATGGCGGTTATGGAAACCGCCCCTGTTTCAACCTGTTCAAAGCCTGAGTCTAGATACAAACACAATGCATGCGGGAAGCGTATAAAAAGCCCACCAATCTCAACTCTTGGCTTCCATCTCAAAAAGAAAATCAACTCGACAACCTGCATTCCAACACAATCACATAGTCTTTCATTCAGTCACTTATTCCTTCAACATGACAGCGGTATCCAAGATCATGACCGTAGTGCTGCGCATCGCACAAATCATCTGTGCCATCAGCGTCATCGGCATCGCCAGTAATTACATCGCAACCCACAAGTCCCGAAGTATCGGCCATCTCAGTCGCTTCATCTTCGCAGATGTTGTCGCCGTCATATCTACCTTCTTTGCTGTGATCTGGCTCATTCCCTTCTCGAGCAACTACATGAACTGGTACATCGATGCTCTGCTCGGTGTCTTTTCCGCCGCCATGGCCGGCTGGCTGGTCTATGTAAGTTGACATTTGCAACCTTCCTCGGCTTGCAACGAACGCTAACAATATACCAGTCCTCGGAGAAGCTCTGTGGGGAGATCAACAGGCACGATGCAAAGGCAGTGCTGGACTTTGACGATGTCGGTGCCACGTGGTGTACCAAGTGGAAAGCCCTTTATGTCTTTGCCATCATCTCTGTCGCGTTGTGGGTCATCTCTGCTGCCGTCGGATACTTCTGGGTCAAGAAGAACATGAAGGCTGCAAAGTCTCACTACAAGTCGTCTAACGGTGGTCGTCGCCCTCGCGCTCGACGCTAAACGATCTTTTGATACACATTGTTGACATTATGTTGCTGGAAGGTTGAAGTGGGGAGGGTCTGGCAATCTGCACATCTAGCCCTATCATATATATGGAATTCGGAGTATGTTGGTGATGGGACGGCCGGATGACCGGCATTTGACACCGCAGAGGTAGGTAAAGCGAGTATTATTTCTTTTTTTTTTTCGTTATTGTAGTTATAATAATCATTCTTCCAAAAGTCCAACGATTGAGGGAAGAGTTGGAAACACTTGAGACAATGCGCGGCCCGAAAGTCGGCATTCTTAGGACTCGGAAAGTGCTTGAAGTGTTCTTCTTGCTCAACACGCCCCGTCACCAGTACTCTGGTTTCCTTGTTTTCCATCTCTTGGACACTGGGGATGTAGTCGTCCGATACCTAGGACATTGAGATCAGGTACAGGATGCATTCGTGGTTCATAGCTAAAACACGATTCCCTAAACCACAAGGCCATCTACAGTGCTGCCAAAATAGAGATAGCCGGCACAGCTAGTCGTCCCCGCAATTAACCAAATGTGTAACATGTATATCCGGTACAGAGCTAAGACGAAGAGTCCAAGGACCACCGCGATCAAGCTTGCAGCAGCCATGGACAACGCCGTTGTTCCCGAGTCGTTCGGCACATCTTTCGACCTCAGATAGTATAGCTCCTTTTCCAGGCAGGGTCTTGCAGTCTAGCTTGGTCCCCGAGGCATGATAAGCAAAGCCCTGAAAGGTTGTGGTGTCTCCCACGGTACTCCAGGCCAAAGAGCAAGACTGGGCATTTCGGTTGGCCGCTGCATCGTCGTTGATCTGATTAATTGTGAGCCTCGCGGCACCTGCTGCAATGACTAAACTGGCGATGGTAGCAAGCCATGCAGCCCAGTCCAGTGGCTTTCTCCATTCGTATCCATTCTTCATCTCGCCTGGTAGGCCAACCATGCTGCTCACTGTAGCGAAAGTGTCAGTAAGACAGGTATTGAGAATGCTGTATTGAGGGACTTGACTGACATCAGTTCTCTCTTTGAGTTTTGTCGATAACAGATCCATAAAGGATGTTCGCAAAAGCGTGCTCAGTCCAAGATGCCTTGGGTTGGGGGTGGTCGAAGGAAGGGAGAAAAAGATTAAAGGAGCAGGTGAGGGGATTCCACGCTTTTTGAGAAGCACGTATCGCAGCACGGTAAAGTAGAGCCATACGTAAGTGTTGGGGTCATGATGCGTTGACTGCGTGTGAGGAAAGCCATCTTAATGTTAATCCCCAGCCAATGCCACGTTCGCCAGTAAGATAGAAAGGCTGCTCCGAGCAGGTAAATATTGACTACACAGGCATGTTATTATTGGCATAATTGGGATTTAAAGCGATCATCGATCAGCTGTTCTAGCCCAACCAACGAGCTCACCATCACTGCAGAAAGCCATCCGGGATAAGGTTGAACTCAGCTCAAAGCTGAACCACTACACAGTCAGGATAAGATTATCAAGGTTTAACACGATGCGATTTACACATCCACAGAATCATAACTCTAGTTCTTTCACCATGGAACCAGTAAAAAGCTGTTTAGACATTTCAGGCTATCGCCTGGTCGATCCCGTGATTCATTGGCAGGCAGATGCCAATTCGTACAACTTCAATCAAAATCGCAAACCCCTGCTAGAATAATCCTATGTCTACTTCAACGCCGCATCCATCTCAATCTCACTTCCTTAGGCCTGTTTATCTGCAGTGTTAACACAGGCTGACTATCCTGCAAAAGGCCCAACAACCTCTCTCGTCCCCGTTCCATATTCTCTCCATCTTCAAGAACAGGCTCAACACTGCAACTCCTAAATATCGTCATGATAACAGACACAAACTTTACTTGTGACATTTTTTGACCTGGACATACGCGGGGACCGCTGGACCAGGGCATGTAGGTACCGCGATGTGGAACGTGGAAACCTGCACCAGATTGAAGCCAGCGTGAGGGGGTAAACACCAATCTGTCAGACCCCCACTCCGAATGAGATGTATGTAAAGCCATTGTGTTGACATGGACCGCGCATGAAGCTTGGAGTGGGAAAGATGAAGATTCTGAGGTGGAGATAGTCTGGTCTGTGTCGATGGTGCGTATCAACACACTCACTGCGGGATAAAGGCGGAGAGTATCGAACTGCAGTACAACGTTAGTTAATCCAGTCGTTGAGTCAATATGAAATGAACTGACCATAATAGCTAGGCATCGCGTTAATCTCGGGAAGATTGTCGCATATTCCTCTTGCGCCAAGTGCCCATCGTGGTCGCGTAGTACAGCGTCAATCTCAGCTTGAATCCAAGCCTGCCACTGCGGATAGGCGGCCAAGAGTACCAACACGTATGACATTGTGTTTGATGTAGTGTCGAATCCAGCCGCGTTTAAAATAAAGAGATTGCCGGCGATCTCATTCTCTGTGAGATACTGTTTCTTCTCGGTCCTAGTAGATATTGTCACATGATTTCGGTCGTCTACCTTGGCTTGGTCTGGAAGTCGGAGTAGTGTCGTCATGATATTGTCTGTCTATCTTCGGAGAGCCTTGAACGCTTTTGGTCGAGCATGTCTGTCGTCAAGCTCGGTAGTTTTACCAGAGCTTGACCGAGCCTTTTCGAAAGACGTGGCATAAAGGGCAGTCTCAGAATACTGGAGGGAACGAAAGCGGCTGCAAGGAGAATATCGGTAACCAAAGCGATAGCGTCCACATAGGAGAGGCTCTTGTTTGAATCACGGTAAGACGAAGAGATAGAAAATGCTGTGTGCCGGCCATATGCGACTCGAGTAAGGACATTGATGGCAATTGCACGGAGACTGGGAAGGGAATCCGTGGCAGTTTCAGCAATAGAAGATGCAGTGGTTGTCGTACTTTGAGGAGCCGAAATAAAAGACACCATATGTTCAATAAGGGAAGTGGCTTGTTGGATACCCTCTTTCCAAACCGCATCACTGATACGCTCGTTGAAGGCGGGGGCTATAATGCGGCGCTGGCGAGACCATGACTCATCTTTGCTCTACGTGATAGCATTCTGTCAGTGATTAATGTAAAAGAGACCTACTAGCGCGGTAACCATGAACTTACTGTTACTAGATTTGGGCCGAGCAAGGCCATGGTATTCAACGAGATGTCTGGATGAAGGAAGTCTTTACGTCTCGCTAAGATCGAGTGCGCCATTCAAAGATCAGCACAAACGAGGCGGTTATGCCCTGTTGTAACGACCATGAAGGCTTGTCCCAGACGCTCATGTGCAGCACCTTTGTCGTGGAACTCCCAGCCCCAGCACGTCACCTCAAAGGTCATCATCATGGTAGCAGGGAAGACAGCTTTTAGGATAGGTCGGAGAGGCTCAGAGACGACAGCGAAGGCGAACTGAGATCTCATTAGCTTTCTCGAATCTAGAGGCCGTATGAAAGGAAAGATAGGAACTCACGCTATCGGGATCATATGGACATATGACAATGGGAAGACCGGTGACACATGCTGCACGGTAGTTTCGGATGAGGGTTCGGAGTTGGAAAATGATCCATATCAGCAGAGCCACAAGCAGTCCAATAAAAAGGATATTCATGATTTCAATAGTCGCGAAGAAGTTACTTGAGACGTGTTGTTGGTGGAGTTTTTGCTTCAAGCACTGTTCCGTCCAAGCTTGAAAGCGCTGAAAGATGGGATCATATAGGCTGACTAGAGAGCCCCGACGGTCTTTTGAATAACCCTGGACTCCATCGTAATGGAAATTTCATCGCCAACCATACGAACTAATTCTCTTCCGGCTGTTTACTTTCCGAGTAGTACGATCTCTCGAACTTGGTCGTTTCATCACTGCTCCGTAGTGGCTACGACTTTACGGCCCCCGAGAGCACCGGGAGACCGAACGAGTCAATCAGAAATGGTTATTTCCAATCGGATTAGGACACTTGTTTTCCGAATCGGTGAATTTGGATACTGTGAGGTCGATTTGCATATCTTGGGCTGTCTATCAAACAGGGATATGCCTCTCCAGCCACCTCTGTAAAACCTTTGTCGCTGGATACTGCTCCTCCCCAATTCTCAAAAGCATCGCAACATGTCCTTCAAACCCCTCTCCCTCAAAAACATGTAGATCAACCCTGGTACCCGCCGCCTTGAGAGCAACCGAAAACTCAACCGCCTGTCGGATATCGCCTTTTCGCTGAACATGAAGTAGTAGAAATGCCCCGGCGTTAGGCAAAACTGAATGAAGCGTGGGCGACATGATATCCAGATGTTGTGGGTCGCTGCCAAGGCCAACGAGCATGTTACTGACTATCGAGCCTGTGTTGTCTGCTATGGAAGCAGCTGCGTTATAATTTGATCCATCTAATGCAACGATGCCTTTCAGGATATCCATTTCGAACCCAGCGTTGCGTGCGTAATTTGGATCAGTGCCGATTAAGCTGACGACGTGAGCACCAGAACTATGACCCATCAAGACCACACGCGTGCCATCGATTCCAAGATTCGCGCCATTGTTAGCGAGATATGCCACTGCGTCGGCAACCTCCTGCACTTGTTCTTGGACAGTAACGGTGGGAATTAATGTGTAGTCGATGGATGCAAAAGCATAGCCTAGATCATTTAGGTACTTGACTTTTGCTGAACCAACGGAATCGAGATACGTCCCAATTGTCCAACTTCCGCCATGGACGAATATGATGATTGGTGGGTTGGAGATTGTCGGTTCGGGCTTCCAAAGACGTAGACAATGAGTTTCCCTCTTCCCAAAGATAAAGTCTGCGCCTCCATCGGGTACGTCACAATTCATCTCAGACATGAGCTCTTGAACTCTTTCCATTGTTATATCGTCGCTTGTATCTTTGTAGATGGTAAGACCAGTAATTTCTTCCCCTCTTGCAGCCAACGCACTGGGACTGAGCCCGTGAGATGTATTAATGTCGGATTCGATAGGGGTGCTCATGTTTGATATGTAAGTGCAACGATGAAGATGTTCTCAATTGAGAGTCAGAATGATCGCTGACTATAGACAAATTGTTAAGTTAATATGTCACTCTTCCATTCCAGTTGCCTAGAAAGTACGCGCAAGTTGATACGTAAGTAATGTAGGTGCCTAATATGCTGGGTTACTTTACTAGAAATGTCCATGGAATAGCAAAAGGACCGGCCTTTAGTGGATGTTGGTCCCGAATTTGGGTGCCTGCAGATGCCGCATAGCCGTGTTATCTACCCCCCTGCTCTGACGCTGAAGGATTTCAATTCGGAGGATAACTATCACTAGAGCGATTGAAGTTCTTAAAGTTGTAACATTAAAAAATAGAAAGTCAACTCTCGATTGCAGAATAGGTATACTGTATCAATTCCACAATACGCTCAATATGCTTCTAAGTTCTAAGATTAAATAATCATGGCACTATGTCTTGACCTCCTCCATGTAGAGATCATATACTCCGTCCCCGACATGGGTACTCCGATAGATCCACAAACTCCTCCCCTTCCCTGTCCCTGCAGGATCTTTCGGTTCCTCGTCTAGAGCATCCTCTTCAACCATAGCTCTCAAAACCTTGGCTTCAGAGAGCGTGTCCGAGGGGGGCACGACAACCCTTCCTGATACCTTAGCTGCCACAATAGCTACAGCCAACTGGAGGATCGCTGTTATGAAGAGGATAAGAGTCATGACTCCCCAGTGAGAGATGGAAAGTTTCTGGCCGACCGTAGGTGCTTGGCCGGGTAGTACGACATCCTCATTGGCTTCAATAGTGGCTGCTAGCGCACCCGTCGAGAAACGTGACAGAAGGTGCTCTGCCATGCCGGTTGAGCCATTGAGTGGCATGCCGAAGAGCGATGCGGCTGGGTAGCTGTTCGTTCTGATGTTGTTTGCATGGTCGAGGCCTCCGAGGGCTATTGCCGCTGTGACCAAGTGTGCCAGTTTATCACTGACTTGGTGCTCCGATCGTTTCGCATTTTCCACGGGGCCCATCTTGATGGTGCAGTTATAGAACCATGGGTCGGTCGGAGATGGTTCAAACACCAAGACGTGACTACAGTCGCTGCCACAGTCTTGAGATCCAGATGTCATGTAAACCTTGAAGTTCGAACCCTCTTTGCCTGGAAACGTAATGTTTCTCGTCCTCCGTCCATCTTCTATAATAACGTTTTCAATGGTGCCATTTCCTCCCTCGCGCACCTTGAATGCTTTGCATTGCGTCTTGATGTCGACTTTCCTATCCGTGTATGCTGATACAGGAGCCGCATTCGGGTTATTCTGGGTGTCTGTGTTCGTTTCTCGAAAAACATAAGAACAGTATTCGTCACAGAAAAGGTGATTGTCATCCCCGAAGAACAGAGTTTGCGGCCAAGGGATATCAACAAGACTTCCTTGGTTGAGAGCCTGAGATATGATGCCGTAGCTATTGACCGCGTATTCTTCGCCAAAGGTTGAGGCAGATCCATTAACAACGCTCATAGTTGAGACAGTGCTTAGGTCTGCAATAGACACGTTTCCAGCGACTAAAAGGGCTGTGTCCTCTGTTTTTTCGACTGAGTAACATAAGCCCAAGGAGGCGTAGCCAACTTGAGTTGCCTGACTCAGTTAGCAAAGTTGCGAGAGAAACAACATGGGAACTTACAAGAAACAATGCTACCCAGGCTAGAACACCAAGATGAATCCTCCAGCGCTTAGATTTGAAAGCCAAGACTATCACTTGGCTCATGCTGTTAACATGTAAAATTGCCTTGACCTTTTGTCGGGATCTAGGCCGTTTGCTCAAGATCCACCACCTCATATCTCCCACCGCATGCGTCAACTGGCTCATTGTCGACATTCCGAGAGCAATGAGGAATCCTGTAATAAGCGCATTAAAATATTTCTTATGCTTTGATGACATGACATCGTAGAGAGCATATCCAATCAGGACGATGTAGACAACAATGATAAACACAATAGTAATAAGCCATTTTCCACAAAGGCCCAGCCAGACTCTTGCTTTTGGTCGACGACGGGCTGGAAGTCCTTGAAATCGTCTGGATGTTGGACTTGGTGTTCTTGACGGTGAGGTCTGGAACTGGAGTTCGATGTTGTGTTGGCCATTTGGTTCAACGGCGTGGTATTGACCTGCCATGATGATGAAATATGAGTTAGAACTGAGCAGTTAATTCAATCGGAAGTCAAATGGAATGTCTCCGTCATTATAAATAACGTAGAATATCCAGGACGCACTGTCACCTTTCAAGAGTCTTGGCAGTCTTGTGTTTAAGTTCTCGCCTACGCTTCCTATAAGGGTTTAGCTTTCCCGGCCATGTCCGCTAGCCTGGCTATCACAGCAAATGATTGGTCCGCCCGTATTCAACAGACAAAGCGTGGAGAGCTTTAAGGCTTTGGCATTTTCAGAAACTTCGAGGCCTCCTTGGCAAATCTTTCGAAGCATCTTGGCAGGTCCTGAATTTCGTCTCTAACTGGTTTACCGCGTTTAAGGTAGGGCAACCCATACCGTAAAAACTTTAATCAAGTCTTTTATGCCGTATCCCACTATGAAAAGATACGGGCAAGGCTTTTAGTTGCAAAATGACCCACTTCAATGTCCCAAATGACGGAATCCTCACGATCCGTACTCCTGCTACTGTAGTGGTTTCTGGGGCCATATTTAGCCGTCGATCTTGAAGACATGTCATCAAAATGAGTCATTTCCCGGGGACGAAATTCTGAAGAGTATGTCATTCCTTAGAGAAGGCTGACGCGAAACGCGTTTTACTCCAATTGTACGCGTCCAGGTCAATCCGTATGGCCGACCGTCATCAAATATCCACAATACCCACATTCTGCTCTGTGCGAACTCGGGATTCATGACAAGGTGCAGGGTAAGTAAGTAATCATTTTTTTTTCTAACTTGTGTTGAAGTAGAAGACGCCTTCCGTTCGTGTAGGGTCAAAACCCTTTTGTACTGGCGTGCACTGTGTCTAAAACTGACACCGGATAGCGTTAGCATACAGCTTACCACACCATCATTGATTGTTGGATTAGTAGAGCAAACAATAAAAGTATTTCTGATAAAAACGACTAATAGTGAGGAATATAATCTGTCCACTCGATAGTCTCAAATGTAGATATCGGTAGTCGGCGTAATGTACTAAAGGATAAACAAATAATAAATCCTTTAGCAATAAAATACAATCCTGACGAAACCAGTGCTGGCCCATCTAGAGCCCAGGCAAACCACCAACTCCATTTACCGGTTTTCGTTGTTTGCCTTTCCCAAAATCCAAGGAGAGTTATTGTATAGTCGAAGCTCGGCATGAGAGCCATAAATGCTACAAGTCCCCAGACGAAAAGAATTGCCGTCAAAGATAATGCCGACGCTCGCCAGAGGTACAATTCGACAAGAGAGGAAAGACCGCTATTCCATGCGAAGAGATGAATTGCGGAATGTCCGACAGTGAGGAGCCACGTTATAATGGACAGCCCAAAGGATGGCAGAACAACATAGTCGTTGGGTATACGGCATATTGGCCGCCTGGTGAGGCCGAAAGTATGTTTGAAGCGCGAACGTCGTCGCCAAGTTGTCCAGCCCGGTTCCTCCACAAAGTCCAGGGGAGTATCTTCATAAGGTCTAGTATCATCTGCATCGCGTACAATATCGGTTACTGAGGTGTTGAGGTCGATATAAACCGGAATCTCACGATCCAGCGGCTTCTTCAGCCAGAAGTAATATGTCGGTAATGCACAAGTAAGGAAAGCCATGGTGAGCACTTCAAGACAGGTTATGTTCAGTCCTCCCAC
Source organism: Fusarium citri (assembly GCA_004367485.1). Lineage (NCBI taxonomy): Eukaryota > Fungi > Ascomycota > Sordariomycetes > Hypocreales > Nectriaceae > Fusarium > Fusarium citri. Next base: position 571,394 of record QHHH01000062.1, read on the forward strand.
AGCCCGTGCGATAACTTGACAAATGAGATATATGCTTTGCGTCCAGGCGATAGTCTTTCCTAGGACATCTGACTTACTCCCGTCATCGATTTCCGCCTTTGTAATACGGGGCGCCTCAATGTAGCCATGCACCACCAAGTAGTGTAAACCTCTTGAGTTGACCGGGAAGGTAGGAAAACCATCAGATGATCTCAACAAAAATCCTCCAGCGTCAGCAAAAAAGCCATGGGTGGTAGTCCAATGAGACACACCCGCATGCTTCATGTTCCTCTTGGACGTGATTGCGGACTGCCATTGTAGCGCGGCACCAAGCATGACATCCTCAGGTGCAAAGATGGTCCACATAAGCCAGCGTACTTTTCGTCTTATACGAGACCACTTACTCTCTCCCACCTCGGGCAGATTCATGTGTAGGATAGTCCAGGTGCAAGTAACAAGGACAAGAAAGCAAGACCAAACAATGTTGAGTGTACCCCGCCCGCTAGGGGAGGAAACCCAACCACACATTACCTCAGCCGTCGTATTGGCCATATTGTTCATATGTGTTGCTTGCAGTATCTAAAGAGAGAGTACGATACGCCATGTAAATGTGGTATGCAATGTAACTTCTATGTATGGGCGCTTAGATAATTGAAGTGCTTGTGAATATATAGAGATAATTTAATGGATGAGTTAGAGAGAAGCCAACTAATCTACCCCGCTATAATCAGTAACCAGTAGGATTCTTCGACGTTGATGAGTAATTATTCCGATACTCGTTCCCCTGCAATTTAGCAGTGGAGCCGATTGAGAGCAAACATTACATGTAGGAGCCAACAACACGGAGGCTCGTTGCTTGAGAACCAATGAGTAGACAACGATTGCAGATCCATCCTCTCTGGTTGTCTTTGTAACCGAACCCTGGTAAGTTCGTTGGTTGGTAATGCATGAATACTACACAAACATGCCACAATTATACTGTAGCAATCTGATAAACCAACGTAATTACAGGGCTATGTTCGGCGAGAAGGATTTGCTCCCCATGTGGAGCCACGCTGAAGAACCACTTATATGCAAGCCAAGAACATATCACCGACATATCACTAGAGGTTGGCTCGTCCCGGTTCGCGTTTGTGGCATGATGTCTCTTTGTAGTCGCGAGCCTGAAGTGAAGGGCTTGAGGAATTATTGCAGCACGGAAACCTGGTGGAGCGGAGTCTTGCATGCAGTATTCCTCGAGGCGAGGTAACCATATTACGCCGTTGGGTCACACAATATCTCCCCCACAGCATCATGGACGGAAGAAAGATTCTGGTCCGCATCTTCAGCAAAACCCTGAGGTTTAATTACACGACTCCCCCATCTCCAAGTCAAAGCGGGATACTCCTTTCCTCTTTCAAGTATCGTTTTGCTCTGTTGCACCCCGCGATTGACCATGGAGACGAACAGCACTGCCTATGCTGAAACTCGCATACTGAGTGCGAGAACCATCTTCCAAAACGCTACCCCCTCTCTTGTGTTACTTGTCATTGTGCCCATCGTCACGTTCTGGCTGTGGACTGTCACATCATATGTCTCCTCACCATTGAAGAAGTATCCTGGGCCGTTTCTTGCAAGTAAGTGAGACAGATGCTTTTGATGTTCAGAGGACAAATACTTTGTCTTTCCTCTCTTGCTACATCGGCTTCCTCCATTTGAAACTGTATTGACTGCGGCAAAGGATGCACTAGGCTCTGGTACATGTATCAAGTTTCTACAGGCGACTCGCATCTCGTCCTTGAAAAACTGCACAAGGAATATGGACCAATCGTGCGCATCACTCCCTGTATCATCGACGTTGATATTCCCGAGATTATCAAGTTCATTTTCAATACTAAAGACAACTGGTTGAAGGTTAGTTCAGGATGAAACTTTCGACAACTTGATGCTAATCAAGGCGTATCCAGACATCTTTCTACCATGGCAGTAGCGCTCTAGTGAATGGACAGATAGTGCTCAATCTCTTCAGTCAAACCGATCCCGTTAAGCACAAAAAGGAACGAAAGCCCATTGCAAAGTTCTACTCCACTGCTGGTGTTACTGCCCTTGAGCCTCACATTGATAAGGTGATCGACCAGCTATGCCGGCAGTTGGAGGAGAGATTTATGGATGGGAATAATTTCGGAAAAGTCTGCGACATCGGTCAATGGATTTTATTCTGTGAGGCCTCATATGCTGTACCACCTGATATGTTGATTGCTGATAGTTGAATCCTGGGGCCAGATACATGGGACGTTGTTGGCGCCGTAACTTTCTCTCAACCCATTGGCTATCTCGAAAATGGATATGACTTTGATGGTACTCTTCACAATGCTGACAAGGCATTGGAATATTTCTCTGTTGTGGGTACAATGCCATTCCTGGATCGAATTCTAGACAAGAACCCAATTTGCCATATTGGTCCTCCCGGTTTCAATACAATCACCGGTATCTCAGTCAAGCATTTAGTGGACAGGTACGAAGGTAACGACAAGGACTACCACGACCCGGAGCAGCCTGATTTCCTAGATAAATTCATCGAAGTCAAGAACACGAACCCCGAAGAGGCGGACGATGCCCAAATTATCTCATGGTTAATGGTAAACATGATCGCTGGAGCCGATACAACAGCCATCACCATCCGCAGTGCTCTCTACTTTGGGCTCAAGCACCTAGAATGCTGGCACCGTCTTACTGACGAGATCCTGGTAGCCGACTTTGGAGATAAGGTACCCGCTTACAAACATGTCAAGCCTTTGCCGTACACAGATGCTCTCATTCGAGAAGCTCTCCGGATGTTTCCCGGCGTTTCAATGACGATGGAACGCTATGTTCCCAAGGAAGGCTTTACTCTGCCGAACGGCGACTTTATCCCCGGAGGTACAATTCTGGGAATGAATCCGTATATCTTGGCCCGTAACAAATTAGTTTATGGCGAGGATGCTGCAGTGTTCCGTCCTGAGCGCTGGCTGCAAAGCAACGAAGAGGAGAAACAAGATTACCAGAAGCGTTTACTCATGATGAACGAGTCAGACTTGTCGTTCGGAGGAGGAAGCCGTATCTGCATCGGGAAGAACATGGGTCTTTTCCAAACTTACAAGCTCCTTGCTAGGCTGATAACCTTGTATGAGATTGAGTTGGCGGATCCTCAGAAGGAGTGGAAGGTGATTAATAGTTGGTTTCCTCGGCAGGAAGGACTGAAGGTTCGACTTCGCAAGCGGGTTGGGTAGAGTCAAAAAGAGATGGCAAAGGCTTTGAATAATACGATAGTTTATTGATGCTATATATCCTGAGTTTAACTTGACGTGTGAAATGTACAAGTTGATGACTAGGACATGAGAAGATGGGAACGACCCGTGAAAATGGAGCGTTGCAGAAAGGAATAACACAAGAATAGTTAGCAGCAGAAGGGTTCTGTGGCAAGACGGAATTAAAGGGGAAAAGTTCGTCCGTTGTCGCTATTATAAAAAGCGGTACGGATGATTGTGCACCGATTGAACTTTTCGACCGGCGAAAGAATAAGGGACGATTATTTTGGCTCCCTCTGTGTTACAGGACTTGGGAAAATGATACAGTGTGGACCAGAGAGTAGTAGCGCTGAGTAAGTGTGGCGGGACTCAGTTGTGGCTGGGGTCGCTGTGGCCGTGCCAGATGATAGATCGGAGATAAGGATTGTCCGACTCCTAGCGCGGCCTGCCCGATTGAATCATCACTCATTTCAATTTACCAGCCTCCTCACGATCAATCAACCCCCTCTCGTGATTCCTTGCGCGCGATGCACTTCCCGCCCACCGTCATGTCGCATTATCTTTCTATCGTTTAATCTCGTTCTTCTTCATTTTCTCTCCGATAAAACTGCGCCCGACCGCCCTCTCTCAATCCGACGCGACCCGACACAACACGCCCTCGAAGGGAAGCCCGTGAATCGCGCTACAGCCATCATAAAATTCCGTCTTATACCCACTGAATGAGCGCGCCTCCTTCTTTGGAATAACCGGGGCTTGTAGAAGGGATCTGCTCGGATCTTGCAGTTCATCTGGAGTTCTGAGGCGACCTTGCGGTTCATCCGGAGGTCAACAGGTTGCCTGGCAGCGAGGCCGGCTTTCTCTTCGTCTGCGCAGGGTCTGCAGGTGAGTGAGACCTCTGACTTAGTACTGACTAGCAGGCGAGCAACGAGAGAATTGTTCACTAAGGCTTGGGCCGCCGAAAAAGTAGTCCGAGTGCTAGTCCAAGTTATCGTAAGGTAACGCAACTATTTCGTCTCTTATGCTTGACAGCCAATCTTTCTGACACCTTAACACAGCGGCAGGTCGAAACAATATGCCGACATCATGCATCGATCTCGAACAAACGACAGCTGCTCTTGAGTGGCAGTGGGAGGGCTCGGCGCGTTCCCTTGCTGTCCCGGACCCGAGCAACACTGCGATACGGTTCACAATACGACTTGATACCGCAACCAGCAATCGCGCCGTGTTCGAAGTCATGGTCCCCATCAAGTTCAAAGATCAAGGCAGCGCTTCAGCCATCTACCTCCGCATTAGTCCTTTATTCATCTCTTCCTTCGACTTCTCGACCCAAACAGACCCTTCGGACGCCCTGAAAAAGACGTTCAACTGCTCGACAACATGTCTCAACTTCCAACTCGATAAGCCAATCGCTGTGCTTGTCCCTAACTATGTTAGGGAACCCGTCACTGCAGCCCGGGTGCGCTCAGGCAAGATTCTCGACTCTTTGCGTGAGCTATCCCAGGTCAAGGCTCTGCGCATCTACATCCGCGACGCTCTATTATCTCTCGATCAGCTCGTTTCCATCCGCGATTGCATATCACAACGCAAGCTCGAACCCTTCTCCGGTCCCGACTATGACATCTCCCGTATGTACAGTGGCGGCGGAGCGAAAGCTACAGTTCTTGCTCCGCCTGTACCGCCTTCATATGAGAAAGCCGCAAGCCTCGCACCGCCAGTCCCTCCTTCATACGAACGTAAGCGGTCTCGACAGGACAGCGACCCACCTCCAAATAACTTGAGTGTAATATGGAACAAGCTACGGAAGCTGGAGTCGATGATGGCCGGGGCTCAAGAGCCAACTGAAATTGAGAAGCCCCAACTGGAGCTTCCAGATCAAGTTGAGAAGGCGCCGCCCATGCACCAGGCAGACCTCACCCAGAAGCTCAGCGCTGAGAACGCGCAGCTTCGGGATCAGGTCATGCGGCTGGAGAATAAAATGTTAGCATTGGAAGAGAAGTACGAAAGCCTGGAGAAGAAACATGAAAATTTAGAGAAGGAGCATGAAAGCCTGGAGCGAGATATGCTAGTATTACAAGAGACACAGAATAATGCGAATGAACAAGAGGATACAACAATAATAGCTATGCAGGACGATATCAAGGCCCTGGGCGACCGAACGGATTATATTGAGCGTGGGAAAGATGATGAAGACTTTGCGAAGAAGATAAAAGAAGACATTTTCCACGAGTTAGCCGCTCGTGTTGCTTGTGGCTAGAATAAAGCGTTGATTCCAGCAGATGTTATCCCACACCGCTGCGTGAGCGTAAGAGACGAAATAATTTGGTGACCTTTTGCCTCAGATGACATTTCTTCTATTACCATCTGAATAGTACGGAGTATCAAGGTATGACGTTAATACTGAGTGATCAGCGGCATCTCAGTAACGGAGACAGGCGGCAATTGCGCTGCAAGCGACACAACTATCGACCCTGATGACACTTCATCGTTGCAACATTGCAACACCCCGATCTATCTCATTGCCTCCCTCTCGAATTACAGAGCTTGCAAATCCCATCGACTGATGAGCTGGACCCTGGAAGTGCCGTCAGGTTTCCCCTGTACCGACACATCCGGCTAGTACCCAAAGTCAATCAGCCTTCTGCCAGGCCGCCAACAAAGCCCAAGTAGCACAATGCATAGAGTACGTGTGTCGCTGCAAGCTGAAAAAAAAAACACTACCATTTCACTGATGCCCAGAGTTCTGAAGAACCTTACCTTCTCCACAATCAGCGCAATTGGTCCATGACAACCACCTTTGCTTTTCTTCACTCGATCTCAATCATAAGATCCAGCGAGTGAGTTTGTTACAATGTCTATTCTATAGATGCATTCACAGTATACATGCGAAGCGTTCCGGTCAAGGTGTTGTGTTCCTCAAAATACCAACCTTTATTCTTCGGACGCTATTGCTCCCATCTTTGAACACCAAGTGAATACTGTGCTGTTTCTATGCCCGCATGAATTGAAGATGTCGCGAACAAATAGAGTTGTTCCGTGAATGACAGTCTTTGTTCGGTCCAGTGACCTTAATAAAAGAAATTGTTTGCCGACAGAGTAGCGTTCTTTCATCTGCAGCAAACACATCTTCTCTACTACATTCATCTTTGCACAACTCTCAAGGTAAGTTCTTGTATATCAAAACTAAGACTAAGTACCATCACAGTCACCATGGATTCCTCCAACTTCACCGACGAGTCGAAGGCTCAGCTCAGAGAGGGATTTGAACGCGAAATGAACAAGTTTGCTCAGCGACTGGAGAGTCTAAGCTTTGATTTCGAGGAGAACGATGACGGGGATGAAGATTCAGCTGCCCATGACGGCAACGAGAGTGTCAGTGGAAAGGTATACATAACGGAAAGTGCCTACGAGCCATACCGCTCAGGTAGGTCCTTTCCGTCAAAGGTTTACAGTAACTCCAGCTTCTCCAGCCGCTGCAGCGCAATTCGTGGTTCTGAAACAAGCAGCTCAAGCCGACAGACTGGTTCTATCAGCACGATTTCCCAGCACCAAGACACAAAGCGCGACGAGGCAATGGAGCAGCACGATCTCATTCGAGCTGAAAAAGCAAAGCGTACCAGGCTGGCCAGACTCGAGCGCAGTGTGACCGAAGCCAGTGTCAGAACCGATGACCTTCTTAAGGAGATGGAGGAGAAGCGTCGGGGACAAGATCATGTAGCTGGCTCGGTAGATGGTCAGTTGACAGAGCTCCTGCATCGATACAGACGAAGTGAAACTGAGCGTCACGACCTTGTTGCAAAGTACAACAAGGTCCAGAAAGAAATCGGAGAGTACGATTGCTACTAGGAGGCATCGCTCTTTTCGACCACTCGATAGCTGGACTATTACGAGTCATTGTTGATGGAGATGTGTCAACGGGGGTAGGTGGCAAAGAAAGGCTCTGCTTTAAGAAGGGCTCTGTGCGGTCTTATGTACCTGAATGTAGAAAGAAAAGCGAGTAGATTTTGTTTTACCCTGAAACGTGCCTCGTATTCTCGACCCTTGCTTGTTCCTGTCTTATGTGTAAACTTAAAGTAGTGCTTACTGAAGATGTTGGTTCTCCTTGAACTTGCTTTTTGTTGCAAGCATTGCAAGACTAACTGTATCTAGCGTACAAATCGTTACTGCAATCGGTACCGACTGGGCGAGCGTGATAGTGGCACAAGGCTCACTACTAAGGAACTTAATCAACTGACAAATGAGCCTCGATGCGGCCTTGCCCTGCGTATTCAATTGGCTTAACTACGTGTTTATCAAGGAAACTGTCGTATCAGCCAGGGACCTGGTCGGTTCTAGTTCTCACACTTCATTCCATGCCAAACATGCCAAAGCTTAATTCCTAGCGTTTCGGGGAACCAAATTGCCATTCATGCGCTGTGCCTGCCGGGGATACAGGGCTGGTCTTCCGCCACTAACGCATCCGGGGGCCCATATGGCCATTTCACTTCCAAAGTCGCCTAGTCTATCCGCCCAGCTGTCGATCTTCATTCCAGTGTCGATTTCTCGAAAGGCGATTAAATACCCTTGGTTTTCTGCATCCGACATTGCTAGGTTTACGTTTATGACTGACTACCCAACATGCCTATCGAGGGCCTTCTCGAAGTATACCAGGGCCATATTGTCCCAAAGACTTACAATGGGGGCTATGTCGCCCTCAGCTATCTTATTAGCCTGGTAGGGGCTGCGTCGACTCTTGAATTGATCAATCGAAGATCGTGGTTTAATGGTGTTTCGAATCAGTACGTGCGAGGCGAAGTGGACGATCAAACGACAGTTTGCTGATAAGACATATTAGTCTAGTACTCGTGTGCTCTTCAATTACTATGGGTGGCATAGCCATCTGGTCTATGGTAGGTTTACTGTCATGTTCTGCTTCATCTTCCGTAGATGTCTGGAATACTCATCTGGTGTAGCATTTTATCGGAAACCAGGCGCTCACACTTGCTCATGGCGAACCAGAGATGCAAGTCGACTACTCCGTTGGCGTGACGATACTCTCATTCTGCCTACCAGTTGTTTTTCTCCTCGCCGCCTTCTACGCAATTGGTATCTCGAATCGAGTCGCTTGGTGGAGAGTGATCACAGCTGGTGTTCTCTGCGGCACTGCCATTTGTGGGATGCACTACTTGGGAAACGCTTCTATCAGGAACTATCAGTGCATTTACAAGATTCAATACATCGTTGGGGCTGCTATCATTTCGGTTACAGCCAGCACAGCAGCGTTGGCTGTATTCTTCATCTTTCAATCCCTCTCGCGCGGTAGTTGGTGGAAAAGGACAATATCCGCTATTTTCCTGGCCGCGGTTGTGTCCAGCATGCACTGGTGTGCTTCTGTTGGCACCGAATATCGGTTAGTTCGATTGAGGAGGATACAGGAAGGATCGCGTACTGCAACAGTGATTGCAGTTATTTGCTTGGTAAGTCCATGCCAACATGCTGTGATGCCCTACAGGCTAACTGGTTTGGAAGTCTTTCGGTGCTTGTATCATTATCGCGGGATCAGCTATTCTTCGAGCCCGAACTCTGAAGCAAGCTGCCCGCCGTGCTCAGCAGATCGAACTCGGCGCCATTGTTTTCGACAAGAACGGACGCCTTTTAATCGATTCAAGCGGAGGGTTTCCTTGTACTGTCGTTACTGATTTCTTCATTGGAGGTGTAAGAGGAGTAAGAGACCACCCATTTCTCCATTATCATCTGGAACATGTCACTAACACAATTTGTCTGTTCAGAGCTCCAAGGAAAAGTTCAATACATCGAATGAACAATTCCAATGGATGTTCCAAGCTTCACGGAACTGGATTGGCATCTCAGGATTGATTAACGGCATGAAACGACATCTAGCACAACTACCACATAGGAGCCATCACAAGGATGTCAAAAAAGGCATCCAGCTTATCACTGACGACGGAAAGCCTATTGATGGATACGATATTGTCTTCCGCGAGCTGTTTTGCGTCGCTGCTTCTGAACTCAGCGAACGCTTGAATGAGCCACTTATTAACGTTGGTGTTCTATGGGATGAAATCCTTCCGAAAAGAGCAGCGTCCAACCAAGCTTATATCCAAGCTCTCGAAAAATACCGGAACGATCAATGCATCGGTGTAGATGAGACGAGCAGCAAAGGCTCAGCTGATGCTCATCACTTGGAGAAGGGACTGGGTCTTGAGAATGAGATTGATACAAGAGGTGCGCTCATATTTCTCGTCCGTCGACTCAACTCGGATGACGAGGCTCAAAGGCTTGTATCAGCTGGGTACAAATTCGTCGAGTCTTCCCGAGTCGGCAACAATCAACAGATGCAGTCCACTGAGTTTCAATCAAAGCTCCGAGACATGCGAAGCTTTATCGACCAGCAAGTCCAGATAAAAGCTGGCCTTCATTTGAGTTTCTTCGCAGTGCAAGACTCGGGTGTCACCAAGCCCCAGGTCTTGGTACGCAAAGATGCTCGTCGATTGCTTCCTTCGGTGCCGTTGCCCATTCAAAAGCTAGACACATGCCACGTTAGGCTTCTGCAAAGAGTCGGCGGATTACCGGTGACCGAGGTCCTTCAAAGGCTGAGGACGCCTGGTGCATCGTCAAGATCTCCTCACGAAAAAGAGTTCGCCACGCACCTGTTCAACGCAATTCACACCCTTCGTGGCTGGGTTCAAGAACCTCTGTTTCACGATGCCATATTAACCTCGTCCATTGTGCGACTCCCTTTCGGTGTTGACGGCGATCAGGCAAACGAAACAGTCATGATGGCACTGCGTCTCAAGATTACTCATCCTGTGCTCTCTTCCGGCCCTCACTGCCGATGGGTGCCACTCAGCTTCTTCAGGATGCGACAGGTGATGGAACAGTCGCGGCAAGACTTTGTCCGCGTTCTGCACCAGGACTTTGATCCCCTGAAGATGCCTGCCAGTCGGGCTAACAATGAGCTCACTTCGGGGCCTGCTTCAACACTTCGCAGACTCAGAGGTGTTGTTGCGTCGGCAGAGTCAAAGGGCAAGAAGTCTGGTCTTGCAACCATGAGAGGAGCATCCTCGAAAAACTCTACCCGTTCCTCCTCGACTGTTAACCTCTGTCCACCAGGAGACGTCGAGGGCAACGAGGTTTCTCCGGCGGCAGAATCAAGAGATATATACCCCCCTCCTGAGCGTCATTACACAGCACATCAACAATCATTTTTAGGCGGTGGCATCGTTGTTTTCCAAGAAGTCACCGTCCAGGTCGAAGCCAATAAGACGGAGACTCGGGATGATCTGTCACGGTCGTGGAGTCAGGACACAGCCGCCGAGCTTCCCAATTTTCAGGATCTACATGACCTACAGAATCAACTGTCATTTCCAACGACATCTGATATCGAGTTACAACCATTTGGTTGGGGGAAGACGGATGTATCCGTCAAATCGCATCGGTTGAACGAACTCAGCCGAGAGGATCATAACATAACAACAATTGCTGCTCTCATAGATACCTTAATGGCGGAGTCTAATAGTTCCGGTGTCTAAATGTAATTGATATCGATAGAACTGAATAAATGAATAATGAATACCCACTACAAACATGTTAGTCATTTTGTTGCATCAAAGATTATCTAGTGTGGCAACACAACTAGTCTGACTAGACTCTTTTTGAAAACTAGGTAGTTTTGGCGTACTTTTCGATCCCTCCATAGAGTCAGGAAGAAGCCATGTGACCGATGTTCCCTAGTTACTATTGGTCATAGTCTCGTGACTTACATTTGAGGAAGGTTCTCGTCTCAGCACGCGGTGATTGCGGCGAAGTCATCTTGGCAAGTTTCACGGTCTATCTCAACACATCGACGTAATAAAAAGTAGAAGTCATATTCAATAAGTACCCAGTTCTGTGAGAGAACAGTCCTGATAGTTTTAATAGTTACTATCGACTGTGGTTTATATAGACCCAGAACTCGTAGAGTTGAGAAGCGAGTTCAGGGTAGTGGACGTGACGTGGCAGAGACCATACCCCACTATCTCGCGATTGTAGAAATACCATTGGCTGAATAATACTCTACTAAGTAAGCCCACTTTGTGGAAATAAGCTTCGGCTTAAAATGACGTCTGACAAATTTGTTTTGATCTTGTATCCCTATTTTCACTCTACGCGTCTTATCATCATCTTTCCAACCCGAGGAACTCGTTTTACTCCCTCAGCCCCTGCTCAAACCTTTCATCTAAACTCTTATAAGGCCAGGCACGTGTTTTCCGTCCCTACCGGACCCTCAACACGACGCGTCGTCGCCGCTTATTAGTGATCGTTATACCCTCTTCGTTAACTCGACCAACTGCAACCATGGGCGTCCGCAAACGATCTCGATCTGGCAGCCAGAGACAAGTTCAAGATCACCCATTTCAAATCATATACCCCAAAACTATTCCTAAACCCACAGTCAAAGATGGTCGTCCAGCACGCAGACGTGTCAGGATGCAAAGTTTTCCCTTCACATGTTCCGGGACACATAGCCTAGACCTTCTCCACTCTGTCAAGCCGACAGATACATGGTACAACATGACAAGCTATAAGAGCTTTGTCCTGAGTGGTGTTAAACATAAACTGGGCGACTTTATCTTTCTTGCAAACGAGCAAACTATAAAGCGCAGGAAGGTGGACGAGGATCAAACACCACAAGAGGATGAGGAATGGGTAGCGCGTGTTCTTGAGGTCAGAGCCTCTGACGCGAATCACGTCTATGCACGCGTACACTGGATGTATAGACCCGAAGAACTCCCGCCAGGCACGTTGGACGGTGGCAAGAAGATCCAAGGCCGTCAACCGTACCACGGGGAAAAGGAGCTAATCATGTCGAATCACATGGATATTGTCGATGTTCTGAGCGTTTCGGGTCCAGCTGAAGTAAAGTGCCGGGCCGAGGAAGAAGATAAAGAGACGCCAGAGGGACTTTTCTGGCGTCAGGCGTTTGATTGGCGGTCTTCGCGTTTGATGTCTGTCGACAGAATATGTACGTGCCGATCGCAACCAAATGACGAGAAAGCATTGGCTCTATGTACGAATTCGGTCTGTGTAGCAGATCAGAAGAAAGCGGCGGAAACTTGATAGTAGGATGGCGTTTGTAATCTAGGACTACTGCTTTTTAATAATTACACTGTCGTTTATAATTATTCCTATCTGAGATATCCTTGGCTTTCCCAACATGACTGATATCACTATTAACTCGCCTGCCTGTATATGAAGAATCTTTGTAACAATGCAGTATTACTTAGAGTTGAGTCTTTAACAGTAAGAAGAAAAGGTCTGATGCACGACATTAGAGCTATTTGAGCTTTTCCGAGGCGTAAGTCTCGAGGTATACAGATAAGATCAACACAATGTTAATCGCAGATTATGACGGCATTGTTGCAACGATCTTATGAATACCTATGGTGTTGATTTGAACTGTACGACTTGATGACTGACCTTCAAAAACTTTAAATAGATGAATACATATGATTCTTTAATCAAGTTAGAATGATACCAGAAATCAGGATGGATATGCAAGATACCTCTGAGCTGGCCTCTTTGTCAGGACTAAGGAACACAGTCATGGTTAACACACCTCGCTGTCTCACTGCATCAACTTCATATCCCAATCCTGGGACCAAGACTTGAAAGGAATCTGAGCCAGTATAAATGTCTTCTACGTCGTAGGACTACCAGATAGCTACCATTCATCGTGATATACAGCATAACTGCCTCAAATCAGCCCGTGACCTATCCCCAAAGCAAAAGACCCAGTTGCCATAAGTCATATCTAAGTCGTGAAGAAGTAACAACGGCATGGCGGTCGCACTAAGTGTCCACTATCTAGCATATTCGAGGTAGTCCCATTCGAGGCTGGCACTCCTCAGTACCACCGTGCAATCCATGATTCGATCCCATGCGGTTCGATAATCCTATTCTCTTGGCTGTTCTCTTGGCTGAGAATAATGGTCAGTGATAGAACATAATTGAATCATGTGAAATGGTTAAACTTGGTGTTTCACATGCAAGAATGTCGCCATGTCTCATCGCCGATGCCTTCCCTTCTACATCAGCCTTTTTGCATGCAACTTGAATCCTTCTGGATTACAGTGCCACCTCTGTCTTGGTCTGTATGTTCAAAGGATCCAAGAAATAGTTGTGCTATAATACAATATCAGAGTCCCTCACTGATCCGACAGAGGACGTCTTTTGAAATTTCAACAGGGCAAGCACACTCAAATGGCAGGTAGCTGGGTGCGTGATTCAATCGTAGGTAGTGTTAGGATATCACTTGTCTATCACCGCCACTATGGTACCCACAGCGCTGCAAGACCATGAAAACATCCCCTCAGGCTCAGCCCACCAATACCTGCCATCAAGAGGGTTTCTTACTCATGAGGCTAGCCATTCGAGCTAATGTGGTATGTCAGGTAGGCGCAGCCGAGGAGACTTTAAATCGGCCAAGCCTTATAGGATCAGCAGTGCAGACTCCTCCCGACGGTAAATCCGGATCAGACCCCAGACACTTACTTCCTTGTTACATTCGGTAAATGTATAGCATCAGCTAATATGAACGCGTCAGGCTTCGGCCAGTCAAAGGGATTGAGCTAGAGAAACTCATAGTCGATGGTTCTAGAAGGACTTAAGCTTTAAAATGTCTATCAAAGGGAGATTACTACCATGTTTAATTCATGTCGCAGAGAAAAGAGGATGAATGATAAGATTAAAGAAAGACCAGCATAATAATAAACATCTATATCACAACCAACTCAAGAGTTAAACATTGATTGAAGTATATGCAATTGGTACCATGCCTCTGTAGAACTACTGATAGAGAGGCTGAAAGAAGTCTACGAATTGCCAAGACGTTACGAGCAGGCAAGGCCATGGTTATGCATGCTACTCTACTCTATTAAATCAGTTGATCATTATTTAGCCAAGCTTTTAAAGCTGGACAACTTTAAAAGTTCTCGCTTAGTGCTTGGAAAAGGATTTAAGGTGATGTAAGAGCGGGTCATTTGCGAACAACCCCATGGGCTCAGACATCCAACTCCAGACTCCACATTCGACGATCGCGATCAAAGCCTTCATAGCATGCTACGTTGTACTATCAGGGCCTCAATCGTAGTATTCCAACCCCATGGGTTGATGGAGATAGTGAAGTTGGGGTCGAATGAGTTGGATATAAAAAACCTTCTGGATAACCACCTTTCAAATAGTTCATCGGCTTCAACTCATCAGTTCTTCTACCAGTCAAAAAATCTTTCAAACCCCAGCTCAAAGTCTACAACACAGATTTATATCACTTATAAACCAACAAAATGACTTTCTCCCTCCGATCAGTTGTTTTCGCTGCCGCTGCCGCTGCCGCTGTGGCTTTGAGCTCTGCTCCCTTCTCCTCTGCTGCTGTATGCATACCCATCTTTCACTACAAACATGCATTAGCTGACCATCAATCTAGCCTCGTGATGAGAGCAAGCGGTTGAACAAGCGAGGTGATACCATCACCATCATCGACGGCTCCTGGAGCGCTCCTTGCGGTACAAATACCTGCTGTACTCCCTTCTGCAAGGCAAACTTCGAGATGGACAGCGGAGACTGTCCGGATAAGGCCACCAAGGAATGGGCCGGCAACTGCATGGATGTCTTTGACGGGAAGACTCGGGCCGGTGATAGGCAAAGCTTCACCACTGGTGGCTGTGACGGCTGGTCTGTCTTTTGGGAGGGAGGTGTCGTGGATGGAGGGAAGTTCATTACTGTCGAGAATGATGAGACTGGAAAGTACTACCAGTACTTTGTTGAAGGCTGCAAGGACACTGAATTTCACTGGGACCCTTACCAATGTGCTTCCATTGGCGGTGGATGTGATGCTTAGATCTCTAGTCGAGGCACCAACCCTGACAAAGCTGGAGGAAAATAAGGGTCGAACCAGTATCGATCTCCGGAATAGTCTCGAGGTTTACAACTATTGTATATAGCTTTCATTTCTACCTACGCAATTATCTTGAATGAGACCTATTTCGTTGCTTCTCAGAAAGATTCCGCAGATGTTATGTTGCCTGGACATGAAACACTTCAATCCTTCTATTATATCACCAGTTCAGTCATCTCAGAAGAAAGACCGGTTGATTCTTTCGTTGAATAGCAGCAGTCCACCATCGTGATTAACAGTACCAATCAAGTCTAGAAAGTCCGGCTGCTTACTACACTAAGAACCTCACCCCACATCACGCCCTGCAATTGACAAGTCGCCATAGGATTAGAGTCAGAAGTAAGACTCTATTCTTCCAACTTCCAATCTTCAAGTTAATCGGAATGCCACCAGGAAGTATGAAGACAATCCTGTTACTCGGAGGCATGACACCTGACGTCACAGCCCTTTACTACAACAAGATCAACACAGCCGTAAGAGCCCAACTCGGAAACCGCACAGCAGCCCCATTGTACATGTATAGTGCAAACCTCGAAGACATGATCCAACATGCCATGAAAGGCGACTGGTCATCTTTCGCGTCGACATATGAAGAACCCATCAATTTGTTGGGGAAAAAGGTTGACGGGGTCGCCATCTGCGCGATTTTGGCACACAAGGTCGCTGCACGCTTATCGGAAGTCGCAGCAGCTTCAAGTACCCCTCTTCTCCACATCACAGACTTCCTCGCAACCTACGTCAAAACGACATATCCCGAAGCAAGACGGCTTGGTTTACTCGGTCCTAAAATATCTATGATGGATTCTAAGGACCCGGAGTTTTTCATCGGTCGTTTGCAAAGCTCTAGCTACGGATTTCAGGTTATCGTTCCTGAGACCGAGCAGGATATTGACGAAGTGAACAAAGGTATGCTGGAGGAAGTTGCAAAGGGAATCTCATTCGTTACAACATCAACAAAAGCCATGTTTATCAACAAGGCAAAGAAGCTCGTGGCTAGAGGAGCACAGGTCATCATTCTCGGAAGTACGGATCTTGGCTTTGTTTTGAAACAGGAGGACCTTGGGGACGTCCCTGTTGTTGAACCGGCGGCCATACATGCCGAGGGCCTGGCAAGATGGATATGCGGAGACAATCAAAGTTGAAAAGGGCTCTGGAAGGTTGTGATTCGCATCAGTCAGTTATCTCAAGCGGCTGTTCTGAAATGGAAGTGCGCCCATAGTGAAAGGAGGTTTCTGAAACCATTGGATGAAGAACAAGGGTATCTCTGAACAGCAAGGCTAGGATAAGTTTTCTCTTTAAAGTATCATCAATAGCGACCTCCAGTAGGTCAAGTCTCAGTAAAGTCAGGTATGCAAGTTGCATCAGCCACTGAACTCTAAGAACCCAATGGATAATCGTGCTCCCAACCTCCTGATCTTACTTGTGTGAGTTACAAAGTTATTGTCAACGATATAATATCTCTCAATGGTTGGAACTCGCATCTTCAATCGGAGTAGTAAAATACACTATGTAGCCTAATAATAACCTCTGAACGGTTTCATCGATCCCTCGTGCCCGCTTTCGAGTTGCTTATCCAGCGCTTCAGATGACATACCAGATCCTTCGCTGCTTCTCTTCTTCGCACCGAAAAATAGCCTTGCTGACTCAATTGAACTACCATCCCGACTTTCACATGATTCAGTGCCTTTGTCCTCTGAACTGCTGGGTCTGGTTGTGAAGGACATCTGTGAAATGGACTGATGCAAAGATCTATTTCTGAATAATCCCATCATCGTTGGAACCTTCGAGGTTTCCTTGGTTGGTGGCAAATCTTCATGGACAGGCAGCTCATAAGGACTTTCCTCTTCATCCACAGCCGCAGCGGCTGTGCGAGGAGACAGCGGCGTATCCTGGGCGAAGAGCTCCCTGGGAAACCCACTGATAGAGAACGAGGGATTGATGGATCTGTGGGATGGATCTGAGATTTGGGAATAACTGTATCCTCCGGGTTGGAGACATAGAGACAGACATGTCAGGCTGGATTCTTGGCTGCCATCAACAACAAGGTTGGTTGGCAGACGGAAAGTACCCGAATAGCACATGTCGGAGATGGTGTGAGTAGGGATAGTCACATGATGCTGCCTCTGAACAGAAGTGCCATAGTCCTCCTCTAAGATGAAGAAAGGTGCGAAACTGCCGGAAGAGTGGTCTCTAAGAATGCAGCCAAGCCCTTTGAGGTCTGAGCTCCCTTCATCGAAACGGCAGATGATATTCCCTATAACTGGTCAGTGGAGGAAGCGTTCGTGAAGTGGTGACAGCTTACCAGAACACTTATACAAACCAGTTTCTCTATTTTGAGAATCTGTACCTGTCCTCTCAAAATAAAAACAGCTCGCCACAAGCCTGTGTGCAACGATTTTGATTTCACAACTGTCGCTTATTTCGTTCATCGCATGTTGCTCAATGTTCTCCATCTCTTCTACGTCGTCAAAATTGGGCCTCTTTTCCGACCATTTGACATTGATCCGAATGTTGCGGTTATCGTTCGACCCTGTGTATACATGCTCGGGAGAAGTGGCAGCCTCAACATAGCTGTTCCACATGTTCTGTGTGATGCTCTGATCGTCGACAAGGGGGTTGATGGTTCTCCACAGAGCGCTCAAGCCAGCAGGAGCCCACTGTTGTGATGGGGATATAACCGCGTTGGGCTTCTTGGCCCCTGGACTCTCCTGTGGAAATTCACGCTTGGACTTATAGGTTGTGCGAGGCTGCGAATGGCCAGTTCCTAGTAATAGAAGAATATCCGGTGCCCAATGACTGACCTCTCCCCAAAGAAGCTTTCTTTCGTAGTCTGCAACATGGGCGGGGCATGAATGATGTATAGCGCCATCTGTATACTGTGTTCCCGTGGTCTCCTGCAGGAAGGGTTTAAAGTACGGAGGTGCGGCAGCTGTTGCCCTCGCTGCCTCCCAAACCTTGACCTCCCTCGCAGACTCCTGTGGGCGAACGAACTTGTATGGAGCTAGAGAGTCAGCTACGAAACGATAAGTGGATGTCAACAGCGAGAACTTACAGGATTCATGTTCGCTCTCGGTATTGTAATTGGACAATACTGCTGGCCTGTTCTCGCTTGCCAAAGTTGAAGTAACCGCAACTCGTATCGACGTCGAGTGATCCGGCCTCGAACCACCATACAGGAACGAATGCTGGTCGAACGCGGACCTTAAGCCCTTTTCTAAACCCTTCGTCTTGTACTGGCTCCTCATAGTAACCGCTGCAAAAGCTTTTGGTAACTTTGGTGTGAAAGCTTGCTTGCAGAGGGTTTTGAAATGATCTTTACAGTCAGTGATGCTCCAACGCTTGACACCAAGACCTAGGGCAATGATTCCACCAGTACTATAGCTGTCAGTTTCCATCCGCCTAGATCGAAGTGGAAGTACTAACCTTGAGCCAACAATAAGATCGAAGAAGTTCTGAATGGGGATGTGACGGCGTAGTACCCTCTCAATGGCTTGAAGTGTGACAATCTCGACTATCGATCGCACGCCACCCCTGGTTATATGTCAGATTCAATTGTAATGGAGGCACTTTAGGTCATCTCACCCGTCCAAGCACAGCACTCTTACACCAGCCTCATCTGGCTTGAACCTGATACGTGCAGGTTTCGGCCACGCCGTTTCCTTTCTATGCAATGGGCAAAAGTTCATATGGAACAAACCCTGACCAATGTTCAAGGCATGAGCTTGAACACATGCTTTGCAGAGCAAGTGCCCACAAGGAAGAATGTTTTCGGGAATTCTCCGAACACAGCAAAGGCAAGTCAAATTGCTTTTGATTTCGGAAGCCGAGCTTAAGCTATCAGCAGACCCATAGTACTTGGCCATGACATGGGCAAGGTACCGAGGTATGACGTTCTTCTCTTGATCATATTGCTGCAAACGATCGTCTAGGTCCCTTATGTGCTTGTCAATTTGGTTGATCCACTCGGGGAAGAACTGCTCTGCGACAAAGTCTGACTCGTAAGGCCCACGAGCCATAATTCTTCCAGAGACCGCTTGATGTCCCTTCTGATGGGAGTTTCTGGCATTTTGGCATGCTTCTCCCTCCCGGCTGATGTATGAGCATCGAAGCCATTGGTTATGCCGACCTTTCCCGGCTAGTTCGAATCTGTCAGTCTATCTGCTCAACAGTGCCGAAATAAGGTAGAGCAAGAGAGGGAGGGTGCTCAGATCGGTGATGAATTGTTGCAACTTACACGATGGGGTCTCTCTTTAGGCCAGCACTCAACGCAAAAGAAGTCATCGCATTGTACACATTTCCAAGCTTTCTGGGGACCATTGCAAACGCAGCAGCGTCGCGGCGGCAAAGACTGCTGCCGTGCTAAAGATGGTCTTTCGTTCGCGGTGTCGACAGAAAGCGCTGTTGGGGCTGACTCGAAATAAGCAACCTTTGGAGGTACGGGCGGTCGATACTCACCCTGGAAACGGGCGTCCCCTGGTGAAACCACCTCTGGTAAGTCAGAGTATGCGCGAGATTGGTCCATGGTAAAGCGTTCGTGGTAATGCTACCAAGAGGCACAAACTCGGTTGAGATACTCTTCCTCGCCCCCAGCAGTGTGTTGCTAAGAGATGATTGTTGTAAGAGCAGGGTCAAGCCAGAGAATTCGGAGATGGAAAAAAATGTGTTCGAAACCAGGCTGTGTGGCTTTACCAACCTGAAACTCGGCCATGCATACATGAGGTGATATGACAACTGCATTCCATACCCTAGGTCATAAAGCCGGCTCCGGAGCCTGATTTGAGGGGTGCCGGAACGTAGACAAAAATGGCACCGTAAGAAACGTTAATTTGAGGTAGACCGGCTCTTTCAAGTGGAACTGAGGGCAGTAATTGCTTCTCTTTCTACTCAGTCACAGCTGAACATTCATCAGCATCAAGACAATCCCAGCAGCAGTCGACAGAGCCTTGAAGTGAAATCAGGCTCCGGCCTCCTCCATCCCACAGTCAATAGTTCCTCACGCTAACGCCTTGGCCTACAAGCCATTGATTCAGCCTCAGCCACAGCATAGAATAGGCAATGATGAGCTTGCTGTGGTATACCCATCGACTCCAAATCACAGTTGCGAAACCCTCGGGCTGCAAAAAGGATCTGTATATGGACAGTCGCATTTACGATCGGCGCAATATTGTCAATTTTAGCACCTCGGAGAAGACGCTGAGACTGCAGACCAGTGGTTCGCGAGGCGTATCATCGCTGACTGTAACACAAGACAGCCGGGTTCCTCGCTCGCCAACAAGATTCTCATTTTGTGTCACCCCAACCTCCACAACTGAGGTATACAGGTAGCTTGATAGGGCCAGGCAGTCCGCGAGGCGTATTCCTGGCCCCCTGGGCATAAGCTGAAGGGGGACGCTTGTTTTCATGCATGGATTACCGCTTGAAACACATTAGGCTACTGTTCTCCAAGCATTGAATAAGTGATACAGAGGAGATGGGGCACATCCCGTATTCTCAAGGCTTAGTACACTGCCTCTCAGTCAGGCTCTCGGCACCCAATTGGAACCACTCCTTGCCTGTCTCCGCAAAAACGGCCATCCTCTTCTGGTCAGGCTTATACAAGGGCCAACTGACACCTTTTCCGTCAACCGGGCTCTTGTTAGGATTCTGGGCAAATGAGAGCCAGAGATCTATCGTATTGTCAGCCAAGTCTCGACAGGATAGATTCCTAAACGTACCTTGCATTCCCAGGGCAACCTGCCACTCGTACTCGGTAGAGTTGCCACGATACTCATAGTGGGTTCCAAACAGCAAGGGTAGTTCGGCTGTCAGAATGGTTAGTACGGAATCTTCTTTCTTGTGGGGCATAATGCATACCGCTGTGGGTGGCTCCAATCCATGGAAGTGGTGAGATATTGGAGAAGTTCCCAGTGTAGTAGTATCGATAAGTTGGATAGCCATATCTAGCACGAGCACTGCATCCATATGTTAGCACCGGGTTCATTTTATGCCATTCAATGAAACCGACCTGACTTCCGCGGCAACGGGACAGACAATTGCATTGAGACCGATGGCAGTCTGTGCAGCGGATTGGCCACTTTCATTATAAGCGCCAAAGCCAGCGCCTTCATTGGCATTGTTACCAAAGATCCAAGGCTATCATTATATCAGTACTGTTGTTCTGCGTTGATAATAAGTGAAACTTACTACTCTAGTAACCAGTCCTCTTGCAAGGCGATCAGTCGTATTAGAGAAAGCAGTCACGTTATCTCCAACAGGCGTGAAAGAAACGCCAGTAGTCTCTGAGTAAACCTTTTGCAAAGTGGAAGCATCCACCTTTTGCATACACTCCAGCTGTTTGCTTTGCTTACACCCGACCTTGGTAGCAATGGTGTCGAAGTCAGTGTAGTCGCCCAATGTCTTGACTAACATATTCGGAGATCCGGAGTCAGAAATCAGGCCTTTGACGATGAGATCCGTGGGATAAGCGTATCCGTACATTCCCACTGATCCTGCACCGGCAGATTGGCCCCATAGAGTCATTCGATCTGGATCACCTCCAAAGGCTGCAACATTATCGCGTGCCCACTCAACGACCATGCGTTGGTCCAGCAAACCGACGTTCTGATGGGCGTCTTTCGCATTGGGGAAGCCGAATACATTGACACGGTAGTTCATGATGACTACAATGTGAGATTGAGTCCGCTGGATCCACTTGTCGGGGATTTTGTAAAGCGAGTCTGCACCGCCACCGGTGAAGCCACCACCAGGAATATAGATGAACACAGGCAAGCGCTTTTTAGTCGGCTTCAACGGAGCGTAGACGTTGAGGTACAGACAATCTTCAGAGTCGCCGCCATTAATGAGAAACTCAGGCATATGCTCTGTATACACTGTCGGCGATTTACTGATTGCTTGCTTGCATGATGGTGCATACTTGGTGGCGGAGAGGGAAGCCTTGCTATGCTTGCGACGGGGAGGTTGAAAGCGGAGAGACTTGAGTGGCGGCTCTGCATATGGAACACCGAGGAATTGGCGAACAGAAGGAGCGGTGGAATTGATGAAGCCTGTTAGTTTGCCCGATGTTGTGTCGATGGTTAGGGGAGCGTCATGGTGTGAAGGGACACTCAGAGCTGAGATACCAGCCAGAAAGGCGAAGAGACAGGATGCAGGAACTTTCATGATTATGGCTGAGTCTACTGCCGATTGATAACTATCCTGGATGGACCAATATATATCTGCGATTCAATTCGATCGAACTGCCGGCATTCTCTTCCGTCTGGATAAACCTTTATCAACCATGATCAAGGGTTGTCGAGGTTCGGCCTAGTAACACGCGGAGAAACCTGGGGAAACTTTTCGCGGGGTAATGATCCACACGGAGTACGGCACCGTTAGGGTTGTCTAAGTGGGTTTGTATGACACCTCAAGAAACATTTATCCCCGATATGTAGTATTATAACGGGCTGCCTTCTAATTAAAATTGCTTGCTTGGTACCTCGGCTACAAATGAGAGGGGTGTTCTAACCGATTACCAAGCAAAGCTTTCCTCAACCAGCTTCACTACCAAGCCCTGTTGTCCTAACTTTGTAACAGCGACCCTAACATCATCAGCCATCCCAGATGGGCCGCAAACAGCTACTATGGTACCTCCAGTAACAGCATTCAGTTCCTCTTTGAGGAAGGACTCCACATCGAAGCGCCTACCAACAGAGATAGCTACCCTGAAGTCATTCCAAAGCTCTTGCCCGTTCATGTCATTCGTGACCCTGGGAATAACACATCGGACCGCTTCAACAAGTGGCTCAGTTCTGACTCCCCAGAGTAGCTTCTTCATGCCTTTCAACCCCATCATACTGGGTCGACTATCGATATATGGCAGTACCCCAGTGATGCCGACTCCTCCAGCGATACAAATGATATTGGGATACTCGATGGCCGGTGAGTGCGGAACGATGGATGCTTGAGGTCCGTATGAACCCTCAACCAGAACGGGAATACCACGGTTGAAGTTTGAAGCTGATCCCAGGAGAGATGTCAATCCGCCATGACGACGAACGAATATGACAAGGCCAGAGACCTCAGCCTCCCTCGTTTGTAGCTCCAAGTCCGTTACTGTTGAGTCCTGCTTAGCTTCCTTGCCGTTGTCGCTACAGTCGGCCGACTCTGCTCGATGGGGTGGGTAAGGTCTGGAAGAGATACCTGCCACTGAGAAGGGGTGGTTCTCCCAGACACGCCAGGTAAGGGAAGGAAAGTAGATGTAGACATGACCATCGCCCTCTGCTTTGGGAATCATGATTCGTAGATAGTCATCATCGATCAAAGTAATCTGTGCTCGCTTGACACCGTTTCGCATCATCCGGAGGGGCCTGGCCAGGAAGCGATCGAAGAACCAAAAGGCAAAGGCAATCCAAACCCATGTCTGGTATCCCCACTGCCACTCATATCGGTAGAAGATGTGCAACATGCACCCGATCATAGCCAGAAGGGCAAGCACGACGTGAGAAGCCAAGAAAGCCTCATAGAACTTTTGGCGAAGAGGGAGTATGGAGAATGGTATCAGTAGGACCAGAGACAGAGTAGCTACTATGCCCCAGATCCAATAATCCTCCTTCGCCTCCTTGTCATGCGCGCCTTCGCCCATTGCAGCAGGGTCAAGGTAAATCTGCAAGTAGATAGCTGAGTGCAGACATGCCTGCAACATGCAAATGACAGCGACCCACCGATGAACAAGGACATAAGTTGAGTAAGACCAGTTGGTGACCCAAAGAAGTACGTTGTTCCGGCTAGAAAAGAGGACAGCGAGGGCTAGATTCACAAAGCTCAAGAGCCCGACGCGGTTGCTGATGTAAGAGACCAGCTGCTGGTCCAAGGAGTTGTACCATGACATTGGGTCTTTGATTTCGTATCCAACGGCGCAAAGAATGATATTGATGACCAATATGAATGCGATGAAGATTCCTTGTCCACGAGTAGGAACAAAGCCTAGACCTAAAACTGGTACGGCGTGGTAGCTTCCAAACAGAGGAGGGTCAATGCATGTGGCATAGAACTTTGAGATGAGAGACTGCGGGAGTGGGAGACATTCAAGCCAAGAGAAGAAGATAGGAATAGCGACACATATGACCATTAGAATGATGCTAAATTGTGGTTAGCTTAGAAGCGAGCAAGTACAGAACAATGATAGAATTGCTACGTACCCATATTTCTCAGTGCAAGCTTCCATCTTTTCGAAGATGTAATCAGCATTGAAGTTACTGTTCCAAACCGCCTCATCGACCAGAGAAGTCTTGTTGAGCACCGCTTCTGAATCCACAATCTTAGTCGGAGGCGACTCATAAGCAAGAGCCAGCGCGACCTGATACGAGTACTTGGGAGAAGGCTGGACCTTCATTCTTCCCACGATATCCATTTCCCAAACACGCTCGAGTGTTGAGTTCTTGATGTCTAGGCAATGGGTGTGAAAACACCACGCCAAGGTTGTGAGGAAGGCATCATTGGTGGCTTTACACTCAGGCGTCGCAGCTGCCATGTGCATTGAACTCATATCATGGTCCATTCCGTGATCGCCATCACATTGGAGAGGCCATGACTTCACTGTATCGATGCATCCGTACGCGCAGGGAGGGTCGTACATGGTAATGCCGTATCCGATGACTCCTTGTCGCTCCCTTCCTGTCGTTACGTGGGCCCATAGTTCATGTGGGAAGAGGGCAGCCAAGGCGAGCCCCGGGATGGATAATCGCATAGTGACGTGAAAAGGGGGATGCTGAAATGGTGATAAAGGAGGTTTGTCTTCGTGATCTTCTGAGCGTGTATCATTAAGGTTACCTACCTAGTCAATGACAAAGGTCCAGTATCCGGATGAAAGCAGAATGTCACTTTCAGATCTGTGAACTAAGGGGAGTTATATTAAATATTGTGAGGGAGATTGAGCAACATATCGGTGGGAGAAAAGTGGCGTCAAACGGGGAATTTAGTCCATGACTATGGATGTTAGTCATGGTTTCTCTTCTATGTTGGTGGGTAATGGGCAAAGAACAACTCAATCAGTTAAGCCAGGGATCCTTCCAAGACATACCGCTTGTCCTGGTTCCATGACCAACAGGCTCATGGGGTAATTAGCACCGAATAAGTAACAATCAATTTTCTCCGACTGGCTTAAGCGAGTGTCTTGGCGTGATAGTTTATTCTGAAACTTGCTTAAACTTGCGCATCATAAAGGATCAATGTCGAGGATAGCCCCGCCTTCAGAACATGATTGGCTGAGGGAATACAGACGGTAACAACACGGAAGATGATAACCCGCAGCTTCTTTTAGAGGCTCCGTCCTTGCTGAATGAAGCAACCGTTTCTGACAAGACCAATACCTACTTCGGTGGTTACCCCCGAGTTTGGCTTCTTATGCTTTTAACCTTATCTTGTGTCTTCCAAGGGCGATTTATCTACACAAGCATGACAACGATCACACCAACCATTGTCAGGTCCACACATCCTCTCCCGGCGCAAATACTTTGAAGCAGAAGGGTTCAAACTGTCTCTACATCGTCCAACCGCCGTCGGAGTAACAAGCTTTCCATTTCTACATCTCCACATTCCCTGGCAAAACTAAGCGCCGTTTTGCCTTCACTATCACCTTGATATATATCAGCACCATACAATAGTAGTAGTCCTACTACGTGTAAGTGTGACTGAGTCACGGCAAAATGGAGCGCCGTTTTGCCCTTTTGATCCGCTGTGTTCACATCAGCGCAGTACAACAGTAGTAGCCCTACCATGTGAAACTGTCCCTGAGCCGCTGCAAAATGAAGAGCCGTGTTTCCTTCGACGCTGCGTTTATCTAAACATGCACCAGCCTTGATCAGCAGCAACAAGGCTTTCGTGTGTCCCTTGACTGCAGCAAGATGAACCGCTCCGTATCCTCTGTCATCGGATTCACCCGGGATGACCCCTCTTTCGAGTAGATCACCAACGGCACCCTCATTTCCTACCCATGTATGTGCCCAAAGTAGCTCTTGCAGTGGGGCCTTCTCTTGAACCAGTCTGTCTATCGTTTCAAACATGTTCTCATCATGTTCGAAGCGGAAAGACGGGAACTTTATGATCTTTGGTAATGGAACATGTGATAGGTCACGTTTTTTAAAAACCATTACCAATGGGCCGTTTTGTAGAGTAGGCTGTTGCAAGACTGCCTTTTGGACGAGTAGGCGGTACTTGAAAGATGAATGGCGGCTGTCAGAAGCTGAATCGATATCGTCCAAACTTAGAAAGTAAAATGCCATCCCAATACTGGCCATGCCTGGTTCTTCGAATGTGGTTCTCAAGATGGCTTGCGCCTCTGAGAATTCGATGCCGATGTTATAAATGTTCTTGGATAAGAGCTCACGCATGTTTTGTTCCTGTCCATGCTTTCTTGCCACTGACTCTAAAACCGCATGTTTATCCAAATCGCCCTCGTTTAAACGCTGAACGAGGATCCGTGCCGTGTTTTGAGCGGAGACTTGAAAGAATCCCTGTTCAGTAATAGCCCATTCAAACGTTTCTCCAACAAGTTCAATTATCGGACGTCGTAGATCCGAAAAACCAAAGTCGGGAAACGAGTAATCTTGGCTGAAAGTCTTGCCAAATATCAGAAATGATACCGTGTCGATCCACACACATCTGTCATCCTTTTCATAACATGGGAAGAATCGTTTAGAGTCATGGGCATCTTCTGACATAGATAGCAAGGCGTAGACTTTGTCTCTGTTCATGGAAGCCTGGCTACCAGAGAATTCTTGGATGAGGTGATGCAGATTCCGGGTTGAGGACCACCATGTGCCTTCGCGGATTCGTGGCATGATATCAAGCACTGCCTGAACATGGTCATCGACTTTTACATTCATAAGGCGTGGTATGAAGCTGAAGGTTCGTGCAGGACATGAACTGTTGCCGCATATGATTTTAGCTGTTTTGGCCCTTGCGATCTCTTGGAGGATCCAGACTCTTTCGAACCACTTGTTTTTGAGCAGTCTGCATAGAGCGCTGCTTCTTTCCGAACGTAGTGGTGATCCAGGGCTTCCTAGCTCTTTTGGCATAAGTTCTTCACACCTCCTGGTCCAGTCCTCGTATTTTGCCCTGGGCCCAGTCTTTTTGGCTTTATCGTCGATACTGTCGATTGCCTTGATCAGATTCGATGTTTCCTCATCGCCTTTGCCTAACCAAATATACACTTCTTCCGCCGCCTCGTATACGTAGCGCATTTGAGCTACTTGGTGACCTCTCTCTTTCTTGTCTCGTTGATTTATGCAGATCGCGTCGACCCATAAAATCACGTCTTGATCGGTACGGCGGATATGCTGGAGTGCTGAGAACAGATTTGGTTTTACCATAAACGGCTGGTTATTTATAAGAATTTGGCGATCGAACCCTTCGCGACCCCAGACGTAGGATAGCGCTATATATGGGATTATAAGGGTTCTGTCCGGGACCTGGTTTTCGTCGAGGACAAGGACTGTTTGGAATAGTGAACATGATATCTCTTCCCTGCCCCATCCTTTACTGAGTTGCAAGAGGCGTATAGAGCCTTGTCTATCATTCAAGGGATGATAACGAAGCTCTGTCATGATTAAATAGAGGCGAGCTGATATAATCTGAGCGAGGACTTGTCGCAACCGACGGTTGAGCGTTTTTCCATTGAAGAGTGGGGAGAGAGCATGGAATTTTGCCGTACTCATATGCTGGCTGGCAATTGGAGAAAGGCTTACGTTTTCCCCACTATACAGCCTGGGCAAACGGTAAGGCCTGACCTCACCTGCCCACAGTTTGTCTTCTGGCAGTTGACTACACGAATTATTTGTAATCGTGTCCAAGCACATCAACGAGCATGCCAATATCTTCAGGAATGTTTACAGACCAATCAAATCCCTGATCTTTAACAAATGGGTTTTCACCGTCCCGACACATAAACTCAACTACTTCACGGGAGGTCCCTCGCCACAGCGCCATAGCAAGCATACTGTGTAAATCGCCACTACGAAAAGAACGTCAGTCATACAGGTACTGGTTTCTACAATGGATTGAGAGGTCAAGACGTGTGAAGCCAGGCTGACTTAGATGGTGATAAGGTCGCTTCAACGCACGAGGTTCATTTGAGAAGGTTATCATGTCACTCAAAGAGTCGCAAGCAAGTTCATAGTCATTATTTCTACTGATTGTTCGTGGAATAAACTTGATGTGACCTTCTCCTGGAGTTTCTTTGCGGCGGGTATTTATTGTCGCCTTTACCTAACCAGAACAACAATCTGTATGTATTCATCTACCTGTCTGATCATTTAAGCTAGTGAGTTCTATCATCCGCCTTCCGCTGCTGTAGTGCCACTAAAGTACTCTTCACAATCCTTTTCCTTCTCAAGTTCCTTGGGATCATAATTCTTCTGGATCCATTCCAGCCAAGGCTTCTGCACAGATTCTTTAGAATCAGGCCTCCAGTTATGGGGAGCTTGCTTGTCATTGGCCCCGGCCACCTGTCGTGCTGCAGTCTCCTCGGCAAGAAAGCGCTTCCACGGCTGTTCAAGCTTATCAGCCGATTGTTCATCGGTCGATTCCTTGGGTTCGGCAACTTTCTTATCCTCCTGTGCATTTGATGCAGCTGGCGCTTCACTTTGGCGTCTAGTCTCAGGAGGTGTTGATGATGACATGGTGGGCTTCATCATTTTGGTATTAGCAGTGGACTAGTAGGAATCTGTATAACTACTAACTGGTTTCCGCTCGGTTTAATGTAATGATCAAGGTTTCAGGCCTGGTGGGTAATATTATGATCAACCCTGAGACGGAGGTGGGGATTCCGGACCTCTTATCTGGAGCTTCATAGCACTTATTCCTCTCATTAAACCACGAAGGACTTACAGGTTGCATGGTCTTCCCCATGATGTCAGTGTAGCCGGCTAAGATCCAAATACTTTCGTCATCAGATTCATGTTATCGGTGGGGGAGATGCATGGTGACGACTTGCATTGTGGGATACTGGTTTTCGTCATCAAGGGAGAGCTGTTATTGCCTATCCATATGCAAGCATTTCCCCTTCCATATAGTCATGAGACTATCTTTGAGATAATAGGGTGACCTTGAGGCTCTGTTGTTTATGTCCTATTGGATATAGAGGCATCCCGGTTCAGTAGTGGCGTTTTACCCCTCCGTGATGACTCCCACCTCTTCGGCTCAATGGAAAGGTGCATGTCAGATT
Source organism: Fusarium citri (assembly GCA_004367485.1). Taxonomy (NCBI): domain Eukaryota; kingdom Fungi; phylum Ascomycota; class Sordariomycetes; order Hypocreales; family Nectriaceae; genus Fusarium; species Fusarium citri. The sequence goes on from QHHH01000062.1 coordinate 600,771, forward strand.
CAGGCGGGGTAAGAATTACAGTATGAATCGCTGGTAAGCCGTGATTCACTGGAAATACTTAGGTGCTGAGTTAACACTGGAAATGATCATATCTTGCTGAGCTTCAAGAGTCTTTAAGAGCATTGAGCGTTGTCATGTCTAAACACCAAAGTCAGAGCTTGGATCCCGCGGGCCTTCCAAAAACGCTGACTTCTTCCATCGAGTTCTTGCGCGACCTACCTTTATACAAAACCGAGAAGCCGTTCTTCTCTAACATTCCATTTCTCCATGTTCCTGGTGCAAAGCAACACAACATCGCGACCCATGTCCAGCCCGGCATACTTGTACACGACCTGAGGGGAATGGAAAGTCTTTTGGATATTGATCATAATGGTTTTCAATTGACCACTGGCATTAAGCTTCCAGATGATGGTGACTTTGATGATGATAAATGGGTAGTTGAGAACTGTTATGGTAGGATAGAGGGGTTTTTGAGACAGGAGTTGAAGGCAGATAGCGTCTTGATATTTGACCATGTGGTGAGTAATCTACATTTTGGAAGGATTCTGCTGTGAGACTCATCTGCATTACAGGCCAGGAAGCATAATCCCCAGTTGCCACGCTATACTCGTGGCGGAAAGGGAAACAGGCAGCCTAGCTTCATGGCACATTGTGGTAAGTCCAACCGGATTACTGATTTCTATTGAGGCCACTGCTTAACCTAACTATAGATAACACTTTTACCTCTGGAATAGGACGTTTCCAATACCATCTCAACATGACCCAAGATGACCTTAGGGACAAGAGATGCTGTGTTATCAAGTATGAGAAAGGAAGACCCCCCGGATCTGCATGCTCTAACACTGGACAGTGTGTGGCGTCCACTATTTGGGCCTATTCGAGACTATCCTCTGGCATTCTGTGACCCCAGCTCAGTCAACATCAGTACAGACTTGGTTGCGGGTGATGTTGTTTTTCCCCATTACATTGGCGAACAGTGGTACATGAAGTATAACCCCGACCACAAATGGTACTACATCAGCGACCAAGTTCCGGCGGAAGCGTGGATGTTTAAATGCTACGACTCAAAAGAGGACGTCACAAGATGTAAGTCGTGTCATGAATTGAAAATATAAATCGTAGTCTAACATGGTGCTACAGTCGTTCCTCACACCTCTTTCGATCTAGGCATCCCTGGCGCTCGACCCAGAGAAAGTGTCGAGTTTCGCTGCCTGGTTGTCATAGATACCCCGGAGTAATCTGAGCCTTTTACTTGTATGGATAGTTAATCAGAGTATCATTGTTTGTAGCACATCTTTCATCTTCTTGTAATGTGATGACATGAATTCGCGCAACTCTGATGGGTATGCCCATGCCAAGGCACTGAGTATAGTTACTATCGATATAGGCACTGTTGAACTATTATAAGTGCCTTTACTAGAGTGTTGGGAGCTGAAATAGCTTACTAGCGTATATCCAATATGTTGCAAGACTCAATGTCGGGCCATCTTGTGACGTGTATTCTTTAACTTGCATCGAAAAGATAGAAGCAATCAAGGAGAGCGGAAGCTTTAGGAAGAAGGTCAGCAACACACCATGAGCCATACCATGAGCCGAGACTTACAAATATAACAGTCATGGCAGTGAAGACTGTCATGACTCGACTTTGACGAGCTGAGTTCTTCGCCAGTTCCAGTGATGAGTTCGTTTGCTCCACGGCGGCATGAGAAGCACGCAAACTAGCTCTCTTCTGTTGTAAGTCAAACATATTGAGAAGCTATCTAGGAGTTAGCAAGAAGACATAACAGAGCCGAGATAGCTCGGATAAGAAGTATAAGGAGATTGAAACTTACATCGACCTTGACCTGATCTATCTCCTGTGAGAGACGGTCCAGGTCCTCACTCAGCTCCTCTGCCAACTTGATAGTATTTTTGCAAACGGAAAAGCCGACTTCGTGCTCGATGGTCTCGGGATTCTGCCCACGAACTTCATCTAGCAAAGCTTTGACGACTTGGATTTGGCTCTCGACTAAACGCTTCACGCTCCAAGTTTCTGTTTGCAATGTGGATGCGTCGAGAACCTTGGACAAAAGCTCGTTACCTTCTGCCTCGCTAGAAAGACACCCCGACACGTTCTCCTGTTCGTCTTTGAACGCAGCCAGTGTGGCATAGTAGTCTTGCCGCTAAGCAACGTTAGTAATTGAAAGTTTGTGGGTTATATCATCTTACCATGTTTCCCAGCAGGCTGTGGTATTGATGCAGGAGTGACAAGGACCCTTCCCTGCTCTTATGGACTAGCATGACCGCCTCTTGTACCATGATAGCAGCAATATCGATAACATGAGAACAAACCGATCGTGCAAATTTGATTTCTTGGAGGTTACGTGAAATATTCCCGTAGAGACTGGATGTTACCCCGGTCTCGTTATCTTCCATCTGTGGGAATAATGTTACGACACACTCTAGGCCTTTTATCAGCACAGGTCTAAGAAAGCCAGGCTATACCTTTACCTTCCCCTACAGTGATCAGCCACAGTTGGTGGGCCATCAAACATCCTGTGCTATCTTGGTTGATGCCCGATCTCTTCTGTTTGATGATCTGTTCGGCAGTCTCGCTTAAAGTTGGGTAAAGAAACTGACTCAAAGTCCTCGGCAGGTGAGTAGGCAATGGGTCGAGTATTGGTGGGTTGTATCCCGGTAGGAAAACCCTCGAACCCGACAGTAGCGAGTCTATTGTTCTTTGGCGACTGATAATGGCTGTTAAGTTTTCTGTTGCTAGATATGGCAGCTATTGCGTGGTGAGCGACTATCTCGAGACAACGCCCATCTCCATACTGTCTTACCACTATCACTGTACACTTCTCTCGTTGTGTAACATTCCCTAGAGAAGGACAGTTAATCAAAGTGTTATCGGTGATATCCGGCACTGTGCCGGAGTATGTACGAACCCTGTGAGGTAATTGTGCGCACAAAAGGGCTCATAAATGGTGGTACTTTGGACGAAGGACCTATGGAAGCCAGACGTTCTTTACTGACCCATATCTGTCGAACAGCAGATGACATATCGACTGACAGAGATTTTGAACAGACCGAATTGACCAAGTCGGTGCTATTCTGCGATGCATGGTACCACTTGTAGATGATGCCATTTGTGTGAGGTTCCGCACAACTACCATGTTTGTGTTTATCGCCGAAGCTCTGTACATCCACTATACAGGTGTTCAAAGAGACCTTGACATTCTCAACACCAGATTCAGGATCGGGGCCGAACACCACTCTGGTGAGCTTGGTTTCCATCTTGTGGCTATCCTGCGGCACGGTTATGCTACTCTGATCGCTGATCATGGCTGCAAATGATAATGGATGTTGGACTGGGAGGTAAAGAGCCGATACCAATACCACTGAATGATATCTTCCTGCTCCATATTTCTATCAATCTGATGGCTCGAGAGGCGCACATTTCTGCCTTGGGGGCTGTGGTAATCGTGTACCACAGAGCATGATGAAGTAGGCTGGCGGTTAATAAAGGGAGACTACAGGCGTCAATCAATATTGGCAGTTTCCCCGCTTCTCAAAAGGATGTCTCATTCATTCCTGTAGCTCTAGATTGGCCGCTGAGCACCCTAAAGCTGTGCGCCCCTAAAGCTGAACATCTGACCATACCAACGCCGAGATACTCTTCCAGTCAGCAGTCGACAAGTCACTGTCTGTACGCCCAGCTTACGTGTCGATGTCAGAGTCACATTACAGTGTGTGCACTTTCAACACCACCTGCTGAGACTTGCATGACAGAGCGGGGTCACAGTGATTTGCACTTTCAGAGGCAAACCCAGCAGCACTCTAGACATGTTTTACTGGTAGGTGATTTATCGTATCACTCAATGATGTCATTGTATTTTTGCCATTTGCTTAATGAAAGGAAAGCTCATTTTCTGCCTGGCGTCCTTTCAACATTTCCCTTCAAACGCACATGGGCACTAGTCAGCCTTAATTATTTCCTGGCCATGGATACCGAAGCACGTCTACCGGGGACTCTTCAAAACGCCTCGGACGAGGATTGGAAAGAGATCCTGGACTTTTGTCAGGCAAAGTTGACCGCAGAGGATTTCCGCGTCGTCAGTCAAAGTGGCACTTTGGAAGGCTTGGTAAGCTTCGGGCGAGAGCTACAGCGTGATCTCGAGAGATCGCCCGCTTCTCAGGCAATTGCTCGCCTCAACGCTTTCGTCAAGCAGCTTGGGGCTTTCAACTCGGCTTTTGATGTCCTTGTCCATGTCGATCCCCAGCTCACAGCCCCCATCTGGGGTTCTATCCGCCTCTCGGTCGATGTAAGTTGTGTCCTTGCTGCCATGTTTTCTCGTTATATCTATGGAGGACACAGATTATGAGATCTCTTGGCTGACTGATTTCCTTTGTAAAAGCTTGTCAAGAGTACATATGACGTATTTGACATGATCGGCGAGATGTTTCACGAGATTGATCAGACACTTCCACGTGTGGGTATCTACAAGAAAGTGTTTGAGAACAGCGATGAAAACAGTCACTTGCATCAGTCCTGTCGTAATGGTTAGTATTTCACATGCCTTGGCTAATAGTAAGCTAACTGGGGAACAAGTGAATATGCACATTGCCGAGTTCTGTTGTTTAGTAGTTGTTTTCTACCGATCCCATCCCCTGCGTAAGCTCTGACTCCAAATCTTATCAACAACTCCTAATATGATCAGGGAATCTTATGCTAGTGACATGGACCCCGTTCAGGGCTCAGTTTGATCGCGTCATTCACCACATAAAACAAGCGACGCGTCACATAGAGCTGGAAGCTAAGGCACTTGCGATACGGGACGCTGCAACGAGGCCTGAAGAGCTTAGGCGACTCGTCGCAGTACCAGCCCCTGTATCAATTGAGCCCAAGATACCATGCCACTACATCGGGCATATTCAAACCCCGTACTTTACTGGACGGTCTGGAATGCTTCTCAAGATAGATGAGTTCCTGCGACCATCTAAGCCTGATAAATGCCAGCGAATTTATAGTTTACATGGGCTAGGAGGAGTGGGGAAAACTCAACTGGCGGCCTCTTATGTACAGGACCATTTGGATAGCTTTTCCGTCATCTTCTGGATTGTCGCCGATACCGAAACGCAGATCATGACAGAGATCCGTGGTGCAATCACAAAACTGGGTCTTAAAGCACCTGGAGCAACAGACGATGACCGGGCTGTAGCCAGTTGCTTCAAAGACTGGCTAGAGGAAACAGGTCGGTTCAGACTAAGCCCCAACATTGTCGCTTCCATTTCTAACTAGACTTTTAGACGAGAGCTGGCTCCTGGTATTTGACAACGTTGACGACCCAACACATCTCAAGAAAATCTGGCCTCATGCACATCATGGAGCTGTTCTTACAACCAGTCGTAGTCCAAACATGATCAGGACTTTAGCTCAGTATGGCAACAGCAGTGGAGCACAGGTATTATCTCTCTCTGACGATGAGGGAGCTGACTTGATTACAAAAATGCTTCACGATGATGCTCGCGAGTTGGTAGAGGTCGGCGAGGATTGGGAGATGGTTGACTCCCGTAGCCTTGCATGTTCACTGTCACACGAACTTGGTGGGCTCCCCCTCGCCATCGTACAGATGTCTAACTTTATGATTGAAAGCGGGTGTAGTCTTCCAGATTTTATGGATATTCTTTCCTCGTTTCAAGAACGAAGTGAGCTTATCATTGAATCTGGTCATGGGGTTGATATGTCTTATTCGTTGACCCTGACTACAGCATGGGATGTGTCTATTTCCCGAGTTTCGGAGAATGCAAAGAATCTGTTAGACCTATTGTCATTTTTCCACAATGACTCTATCCCTGAGTCCATTTTCACCAGCCCACTTTCCAAGAAGACTTTGGCAAGCTACCCAGCTCTTGCCTATCTTCAGAGCAAGATCAAGTATGTCACACAATACCTAGTCTGCGACTGAGCTGACAATAGCAGGTGGATGGCAGCTAAGAAGTCCGTTTTTGGATACTCTCTGGTAACGAAAGGACCGACCCCGGACACATTTGCAGTCCACCGCCTAGTATCAGAGATAACACTGGCAAAAATGACTGCTGAAGAACAGCAGAAGCGCTTCAATGAAGCCGTCGAGTTGATTTACCGGGTCTATCCATCTCTATCACCAGAAGAGACATTCCTCAACAAACATTGGGACAAGCTTAGGCTGTATCTTCCCCATGTTCTGAGCTTGGAACAACAATTTCGAGAATCTGGCACTTTAGAGCCAACATCCAAGTTCGCCGTCATTTTGATGAACGCGAGTTGGTTCTTGTTCGAGCAGAACTCACTTGATCAAGTGTCAAAGCTCTTGCCCACCCTCAGAACTGCTATGGTGGCGACAAAAAGTGGTAACGAGTTCTTCCTCGCTCAGATGTACAGACTCAACGCCATGATTCATCTCGACACGCGGGACTATCGCGGAGCTTCTACCTTTGCACTCAAGTTTCTGGGAACTTTACAGTCCATTGTTCATCTTGATCCATTCCTGCCCGCTGATGGTTATAACTCGGTGGCTTTCTGTCAGGTTGGTATGGGCGAGTATGAAGCTGCAGAGGCCAACTTCAACAAGAGCCTGGCTATTCGTCAAAACTTCCTGGACAGAAACCCTGCAATGAGAGGATTCAACATCGCAAATTTATCACTCTTATATAATCTGACAAAGCAATATGTGAAAGCGAGAGACTATGCTACACGGGGGCTGGAATTGGTGGAAAAGCAACTTGGTGTTGGAAGTTTCAAAACAGCTGAGTATGGCCTGCCTTTCTATCAACTGCATCGATCATAGTCACCTTACTGACAGTTTCCAGGATCCACTCCCAAATCGGGAATGCTAATATCGGCCTTGGAGACTTGGAGGTCGCTCTCTCCGAGCATACCCAAGCCATGAACATCCGTCTCGATGCATTCGGCAGCGGCTACAAGCTTGCTGCGTCTTTGCACAAAGTGGCGTGGATTCTCAACCAACGCAAAGATTACCAAGGGGCAGAGACGCTCCTGCAACGAGCCCTTCAGATATACAACACTGGTTACAAGACTAGAGGGGAGCTTGGGCGATCTAGCTATCTTATGTCAACCGTGCTTGGGAACACGGGTCGAAATGATGATGCCGCCAATGTGAAGAGGCTGGCCGCGGAAATCAGGATGGAGATTCTAGGGTTGAACCCTGGTGAGGATGATAACCAAGAGAGCTATGACCTGTTAATCCCCTTCGAGCAGAGGTGAAAACCAGTGATCAAGGCAAAAACAGTGATGGAATGAAAAGACTACTCTTCTATACCATATTACATGTAATCAACGTGCTCGCAATTCCGTCCTTCCATTATGAACAGCGCTCGAAACAGTATATGCCTCGTTGTCCCTACCCGCCGCCTTTACCAACCGAGCAACCTCCTTATCCTTCATACCCTCACCACCCGCAACCCTAATAACATCCTGCGTCTGTGTCGACACCATCTGCGAAACAGCCTGCCAAGCATTACCCAAAAGCGAAGATGTAGTCCTCTGGGCAAAAAGATACATAGTCGCAGCTGTCACAATAAAGTGCACAACGATGATAGCCAACACAACGACAGGACCAGTCCACTTCTCAGGAATGAGTACACTTTTGGCATTGATGGTCGTGACCTCGTGAGTTGCCTTGTAGTTGGGGAGCCAGTCGTAGTACAGCATCTGATAGAACCGGAAGACGAGCGATTGAATCGCTTGTGCGGGATCGCCTTTTTGTTGGATGATGTTCTGGACAACGGCTGCGTGCTCGGGGTGGGTTGGCCAGATAAACTGCGATAGGATGCTGTTTGTCATGATTCTGCCTGCAAAGCTCCAACTTCCCAGCAGGGAATATTCCACGAGCGTGGTCCACAGCAGAGCATACCCACTCTGGATTTTGCCTGCCTCGCTAGGATCAGCCCACGGCTTTGGGTCGGAATGAACTTCAAGATCCAAGATTCCTGGGTCTTTCTTGCTTTCAGAGAAGAGACCAGCACCTATCTGTTCTAGAATGCTAGTGCCATTCCCCTCAGTTGTGATGTCAGACCACTCGTACAAAGACTCAGGCTCAGCATCGATAGCCCGTCCAGACATGGTGACATTGTATCGATGAGGCAGATTCTGGCTGATGTAACATACAGTCGCATTAAAAGCTTCCGCGCCGTCAGCCGTGTGAGCCAGTGTCCAGGGCCCATCGTGAGTAAAAGTCAAATTCTGGAGCTTTTTTGGTATTTCAACCTTGGAAGGTTTTCCAGTCTTAGGATCAGTCTTCCGTTCAAGTCCGTTCAACGCTGAACCTGAACTAACGAGTACCACAGAGTCAAAGCTGTATGACCAGCCAGAGAGGGGATTCTCGATCCCGTTATGGATGGAGACAGTATTTGCTTGGCTGCTGCATAAGGCTAGGGGCATAACATTGTGGTACGTGGTGTTCCACTCGTTGTGGATTCTACAAATGGTGTTTTGAGGGACGTTCGACGATGCTCCGAGGAAGTCCTCCTGGTTTTCCACCGCAAAGCTAGCGTTGAGGTACAATCCACTAGTAACCTCACCATCACTCTGCTGATACTTGAGTACTGTACTGTTGAATGTCGGGGCGAAACAGGCCGTTCACTGGTTAACAACCACAGCAGGCCCTTCATAAAACTCAAGACTCGTCCTATCCTCAGCGCTATCAAACGGAAGCATAGCTCTGTAAACATCTCCCGTATCAATCGCATTCTCCGTTCGAAGATCAGTCTTCATCTTAGCCGGACGTGTCTCTGCAAAACGCCAGTGCGCAAGTGGTCGCGATTTCCAGTATGAGATACCATTGAAGGGAAAATTCTCTTGTGTGTCGAATCCAACTGCCGTGACACTCGTGGCAGCCGGTGTCGATATTTGGTCTTGACCAAAGTCGAAAAGAATGATGGTAGAAGTTAATGTCGACACCAATGCGATGATGAAGGATGAAACGAGAAGGACAAAGTACAGCATTCCAGAACCTCGTCCCGCCCTGATGTGCTGCCAAGCTGTAGGAAACATGCTTCCAGGACTAGCGCTGGAACTCGCAGCTCGATAATAGAGAGCATGGCCGTATCGACAAAGCGACTCCCTGAAGTTTCCAATATCACCGCGGCCATAGCTGCAGCAGCAAAGCCGATCTGAAATCCCATCGAGACTCGGATGACGGCTGAGCAAATGGTAACCAATCGTGTAGCCCACTCATTAAAAACAATTTGATCCCAGAACTCAGATCTGGGATATCGATTCCTCGCTTTGTCAGCGCCTTGATACAGGAAAATGAGAAGAGCGACGGAGAGCAGAATGGCACCTGTGCCAACGGTGAGGATGAGCGTGCCCAGAAGACCGATTCTCCGCCACCATTGTTGAAATCGTAGTTGTCTTGGTGGGACAATGAAGGTTGTCGCAGATCTGACGGGCGGTTGATTAACGTCCAGGTTCCATTGTCCTGACTTTTCCGGTAGTCCAATCTGTCCTGCTTCGACGCCTTTCGAGGGTGAAGCTAGCGCGTCGGGATTGTGGACGGCTTCGTAGCCAGCCATAACGATGTGCTGGTCAAGATGATAACAGTCAGAACTAGAGCATAAGGGCGAAGGGTGAGAAGAAACCCAGACATTTTGATCGTAGACTCTGAATCGAAGGATTTAGACCGCCCCATCAGATCAAGCATCTCAATCTGGAGATTGCTTCGTGTGTTAACGAGGTACCTTCTTACTGGTCATGTTGCAGTGCCAGGATAAGTACTTTTCTATCTGGGCAGGGCTGGGATAACCGCTGGACCGTTTCATGGTGGAGTTGTCATTTTATCCTGAGCCATTTGATAGGCCAGCTCGCATCGCTGAGTCGAACGGCGGGGGGGACTACCTAAGCCGAAATCGGTAAAACGGCGGGCCGTATGGTCCTTGTAGGGCTGGCGGAAAACAGGGTACGAAGCTCCAGGGTATCATATCAATCATCAAAAAAGATAGACTGGGATAACGTATAACTGTTCAAAGCTGTGATATGGTCATGTTGGTTAAGAAATGTATCAAAAGGAGATTGACCATATTTATTAAGATTCCGGCACTTGAAAGCAGTCATTCGCCAGTAGAATCTGTCTGCTGGTGTTGAGTCGGGAAGCAGTTGAAATTTGTGTGTTGAGTTACTTATGCAGAAAGAGTTTGCCTGCAGATCTTTAGCATTCCATCCAACCTTGACATACAAGGTGCACTAGTACTGCTAATGAATCCATCCAGTCTCACAATATTGTCTAGTTCTGAATAGCTTGGATAGAATAGGTACCCAAGGAATGTTGATGCTCCGAACCCACCAATTCGCTTCCTGATTGGTTGGCGGGGCCATCCAAGCATGGGACAGAATGTTGAGCTTGAGTCATTGACAGAGTCACGTGAATCTTTGTGTGATTCATGTGTGTATCCACAATCATGGTCTCCTCTAAAACCTTTCTTGTTGCTTGCCAACCAAGAATGTAGTGCATTCCTAATTGAAACAAGGTGGAAGGTATAGGATATTTAGAATAGCAGGCGATAGCTTGTATACAATCTGTTCTAGCATACTGGCAGGTTGAATGAAACTCCAGGGCTATACCGGAAGTAAGAGGCTAACAGCCAGAGGCATGTCACTCCAAGAGTACTCCAAAATCCGAGAATCTTTTTTAGAGACTGGTTTTGGCCTGGCGTAGTAACCAAAGATAGATAATAAGACGGAAATATTCTAGATGAAACAAATGGGGTTGCAGATACATCCGACGATGAGGAAGACAAAAGATCTTCACCGGGCGTCGTTACCGAAATCAAGGCACCAGAGCTGAGAAAGACCTGCATGCAGGATGTCAAGTCCACCAAGCAAAATCCTCCGAGAGACAATAAACATCTTCATGCTAAAGATCTCATACTTGAACGGTTTCGTGTGGCAGGTAACGCACCCAAACATTGTGATATTGAAATTGTCTGTGCTGATACAGCCTCGGTATTTTCCCTGAGCCTCGGTAGAATTCTAAAAGTTCCTGTTCTGGGCGTTTGATGGCTAGCTGGATCTGCTGATTAGAGTCATGGATGCGAGCCTCGAAACAGCAAAGGCTGAAACGAGTGTCCTCGGGAGATAGTGGAGTCACAAACAAAAGCAAAGACCCTTACTGCTTTTGGAAATTCTCGCGAAGGAGACTCACCGAAGAAGAAGTGACGTGTGATCGACCAATAGCGTTTCTGTCATATTTAATCTTGTATATGCGAGGGGGATCTGAGCACTCGGAAGTCGCTTTGATGTCTCGGATTTCTGGGGTCTTGTATACTTATTAAAGTTTTGCGTAGATAGGACGGAGTTGCGAGGTGACGGTATGTTGAATTGAGGAATGACGTTAGTGATAGCCAAGAGGATATAAAGTATCGATAGTACGCGACTCGTCTACAGGAACATCGCCGCATCGACAGGTTCGACAGTCTTTACTTCTCACCAGATACCACATTCTTTGTTCTAGCTTCACTCTCTCTTTCTCTTCGATTGACACATTGTATTCTCATTCATTATGAAGTTCTCTACTCTCATTGTTGCCTCTTCTGCGGCTGCACCCGCCTTTGCCCTTCCTCAGTTTCTCCCCAGCCTCGGTGGCGGCTCTCTTACTGGTGGAAGTGACCTTACTGGTGGCAGCAACACTAATGGCAATTGGACTCCTCAGGAGTGGATTGCCCCGGGTTCAACTGACTGTAAGCCTTCTCAATTGAAATCTACTAATTCTTTACTAACATTTTACTCAAGCTCGTGGTCCCTGTCCGGGCCTTAACACGCTAGCCAACCATGGCTACCTACCTCGCGATGGCAGGAACATTGACCTGAAGAAACTCGCTGATGGCATGCTTAACGGCTTCAACATCGAGAAGGGCGATGCGGTCCTTCTTTTCACACAGGCTATCAGGACTAGCCCCAAGTACCCCACGGCTCGTTCTTTTGATCTTGAAGACCTCGGTCGCCACGGCATCCTCGAGCATGATATCTCGATCAGGTATGTCATTCTCAATCATCACTCCCTTTGACCAAGGGCTAACCTTGGATTCAGTCGGTCCGATGCTTACTTCGCCGACCCCAACCCCTTCAACCAGACAGTCTGGGAGGAGACTCTCACCTATTTCCCCGACGAGATGATCACCGTCGAGCAAGTCGCCAAGGCTCGAATGGGTCGCCTGGAAACTTCTAAGAAGACCAACCCTGAGCACTCGCTGTCTGCACTGGCTAGCGGTTTCTCTTGGGGCGAGATGGCTTCCTTTTTCGAGATCATGGCTGATGGTACTACCGGCACGGTAAAGAAGGACTACATTGAGTACTGGTTCAGTAAGTTGCGCTGACCCTTTCAAGTATCATGAGGATGAGGCTAACAGGTTCTTCTACAGAGAACGAGCGCATGCCTACTGAGATCGGATGGCAGCGACGTATCGTGACCATGCGCGGTAGCGAGCGTATGGCGTTCAGCCGTAAGCTGATGGAGGCTGCTGGTGTTAGCCGTCGCGACCTGACCAGTGATGAGTACGGCCGTCCAATCAACCAGTAAAGGGACAGTATCAGAACGGGGATGAGTCTCCTGCGGGATCAAGGTGGACTGTTATGACATGATCATGGCTCTTGGATGAGGAAAGGCTACACGCTGTATTCAGAGGGCTGGCTTCCCGTATATATTGCAGCCATTTTCTATTTCTCAATATGACTTATGTATATGACATCTGAACTCGTATTCCTCTGCTTCCGAAGCATAATTAAATCTCGCTGATGACTTCCGAGAGACGAGAGTTGCTCCTGAGTTTAATGCCTTCATGGTGTAGCTTAGGCTTAGCCAAAGAGTACTCATATCGCAACGTGGTTGACGGATATATAGAACAACAGCCATAGGACCTCGCACAACACGCATCGCATATATGTGACAAAGGCCTTCGGTTTGCATAAGCGAGGCGACGCTCCCAAGACCAAATACCACCATGCCGGTAAGCCAAGAGCCAGGCAGTCATTCGGGCCTCTTGTCCAGTCATGGCGATCGATAGTGCTAGTTCTTGTGACCCAATCGCAATTCTCCGAGGGAAACAAACTTTCTCTTCTCGAAACATCAAGCCCCAAGGCATAGTCGTCATCGCATCACCAACCAAGGAAACAGTCGATATCAGTCTTACAGCTCGGAGCAAGCCGTGAAGACTTGACCTTTGAGATATCAGTGCACGCACAGCTGACCTGTTGATCCGCCCCTAGCATTAAAGGTGTAACAAAGCGACTGCCAGCGGCAGAGAGCACAGATCAGAAGCCACTAAGGTGCTCCCCTTAACGTCACGTTATCCAAGTCCGTCTGGTGTAAAAGGTTAATTCTTGGCATCTACATCATATTACTCTATCTGATGATTCTCAGCGAGGTCAACCTGAATTGGTCATTGAATGCCTCGGTTGTTTACTGTTATAGTGGTTGTTTCCAATGCATCGTATTCTATCCAATCTAATGTCAGTCTCGTTGTGGATCCTCATCAGCAAAAATCCATTGAGACTGTTTTATCACAAATGACGAACAAAATTATTAACTGCACTACGACAATAGACCAAACGAAGTAACCTCAGAATCCTTCATTTTATCCTACTTCGATAATACTTGCGAAATCATACAAACAGAAAAAGAAAAAAAGTCAAGATGAAAAAAGACAAAGGAACACACAGAATCCTCCGCTTGTTTCAACAGACTAAGAAGAGCAACTAATCCCGAGGTCCACTCTGTACAGCTAGGACCCAAAACACTACTCGTCGCTGTCCGTGCAACAACTTCGGTAAAGCCATGCACAGCCGTTTTACTGACTCAGTCTGTCTCGCCATGACCTCTAAACAGATTAACCTCGATGGGTCCTGCTAACCCCCGGAATCTTATTCCCAAACCCTGTTTTTCCAGCCATGACATCTTATCGTTTTCGCCATGACCTTTGTTTCATCTAATCGCTAAGCTCTCTAACCTCTGCATTGGTCTGTTTCTAGAATGTGCAGGCTGAGAATCAAGTTCTGACAGGTAACTTACTTGGCGTTGGGGTGAAACAATGATGACCACAGAAGAAGCCAAGAAAACAGTGACATTGTCTCTGAAGCCTTCCTTTGCAAATCTATAAGAGCCTCTCAGATCCCAGAGGAACAGAGGGTTTTGTTCTTCATCCCAAGCCATCTCGGACACAGCTCAGACATTCTTTCTTTCGGAGCCTCTCTTTCTCCACCATCTATTCTCTCGTTCTTCCCGGTGCAACACAATTCTTTTTTACATCCTCAATATGAAGTTCTCTCTTTTCTCTCTCATGGCCGGTGTTGCCAGCGCCCTTCCTGCTGGCGATGTCGAGGTCCGCCAGCTCGGCAGTGGCCTTGGAAGCGGTCTCGGCAGTGGCAGTGGTCTGGGAGGTGGCCTAAGCGGTGGTCTTGGTGGCTCTAGCACTCGCAATGATCTCGAGAACAGCAGTGGCGAATGCCCTAAGGCTATCTTCATCTTTGCCCGCGCCACCGGCGAGCCTGGCAACATGGTAAGTCTTTCCAAAACTCCATTCAATTGGGAATCTATTAACATACGTAGGGCGCATCTACTGGTCCCGCTGTGGCTAAGAAGCTAGAAGCCAAGTACGGAAAGGGCGGAGTTTGGGTCCAGGGCGTTGGCGGCCCCTACAAGGCTGACGTCGCTGGCAACCTCCGTCCCGATGGCTCCACCTCAGAAGCCATCAACGAGGCTGTCCGTCTGTACAACATGGCTCACGAGAAGTGTCCCGACACTCCCATCGTCACCGGTGGATACAGGTGAGAGAGCACGTCACTCTTTTCATCAACATGTTACTAACCTCTTCATTAGTCAAGGAACTGCTCTGGCTGCCGCTGCTGTCTCCAAGCTCGACGCCGAGGTCATGGACCAGGTCAAAGGCTGCGTGCTGTTCGGCTACACCAAGAACGCCCAGAACAAGAAGGGCATTCCCAACTACCCTGCCGACCGAACTGCTATCTACTGCAACACTGGCGATGCTGTCTGCACTGGAACTCTTATGATCACCGCAGCTCACTTCATGTACCAAAGAGATGCTGCTGGTCCTGCTCCTGAGTTCCTGATCTCCAAGATCGGTGCCTAAGTGCCGGGTGCATCACTTTTCTCTAGATTATCTATGACGCAATGTATTTTATGGCTGATTCGAACGTGCAAGGTCTGGATTCGTGGGTGATATGGGTATGCTGGGCTGGTTTCCGCTGGCGATGATCTCTAGTTCACTCGTTTGTACTTCAACATAGTTAGAAACCTTATGAGCTTCAATGTATATATTAACGGAAAATTGTACGCATTGCCTGCTGTGACTAGAATTCGAGAAGTGGAGAGCTCAGTTGACAAAACAAGACAAGATCAATTCTCTGCTGGCTGAATCTGAAGTAAACACAATGACAATTAGTCTACAACCTTGCTGACCATCTCAACCTCGTTCTTCTTCCCCAAAACTTCCTTCTCTTGATGAACAGCAACGTCGTTATTAAGCAAGTGACTTGGATCGTGAATGAACGCTGCTGCCACCATAGCCACCACACCAAGCGGAATAGTAGACAAAAACACAGTCTTGAATGCTGTTGCATACGTGTTCTTGAACGCAGCAGTAGTCGCCTGAAGAACAGGTTCGGTAACACCTGGCACCTTGGCCAAGGCGAAAGGCACACCAACCGCATTCTGAATGACCGCTGGGATCAGAGCTGGTAAGTCCTTGGCTGAGTACCCAGCGCTCATGGCAGCTCCAGCAATATTCTTCGCAAGATTGCGGTTAGTAATCGATGTCACGATTGTGCTAAACATGGCATTGCCGAGAGATCCTCCAGCGCTGCGGAAAGTTCCCATAAGACCAGCCGAGACTCCGAGCTCTTCCTGTGGGACCAGAAGACCAGACGAAACGTAGGACAACACGGTAAGCCAAGTAAAGCACGCCTGACCGAACATGGGCAGTAGCATCCAACCGGTCCTATTGTGAGGAACAACAGTGGCGTATGACGCTGTAAAAACGGTTTGAAGGAGAAGGGCAAACAGGAACTGGTATCGGATATGCTTGATCTTATGGACAAGAGTAGGCATGATCCAACCTCCGATGATCCCTGACATATTCGCGGGAATGGCGATGTAGCCTATTTCGACGAGATCATTGGTGAACATGAACAGAGTACCCTGGTTGCCGAGCGTGACCATGGCCTGCCAGATCATACCACAGACAAAGAGAATAACAAGATAGACCGTGAATTCTCTGTACATGCGGAACAGCTTGCGTGGGAAGAGAGGCCTTTTTGGGATAGTAAAGTCGTAGATGAAAGCGCCGATAAAGACACAGGCACCGATGGAGATAGTCGATGCGACAAGTGCGGTAGATCTGTGTGTGGCACCAAGGAAGGTGACGCCGATGAGGAAGATTATAAGACCAGTAGCGAAAAGGAGTAGCCCAACATAGTCCAGCTCTTTGACCTGCTGCCAACGTGTCTTCTCAAAGTCGTGCTGTGGACGGGACGGAGGGAAGTAGCAGATGAAGGTACCGACCAGACAGATGGTTGCGTAGATGATGGTGATGTAGTAGCACCATCGCCATGTTGCTTTGAGGTAGAGTTGGGTGGCAATGAGACCGCTCAGGGAGCCCCAGGGGATACAGATGCAGAACTCGGTCCATCCAATACCAATACCTCTGAACAGGGGATTAGTCTGTGATAAGAAAAGGATGGTGGCGTGTTACATACCTGTATTTGTTTGGAAGAAGTTCACTGATTCCAGGATAAGATACCATAATGACACCAGCGCCAAAGCCAACGAGAGTAGTTCCAGCAACGATTCGAAGAGTACTTTCAGCAAGAGCGCAAACGATCTAAACCAAGTATCAGTCAGGTGTTCATCTTTGAAGCCACTCTACAGATACTTACCGCACCGACCAAGATAATAGTCTGACCACTCAACAACACCCATCTTCTGCCGAAAACATCACTCAAACCTCCAGCCACGGAGAAGGAAACAGCAGCACCAATTGACCAACCACCAGGGATCCAAGCAATATTCTCCGTATCGCCCAAGGCCATGCCGATTTGTTGGATGATTTGGGTCGGCATGAGGAAAGCTGTCGCGATGGCGGGGATATAGGTCAAGCCCATGAACTGGAAACGGTTCTGTCAGCTGAAGTCGGTGTAGGTGGGAAGTTGTGTCTTACGAAGACGGCTAGGATAGTGGACCAAGCGACTTTGGGCTCCTCATCTTCGAAGATGGAATGTTCGGCATGGTTGATTGATGGTGTCGGTTGGGAGTCGGACTTTTCGAGAGCCTGCTTTGTTTCGCTGGCAGGCAGGGTGGACATCTCTGTGGGAGACGCCATGTTGAGGATCTGGGGTCTGCACCGCGATATCAAGTAATGGATGGTGCTGATACTATTCAGATGAAGACGAATGGCCTCATTAAAGTTATGTTCAAGACAAAGCCATGTCCCATGTTATATACCTAGGTCAACGACTCACCATCGGAAATTCGGAATATACCCCAGATAATTAAACCCCTAATCCTCCTCCCCGCAAACTAAATCTTCAATAATCAAGCTTCAGCCCCGCATTCTTACCAAAACCTCGGTCACTGTCTCAAAATCCAAAGCGTTCTCGAATCTTGCCGGCTTGCCGGGTCTGGGGTAAAAGATCGACCCAGACCCGATCGGGATACTGTACGCGCCGCTATAAGTAAGGCTGATCGCACGGGAATGTGGTACACAATCTTCCTAGCGTAGATAGAGTCTAGACTGCATTATTGAATGCATCTCGGTGTGTTGACGCCGATTGATGAATTGGGCTTAAATAGGTATGGTGGCTGAAACTCAGCGAGGGGGGAGGCTTCTTCCGTTCGGTTCTTCGTCGCGGCAATTGCTTGGCGTGGTAGCTTATCTGAACTGCGAGAATGTGATGTCATGTAGTATGATGGACTTATGATTGAAAGAATATTAAAGAATGGGCTCATGAGGCTTTACAAAGGTAGAGACTTTTTAGACATGGTAATTCGTACTCATAACCAATCTTTTTGTTAGAAATTTGTAGTAGTACTCCCCCGTTTGGCACTTAATGCTTCTACATGAGCTGTCTCGATAAGGGCGACGAATTCATGCATTGACCTCAAGTATATGGTTTCCATTGGTATTACAATTTAAAAATGAGATGCAGCTCAAATATCCTTTTGATCAAAGAGATGGCAACCTACGAGGAGTAAGCCAAAGGTCGAACCAAAGATGGCTCCGCAGTTGGCTGCTCAATTAGCATGATCAGTGGCATCGGCACGTGTGGTCTGTAGTAGCTGATATGTGAGGGGTGTTTCTGTTAACCACTTCGGCAGTTCTGTTCGGGGCTCGACACGGTACATAGGCGTCTTATCTTGACAGCTGAGCCAAACAGAAAGCCAATACATAAACTCACTTCAACTATCTGGTTTGGCTACTAGTTAAATGTTCAAAGTATCATCTAGGCCACTATCTGAGATATACTTGTCCTATGAGATAGTAATGCGGACGGAGATAGATCCCTTCTTGGTCTGGAGCACAATCAAGTCATGATCATACGTCAGATCCTCAATAGTAGTCTCATACAGACGCGCCCGAGGAATAACACGGAAAGCAAGAAGCGCCGCCATGATGTAGACTTCACAGTATGCAAGACTAGTCAAACTGTTAGCCAAGATCCCAAATGATAGCTTAATGAATACTTACTTCTCGCCAATACAGGCACGGCTTCCCTTTCCAAAGGAAATCAAGAACTTCTGCAACTTATAGTTCGGCTTTCCATTCTCCAGCCACCTCTCAGGCAGAAACTCGTCAGGGTTGGGGAAAAGCTCCTCATTCCAATGGTTGATCATGGAGGTCATGCCAATGGGTGTGCCTCGGGGAATGACCCACTCTGTCTTGCCGTCCTTGCTTCTATAGACGAGATCCTCTTCACGAGCGATTCGGGCAGAGCGATGGGAAACACCAGGCATGACTCGCAGAGCCTCGTGGATAACGGCCCAAAGATAAGGTCGTTGCTCAAGATCGGTCCATTTGAGATTCTCGGGGTCGATACCTTGGAGGTCGGTCATGAGACGCTTGTAAATCTCGGGTTTGTCGAGGAGGAAGTATGTGATGACAGTCAAAGTAGCCTGCACAGTCAGCGTCATTCCACCCAAATCATAGAATCCAACTTACAGCAGTGGTCTCAGTTCCAGCGAGAAGAAAGTTGAAACCTTCACCAGAAAGTCTATACAATGACTTTTCCGACTCAGGCAGAGTCTTTGACTCAACAACCTGCGCAAAAACTCGTCCGCCATCAGGATTCTTCAGCGCAGCCTTGATGTATCCCGGAATGACCACATTCATCTGGTTCATAACAGCCTTGATATCCTCACCCAGATAGTCTGATAAGAATGGCAGAACCTGGGCCATCTTCCTCGCGAAAACATTATGTCTCATCATATACGCGCTTTGAAAGAAAGATTTGACCCAAGTAGCCAGATTTGGCTCCCAACCTTCCTGCGCAATGAAACCCATGCTCTCACCAAAAGCGTACTGGGAAATAATATCCGCGGTAAAACAATTGAAAGCTTCCTTGACATCGAAAGGTTCACCACCAGCGTAGCGAAGCATTTTGTCAACGGTCATTTGCGCGAAGTCTTGTACTTCACCCTCGAGTTTGAGCATCTGAGCGCGGGAGAAGTATTTGGACAAAGCGCCTTTACGCATGCGGTGGACCTCGTGGCTGACTGTTGAGAAACCGGTTACTGAGACGGGACCAGCGCCTCCAGTGTTGAGTTGATGTTGCCACTTGTCGCGGACGCGGCCAGGTCCCGCGTAGATCTCGTCGGTGAAGTAGGGGTCCGAGCAATGAAGTTCATCCGGGTTAATTCTGACAATGGGGCCTTGAGTTTGTTAGTCAAGTGGTCAAGAATAAGACGAGAATTCGACGTACCATATTGTTCATGCATCTCGCGAATGACCTTTCCATATCGACCTACTCGCCACCAGTCATAGTAGGCTTCATAGGCATAACTCGCAGCAGTGATCTTCGGGCCTGGGAATCGAGACAGGGGATGAAGAGGCGAGATATTGTACAGTGCAACAAAAATACGGTAGATAACCCAGATTCCAACAAGAGTAGCCGCGCTCTTGAGAGAGACAAGGCCCTTGACGTCCACTGTTTCCCAATCCATGATGAGCAAAAAGACACAATCAACAGCACTAAAAAGACCCTAGTATAGAGCGGGCAGCACAGCTTATAACACCGAGGGAATGGACAGTTGATCCATTTTTAGGGTCTACAATGTCGTAACGTTCTTATCATAGGATCGGCTTTAAATGGACGCTTCGAGGATATATCCCGATGAACCCCTGCGAACATGTGGGTTTTGTTCCCCGCCCATGAAGAGTTTTCCAACCAGGTCCGTGGATTTGGGATGACCGTTGACAAAGCTCAGATCTGGGATTGGCTTGAGAGTTGTTTAGTGCTTATGGTGTTATGCTTAGCCTTCAATTATAGCGGTTTCTGCAGCTCGTTTAGACAGAGGACCTGCATGAATAAGGATTTGACCGCTCATGTTAGAGGAGACTCGGGAATTCGCAAATCGTATTTCAGTCGTCATCGCCTCGATTTCTTTTCTCGGCGCGCTATTTACTCAGGCCGCATACATGTCACCACACAGAGGAATTTCAGATGTCAGGTTCGTCGTCGCTAGAGCCCTCTGACATCTCCGGCTCAACATGCTCCTCCATCGTATGCTCAGGATCATGCATTCTTCTACTATGCCTGACGCACTTGAAACATAACATGTAATGCTCTGTGCAATCCATGCAGATATAAATCGGCCTTGGCACAAGCTAACCAATTTATCAATGATAGCCCAGGAATCAAGTATGGGGTATAACTTACCGCATGGCAACTACTGCAACTGTGATAATGATGATGCTCACCAGGTATTGTTTGATGAAAGTCTGGATCCCAAACCTGCTTAGTTCCGTCTTCGAGTGTTCGTTCTCTCTGTTGTTCGGGCGGCTCCAGACACTTCAGCCCTTCAGCGTCCATACGAGCAAAGTGGGCTAACTTCAGCGCAGACCATTGCCCATCATAGCTAACAGGCCAAACATCCGCTCCGTACACTTTCACAAGAATCTCAATCTTTAGCGCGTCTGATTGAGTATTTTTACACGCATACATAAGTGGCGTCCAGCCATCATCGTCTCGTACGTTGATATCATACCCTTCCGGAAGAAAGCCAATAAATATCCCAATAAATTCCCAGTGGCCGTGCATCGCAGCCAAGTGCAATGGTGTTCGACCGTAGTAGTCCGGTGCGAGTAGATCAACACCCGCTTTGATCAAAAGTCCGATAGATCGATTCGAAGCGCTGGGAACTGCGTGATGAGCGGGCCGTCTACCTTCGTAGTCAGAAACATTGACGTCGGCACCTTTCTGGATAAGGTAGTGGGCCAACGGCCTGTCTGCGAGCGCGGTAGCAATGATGATAGGATATGTCCCAGACTGACTCCTCATGTTAACATCGACTCCAACCTCCTCGACAAGATAGCGACATATCGCATGACGATATTTAGGATGGCACACGTCATGAATGATGAAACATAACAAAGACTCTTGCTCCGGCTCTGGACCAGGCGCGCTCGGATCCGCACCTGCTTCGATGACAAGCTTCAGTAATGGAAATATCTCGTGAATTTGATGATCTGAGCGCGCAGCTGCCAAATGTGCGAGATTGCCGTATGCTGGGCCATGGATATCTGCTCGTGCGCCTGAGTTGATCAGACGCTGCGCTTCTTCGATGTCTCCCAATTTGATGGCAGCGGCTAATGGTGGCAGGCCTGTAACATCGCGGCTTATTACAACAATTAGCCTACGCAATATGATAGTTGTGAGGCAACGTACTCAAAAAGCTCAGGTCGAGGCGACCAGTACCGGGATATCCATGGATGACGGTCCAATATCAGGTCTTTGGTCGTCGCTAGATCGGGTGGATCTTCGAAAATGAGTTCCAGCGCTCGTCGGTGTCCATCAACATCTTGCAGCGACTTGAAGATGTATTCACTATTTCCAGTACAAGCTTCATAAGGTGGTGACATTGCGATCTGGGTTTAAATTCTCGACATTGCGAATGTTTTAGGCTGTTGCCCTTGCTATATAAAACACTGGTTGAGCTTCGCCTCAACTCAGCCTCAATTATGTGAGACCCGACCCGCTTAGAATGGATTGCTTCAATCAGCCTGAGCGGCCTCACGAATTGACAGATGCACATCAGAATCATAGTCTTGACCGAAAAAGATAAGACACAGCTTTGGCTTAAACTTAATTATGATTTGTGTGGAAAACAATCCAAGCTATAGTACAGCAATAAACACTCGGCCGCCTCACTTCGGTAAAACAAAACTGCAAGCGACTCATATCAAACGCTGCTGGGACCATGTGCAGATCCAGTCAAAGCTTTTCCTCCAAACTCCCAACTGCTCCTCAGTAGATGCCAGGAATAAGTCTCCATCTGACTGTCTTCTTATACACCTCCCAATCTTCTCCATACTTCTCGGAGCAGGCATAATCGTCCCGTCCCTCACGATGAATGAGTAGGAATCCAAACCACGCAGAATACAGATATGTAAACAGCATTCCCCAAGGTGCAGCATCACCAGGTGTGACCAACCGACCATCAAGCATCTTCGCAACTTCAGCCCCGGCAACGGCCGTGCCAGCAGGAAGAATCACATATCCAGCAGCCTTGGTAGGCAAGCAAAAGGGTAGAGACTGGATCCAGTCGCCAAAGTAGTTGATGTGACGGGCCATGCCCCACCAGCCGCTGGTGAGAAGCTTTGTGCCGCGCTTGGTTTGGATGAATGTCGCGTTAGCAAAAGCCGGGTTGTTGGGATCCTTACGGAACAGCGCCTTTTGATTGTTGGACGAGCGGAAGATGTAAAGACCGATAGCGAAGACTATGCCAATCGCTCCGACACCATAAGGACCCAGGTGGACGGGGTAGACAGACAGATAGCGACACTGTGTAGAGTAAAGGAAAGGAACCCAGACAATGTCACCCCAGGTAAGCATGAAGCCCAATCCATCGGTGGTGATATCCATCATCCCCAAAAGTCCAGCCTCAGAATACTGACCCTCAAGAACATAATACGCCTGAATCAGGGCAATAACAAGGATACTGTCCGAAACAAAGCCATAAGTACGATATTGCTTGGCAATAAACGAGCAGTTGAGCAAGATCCAGCCCGTAAGACCAGGTCTCATCTCCAACCAAGCCTTAATATCGATCTCGCCAAAGATGGGAAGAGTGATACGAGGGTTGAGCTCTCGTCCGATGAAAAAATCGTAGATGATACGGCCTGTGTGGCCACCGACTGCAAGCTCGCGAAGTTCGGGGTTGTTGGGCTTGACACTGAAGCTACGGATGTAGACCCAGATGGAGATTATGTAGGTAAGGACAGTGCTTGTTGTGAGGAGTTGGATGTAGTGGTCGGTTATCCATGTCCAGACGGGGAAGTCGGCGCCATACATGTATGTTCCGATGGCGCAACCAGTCAATTGGACGACGGTAGCAGAGAATGCTGCACAATAATCAGCCATGACACCATTTTAGCATAATAAAAAGGGCTTACCATTAAAGCGATACTCAAGAGGCTTTCCGGACTCGCGCAACTTTGTACCAAGAGCAATTTGAGCAGGCATGATGCGATAAAGTACAAGACTCAAAAAGTAATAAGCGAAAAGCCAGCCCGTGACTTCCCAGCTCATGAATCCTGCAAGGCCCTCTTCAGGCCATGGAATTTGAGACTTGAGCTTAGCCCAGCTTAGAGTCTTGGGATCGAGAAGAGCAGGTGCGGGACATCCTGATACGTCATTGCAGCCTAGGTAAAGGACTTGCATGAGAACCGGAAGGCCGAAAACGATACCGGTGGCGCCGAGACTATGGTTGTTAGTACGGATTGACCATGAAATGGGATGACAGAGGGTCTTACGGGCCACCGAACTCATAGCGGGGAGAGTCAGGAACCTTCATGACTGTTCCTGTACAGTTGACGATTGGGAGAGAGTGCTGAGGCAAGTGTAATATTCCCCAATTGAGAGAGAAACCTAGGTAGATATTTAACGATGGTAGATGGTCTATGTGCTTATCGACCCATTCTCATCCCTACGGAACAGTTTGGTCCGGCCCACAGTTGAAGGAAGACAAAGACGTTCTTTTGTTTACCCCGTATCCACGCCCCTTTAGCGCTTTGTTGAACGCGAAATAGATTGGTCGTGATTGGATGCATCCACTGACAGGTGGAGACTCATTTCGCCCAGACACGAATACGACGGACCCGAGGAGTCCGCGCGAGGTAAGGCTGCTTATCGATAAAGGATAAGATAAAGATAAATGTTATGCTATCATAATTCATGTTTCCTATGCTGCCTTATTTCTTGCTCTTGCTCAAGATTTCTTTAACCTCATCCATATGAGACGAGAAGTTGTCAACCAAGTTATCCCACATCTTGGGCTCATGTTCATGCTTCTTGTCACTGTTCCAGGCCCAATCCGTGATGGTCAATTGCCTGCAGCTCTCAAACATGAAGGCCACCGCGCCCTTGGAAATCTGCATTTCAGGAGGGGGCTGAGCTGAAGCAGCCTTGAATTCCTACAAAATGTTAGAACGCTCATAACAAAAGTGAGAACCACACTTACCTCGTATGCGACTCCATGAGGAACCCAACCACACTCAAAAGAAATACCTCCAGGCTGGAACTCATCTGATCGTCCAGCATACTCTCCATAGATCAACCCCATCAACTCCGAAGCCGCATTGCGGTGATAATAGGGTGGACGGTACGTATGAGACGCGACATCCCACCTAGGTGAAAAGATCAAAAAGTCCGCCAAAGGAGCATTCTCGTCTCTGCTCTTGGCAGTAAGAACACAAAAGATTGAAGGATCAATATGATCAACAGAGATGGATCCCACGTTGACAAACTTGGTAAGATCGTATTTGTAGGGAACGTAGTTTCCATGCCAGGCGATGACATCAAACGGACAGTGATTTTGCGTGCTCTTGAAGAACTTGCCTCCAAGCTTATACACAATCTCCCAAGGATCATCACGAGTTACATTGTATCGCGCCTTGGGATACATGAAGTCTCTCGCGTTCGCAAGACCGTTGGATCCGAGAGGCCCTAGTTCGGGAAGTTCGTAATGTGAGCCCCAAATCTCAAGGATGTAGCCTCTTGTAGGGCCTTCCACGTTGACCTTGAAGCGTTGACCGCGCTGGATAACGCAGATCTCTCCAGGCTGGACGTAGAGGTTTCCAAATTCGGTCTGTATATCCAGGGCTCCTTGTTGAGCAATGATGAGGAAGTCACCGTCCGAGTTGACGAATGCGCGCTTCTCCATGCTTTTGGTGGCGGAGAAGATGTGCGTTGCTAGACCTTCGCGGAGAGTTGGGTCGCCGGAGCCTGCGATTGTACGGAGGCCGGAGACGAAGTCGGTTCCTTCGGAGATGTCGAAGGGGAGCTACAAGATCAGACATGAACTAAAAGAGCTAATTGTCGACTTACCCATGCTAGCTGTGTGGGTGAAATTCTGACTTCAGGGTTCAATGGCAAAAAGCAGCTCTCTGTTCCTTCAACCTTGGGCATATCCGTCTATCTGACATCAGCATAATCACCACCAGTTTTGCCACAATGAACCTACAAAACCCTGATGAGCAACAGCAGGTCTCGAACGATAAAGCCACGAATTCCTGTTCGCGTTTCTCGAAGCCCCAAAAGAATCAGACATTTGTTCGGCATAAAGCCCAAACCTCACAACCCGTGGGTTATTTTGACCTCTGGGAATAGTCCCAGGAACAGCCTCAGACTCATGATGATTATTAAAGCCGGAGAGATACTCATACGGATCATTGTCCCTCGTCGCGAAAGAGGGAATCGATCCGTCCTTTTGGGTCTCTGCCCAGTGGAAGATGTTTTGGTAGTCTGTTTTCTGCGCCATGATCAATTACACTAGCAATATGAAAAAGTAGATCAGAAACAAGAATCACCAAGGTAAGATTACCAAGTCCTCATATACCGAGCTCTTCGCCAAGCTTCCCCGCTCTTAGGAAGTTTTGTCGGCAATTGATGGAGCTTTTTAGCGCTGTTTTAGTGGTTGGAGTGCTGGACGCGAGAGGGGAAGAGACCAGGGACCCACGATCGGCGATGATGGTTATGCTGACCATTTTATCAGTCATGAAATATGTGGAGATGGCCGTGGGTAACCCATTACTAAAGTATTATATTGCATCTGATATGATAATGGGATTTGCTTGGTTTTCTGATATGCCGTCATTGTTGCTGGGCTCTATTGAGAGTGGTAAGGTGGACTTTCACTTTGAATTGCGATCGTTTTGTGTCCCAAAACCCTCAGTCTATTTACTCTGTCAACATTATAAAAACAGTGCAGTGTTTATTACTAAAGTTTTGGATAGAATGTATACTTTTCTTCCGGAGATTGTGCTGTTATGTTGATAACATATGTGGAATAACCGTGGATCACCATACTCACAACCGACACTTTGAGATATATTGTCGATATGGTTTGGCGAGGAGTCTCTTTCCATACCTCATTGCCATCCTCATAAGTGCATGTTCTGTCCAGCTGTTGTGGACCATAGCGGTGAATAGTCACACAAGAACTCTCGTTCGCCCGTAGATGTTTCTCAGCCTGTTCCTTGACCAGATGCATTTGACCACTAATAGCTGCATCGTATAGCGAACCGGCGTCGATCATGGCCCAAGCATTACCACCATCAGTGACACCGAAAGCAACCACGAAGTCCAGATATGGGGTAACGTCATGCCAATCACTTCGGAAGAAGTGACATGCCGTGAATGACGTGTTCCCATCTCGTAGATATGACTGTGTATCGCGGTCCCACCAAGTGGGTGAATTAGTTGATTCGTATTGCCAGTATTCGGTTTCCAGTGGGAATTTGAAAAGAAAGGCATTTTCTCGAGTCTCATCTAGCTTCTGCTCAGAGCCTGCAGAGATGCCCGGGATGAGATACCTCTGCGCGGGCCGCCCTCGAATCGCTCTGTCAAGGCTTGCCAGCTCGTGAGGTCTCATTCTGGCATATGTCCCACCCCCATATGCTTTCAAGTAGATACCGACCATATTGTAACTTCCGTAGGAGTGATGTAGAGGCATGATGGTGTCTCCACTTGATGTGTACTGCAGGCCGGTCTCTATTCGAATACCCTTGTTGGTGATTGCATACTCAGGAGTATCAAGCGCACCGCGTGCTTGTCGACAAAGTGAGCCATGCACAAACTCTTCAGGCCCCGTCGCCAGAACCCCTGTATACTTCTTATCAAGAGACAGCGAATGCCATAAAAAGATGCTCATATCGTTTGTCCGACGGATGATCTTCTTTTGTAGTCGGTAAAAAGCATTCTTGCGGCCTTCTCCATAGATAAAGACCATCCTGACGTCGAAGATACCAATTAAACAATACGCGATGTCCTCTGGTCGGGTAGTTCGACGAGATGCCGCCCATGACATCTTGTGGGAAACAGGGATTTGTGATAAGATGCTCTTGTCTCGAAGAATCTCTTGACCGATTCCCGAAGCATCGCTGATCAAGCTTAAGAGATCATGCTTGGTACCTCGTGGTCGCCAATCGCTGTCGAAAAAGATCAACTTATCTGGTGCTAATAACTCCTGCAATGTCCATCCTCGTGAGAACCACCTTGATACTTTGAGATTCTCGATGGGCGCGTCTGGGCCAAGGTCCTCTATGTACACATAGCATTCTTCTGCAGTGGCATACCACTCAAACATAGAATTGATAGCTTCTGCAAGCTCAACGCTGTTGGTCTTGTCGATACAGCACGAGTCTATCCAGACGTAGTTGAAGCCTCTGCTCCTAGCGAGGGCACAAGTGTTCAGGAGCTTTTGGCCTCCGACCTTTTGCGAGTACTCCCCTGTCAAGCTGCGGAATTCTTGGAAAGTAATTTCATCTTTACCCCATGTATGTGAAAGGATCGCGAAAGAAGGTCGATTTAGGCTGGTGAACTCTTCCAGGGTTAGGGTGAGGGCATTGATGAGCCACATGATCATTTATGGCAGTATATTTTAGGATGAAAAAGAACGGGACACGAAGATCAGTTATAGTGTACAAAGATGACAAGAGGGCTGTGTAGGGTCTAGGCATCCTTGCAACTCCAAAGAGCCTTGTGTGGCCATGTTACCCACGTCAGCTGCGACAGATATTGTGAGGGTGTGCAAAAGCCCAATAAGAATGTTGATAGAGGTATGAGACATGCATGTGTACAGCCTGATTTGGTACAAAATTACAAACGCGGCGAAGGAGTTCGGTTGTAGAGTTCAGCCGTGAAAGATTAGCGGCTGTACGGTTGCAGGTTGCAACTGAGAGGATCATGTCGGGCGTTCATAACTCTGAATATGTATTAGCTGACTAACTAAGAGCCTTAGAGGGACATTTGACTATATGGAAGTAAATCACGAAGCTTCATCTCTTTCCTCTGATGTGATGATGAGTCTTCATATCAGAAGCTTCAGGGTATGTAGAACGCGGTGCCAAAATTACGGAAGACTATAGGGGGCACTGGCTCAAAAGTCATTTCGTAGTAGGGCAACCCCCCCCGTAGGGCCCTATACGTTGTATTTGTATTTATCCGATTTTTCAGTTCAAGTTCTTATAGGCCCCTTAGGGTCACATAATAACGTAATATATATTTCCTCGCAATCCTAGCTTTAGCTTTATTTTCTTCCTCTAAAATTAATATACCTTAT